>OX494435.1:5027500-6277500 GCA_950381575.1 Plusia festucae | reverse complement strand
ATTATCGTGAAAACCAACAAAATGTTTACAAAGGTAGCTTATTAAATATATATTTTTTAACTAAAATCTAATTATTATACATCAATTGGAACATTGGAACCAATAGCAACGGCAATGAGTCTACACCTATCGAATACTTACGACTGTCAAATTTAGATGATCTATGCTCGAAGGTGCTGTGATCTAACTATGTTTTTTGACAAGTTTGACGGGGCCAGATTCTATTATTTTTTTTGGTTTTCTTCTTAATACCAAATAAAGTTTTTTAAGTGATAAACTTATGTTATAGGTTCTTCTAGTCAGCATTGCCCTGGTAGCAGCCGTAGTAGCACAAGATCACCACCACCATCACGGCCATGCCTCATCATCTCAAAGCTTTGTCTTGCATCACGAGCCAGTCCATCACCAGCCCATACACCATGAACCTGAGCACCATTCCGAACATCAAGGACATCACCATGAGCAACAGCACCACGACCACCACCACGGCCACGCATCCTCATCGCAGAGCCTGCACCAGCACCACTCACATGGAACTGAGAAACACGTTGAATACTATGTAAGACAGAAATTTGATTTTGATTATCTTAAGGGTATTTAACTTTGATGAGCCATATAACTGAATGACTAATATGTTGCAGGGTCATCCTAAGTACGAGTTCTCCTACAAAGTGTCGGACCCGCACACACACGACATAAAGTCCCAGCACGAGGCGCGCGACGGTGACGTCGTGAAGGGCGCGTACAGCCTGCACCAGCCCGACGGCAGGGTTAGGACGGTTAAATACCACGCTGACCACAAAACTGGGTAAGTGTCTGCCACATATAGTTGTATTAATGTGTGTAGATTGTGGTGTATATTTAGCGGTCACGCAACAAACCTAAATTTGAAGATTAGACTAAAGCATTATGTTTTTACAGATTTAACGCCGATGTGCACTACGAAGGTCACGCCCAACACATCGTTCCTGAACACCACCACCACCATCACTGATTCTCAAGCTATGAACTTCATTGTTATTGAGTTAGTCACACTGTTATAGTTAGTTTTATTAGTTGTTAATTATTATATGGCATTAAAATTTTGAACACATTTTTGTCTTTAATTTCACTGATTTTGTGCCTTTCATTTTATTTTACGCTTTGATCAATTATTCTACATATTATATATAAATTAAATACATATAATATAAAGTTTAATATAAAAATTTGAACGAACTGAGCTCTATTATCATTAAGGGACGACATTATTATGTTGAATGACGTAAATAATTGAATTCATAAATATTTAATTAAAATATATCGATTTATATCTTTTAACTGTTCTTGTGCTTCAACTTTGATATATGTCGCTAAAATATTTTGATATGACAAATCTAGGCTCTGGTTAATTTATCGTAAAGAAATTTTTATATTCTTAATCTATACAATAAAATGTAGAAATCTAACTAGGGTAAGATATCTCTTATTCATTTTATATCATAAATAACTATTTTTATCATTCTGCTTTGCGTATGATCCTCAAATTTTCTTCGACCAAAAAGTTGACATCTGCGTAACCGTTGCCCAGTTATCAGTCTAGAGAATGGAATATATATGGTAGTGCAAGACGAGCATGCAATAAAGACGTCACCATAGATAAAATATAAAAAACATTGGCCGTTGCACAATAACTTCAGCTTAACCTAGGCAGCCTTTATTACACCATTTCCTCAATAAAGCTCATAAAATCAATTAATCGTTATCGGTACCTACCGTAGCCACAGCTCTGTGTAGGTGAATAAATCGAGTAACAACAAAACAATATCTATCGACGGGCCTGTTGGTCTAGTGGTTAGTGACCCTAACTGCTAAGCCGGAGGTCGTGGGTTCGATTCCCACCCAGGATAAATCTTTGTGTGATGAGCATGATCATTTGTTCTGTGTCTGGGTGTTATTTATTTATGATATGTCTGTATTTAGAAATATATAAGTATGTTTATTAGTTGTCTGGTTACTAGTACAGGCTCTGCTTAGTTTGGGATCAGATGGCCGAGTGTGAGTTGTCCCAAGATAAAAAAATAATTATAATATATAATGCATTTGAGGAATGAGCTACAGCCGAGAACTACACCTTGATGCATGATCATTTTAGTTAGGTACTAATAAGACTATTTTTAGGATTCCATACCTCAGAAAAAGCGGAACCCTTATTGAAAGTCCGACCGCCTATCAAGACCCTTTTTCATGAATGCGTGGAAATGAATATCTGAAATTGATATCAAATACTTAAGTCT
Organism: Plusia festucae; assembly: GCA_950381575.1. Taxonomy (NCBI): domain Eukaryota; kingdom Metazoa; phylum Arthropoda; class Insecta; order Lepidoptera; family Noctuidae; genus Plusia; species Plusia festucae. The sequence continues at coordinate 6,275,224 of OX494435.1, read as the reverse complement.
ACTGTCCCTTGGAGTTGTGAAAAAATGAAACTTCTAAGCCAACGTAATCAATTGTTTCTGATACAGCCGTTTATGCCGCAAATTTCCGCATATTTTCGACACCATCGACACACGGCATCAAAATAGTTTCCCGTTAACTTAGAATCTTGAAATTAGGTATGAAGGAACGTGTTATAGCACCGATAAAGGAAAAATGGTTAAAACTGTTTTTTTTTTATTATAACTATAAAAATAATTTTAATAAATTTAACTTAGATTTGGGACGGAACCCTCGGTGTGCGAGTCCGACTCGCATTTGCCGGTTTTTTTTAAATAAAGTTAAGTGGCAAATGCTGAACAGAGTTCAAGAACTAAAGAAAGAAAAATACCTTAAAATAATAATTGTAAAAGCTATTTATTGTAGAAAGAGTAAAATTACTTTGAACTAAAGTCAGTTAACTCCTATAAGTAGTATGAAACATCGAAAGCTTATTACAAGCCTCAATAAAGCTATGAAAATATGTACCAAAAAAAGTTACCAAAACGATCAATTTAGTACATGTTAAAAAAAAATAGATTGAGCTCATTTTTGTAGTATTTTCACACGATTGGAGTACATACTATAATAGATACTGCAAAGAGCAGTAAAATGGCGGAAAAGAGAGAAATTTCTAACAATCACTTTTTTCGACAGCTGCCTTTATAAATCAGATATTACCGTCACTTAATGTGAAAAAAGATATCATTACACTTTAAATCATTTTTATTACTTGCTAAAAAATCAATAACAGTAACAGTTGGTACAAATAAATAATAACAATCAGTCTGGCTTTTTGGAATCAGTGGTGATGGTGGTGTTCAGGAACGATGTGCTGAGCGTGGCCCGAGTAGTGCACGTCAGCGTTGAATCTGTAAAAAAAAAATATAAGTTAGTACATCCTAATACAACTTTAACAATAATACAATACTTTAATTTTTAACACTCACCCAGACTTGTGGTCGGCGTGGTACGTGACAGTCCTAACCCTGCCGTCGGGCTGGTGCAGGCTGTACGCGCCCTTCACGACGTCACCGTCGCGCGCCTCGTGCTGGGACTTTATGTCGTGTGTGTGCGGGTCCGACACCTTGTATGAGAACTCGTACTTAGGATGACCCTGCAGGATGAATTACATTAATAAGCATTTGCATTGCACTGCATTCTTTAAACATACAATGATTAGAGAATATATCGTTAACTTACATAGTATTCAACATGTTTTACGGTCCCATGTCCGTGCTGCTGGTGGAGGCTCTGTGCTGAAGAAGCGTGACCGTGTTGTTCCTGGTGACCTCCGTTACCCTCCTGGTGTCCCTCATGATGATGGCCTCCGTGGTGCTGAGGCTCGTGAGTTTGATGCAACACAATGCTCTGCGATGAGGAAGCGTGACCGTGTTCACCATGGTGGTTATCTTGGTTGCCCAAGCTGTAATGTGCCTGCTGATGACCCTCGTAGTGATGACCTTCTTGGTGTTGCGGAGCATGAGTGAGATGTAATACAATGCTTTGTGATGAAGACGCGTGGCCGTGGTTGTGGTGGTAGCCTTGCGGCACAGCAAGGACTGATGCCACAGCAGTGGCTAACGTGAAAACCTAGTCAGAAGTTACAAAACAATAATTAAATAAATGGAATTAAAAATATATTTGTGACTTATTAAATAAAGACTAGGATATACTAGAGCTATTTAAAATATATTACCTTAAAGAACATTTTGTTTCTTTCGGTGATTGTTTACGAAGGAGCTGTGATTACTGATAATTCTGAAAACAGCGACAGGGTTTTATATGTGGTTAATAATCAAGTTTTGTCCAAAAGTGTAACATTAAAACAAGTTTTATTTTAAACTTGCAGACAGTCGGTCAGTCGGTTGGAATGTTTTCGATTATTGAAGGACTCATAATTTATGGGCCATTGTGTCACCTTCGTAATTTTTTTTTTCAAATCACATTTATCTGAAAGCAAAATACTTTAACATTTAGGTAGTATTGATTCATGCTTACTAAGTATATAACCTACTCTTTTTATGTTTTTGTTTTGTTGATGATTTTTATTTTTGAGGAATCTACCTAAGTACTCGTATATTTATTTAAATAATACTACCAAGTTTTTAATGTTATTAGCATGCAGGTGTCGTAACTATCCTTATAGTGGTTTTGTCTAGTATTGCTAATGATTGTCACTCGTCGTTCAAGTCGAGTCCAATTATTATTGTCGTTGTAAAGTATAGTGGTAGCAATAAGTGGGATTCGAACCCGTAACGACATGATTGCAATTTCAACGCCCTAGCCATTAGGCTACCGCCGCTTTTTTGTGTACTATCACCGTCTCAAAAATAAACGACAAGCGACTGCCTATCTGATCTCCACAATAAATTTCTGGGAAGCACTGTATCCCACTGTAAGAATAATTATTGTCAGAATTGTAATGACAAAATGACTGCCAAAGTTCATTGTATCGTAGTCAGAACCCGGCTCTCCGCCCGCTTTCCCAGGCACGGATCTCGGCATGTTTAGAAATGGTCACCCATCCACGGACCAACCGCAGCGGGCGCGCCGTGCCTTTATTTTCGGTCAAACCATATGACTTATACTAAGCCACGATCCCCATCTCCTTTACCATATTTTATGTATAATAATAATAATGTTTTTTTTTGTACGGATGAAAATAAGCAGCAATCAGATAGTAGTTTAAATTTTTACTAATGCATGATTTATGTATGAAATTTGATACTTACAAAGACTCAAAATAGTAATTAAAAGTCACTCAAATCAAATAGTTCAATTACTTTGGTTTCCAGACTTAACGCCAACGTGAACTACAAGATCACTCAGAGTTCTTGACATCAACGTTAGTGAACTTATCGAAAATAAAGGTATATATTGTTATTAAAATAAAAAACTTTTTAAACTCATTCCATCGCAGTTTATTTTTATTTTAGTTCCTGATGTTTTAAAACCCTTGCAGGTGTCATGGTCACGGGCAGACACTATTGTTATTTTTTTATATTTATTTGTAGAATAAAAAACATTCTGTCATTTCTCTTTCAGAACTGTGGTGTTTTATAGAGTTATACAAGACAGGTTAAATAAGATGAAAGTAAACAAAATTATATTATTTAAAACTTATGTTTATTATAGGAACATAATCAGTACAAATATAAATTCAGCGTAATATTAAACTTAAAATCACAGATTAATTAACTACCATAGGTTAATAATAAGAATTTAGTTTAATGGTGATGTTTCGGCACGACGTGGTGAGTGCTATGCTTCACGTCAGCATGGAAACTGAAAAAAAAAAACATAAAAATATAACAGGTTAAATTGCTAGGTTCCATTTTTTTTGTGTCTAGAATTGATGACCAGTCTTACTAATCTAGACTGGTTGTTTTTTTTTTCAATAATATCACTTCAATGCATAAAAATAGTAGATTTTATATACTGATAAAATGGACCTAACACCACACATGTATGTATTAGATAATCCAACTATGGAACCACCTTATGGAAAATGATTTTTTATTATTTGATATTTTTCCATCGAAATCCGATCCTGTGTAGAAAATGAACCTTATTTTGTAATGAAAAGTTTAATTATTTTTTATGTATAGCTTACCCACTGTGCTTGTCAGCGTGGTAGTGAACATGTCTGGTAGATGCGTGAGGATGATGCAGTTCATAGAAACCTTTCACGTTGTGACCGTCACGATGTTCATGATGAGATTTCTTGTCACCAGTGTGCTCATCTTCCACTTTGTATGCGAACTTGTATTTTGGGTGAGCCTGAAAAAGATTTGTGGTTAGTTGCTTAAAGAGTTAGAATTTAATAAAACCAAGTTTTTTTTCCTTTAAAAATGAATTTATTTCAACTTTCATTTAAATAAAATCATTGCTTACATAATAGTCGATGTGTTTTTCATGCTTTTTGGGTTCCTTGTGCTTCTTGTGTTTCTTGTGTCCATCGTTGCTGATTTCTTCGTCGCTACTTGGTTCCTCGTTAGATGCTCCTTCAAATGATCCATCAAAATTTTGCGCGGTAAATGTAGGTACATTGAACGTTGGTGGGCCGAGCGATGGTCCCCCGAATGTAGGGGCAGTGAATGTTGGTCCCCCAAATGTCGGTCCATCAAATGTAGGTCCAACATTAGTCGGCCTTTCATTTACAGGTGCATTAAACGTGGGCCCGTCTTCAGAAGATCCCTCAAATGTAGCCTTAAATGTAGGCTCCTCATATGAAGACCCATCGTTTGTAACCTCATCGTGATGTTTCTTATGTTCGTGTTTCTTCGGTTTTTCATGGACGTAAATGTACGTTTTTTGTGCATGACCGTCATGTCGAAAGATATACTGTGATGAAAATGCTGGTTTGTGATGTTTTGCTGATTCGGCAGCTAACACTAGCAGGCTCAGCGCACAAATAATCTGGAAATGAAAAAATAAATAACTTTATTGCACTGTTAGTAGTTTTTACATTTTTTATTTCAATAATTATGTTCAGAAAATGTATGAAAAGAAAGTGAAATAAAAACTTCAAAAACATCCTTTTTTTTCATTGTTCATTTGAATGTTTTCTCATTTTACTGAAAGCTTTATCAAACAGGATAAATTGTATTTTTGCTTAAGCATATAAAAATAAATTGCGATTTTTTATACATTGTTTTGTACAAATTGCTTCAATACCAAAGTTAGATTCAGTAATTAATTAATTTATAACAATTTAATAATCCCATTAAAAATCCACTAATAAAATAAACTGTGTAGCTCTCACTACCACTTTTCAAATCAACTGTAACTGTTTCGAACAATTATTACCTTAGGCACCATTTTCTTAGCTATTGTTTCACCGAAATCCAGGATTGAATTGATACTGGTTTTTCTAAGCCAACGTCTTTTATATCAATAACGTAAATGTAATAAAAGTAAGACTGATTTCATTAGAAATATTACAAACAAGTGAAATTATGCACGATATAGTATTGGATGTTTGTAATAATTTCGTAAAAGTATGAAATGACGTGTTTGTTAGCACTCAACCAGATTATATCACCGTTTATTGGGTTTATTTTTTATTGCAAGTTGTTGTTTTGTTTAATCTTCCGGTAAAGGCATGTCGTTGATCTCTTTTCATTTACCTTTGGTACTAATATTATAAAGAAATTTTAATGGTTGATTGTTCAAGTATTGAAATATCAAACTAAGGTGAGTATTATTATAAACACGTTTTGTCTTTTCCTACTTTTTAGATTGAAATACAACTTACTTAGAAAATAAATTACATTTTAATGTGTCGAAATGCTGCGTAATGAGTTGCAGCCGAGCTCGCGCCCCTTTACAACAAGTGTACCGTGTGGACGCCAAGGAAATGCAGCGTGTTACTCATGTGCGTGACCTGGGCGTTCAGATGGTACCCGAGTTAAATTATAGGAATCATATCACTAACTTATGCGGAAAATCATTTAGAAACTTAGGTTTTATTATGAGACAGTGTAAAGATTTTAAAAACATAGGTGTAATAAAATTTTTATATAATTCACTTGTTCGGAGTCATCTCGAGACAAGCGCCATAATATGGAGTCCAAATGAGGTAAAATACAGCCTCATGGTGGAAAAAATACAAAATAAGTTTACGAGATTTTTATATTTAAAACTGTATGGGGTTTACCCCTATTACCCTTTAATGTATCCGAGTCTGTTCGTCCTAGGAATGGTTGGGTACACTAAACTAGCAGTAAGAAGAAATGTATTACTGGTTAAATATGTGGTGGAGGTGTTGCGCGGGTCAGTGCACCACCCGGACATACTAGAGGGCTTGCGGCTGCGCGTGCCGGACGGGTACGCCGGCGCGCGCCGCCGCCGCCCGGCCCTGCTCAGCAAGACGGCCCCTAGGACTAATCTCCTAAAGTTTGCGCCAATGTCGCGGGCGATAAATATGATTAATATGCTCCACGCCAAAGATATTGATATTTTTTATGGTAGCCTGGCGAAATTCATTATCTCGTCACAAAGATATTTAGAAATGTTATAAATAAATAAATAAATTAGCTCTTTTAGTTTGCATTTTATGTAATGTTTTAGGTGTTCGTTAGGATATTGTTTTCAGTTATTTTTTATTTTATATTTTATGATTGTTTAATCATTATGTTAGATTATAAGATTTCATGTTTTTTTTTTTTTTTTACTCATATCATCGCTTTGGTACTCATGCTGTTATGGTGTTATGTTGTTATTATAAATAAATAAATAAATAAAAAATAAATAAATAAACTTGAAAGTGTATGTGTAGGTACAATGTGTACGTACCTACACATGATAGGTATAATGATAGATGAAGTGATGAAATGATTTTGCGTATTGCCAATAAATCAGCTCTTAAAATCATCGATCAGACCCTCAGGTTGTACATAAAAAGTGTGCACATGTTTTTACGTGAAAATAATATGTAGGTTTAAATAATAGAAAAGTTATGAATAAATATAACTTTATTTAATATTCATTCACTACAGAAATAACAACAGTTAATGGCTAGGTTTCAACAACTGAGATCAGTAATTCCGGTCAGGGTAAATTAGTGATGATGATGATGTTCGGGGACGATGTGCTGGGAGTGACCCTCGATCTTCACGTCAGCGTTGAATCTGTTGAAAATAAATTTTGTTAGTCTCCTTATCGAATAGTATCGATTGCCTCATTTAGTTTAATAAGGTTTCTGTGAATATTCCACTCACCCGGTTTTGTGGTCGGCGTGGTACTCCACAACCCTGACAGTGCCATCGGGCTGGTGCAGGCTGTACGCGCCCTTCACGACGTCACCGTCGCGCGCCTCGTGCTGGGACTTTATGTCGTGTGTGTGCGGGTCCGACACTTGGTAAGAAAACTCGTACTTGGGATGACCCTAAAACATACAATACAGTTCAGTCACTTGCTCTATGTATGGAGATGGTCGTGACTATGATGAGATTAATCTTACGTAGTATTCCACGTGTTTTTCAGTGGCGTGGCCGTGGTGCTGGTGCAGGCTTTGGGCTGAGGATGCGTGACCGTGGTGTTCTTCATGGTGAATAGGTTCGTGGTGGTGTTCCACGTGGTGGATTGGCTCATGGTGGTTTTGTTCATGATGGGCAGGCTCATGGTGATATTCCTGGTTGTGGGTTTGTTCTTGATGACCTTCGTGGTGGTAGTCGCCGTGGTGCTCTTCGTGGTGGACGTGCTCGTGTTGGGTCGGGTGGGTTTGGTGGAGCACGACGCTCTGCGTGGAGACGGCGTGGCCATGACCGTGGTGGTCGTCGTGACCGTGGCCCTGGCCGTGGCCATACTGCGGCAGTGCGGCGACCGTCGCTACGACAGCGGTGATTAAGATGACCTTTAAAGTTTAATTTTGTTCGTAAGTATTTATGAAACAAAAGTGGTGGCGTTTCTAGTAGATACATTAAATGTTCTGAATGCGAAACAAAGCAACTGAAACTTTACCCATCAAACTTAAGAAATATATTTTATTCAATTTTAAACTTCAAAGCTGTGATTTGTGATAATCATGTATGTTGTTGAAAATAATAAGTTTAATACTATTAAACAAACTAAAATTATTTTATTATAAAGAGTTACCTTAAACATTTTGTTGTATTGTACAGTTTCTTCTTGGAATACCAAAATGTGAATGATAATGACTCACACAATATTACTTCTTTTATACGGATTAAACTTAAAGGTATCGCATTTCACCACACAGTACCAGACTGTCAAACTTGTTTGATTTTTGCGTTAAACGAAGTTGACCTCAAGTGAAATGAAAGTTTCTTTAATTAATCTTCTAAAAAGGTTTTCAAAATACCTATATTGTGATAATAATTCAAGCCCAAGTCATTGTTAATTGTAATTTTGCAGACAAAAATTATTTGCTTTTCAGTTTCGGAATAAATATGCATTTATTAGGGGATCGTGACTAAAACTGTGTTAAGCCGAGCTCGCTGCAGTTGGTCCGTAGATAGACCATTTGTAATCATACCGAGCCTCAGAAATCAAGTTAAGCCGTTAGCCCCGACTGTCATACGGTGATCTTTGACACTTTTTGTATGATATTTAGTTATTACAATTCTAACAACAAGATTTTATACTATGTGATACTGTATTACCCTAACTGTAAAATGGGTTTTGGAGGTCAGATAGATATTCCATGTAAAATACGATATTTATCCTGGAAGTAGACCCCCGCATAGCTTAGGAAAAGGCTAAGCAGATGATTCGTATACGTTTTTTCGGCGGCTGGAAGTTATGTGAGCCATCTTTTTTACATAGAATAAATCGAAATACATGGCACAAAACTTCTATGAGAATTATCTATACTTTTATAGGTACTTATATTATGAAGCTGAAGTTTGTTTTTTTGGTTGAACTTGTTGAGGAAGGCTCACACAGACGGAGCCGCGAGCAAAAGCTAGTAATTTATATTTTGGTATAACTTTGGAATCAGTTCAGAAAGTGCAAATCAATGTTAATCCGATCCTATCATTCACGGCCAACGATATATTACGAAAATCTGACAAACGAACTGAGCAGCTTTTTATCTTGTTGCGTAATTGAGATAAATCTCAATGAGGCTTTAATTACTATAAAAAGATTTAATGTGACCGAAAACATTATCATTCAGTATTCGGTTATTCAGGAGTTAACAGTACCTAAAAAAACCATCGAAATGTTCAAGGTAATAAAATAGTAAATACTAAAATACATCGAATAAAAATTTCTTGTAATAAAGAAATAGATAAAAAGTGGTGTAACAAAAACTATATGATTAAATCACACAACACAACAAATGGAAACCTGGTTCAACAAATATTTTCTTTCCTTTTTCATAGGTCATCTTAATTGCCGCTGTCGTAGCGACGGTCGCTGCCCGGCCACAGTACGAGCACGGCCACGGTCACGACGACCACCATGGTCACGGCCACGCCGTCTCCACGCAGAGCGTTGTGTTACACCAGACCCACCCCACCCAGCACGAGCCCGTCCACCACGAGGAACACCACGGTGACTACCACCACGAAGGTCATCACGAGCAAACCCACCACCAGGAATACCACCACGAGCCTGTCCACCATGAGCCAATCCATCACGTGGAACACCACCACGAACCTATTCACCATGAAGAGCACCACGGTCACGCATCCTCAGCCCAAAGCCTGCACCAGCACCACGGCCACGCCACTGAAAAACACGTGGAATACTACGTAAGATTATAATCTCATCATAGTCACGAACATCTCCATACATGGAGCAAGTGACTGAACTGTATTGTATGTTTTAGGGTCATCCCAAGTACGAGTTTTCTTACCAAGTGTCGGACCCGCACACACACGACATAAAGTCCCAGCACGAGACGCGCGACGGTGACGTCGTGAAGGGCGCGTACAGCCTGCACCAGCCCGACGGCACTGTCAGGGTAGTGGAGTACCACGCCGACCACAAAACCGGGTGAGTGGAATATTCACTGAAACCTTATTATACGTAATTGATGATTTGATAAGGAGACTAACAATATTTTATTTTCAACAGATTCAACGCTGACGTGAAGATCGAGGGTCACTCCCAGCACATCGTCCCCGAACATCATCATCATCACTGATTTACTCTGACCGGAATATCTGATCTCTATTGTTGAAACTTAGTCATTAAATTGTTGGTCGTTTTGTAATGAATGAATATTAAATAAATATATTTATTCTAAGTCATTTTTTCTTTTTTTTTTTTTTCGTGTTAAACCGAACTTAATTTGTGGGAATTTAACTTTGTCATTTTTGTGAGTCGAATTTCTACTTACATAAGCATGTAACCCTTTTAGGGACCGGCTGATGTCCTACTAGAATAGATTACTTGAGATTCTTATCGAGTATGAATGTAAAAAGTTAAATATTATGTACTTTGTAAATTCAGACTCAATAGCAAGACGAAATTACCTTTCGTAACTGATGGCCGTAGGAGCAGACGAGTCCTTGAGTGGGTTCCGCGAATCGATAAACATAGTATACGTAAAGTAGCTTGGCCGGACTGGATACGGAAGGTGGAGGTGTGGTTGTGGTGTATGGAGGAGGATAGACCATCAAATATGTGGAGCATAATGCTCTAGAACTATACTCATACTGCATACGACCATAATAATAAAATGATGACAATGGTTAAAGGTGCACTTTTGTAATTTACTTTTCAAGAATAGAACTAGTTTCAGTTTGGGTGTACCTACAAAAACAAATAATTACAAAAATAAACGTTTTTTATCGTAGTAAGTAAGTAAAACGATTAAATATTTTGCGAGTACAATACCCAAAATAATGATAGCACAAAGCATAAATAATAAAACAAATAGACTAAAAGAAAGAATAATTTCATATTGTCAGTTTGAACATCCACTCATTCACGGATTTTAAAGTTTGAGGACCTATAACCACTCGAACAATCGTTGTGTATTGTACACTTTCGTAGTGTACCTACAAGTAACAATATACGTCTGCCACGTAAAAAAGCAACTGTGAAATCGCAGATACAATTATTATTCTACTCTGAACGCCACCTATTGAGAGATCTGCGAACTATTCAAATAATCGAAATGGTAGCAAAAGTTTTGAATATCTTAACAATAATTTACATTTTATTTGCTTAAATTCCTTAAGTTTTATAAAAATATCATGTCAAAAAATATATTTGAATTTCTATATTATATATCTATAGATGTATAAAGACTTATGATATTAATATTTATTATAATATGTATTCCATGATAATAATTATGACGATGGAAGCGATAGTCAGGTAGTAATGAAATGCTTTATGAATAATGTTATAAGTCTTATATTATCATGTACACATTGCAAGAGCTACGGGACCGACTATTGAAACCTAAACGAGTTCCAGCTTAACTTGTTAACGCCATCTAGAGAGAGCGTTGTTAAACTTTTTAGTCGATTGAACGTTGTGGCAGCGTTTCCTAAGTTAAATGAGGTGTATGATATTACGTGGATTGTGAAATACGTGAAGTTTGCAATGCCTTAACTTCTTGTCCACGGTATAGAAACGAAGCAGCACCCCGCTGGGGCTAGCCAGTTAGCATACCCTTCTGTTTTCCACAGGATAATGATAGTCCATGAGAAAATTACCTGAAAATAATACCTAATAAATAATAGCTAACATTGTGAATTTCTTATTATCACGTGATGATCCACGCGTGCAGTACCGTGAACAAAAGCCAGTTATTAATAATAGCCTACGGCCTACATAGAGAAACTATCGATTTCAGAAAAAAATATGATTATATCTTGAAAACTACTGTACTCATTCTAAAGAAACGTGCTCCATTCCCTAAATTGCAAGTAAATTGAATATGACTTTTTTTAATATTTTTTTTTTAAATAGGAATAACACCAGTTTATATTAACAGTAGTTTTATTTACAAAACAAATAAATCAACAAAACAATCATAGTAACAAAATAGTAAAACGGCAGAATCAATGGTGGTGGTGATGTTCAGGAACAACGTGTGTAGCGTGACCCTCGTAGTGCACGTCAGCGTTGAATCTGTAAATAAGTACATGAAGGTTAGTTTAGGAATACATTTTTAAGACAACGATTGTGAAGTAAAACTTGCTGATTTAGTGAAGCTCACCCGGTCTTATGGTCGGCGTGGTACGTGACGGTCCGGACCCTGCCGTCGGGCTGGTGCAGGCTGTACGCGCCCTTCACGACGTCACCGTCGCGCGCCTCGTGCTGGGACTTTATGTCGTGTGTGTGCGGGTCCGACACTTTGTATGAGAACTCGTACTTAGGATGACCCTGAAGCATACGTTATAATGGGCACTTTTAGCTATAATTGTGAATTAAAACATAAATTAGTGAGCAAAAACTTGGCATATTATTATAATCTTACATAGTATACAACGTGTTTCTCAGTTCCATGTGAGTGGTGCTGGTGGAGGCTCTGTGATGAGGAGGCGTGGCCGTGGTGGTTGTCATGTCCGTGGCTATATTGTGGTCTTGCGGCGACCATTGCGACTACAGCAGCGACTAAGAAGATCTGTAGACATTTGGAATAATGTTAAATTCTGCACTGAGAGCCGAGTGGTATAAGTCACCCCGCAAATAAAAAAAATACTGTGCGTGACGTGCTGTAGGTTCGATCCCCACATGGGACCAACATTTGTGTGTACCACACTGGGTTTTCTTTTTGCTTGTGTTTTGAATGTTTGTAAGACACGAGCGAGGCAATAATTAAATTCCTTAGTGTAGTCGTATCAATAAAATAAATTATTACTTTTTTACAAATATTTTATACCTTGTACATTTTGTTTAATTGATTTGCTTACTCTTGGAGTATCAAGAAGGAACTGATAGTCTCTCAGTGCTGAATAATTCATTTTATACACATTTAAGGGACAAGTAGATTTTGTAATACGAGTATGCCATAAAAATCCCCAACCAGTTTGTCCGTTTTTTATTTTTCGTGTGTTTGCTCGACTTGAGCAATACATATCTATCGCCTTTTTTAACAATCTACATAATGACTTTCATCAATTAAAAAATCGGCACTCACGTATTAAGCTTCAATTTCAATTTCGATTTATTTATTGCAAATATGTGTACAATTTGGTGTTAGGGTACAGATGAAACAGAGCTTTGTTAATTTAATTGACAATGTATATATATATATGTTTGTATGTTTTTAAGCTACAAGTTAGTCTCAGACTGTAAATAAAAGTAACTGGGTGACCGAGCTTTTCTGGGATAAAACGACATTTTCTGATAACGAATTCTAGCTAGATCGATTGACCGCCCAAAACCCCTGCATACAAAATTTCATGAAAATCGTTGGAGCCGTTTCCGAAATTTGTGAAGCTCTTTTGAAGATTTAATAAAATAAAACATTTTTACATTGGAATAAATATACCACCGAATAATAAAACGATAACTATCTCAAAAGAGGCCCAAATGGAGATGGCGCGACGAGCCTGTCTCTTATGTTTTCAACATTTTATTTGTATATCTAAATGTACACTAATAATAATAATACCGGACTATAAATGTTCCACTGCTGGGCACAGGCATCTTCTCATATAGATAAGAAACGAGCATTGATTACCACGCTGGCTCACTGCGGGTTGGCGATTTCAGATACCAATTTTTCCACACGATGTTTTCCTTCACCGATTGTCAATGGTGTCTTAGATTAAGAAAGTGTATAATGTAACTTTGAAAAGTCACATTGGTTCTTGCCTGTAGTGGGTAGTGGTCGAACCTGCAACTTTTTGCACGAAAATCCATGATAAAATATAAAAAATTAATATTTTTTTTTACTTTTTATTATATGGATGGATTTTAATGCCAAAACTGCATTCTTAACTCTTTTATTTTCTATCTCCAGGATTTTGAGTACTTTCCCTCTGGATGGCAATTAAAAATGTCAACCAGTAATACTCAGAACATTACTTTTCGAATACAATTTCCATCTAAAAAAAAAGTTAAATTATTGCATACGTTTAACTTTCTAATGATGTAAAATAATTGAGTTATTACCGGCCTCGGCCGTGCAAATAATTCGGTCATAAGGTGCCATTGACACGTTGTAATAACATGGCTTTGAACTCATTGTTATACAATAGAACGACTAGGCTTTTTGCGTAAATTAATCATAGTTGCTCTATTTCACGGCGATTTCTTTGATAATAATATAATAGACGTACTTATATGCATAAGTGTAAATATAAGAGGTCACTTAATACAGCACTTAGATTTATCCATGTTTCAAGGATCATCTGGTATAGCTTGTTGTGTTGTTGTACAATGGAAAAAATGCGCAAGCTTCCAAAACCTAACAAGATGCACTAAAATAAAATTGATTGCGAATGAAGATATTTAGATCTAAAACTAACGCTCTTATAAAAAATACTATACTGGTATTAAAACTACTGGAACTACCATTTAGGTCAAAGAAACAAAGCGAGTAGGTATAGAATAAACGTGTATTATGTGTATAAAACATTAAAAAAAACTCAAAGATTACAATAAACATAACATCACAGTAGGTACTTCAGTGTAACAATAACGGTAAAATATCACAGTTGGTTCAGTAGTGGTGTCCGTGTTGACCGTGGTGGGGCACGATGTGGTGGGTGCTGTGCTTCACGTCAGCGTGGAAACTGCGGAAAGAAAAATATCTTATACCAGTTTTTCAACACTGTTGAAATGTACGGTGTTAGGACGTTGGTCCATGCTGTTATCTGACTTAAATTTTCGACAAAGAGTCAATACATTTCTCAGTCATTATATGAGTTTTGGACGTCAGAAAGCTATAAACTCCATAAAAAATACTGATATTCAGCTAGATCCTTTGAGATTGAAAGTCGTCACAGTTTAGTAAAAAATGGGCAGAAATTAATAAAAAATTTGGACTACCAGTTACTTCTATTGCAAACATGTTTAAGCTTCTGTTTGGTATGATTGAACAGTTTCATGGTAAAAATGTTGTAGAACTTAAATAAAAAAAAGAAGTATATAAGTAGTGGTAGATTCCAAAGAGCACATTTGCCCTTGCCATTGAAGATTCTTTGTAATGTTACTGTACTAACCCAGAGTGCTTGTCACCGTGGTATTCAACATGTCTGACGGAACCATCGGGCTGGTGCAGAGCGTAATAGCCCTTGACGACGTCACCATCGCGGTGCTCGTGCTGTGACTTAATGTCACCGGTGTGCGGGTCCTCAACTTTGTATCCGAATTCGTATTTGGGGTAAGCCTGAGAGGAATAAATAAAATGCTTCATATTTCTACTCAAAATAAAGAAAGTCAAAGAATATAACAATTCAATTGAAACCAGATCAATTGGATGGAAATGGGTAGGTTTTTCTTAATAACTTATGTGGTGAAACAATTTGCAAATTATTTAGATTTTTATATTTGAAGAATCGATAGTAGGCCAAAGTTAAACCTTTATTAAAAGATGACTTATATACAAGCTGATTAACTATAATTTGGCAGTTAGTTATTAGGCGGTAGGTGCCAACATTTTGAAAAGATATCAGAATATGAAAGAGATAAGCTTTTTCTTACATAGTAATCGACGTGTCCGTGGCCGCCATCGTGTCCATGACCATGTCCGTGGCCACCGTCATGACCCTGTACATGGACTACTTGAGCGGGACCGTCGTGACGATGGATGTACTGAGACGAAAACCCGTGGCCATGTCCAAGTACAACTTCCAACGAAGCTACGATAGCCACAAAGAAAAGGACCTGGAAAATAAAACGAAGAGCATTGAGATATTTGAAGAGGTCCGATGAAATCAGGAACCAAAATATAGGTAGGGGTTAAATTTTGAATTGGGATGAAGGAATAATAGGGATGAAGAATATAGATGATGAATTGTAGATGTATGATGGTGATATAACACTTTAACCACTTTTTATGAACAACACAGAGCACTTCACGACACACATTTGAATAAACTACTTATTTACCTTTGAGAACATTTTGGATAAATTGATTGTATTAGCTGTTGTGCTAATGACACTAGAACCAATAGAGGACTGATACATTATGATCAAATTCAACCTCTTTTATATCAATAACAAAAGGTAGCCAAGGTAATACTGATTTCACTACAAATTATTAGTAGTACAAAATAATCACGAACTTCAGTATGCAGCATTTGAAACTAATTTCGTAAAAGCGTTAGTTCGGAATGTCTACGTACACCTTGCAGTGTGACATTGCCACAGTTTGTTATAGGAAAATTTCGTAAGATCTCAGTGTATTATTGACACAAATATAAATTAAGAAAAAAGGCTAAATGATAAGAGTTGCAGCGGTTTCCTAATGAAAAAACTTTTAACAATTAAATAAGCTGTAGGTAGTGGCGTGAGCGGTGACTTGTTTTGTGTGTGAATGGAATTAACTTAAGTATGCAGTTACGAACTTTCATGTGTGGTTGTGATTTTTATTCGGTAATTTTATACAATAAGTTTTTTTATATAATACCAACCTATACCTAAATGCCCCACTGCTCAGCTCAGGTCTCTTCTCATATCGAGAAAGAACGAGAATTGTTCATCAAAATCACGATTGGCGATTCCGAGTTTCTAATTTTTGGAAGCTAGGATTCCTCACGATTTTTTCCTACACCGATTGAATAAATGAATAATATCATGTGCATTTAACTTCGAAATATATAAAGTTAATCTTGCCGTTTCGATTATTTCTTATCATGACATATTTTTTTTTTTTAAGATTACTAGCTATGTGGGTCGCTCATAGCTAGTATTCTTGTTAACCACTCGTGCTAAGCTAAGATGCTTGTGTTACGAGTGGGTTCACGTCGGTAGTGTATTTTTTGTTATTCGAACCCCACCCCAAATTATCACAAGTCCGACGCCCTAGCCATTAAGCCACCTTCGCTTAAAAAACGAAAACAAATCAAAGTGCAAAGATAAAAATATCGTTATACTTAGGTTTATTTTCTCGGTTAACTCACGTAATAGATATATCTAATTAAAATTATTAAATCCCTATTGAGAGGAATCGTATAAATGCGTCGGCGTCGTTATGAAATAAAATGTTGGGCCAGAATATCAATGACATGCAAAAAAAATGCACTCGTTTCAAGGTTCTCAAAATGTAACAAAACTTGTTCTGCAACTTATTATTTTTGAGTATAAAACCCAAAGCTTACAGAGTGAGTGGTATATTTGCAAGAACTTTTGTTAATACAACAGCAGAATGTACATAAAGGTTAGTGTTATTAATCCAAAAGGCTCTATCATTATCTGGCCTAGTTAACACATTTGTATTCCACTTGACCATTAATGATCTGGCCTAGTCATCTTTACCCCAAACACGTCCTCGCTATTTATTTGAGTCGTTCGAAGCAATGCTAATACATTATTCATAGCTTTTATAGCGCTGTTTACCTACGTTGACTAAAATTGTTGAAATATATTTTCTAATAGATATTTATTCTTGCAGTTATTAGCTTTGCTCGTTTTGATGGCAGCTGCGTACTGTCAAGACTATTATCATCAAACATCGGCTTTAAAAACAATTGTGAGGCATGAAGTTCCCAGAAGGGAACAGCATAATCCTTATACTGAAGCTGTAATTCCAGTACAAACATCTGAAGGATATACCGCACAAAATTACGCCCCCGCTTCTTCTTCTCAAAGCACACAAAGTCAGATTACCCGTGGTCACGATCGAATTCAACCGGATGTTCCTAATAATTACTTCGAGCCTGCTCCCACCCAGCAGCAGGGACAAGCCGTTTCCCACGGTCATGAACAAATCCTAAATCAAATACCTGAGTACCTCTTTGTACCAGCTCAGAATCCTGCTCCTGTTCATGAAACAATAGCTGATGACACACCTGCTTACCATGCTCTTCGAGTCCAACCTGTTCAACCTCTTATTACGCAGCATCAACCAATTCAGACAAAACCTGCCATAGCACATCAAAGAATATCAAACCACGGTGCAGCGCAATATCAAAATTCCCATAGTGTCGTATATCATGTAAGTAGCATCATGGCACAGATGTAAGAAGTCACGGTCAAAGTGAAGGCTGATGAGCGTTCAAATCTATAGGTACACATATATTTTTCTACCATAACTATGTCATGTGCAATAAATTATATTTGTTTGTTTACAGATCCAACACCGTCGGTAATCACAAATAACATTCCGTAGACGAAGCAATGCTATTCAGAGCACCAATCATAAATTAATTTATTTTTAAGCAGCTGTCACGATTATTAAGTTATAAGTTCATTAAACTAATATTTATAAACTTTATTTTTACCGTATTTTGTTTTTATAGTCCTGTATAAATCTAAATGTTTCCATGACGCAATTAACCTACGTATAGATGACTGGATGACGACATAAATAATAGATTTAAGTTGATAAAAATTATGCATGCATCGTCGACACAGATTTTTCCGATAAGTCGAAGAAATCTTTATTTACTTACATCATAGAAAGTTTGCGGCATCGCCTGTTACACATAACTAGACGAAAGCATTTAAACTAAGCAATAAGGAAGGTAGAAATCTAAACAGCTGTAATACAAATGCGAACTTACTTTACCTAGTAATCTTTTACTTACTGATTGTTGGCAATTCAATTATAATAAGGAAGATGAAATATAAGTCAAGAAATAATTTTTCATACGTCAAATATTGTGCAATAATTGTGTAGTTGAGTAGCCTCAGTCTATTAGTTACTGAGATTTCAAGTAATTCGGGGTTGTATGCCCATTTTTTTTAAAGATGACTTCCTGCAATTGCAATCAAGGACAAGGCAAGAAGCACTGCAACGGTTTGCCTCTTTTCAAGGTGCAGAAGACGGTCATTTGAATTCTTATTAAAAGTGTTGCTGAATCAGGATGTAGAAAACATTTTTTTAACAGATTGATCCTACGCAAGTACAAGGAGATTTTAAAGTTAAACAATTATGTTTTATGAAATATTGGCTTCACATAATTATATTTTGTACCAAAACTTTGCTTCTAAAGTTTCATTTAAGTCCTGTATGTAGTAAATAGTAATAAATATTAGATATTGAGCTATTTAATGCTTTTGTAAAACTTGGATTATATTATATATATTATATTGGATATATTATAATTTAATTTGACTAGAAAGAAGTAAAAAGCAAATAAACGAAGAGATATTTAAAACGGATATTGCGATTTAGTTGTAAGTACTTATTTAAATGTGGTTCATGGTTGCTCAATGAAGAGTTTATGCGTAAGTAACTAGAGTTCACCTGATTTATGTAAAAAAATATGACAATGACACAGCTTTCAATGGACACGAGCGACGATTTTTTCCAAAAAAACTTTATCGTTCCAATCGAGCAAAAACGTCTTATTTATTTAATGGAACGCTTGTGTTATTAAGTTGGTTCAGTAGTGGTGTCCGTGTTGACCGTGGTGGGGCACGATGTGGTGGGTGCTGTGCTTCACGTCAGCGTGGAAACTGCGGAAAGAAAAATATCTTATACCAGTTTTTCAACACTGTTGAAATGTACGGTGTTAGGACGTTGGTCCATGCTGTTATCTGACTTAAATTTTCGACAAAGAGTCAATACATTTCTCAGTCATTATATGAGTTTTGGACGTCAGAAAGCTATAAACTCCATAAAAAATACTGATATTCAGCTAGATCCTTTGAGATTGAAAGTCGTCACAGTTTAGTAAAAAATGGGCAGAAATTAATAAAAAATTTGGACTACCAGTTACTTCTATTGCAAACATGTTTAAGCTTCTGTTTGGTATGATTGAACAGTTTCATGGTAAAAATGTTGTAGAACTTAAATAAAAAAAAGAAGTATATAAGTAGTGGTAGATTCCAAAGAGCACATTTGCCCTTGCCATTGAAGATTCTTTGTAATGTTACTGTACTAACCCAGAGTGCTTGTCACCGTGGTATTCAACATGTCTGACGGAACCATCGGGCTGGTGCAGAGCGTAATAGCCCTTGACGACGTCACCATCGCGGTGCTCGTGCTGTGACTTAATGTCACCGGTGTGCGGGTCCTCAACTTTGTATCCGAATTCGTATTTGGGGTAAGCCTGAGAGGAATAAATAAAATGCTTCATATTTCTACTCAAAATAAAGAAAGTCAAAGAATATAACAATTCAATTGAAACCAGATCAATTGGATGGAAATGGGTAGGTTTTTCTTAATAACTTATGTGGTGAAACAATTTGCAAATTATTTAGATTTTTATATTTGAAGAATCGATAGTAGGCCAAAGTTAAACCTTTATTAAAAGATGACTTATATACAAGCTGATTAACTATAATTTGGCAGTTAGTTATTAGGCGGTAGGTGCCAACATTTTGAAAAGATATCAGAATATGAAAGAGATAAGCTTTTTCTTACATAGTAATCGACGTGTCCGTGGCCGCCATCGTGTCCATGACCATGTCCGTGGCCACCGTCATGACCCTGTACATGGACTACTTGAGCGGGACCGTCGTGACGATGGATGTACTGAGACGAAAACCCGTGGCCATGTCCAAGTACAACTTCCAACGAAGCTACGATAGCCACAAAGAAAAGGACCTGGAAAATAAAACGAAGAGCATTGAGATATTTGAAGAGGTCCGATGAAATCAGGAACCAAAATATAGGTAGGGGTTAAATTTTGAATTGGGATGAAGGAATAATAGGGATGAAGAATATAGATGATGAATTGTAGATGTATGATGGTGATATAACACTTTAACCACTTTTTATGAACAACACAGAGCACTTCACGACACACATTTGAATAAACTACTTATTTACCTTTGAGAACATTTTGGATAAATTGATTGTATTAGCTGTTGTGCTAATGACACTAGAACCAATAGAGGACTGATACATTATGATCAAATTCAACCTCTTTTATATCAATAACAAAAGGTAGCCAAGGTAATACTGATTTCACTACAAATTATTAGTAGTACAAAATAATCACGAACTTCAGTATGCAGCATTTGAAACTAATTTCGTAAAAGCGTTAGTTCGGAATGTCTACGTACACCTTGCAGTGTGACATTGCCACAGTTTGTTATAGGAAAATTTCGTAAGATCTCAGTGTATTATTGACACAAATATAAATTAAGAAAAAAGGCTAAATGATAAGAGTTGCAGCGGTTTCCTAATGAAAAAACTTTTAACAATTAAATAAGCTGTAGGTAGTGGCGTGAGCGGTGACTTGTTTTGTGTGTGAATGGAATTAACTTAAGTATGCAGTTACGAACTTTCATGTGTGGTTGTGATTTTTATTCGGTAATTTTATACAATAAGTTTTTTTATATAATACCAACCTATACCTAAATGCCCCACTGCTCAGCTCAGGTCTCTTCTCATATCGAGAAAGAACGAGAATTGTTCATCAAAATCACGATTGGCGATTCCGAGTTTCTAATTTTTGGAAGCTAGGATTCCTCACGATTTTTTCCTACACCGATTGAATAAATGAATAATATCATGTGCATTTAACTTCGAAATATATAAAGTTAATCTTGCCGTTTCGATTATTTCTTATCATGACATATTTTTTTTTTTTAAGATTACTAGCTATGTGGGTCGCTCATAGCTAGTATTCTTGTTAACCACTCGTGCTAAGCTAAGATGCTTGTGTTACGAGTGGGTTCACGTCGGTAGTGTATTTTTTGTTATTCGAACCCCACCCCAAATTATCACAAGTCCGACGCCCTAGCCATTAAGCCACCTTCGCTTAAAAAACGAAAACAAATCAAAGTGCAAAGATAAAAATATCGTTATACTTAGGTTTATTTTCTCGGTTAACTCACGTAATAGATATATCTAATTAAAATTATTAAATCCCTATTGAGAGGAATCGTATAAATGCGTCGGCGTCGTTATGAAATAAAATGTTGGGCCAGAATATCAATGACATGCAAAAAAAATGCACTCGTTTCAAGGTTCTCAAAATGTAACAAAACTTGTTCTGCAACTTATTATTTTTGAGTATAAAACCCAAAGCTTACAGAGTGAGTGGTATATTTGCAAGAACTTTTGTTAATACAACAGCAGAATGTACATAAAGGTTAGTGTTATTAATCCAAAAGGCTCTATCATTATCTGGCCTAGTTAACACATTTGTATTCCACTTGACCATTAATGATCTGGCCTAGTCATCTTTACCCCAAACACGTCCTCGCTATTTATTTGAGTCGTTCGAAGCAATGCTAATACATTATTCATAGCTTTTATAGCGCTGTTTACCTACGTTGACTAAAATTGTTGAAATATATTTTCTAATAGATATTTATTCTTGCAGTTATTAGCTTTGCTCGTTTTGATGGCAGCTGCGTACTGTCAAGACTATTATCATCAAACATCGGCTTTAAAAACAATTGTGAGGCATGAAGTTCCCAGAAGGGAACAGCATAATCCTTATACTGAAGCTGTAATTCCAGTACAAACATCTGAAGGATATACCGCACAAAATTACGCCCCCGCTTCTTCTTCTCAAAGCACACAAAGTCAGATTACCCGTGGTCACGATCGAATTCAACCGGATGTTCCTAATAATTACTTCGAGCCTGCTCCCACCCAGCAGCAGGGACAAGCCGTTTCCCACGGTCATGAACAAATCCTAAATCAAATACCTGAGTACCTCTTTGTACCAGCTCAGAATCCTGCTCCTGTTCATGAAACAATAGCTGATGACACACCTGCTTACCATGCTCTTCGAGTCCAACCTGTTCAACCTCTTATTACGCAGCATCAACCAATTCAGACAAAACCTGCCATAGCACATCAAAGAATATCAAACCACGGTGCAGCGCAATATCAAAATTCCCATAGTGTCGTATATCATGTAAGTAGCATCATGGCACAGATGTAAGAAGTCACGGTCAAAGTGAAGGCTGATGAGCGTTCAAATCTATAGGTACACATATATTTTTCTACCATAACTATGTCATGTGCAATAAATTATATTTGTTTGTTTACAGATCCAACACCGTCGGTAATCACAAATAACATTCCGTAGACGAAGCAATGCTATTCAGAGCACCAATCATAAATTAATTTATTTTTAAGCAGCTGTCACGATTATTAAGTTATAAGTTCATTAAACTAATATTTATAAACTTTATTTTTACCGTATTTTGTTTTTATAGTCCTGTATAAATCTAAATGTTTCCATGACGCAATTAACCTACGTATAGATGACTGGATGACGACATAAATAATAGATTTAAGTTGATAAAAATTATGCATGCATCGTCGACACAGATTTTTCCGATAAGTCGAAGAAATCTTTATTTACTTACATCATAGAAAGTTTGCGGCATCGCCTGTTACACATAACTAGACGAAAGCATTTAAACTAAGCAATAAGGAAGGTAGAAATCTAAACAGCTGTAATACAAATGCGAACTTACTTTACCTAGTAATCTTTTACTTACTGATTGTTGGCAATTCAATTATAATAAGGAAGATGAAATATAAGTCAAGAAATAATTTTTCATACGTCAAATATTGTGCAATAATTGTGTAGTTGAGTAGCCTCAGTCTATTAGTTACTGAGATTTCAAGTAATTCGGGGTTGTATGCCCATTTTTTTTAAAGATGACTTCCTGCAATTGCAATCAAGGACAAGGCAAGAAGCACTGCAACGGTTTGCCTCTTTTCAAGGTGCAGAAGACGGTCATTTGAATTCTTATTAAAAGTGTTGCTGAATCAGGATGTAGAAAACATTTTTTTAACAGATTGATCCTACGCAAGTACAAGGAGATTTTAAAGTTAAACAATTATGTTTTATGAAATATTGGCTTCACATAATTATATTTTGTACCAAAACTTTGCTTCTAAAGTTTCATTTAAGTCCTGTATGTAGTAAATAGTAATAAATATTAGATATTGAGCTATTTAATGCTTTTGTAAAACTTGGATTATATTATATATATTATATTGGATATATTATAATTTAATTTGACTAGAAAGAAGTAAAAAGCAAATAAACGAAGAGATATTTAAAACGGATATTGCGATTTAGTTGTAAGTACTTATTTAAATGTGGTTCATGGTTGCTCAATGAAGAGTTTATGCGTAAGTAACTAGAGTTCACCTGATTTATGTAAAAAAATATGACAATGACACAGCTTTCAATGGACACGAGCGACGATTTTTTCCAAAAAAACTTTATCGTTCCAATCGAGCAAAAACGTCTTATTTATTTAATGGAACGCTTGTGTTATTAAGTTTGTTGCTGTAAGTCACTACGATTGTACACCCGAATTACCTGTGTTAAATTAAAAGTAAAATTAAAAATAAATAAATAAAAATTAAATTGCAGTAAAATTTTCATAAAACTTCTTTTTGTAAATAAATAATATGATACATAAATATCCATTCAATACAAAAAAAAAATCTTTTAATACATTTTTATGTAGTCGTATTTGTCGGAATTTTGATATTGATTCCGTTGGAATGCGAAAACGGGCCTTATGCCATATGCCTATGGCACAATATTTCGTTGCATGCTGTATGTTCAGTTAATTATTAAATAATTATCAGATTACCACCAGTTCAACAACATCGGTAAGTCACTTTCCGCTATAATAATAACGGTTTTGTTTCTTCTAGTTGACACACTTAAGAAGACAAGATATGTTGAACAATTATCAAACATCAGATGCCATAAGAAAGTCTTTCAAACAAAAGGAGCACACACATTGATCAACATACTATTGAATTAGCAGACATCATTAAAAGGACGTAAGCTCTGAATTCTACCAACGTAGTCAGTAAATATAGTCGTGATTAGGTTTATATTTGCAACTTTAAGACATCATTTTGGAGGTGAAATCGTACTTTTAATCTAATTTTAAGAAGTAGTAGGTACTAACTTATGCAAAGGATACGAAAGAACTAGCCTAGAATACAAACTAAATTAAAATAGATTTCTCTCTTCAAATCGTAGTACTAATGAAAGTAATTCTCGAAATAGTTCATTAAATAAATGAATAATAAAGATAGTTTGAATTTATGAAAATCAAGCACGTTATGTTTGAAAAAAATTGAAAAAGTTTTAAAATTGTAATGGTATACTAGGTCCAAGTATTAGTATTATGCTATTGTTAGGTATGAGGTGCTCTTACTTTGTTGATTGACAACCTTCACATTGGTTACGTAAATTACATCATAGATTTGCTGCGCACGCCCTGGGTTACAAACATGACGCCCCGAGCGGCAGCAAATTGATTCAATACTCTCGCGTAACGTCTCCGGTATATATTGAGCTAATGACTATGTTAATTCATCAGTTCCACCACGGAAGTCTTAGAAGAAACAACAAAATGCTAGCTAAAGTGTGTATTAAACATCATACAGGATAACAATACATTTAATAAAATTAGCTCATTAGAACATTAAAAATAAATACTTATTTGTTTTTTGTTTCAGATCTTATTCCTCAGTTTTGTTGGTGTGGTGTTGTGTGAAGAACATGGTTATGATCTCAGAACCCAACATGATCCAGCCAATGAATATAGACAGCAATATGTACTTAAGCCAATAAGGATTTACGACGAGCAAGAGAAATCAAATGAAGCTCCGTATGCTTCTGCACCCGAAGGTCAAACACAAGGAGGTCATGCACAAGGAGGTCATGCGTATTCTTTGCAGAGTATCCATCATAATGCAGTCAATGGACAGGGACAGTCTCAGCAATCTCATAACGAACACATTGCCCCTGTATATCAATACATGCAAGAGGCACCAGCGCAGCAAGTGGCTCCAGCTCAACAAGAAATACCAGCTCATCACGAGGAACCGGCCAAACATTACCAGGCTGTACATTTCCTACCTGCGTCTGTGCAACAGTCTCATGAATCTGAACAAGCTCAAGCTCAAGCCCAGAACGTTCAAGGAAATCAGGGTCTGAGCTACTTCCAAAGCGCTCAGCCACATCAAAATATTGGTTTCCACCAAGGTGTTAAGCTGCATACATCCGTGCAACAAGCTGCTCCCGAGCATCATGCCGCCCCCGTTCACTACGCTGCTCCTGTGCACCAAGCAGCTCCTGTTCAACATGCTGCTCCCGTCCATCTCGAAGTACCTGTTCATCATGCTGCACCTGCCCACCATGCCGATGACCACGCGCAGAATTACCACGATGAGCCCATCGACTATTACGTAAGAAACTACATACGAATATAAAATACTTATTTCCGGCTAAAAGTTTATGGTTAACTTTCCATTCATTTATTCAAATCACAATTTGAACCGTTTGAGTCACGGCAGTTGGTCAACCGCATTTAAATTATACTTATTAATCTAAATCCGTTTTTACCATTCCAGGCTTATCCCAAGTACCAGTATGAGTACAAAGTGGAGGACCCTCACACCGGAGACAACAAGTTCCAGCATGAGATTCGTGATGGAGACGTCGTGAAGGGAGCATACGGTTTTCATGAAGCCGATGGATCTATCAGGACTGTTGAATACAGCTCTGACAAACACAATGGGTAATTGATTATAAATGTATCATAAAATTTCCACCTTACAGATAAACCTCATAATAAATATAAGAGTAAACTTACATCCATGAAGCATCTAGATCAGTAATTTTTATATATTTTTCCATTTGATTTTATCTATTCTTGTTTACCTCAACGTGATTTTATATTCAAGAAATCTAAATGTCTAGACGGATGAGACCGATTCAAAATCTCGACCGATTTATGTGGAGAGACACGCACTACAATCACTTTTGCTTTCTATTCCGCAATAACACGTGTCATATGACTTTCAGTTTCAACGCCGTAGTGAAACACTCAGCCCCTGGTCACCACGTGCACATCAACAGCCATCACCAGAACTAGTCAAGACTGATTGTTTAATTTTTCATAGCCTTTATTGTTGCTACATGTGTACTTGCCTACCTTAATGTATAATAAAATTTATTTAAAATTGTGATCATGTGAAGTATTATTTTGATCTCTGTCCAATGACCAATCTTTCGAAGCGGCGGTAGCCTAATGGCTAGGGCGTCGGACTTGCGATCATGTGGTTGCGGGTTCGAATCCCACCCATTACACTACCGACGTGAACCTACTCGTAACACAAGCATCTTAGCTTAGCACGAAGGGTTAACGAGATTACTAGTAATGTGCGACCCACATTGCTAATAACCTTTTATAAAAAAAAAAAATCTATAGCTGAAATTGCGGAGTCTGAATAAAGGTAATAATTGAAAAACGATAAACGAAAACCATGCCATTTATGCATTGTCAATGTAAGAAATCAATTTAAGGGACACCTAATTAAAATCAGAAGTGTGTTACAACTATTGTTAAAATAGTTTTCGCAATGTATTTCGCCATATATAATAAGGAATAATAATTTGATATTAGCAAACACTTGATTCGATCTTATTTGGTCAATCAAAATAACATAAACTTATAACACCGGAGAGATTGTAGGTTTCGAAATATTGTTATACAAGCTACTGAGAACTAGTAAGTATCTAATAATTATATTAAATTTGTGATTTATTACTTTTGACGTTGATGGCCCATTTGCCGGTCACGGTATTACAGTTTTGCAAAATCAATATTAATTTTATAACGAAGAGTTTGATTGTTCGTAAGTCTTTTTGGTTGAACGCGCTTATCTCAGGAATTACTGGTTCGACTTGAATATTTTTTTTCAGTTTTATATAGCACATTTATTGAGGAAAGCCTTCCATATAATAGGCTACTTTTGCCACGATAATCGACGCACACGCAGGCGGAGCTGCGAGCAAAGGCTAGTTCATTATACAATTGTTTTTTAGCGACATTTGGAAGGGACTTTATAATTTATTGGGAAGTTATTCAACAGGATGTAGCTTTAAACTATCTTATAAATGATTTGATTATAATGTGAATGAGTTCTGGTATTGAGTAACATTTTTATGGCTGCAAAACAAACAGCATCATAATTATTGTTACATAATCTTCACCGGTATTACTATAATCCACTTAATGTGGACTAGTAACCCACAATAATAAAGGATTTTTTATCGTATGTTCTCTTGATTCTCGTTTTTAATTGAGGTCAATGCACCCATGCGATTCTAGATTTTTGCACTTTCCAGCTTTAAGAAATTCTACGTTCTGTGGAAAAAAACATTTGAAATATCAGCTTTGACATTTGAAATTTGATCCTGAGTAACTTTGATTTTACATAGTTTGTTCGTTTACTAGAGATATTGCCCTAAATAGACAGACTCAAACAGAAGACAAATAAAAGGAGTCATGAGGTATAACTAGGCGATTGTTTTTTATTTTTCTGTTCATAATCAAATCAAATAACCCAAAAAAGTGCGAGTCATACTCGCCCACCTTACTATATGTTATAATGATTTAATTACAAATGTAAAGATTTTAGCCTTTTACGGTAGTTATAGTAAAAGATAATATTACTAACCAAATTTGAAGGATTTACGTCAATGGTTCACTTCAGAGTATCAAAATTTACTATTTTTGTGGTATACAGACAGACGCACGGACGGACGACAGACAGGAGGAACAAAGAGATCCTAATAAGGGAACCGTTTTTTTTGGATCCCTAAAACGAAATTTCAGTTACTCTACTGTCTATTATGGAACTCATGAGTTTTTCATACCTTATAGTGTCCCAGGACACAATTAAGATCACAACTATGTAAACTTACTTCCGTACTATTTTTTCATTAGTAAGGCCATGTTTAATTGGAAATTGACTATTGTTTCCTTGAAGAAAGTTGTTTTTATATCGGCGTTTAATGAATACTATTGTTAGACAATAAAAGCACAGATATGATGTAAGTGTGTCTTATGTGTTGTTTTGAAGAGTGAATTGTTCACAAACAACCAATGCGGTAAAACTGGTTGAATGAATTTAAATAATTGCCCGTAAAAAATAAAATAAAAAAGTTAGTTAGACTAGATTTATTTACCGAATTCAAACAATTTATAAAAAGATAACAACATATAAGGTGGTCATGTTCTAATGATGGTAGTTGTTGTGGCCGTGGGAGTGGTATTCAGGCACGTGGTGTTCGGGCACATGATGTTCGGGCACGTGGTGCTGAGGAACTTGATGCTGGTGGCCGTGTGCGGTTTCAGTCTTGACAACAGCGTTGAATCTAGAATTAATAAGGTAATGAATTATGTTTAAGTATGTTTTATAAGGAAAGAAGTAATTCTGTTTAATTATCAAATGTGTGTAAAAATCCAAATACAGGGATAGGAGAATGATTCGAAGAGGTCTAACTAAAAAAAAACATTACCAAGACATCGGAAAAAGGACGATGCCAGGATTTGTATGATATCTATCAACCCTCCATTAGCTATGTTTAATACATTGTTAAATATATTTTTTTTTATATGGCTTCAAGTCAAAATGGTCAATATCACAATCAAGGTTGGTACCAAGATAATCACCTCCCGTCTAAATTTGGGAAATGTAATTATAATTTAAGATTTGAAAAATATAGAAATAGATTCACACATATGTTCACTAATAATTATATATTCACCCATCGGGACTAGAAATACAAAGAAGAAGAGAAAAAAGACATCTATTAGCGCCACATGCGACGCATAAAATAAATAATTATTTATAATAATTTCCATAATTTTCGGGAAAATAAGCGTCAAAATCAGTTCAAATCGGTCGGTTAGACTACTTAGTGTCAAACATTTTACGTACCCATTGTGCTTGTCAGCGGTGTACTCCACGGTCCTGATGGAGCCGTCAGCGTCGTGCAGGCTGTACACGCCCTTGACGGCGTCACCGTCGCGGGTCTCGTGCTGGTACTTGTTGTCGCCGGTGTGGGGGTCCTCAATCTTGTACTCGTACTCGTATTTAGGATGAGCCTGGAATTAACAGACATTTAGAATATCACTTGGTGTTCAAGGAAAAGAAAATTTTTGAATACGTTTTACATTACTGAAGAAGAGGTCTTCCGAAGACTTCCCATAAATATGGGTGTCATAATTTTAAGATAGGTAGCACAGAAACATAAATAATTATTCTTCGTTTTTTTGTCTATGGTAGATACTTTCCAAACAAGCAGAGCATGTCGCATGCCTTGTTAAAGGAAATCTTGATTACTTGATAGATTGAAGAGAAAAAACTAAAAAATAGGTACTCTCTGAAAAAATATCTCGCCAAAGTGGATGATGCAAAATGTAATGATGTAATGATGAAAAACGCATGCTCATTGCACTTAGTTAATTAATGAGTACTGCAAACTGCATTTTCTAGTCGCAAGAATTGTTTTTTTTAGATGACTAAAATAAACTAATTAATGTAAATAGTATTTGATCTGCATAATATATTAAACAAGAAAATATTTGTTTCGTAACATAATTAATTACTGAATACTCATCTCATTATTTTACATTGCTAATTGTTTTGAATATCCCTTTCACTTTACAAAGTTTACATAAGATTGAAATTAACTTACGTGGTAATCCACATGTTGCTCGCCGTGGTGTTCTTGGTGACCGTGGTGAGCTGGTTCAGCATGGTGGATAACAGGAGCTTCATGATGAACGACAGGAGCGTAGTGGATGGCTTCGTGACCATGCGAGTACTCATTGCCGTGTCCATGTCCAAGTGCATTCCCATGTCCGTAAGACTCGTGTCCGTGACCTTCGTAGCCTTGAGAACCACCATTGTACCCATGAGAGCCGTGGCCATGAGAAGTTTCATGGTGGACGATAGACTGAGAGGAGTAGGCGTGACCGTGATCATGTCCATGGTGCTGGGCGTATACCGCCGCTACAGCAAGTGCGAAGACGATCTAAACAAAAGAGAATGAATTAACATAATTTGCAACTACTTACAATTTTAAGCCTCGTTTAATAAAATTATTTAAAATTTATAAATTCTACTTACTTTGGAGAACATCTCGCTTGTATGTATTCTGATACACTTAAAAATTAAATGATATAATTGGACGAGCCCAGATGCTTTTTATACTCAAAAATAAGTACGTAAAATTTCATCTTGCGACCGTTTATTGTTACGTAGGTATTTAAAACTGGTTCCGTTTTGATCACTGGTTCGGTAAGCGGTGCACTTTTACAATTGTTTTTGCATATAAAAAATCCTTTTAAGAATACCGAATCTTAATGATATGATATTGAAAGGCTAATTGTTTAAATTATAAAGGCTATTACTGAAATATAGGTGAAGATAGAAGAAGATTGTTTTCAATTAGGCACATAATAATATCGTAAATTATTCAACAAGCGGAAAGTGTAAGTGGTCATTATGTTTTAATCATGCTTTTAAAAAAACATTGGCATAATGCATTGATTTTTTAAAGACCACGTGTTGTTTCTTTGGAGTTTAATGTGTTCCTTTTTTGATGGATGTTCCTTGGAGTTTGATGTTTCAGGAGTTACGGTACGTTATGTAATATTATAGATATTGGTTTTCATTAAAGGTATTTTCAATTCAATGTCGAATAATATGTACATAAAGTAAAGCACAAAGTTCAATAATAAAAAACCGTTTTATATGACATTATTATGTATAATTTATTATTATCAGTCACAAAAACCTAAGTTTCTGCACAGCACCCCGCAAGCAGTCGCCTAAAGTTTCACAAAATGTATACAAGTTTGAAAATAAATCATGATAAAACTTACACACTACAAGAAAATATAATACAAAAGTTCTAATGCGCTTTAAATAGATGGATGAGATGTAAAGTGCCAAGCTAATTTGGGTCTTAGTCCCTTGTATACATGTTCTGAAACGGTAAGGCTTTAAGCATAGTCTGAAAGCCGTTCGTTGTACATTGCTTCGTGGTCGCATTCCGTCCGTGCTTAAGCTACGTAGTAAATAAATAGGTTGTCATCGGTGTAGGTCTAGCGTTGGGTTAGTGCTCTAGCCATGGATGAGGCCGCCGTGACCCAGAGCGGGGGCGGCGACGACGGCGTGCGCCGCGGGGTGTGCGGCGTGACCTTGCCTGCTTACTACCGCGTTGAAACTGAAAACAATTTTTTTTTAAGTCTATGAGAAAATTCGCATCATTCCTGATTTAACTATTCCCAATAATTTTGATTGTCCTGCTGGTCTAGTGGTTAGTGATTCTGACTGCGACACTAGAGGTTGTGGTTTCGATTCCCACCCAGGAAAAATCTTTGTTAAGCTTTGATAAGCACGATCATTTGTGCTGAGTCTGGGTGTAATTTATTTATTATATTATGTATGTATTTCAGAAAATGATCATCATCAAGGAATTTAATCTAATACACCTTTTGTAGTATTGATTAATACATTATTCCTAGCATTACTAACTCGAACCAAAGTCTTTGATGGCAATATATATATAAGAAACAACTGCTCCAAAGAATATTGTATGACCTTATAAGTTATTCTCTTCTGACCGTGTTAATACATCTGCGCTTTAAAACCTCTAACGTATTACAATCTCATATCCTTACCCGTTATGGTCATCAGCAGAGTAGTTGACAGTACGGACTGTGCCGTCGGGCTCCACGAGGGAGTACTGGCCCTTCACGACATCACCGTCGCGCGCCTCCCACTGGCTCTTCTGGTCGCCGGTGTGGCCGTCAGCGACGCCGTAGTTGAAAGTGTAGCGGGGGTGGGCCTGGAATTTATGGAGATAAGAAGTTGTAGGTACTTCATCGTCAGGAGAGATATTAAAAAAAATAAATAATAATAAAGGTTAGGCCACGTTCACCGCGGATGTTTTGTTGATGGATGACCGTTTGTAAATATAGTGAAACCCCTCCGTGCCTCGGAAAGCACGTTAAGCCGTTAGACCCGACAGTCATACAGTAGTCTTTGACAGTCGTTTAAGTCATTTAAAGTCTGACAACCAGTCTTATTTTGGGATACTGTATAACCCAACAATGGGTTCTGGAGGCCAGATAGGCAGTCATGTAAAAGACAGTGTTCAGCCAAACTTGGTAGGACTGGTAACCAACCCTAAAATAGCTTGGGAAAAGCTAGGCCAGAGATCAGAGCTTGGATAGGATGCGCAAAATACAGTATTAGTTTAACCGGCCTGATCGACTTTGGCACCAGTTTTGGTAAATAAATTAAAAAAAAACATTTTAATACTTAAAATATGCCGTGTTTGCCAGGAGAAGAGGCAGCTTTGAGAGGCAGGACTCTAAAATACTTATTAAAAATATGACTGTAATGTTAGTGTCAAATTAGATGGTAGTGGTCTTAGCTTTAACATCTATTATTGGTCTATACTTATGATTGAAATATGTTAGAACATTTATAAAACGAAAATACACTTTATATGCGAAGAAATAATATTTTTTCTTACATATATCTCAACAGGGGCAGCGGCGTGCGCGAGGGCTGGGCGGTATACCGGCGCGTGCGCGACCACCGCGCCGTGACCTGAAAAAGACCTGACGTCATCACACAAGTAGTACGTACGGGATAGGAATATGTGGTCCACAGTGGTATTAAAGAAAATAGTTCTAATTCTGAGCTACTTAGGTACTAATCATCACCATTCATAAGTACAAAGTAATTAAAAAAAATATTTAATTTTCAACAGGACTTAATATTATACTAAGCTTCGTTGAGAAAGTGAACCCTGAGTACAAATAGCATATTGCACGCCTCATAAGCGAAGCGTTGAGGTGGGTATTTTTCTATATGTTTTAGGACAAATGTCGCACGCAAGCTTGCAAAATAATATTCCTTGCTGTCGCTATTACTTATTAGGCATTGCTTACAGTTTAGGATTGTATTTTACGATAATTACATTTACTTTAAATACATGTCAATAATCTAGATAAAACGTACCTATTCCGTATCCCAGTGCCGGTGCGGCATAAGCGGGCGCAGCAGCCGCGTATCCTCCGTAGCCATGCGCAATCGCAGGGGCGCCCAACACGATGCTCTGTGAGGAGAGTGCACCGTGAGGCGCCGCGAGAAGACCTGCGCGAGCAACGCTTACAAGCGCGCATGCGAACAACACCTGTAACATTTTCAATCATTTAATATTGTACTGAACCTGTCATAAAAGTTCTCGAAAAAATTGCTCTTCATGCCGCCATTTTTGGAACTTTGAATACAAATACATAAGGATTCTCTTGATTTTTGAGTTATATGATATTTTATGATGTATTTTCTTAAGGATTTCAGGTTTATGTAATAGACGAAAATGTGAAAAAAAAAATTTAATGTGAGAATTCCAAATTACTCATCAAATAAACTCTCACTAAAGCCACATTATTGTCTCTTGACTGTAAACCCTGAATATATCCATGGCGAAAACAGTATTTTTTTTGTACCAAAAGGGTTGTTGACCTAAGAAGTCGTTAAGTGGCTTTTTCAAAAATATCTCAAACATAGATAAAATACTTGGTCTACTCCAGCGTCAAGATAATTAAAATACATGATACCAAAATCACAAATACCACAAAAAGAACACTTGACACCACTCAAGCACTCACACTTTACCTTAGCGAACATTGTGTTTAGTTTTAGGTTCAAACTGTACGTTACTCTAAGCACTAGGGCTTGTTGTGTGCCGAATTGTAAGATACCAGGCGTTTATATAGAGGCTGTATGTCCTATAGATACAGGCTAGGGTCCCGCTTGGGCGTGTCGCAGGAAACTGTATGTAGCTACACGTATGTGGCGGTGGGCGCTGCCGCAAGCTAGATCGTTGGAATATGTTGGATACGCACTGAATTAAATCGTAAATGTGGACAAAATCACATGCTTGCTTCAAATCAAAAGTAAGTAGCTAAAGCACTTGTGTTATGGAAGCAGATACAACAAAGGTACCACAAACATCCAGATCCGAGAAAATGAAAAACAAAAATGTCTCAATGACTCGTCCGTGAATAGAACACGGGACTTTAGAGCTGGCGAAACCTTGAAAACCGTTATGTATGCTACTCGACCACTGAGGTCATTCAATTTAATTCGGTTCCTACTACATCACAAGGTAAAGCATTTCGATGATCTTAATGTTAAAACTTCTTGATAAAACCTACTTAAATATAAGACCACAATAATACGTCGTATCCACACAAATCTTGTATCAATAGTTCAAACCGTTCTGGGCTAAGAATTGGTATCAGAATAGCAAATAAATACGTTCATAGTTCCACATAGCTGTGGTACATTTTGCGCAAAATAAATTAATCTCGACCAAGCTACAAACCTTATTGAATTATTGTTTTCTAGACAATCAGTTTCATGGGCTACCTAGTTTGGCTATTGTAGCTAATTAGTTTTGTTTAGTCACGGATTTGAGAATTCCTAAGGTTAAATACACACATCAAAAGTGTCTAGGGATCAAGCATTTTTATGCGGATTTCTTGAGATTGAGATGTGGCTTTGTAATAAATTTATGATTTTATAAATTTATATGGATCCTTTTTGGTGCATTTCATAATTCGAATCAGGAACTGTGAATCAAATTCGAGTAAAAGATGAAAATCAGCTGTCAATATTTTCCCTATAAAAACATACAACGCATTGAAGACATTATTAGTGCTACTGTTTCCCTACTACTGATTAAAACCAACGTTATTATGGAGCGGCGACGTCATTTAAGCAGGGAAGAAATGCTCAGAGCCGTGGGAATGTAAGAAGCTGGTTCCCGGCAACGTACTGTGGCTTTAGCTCTGAATACAAGTCAGAGTGTTATCAGTCGACTTTGGACACGTTACCGAAGCACTGGTACCGTGGCTGAGCGCCATGGAGGACGGTATCGCTGCACCACACGGAGACAAGACCGATACATTCAAATCTTAACTCGAAGAGCTCCAACAATAACCGCCATGATGTTAGCCGTGAGGCTTCATCACTCTTCAGGGAACTTAATTAGCGACCAAACAGTCAGAAACCGCTTGCATGAAGTGAACCTTCATTCCCGAAGACCGCTACGGGTACCACCTATAGCAATGCACAATCGTAGGATTCGATATCAATGGGCTCTTGAACACAGAAATTGGGCAGAAGAACAATGGCGTTTCGTGTGCTTTTCTGATGAGTCTTGTTTTGGTATGAGACCGGATACAAGACGTATACGACACTGGAGAACCCCTGGACGCCAACAGCGATTAAAATCCTGCCAGGAAGTCCATCCTTATAGAGGTGGAACCATCATGGTATGGGCGGGTATTTGGATCGGCGGAAGAACTGAGTTGATTTGGATCAGAAGCAACCTCAACGCTCAAATTTATGCTGAGACGATTGTATCAGACGTCATCGTTCCTCTACAAGTGCAAATCGGTCCCTTATTTCAGTTAATGCATGATAATGCACGACCGCACACCGCAAGAGTTGTAAGACAGACTCTCGCCGCAGCTAACATCAATGTCCTGCCCTGGCCTGCTCAGTCGCCAGACTTGAACCCGATTGAGCATGCATGGGATATGCTACAGAGAAGAGCTCTGCCGAATATGGAGGGTATCCAGTCGCAAGAAGACCTTTTTTTGTTGTTGCAACGAACATGGGCGGCCATTCCACAGCGTGATTTGGATGAACTCATTTTGAGTATGCCAAACCGATGTTCTTGTGTTATTAGTGTTCGCGGTAGAAACACGGATTATTAATTGTTTAAGTTACCCAATAAATTTTTTTTTTTATTTTCGAACTTTTGTGTTAGTGGTTCAAATGTCAAAAATCCCTTTATTAGGAAAATGGCAAATTTCTTTATTAATGCAAAGGTGACTTGGTTTATCGTTACTGTGACCAACGAAAACACTTTATTCGATGAATCCTTAAAGAAAATTTTAATTAATATCAATCAGGAGAAAAGTTATTGCAAAAATATATGTTGATCCCTAGACACTTTTGATGTGTGTAGGTACATTATTATCCTTAACCCCTGATATATTATGATTTACACTTGGTCCTGACCTGATCTCATTCAGAATATGAATATGTATCAAATATTTAGTCATGTTTTTCCCTTTCGTTTAAGCCACATTTGTACCCCTCATATGTATTAATTTTCATTTTTACCCAAAGCTTGACTGGCGGAAAATCCCTAAATTCAATTGTAAATGGCATTAAATCCACCTTGTGTACCATTTTGTAAACACTAAAATATGTCCCGTACAGATAGCTTATCTCGTTGAGAGAAGCCACAATGGCCGAAATTCGGTCAGGAGACTGTATAATTTATACACACCCAGCGGCAATAAATTTTGGATCAAACCATTTTTTGTCCTAGTCATGGATTAAACCCACACGTGATGCTATCAATAAAGTTGGCGTGATTACTTTTTTATCACTCGACTATCCGTGCAATCATAAATAGAATTATACACACCCATAAGTTCCTATATTGGCTTTTTAATTCATACATATTATATATTATTTATTATGGTACCACGTGATGTGATAATGTGCTTTATCATTCTAGACCAATAGAATCTGGAAAAAAACTTGAGAATTGTCTTTCAAAGTAATACAAAAAATGTAGGTCACCTCGATTATGGTCAAACTACCGCTTTTAAAGTTTATTTATAGCACGCAAGATTTGTTATCTCTGATATCATAACGAATTCAAGACTGGCTGAAAAAACATGACACTTAAAATGGGTGCTGGCTAAATGTCTCATGACCTTATGAGGAAAAACACATTGTACCACCAAAATAGTCCTGAGAAAATTGTAACACAGCGATTGTCGATTTTGTATCTCAGTGAAGTCATAGTTCCATAAATGTTGTATGGTTCCTACATTTAGACTAGGTTAACTGTTACCATAAAACCTATGCGGTAAAAAGTTCAATTTATTACATTTTAATAGACAAAAATTTAATAAAAACCATTGTTCATTAAAAAAGTGGAAAAATATTGATTTGGTACATTCGAAAATATAGAGTAATTTAATGTTATTCTCATTTCTTTGGTTATGACGCTAATCTAATACGAGTAATCGATTAAATCTATGTAATTCATACTATGTAGATAACAAAACATTGAGAAAAATATTTATTTATTAATCATATGGAAAACCAACAGCTACACAAAATTAGAAAAAAACTATAGGAATAGAAAACATAGTAACAGGTTTCTACGAGATTAATATAAAATATACTTAGGGCTGTATTAACTAAAAGCGACTACGAAACTTGAAACGTGCCGTCTCTTGGACGGAACATGCCTCCCTGAGACAAAACAAAATAAAAATATTGACAATGGAGGCGAATGCGCATGTTCATACAAGGCTTTACGCCTCCACTTAACATGTTATGGGTCATGCTTTTGTTTTACTTAGAAACTTAAGTATTAATAGGAATACCTTGTTAAAAAACTTTAAATGAAGTGAAATTAAACATTATTTTTTCAATAATATTAATTAAAATTGTGTTATATTTAGAAACATACTATATTCTTTTGGTCAATGGTAGATTTATATAAGTACTGCTCTAAGCACAAAAAATTAAACAAAGTAAATAATATAAAAACAAATATTTGGTACCGCAAATTCAATAATATTCCAATGCAAAGGTAAACAAATCAATTTAAGATTCGTAATAATAGTCAATGAATCATTACAAAGTCATTTGTATAGTCCGAAAATAGCTCGGAAACTTGTTAGCAATGAATTAAATTTAGATCTACGCAAACCGCGCTGCATTTGTTTAAGGTGTGGTTTTCGTAATAGTACCTACGGTCTGAAATATTGTTACAGTCAATGTTTTTTGCCCTAGTTGTGATACTATGATTCTACTGAATCACGAATGACATCTGAATAAGCACATCCCTCCCCTTGCCTCTGGAGATGTTTATAAACGGCGTTATTTATTTACTTTTAGGTAAAGTGCAAGCTCATCTATCTGAAAATATAATGCTATTACAGAGAGAAGTTTTAATAATGAATTTGAAAACGATTACGTGTATTTTTTACTGCGTGAGTGCTAAAAATCTAACGACCAAGAAGATTATACTCATTTTTCTGAAAGTAAAATATTACGTATTTAATAAAAAAAAAGGTTTAAACCTATCGTACTTTTATAAAACTCGTGCGCTCAGAGAAACTGCACCTTAAATAAAGGTGTGAGCGTCTACCGCAAAGTCTCGGATGTCAAGTGGTTGTGACTCATCTATCAGAGTTTATTGAACCCGTCGCGGCTATCTCAAGCTCCATTGGTCAACTGCACCCAGCTTACACTAAATACCCAACAATCTGCATAAGATGTTGCAATTTGAGCGACTTTTTACTCATTTGCATACGTGATGAAGATTTAGAGTTGTGAAATGTTTTTGCATACTTGTACTTGCGTGATTTCATACGTACATAAACGGCGCTTTATAGTGTTTATGTGTGGATATGTAGTCCGAAGTGATAATAACACCATTAAAAATCAGATAAAATGAACATTTTCTAGTACTTTCCGCCGTGTTATGTACTATAAGGAAATTATAGAAACGACGACGGCTATTACGAAAAAAAATATATGTTGGAATCATATTATTTTCTTTTTTTTTTTTATTTAAATTAATCTTTTAGTGGGCAATACCTAGATTAGTTTAAGACATTCAAAGTGGTTCCTTAATTGTTTCTGCTTTGTTGTCATTTGCCATAATATACCAGTAGGGCTAATTTTGACAATTACTTAAGTTTTTCAGTGTCTAACGTTAATGGTTAGATTCAATAAGGGTTACATGTTGCAATGAAACTTTCGTGTGAATATTTGTCCTTTTATTAGGTTTTAGCTGGTGTAGCTAAAACTCGCAAATTCATACTATGATATTGCTACATGTTAAAAAGTACCGTGAAGGTCAAATCAAAAACTATGAGATGGTTGATTGAACTACTACTATTTTGAGTGCTAACTTTTTTATACTTAATTAATTCTATAATAAGTCCAACACGCTAAACAAATACCAGTCGCTACACTAGTAGCAGTCACCATACATTATAACATGTGGCACCCACTATTAATAAATCATACATTTTGATATGCATCATGTTCTACACACATTTATTAGCACATGTGTTTTGCTCGATGTGATTGAGCAATTTATCGCATACGAAACTAACAAGGTACAAATAAGAGGCGTTAAGATACGTGCATATTGATTAATTTGATTCGTCTATTAGTTCCGTAATTTGACGCTAATTAATTGGTTAAATATAAACTTTTGTCATTCACACGTTTTAAAATTAACGATACAACGTCAGCTGTTTTTATGTTTACTTACTGAAAGACCTTTGAGGGATGATCTAATCTTATTCAGTTATGAAAACAACTGTTCTTTATTAGAACTTTTTGTACATATTTTAATATCAATAATAACTACATAGAATAAAACAAAATCGCTTCTCGCTGTCAGTCTGTCCCTACGTTTGCTTAGATCTTTAAAACTACGCAATGGTCTTTTAAGCTGTTTTTTGAACAGATAGAGTAATTCAAGAGGAAGGTTTAATTGCCTAAAAAACATACATAATATAGTAGAGAGACACTGATCATTTTATAGGTTTGTAATGTGATGTCGTAAATTAACACATTTTGTAGTAGGTATTAGTATCAGCATTGCACCCGTGCGAAGCCGGGGCGGCTCGCTAGTGAGCAATAAATACCTAACATACTTTTACACTTCCTACAGCAGGTATATTGTATTTTATTTTTTTCATTATATTTTTACATATAAATAAATAAATAAAATGTGGACAACATCACATATATTGCTCCGAATCCAAAGTAAGTAGCTAAAGCACTTGTGTTATGGAATCCAGAGACAACGAAGGTACCACAAACACCCAGACCCGAGGCAATGTAGAAAAGTGTTTTTCTACATTGACCCGTCCGGGGATCGAACCCGGGACCTCAGAGCTGACGACACCTTGAAAACCGGTGTGTACGCCACTCGATCACGGAGATCGTCTCTATATATAAGATACTTTATTCAACATCGGAAATTACCTTTTAATTAAGTTCTTAATTATCAAATCAACGAGGTGTTACATGTGCAAGCCATTCATCATATAAGGGAACATTCACACCCACGTTCGTATGCAACTAGATTCCAATGAGAGTAATATTAAATTACCTGTAGGCAAAATATTCGTAAATCAATAGCTGCATACCACTGACGAAACTTTATATGCTTAGAAACCGATCGCTATTATTTAGGAATTTATGTATGAGCTTTTATCAACGCAACGTACGCAAAACAGGCAATTATTGTTCATTGTGCTTGCTTATGAAATCGTCTGAAACTAGACTGTACCTTGTAGAATACTACGCTATTATTGGTGTAGTGTATTATATCCACCTATGAATAGGTGGTCAGTGGTCCCGATTCTGTTAAACACGCACTGAACTTATTTAAGCCGATCCTTATATTTTAATTTCACTTAGGTATACATATTTAGAAAAAGATAGATGATAATTAGGGCAGTCAAATTTAATTACGACTGTAATTGTTGGCGACAGACGTCAGAATATTGTAGATGTCGGCAGCAAGCCCAATGAATAATGTTTAGTTAAGTTTTTGTATGTGGGTAAGGCCGCCAAAATTGTCAATTTTTTTGTGTGACATTTTTGTCGTTTTTTTTTTGCAGTATCTTATGGTAAAAATATCCAATAAATTGTGGAGAATATCTGAATTATATATATACCGACGAAAATTTAGATGATAGTACCCTGCTATAATAATAATATTGTAGCGAAAATCCTTAAACTGACTTGTTTTATCGATAGTTTAAAATAAAACAATGACTTTTGCTTTTGTGTTACGATTTATTTGTGTGACGAATATTTAACCCAAAACTACTATTTAAAGAGCCAAAGTAGTAAAACGCAGTTGTATTATGGCAATACTGTCTTCTAAAAAATTAAAAAAAAAGGCGGCAATATTGTTTCGTCAGCAAAGGAGCTTAAAGGGCGCGTCGATTCAATGTTCGTGTGAAAAAAAATATATTTAATGTGATTTCTGAGGTAAGAAACTGATATTTTAATGTTAATGTATAATATTTGTTGGCGATGAGGCCCATAATATACTTAAGTTCACCCATTAGTATCTTATTGTAATAAATAACCGAAATATAACCTAAAATTGTTGTAAAAATGTAGCTTTTGTGTTGCATTTGTATTACGCCTGTGTTACATTTGTGTCACTTTTGTGTTATTGTAACACAAAAGTATGTGTTACGTAACACAGCAGATCTATAAAGCCGCATGCATAACGGTATTTGGACTGATTTTTTAAAGTAATGTATCTGAGTGTGATTTTGTATATATTATATGATTTTTTATACTGAAAACCTAAGTGCAAGTTATGCTTACTTAACCTAATTTATTACGTTTTACTAATTAACGTTCTCATTGTTCTCAATCCAGCAGTACGGTTATTTTAGACATTTTAAATAAAAATTCCGGCAGCCAAATTTTTGTGGAGTTTGGGTTCACCATCAGAAAAAAATATTTAAAAGTCCCCTTTGACCCTGAATAACTTTTTTAACACACATGGGATCAATGGGCACTTTTAAATATTTATTTCTGAAGGAGGACCCAAGCTCTCCACAAAAAATTTGGCACTCTCGGCATTTTTGTTATTTGACCATTGTTTTTATGTCTAAAATGACCGGACTACAATCAAGTACTTTCTTATATTTAAATATAAATTATAATCTATTTTTGTGGGTATAGTAATTGTGCATTTTTTTAGAAAATGCCGTTAACTGCTGCAGAACGACAAAGAAGATATCGTGAAAAGTTAAAAACACGAATCCTGGAAAATTTCAAGAACAAAATAAAAAAAACAGTGAAAGAACATTACGTGATTATAAAAATAAAACAGCCAATTATACCGAAGAACAGAAGGAAGAATTAAGAAAAAAATGGAGAGAGGACCGAAAAACAAAAAGGAAAATGTGCCGTCAATATCTCAACAACACTCTATGGACAACCCCAATCAAAATATTACTGATATTTCAATATTATATAAATTACAACGCCGTAACGCGCAAAAATTTCAAAAAGAAAATATACTTTTGAATAGAAAAATAACTTTTTTATCTTTTATTTATTTAGGTTATATATTTAACCATTATGAAACTACCTTTACCCAAAAGATGTGTTACTTTTGGGTTACATTTGTGTAACGGTAACACAAAATCTGTTGTGTTACTTTTGTGATATAATTGACAATTTTGGCGGCCTTACCCATGTGTATACAAATAACTTTTTATGACCTTATGTCAGAATTAGTTAATACTAAGCGTGTTTCTATTATTTGATAGTTAAGTACTATGTGTAAGGTTGGAAACACGAGAAAGGAACCACACCAAGCAGTTTTGGTGTAGGTGAATTCATGTGGTTAAAGTGTTGGTAGGGCTAATCTGCTAACAAAACCCGGAATATTTTGTAGACTCATGTTTTGAATGTTTTTAGTTTAGAGTATATTGCAGAACATTCAGACTAGGGTATATTTAACATATTAGCACAAATTACAACAATTTAGAAATAAATATGAACGAAGTTGGAATATTGAATATTACGTAATCTATAATTACGTAATTTGAAAAGGTAAATTTTAATTCCGTTATCTACGTTGTTTCTAATGTGATAATCTTCTATGACTTAGCTCAGAAACGCTTAATCCGTTTATATTATTGAAATTGGTTAAGCCGTTTAGAAGCTATAAGCAAAAGGAGGAAGAACTTCTAGATGTAGCAAGTATTTCTCGTAGAAAGGTAGATTAATTACTGTTGTAATGTTTAATTGTGTTTTATTGTTTTATTATATGTGAGTTTACAGCACAAAGATAAACATATGTTAATTTAAGGAAATTTCTATGTTTATAAATGAATAAAAAGGAAGCTAAAAGGGTTTCGGTATAGTGAAAATGTAATCGAAATAAGTTTAAAATAGCGCGGGCCTCGGCGCGGTAAAGATTGAGTTCTAGTCAGGGGT
Source organism: Plusia festucae (assembly GCA_950381575.1). Lineage (NCBI taxonomy): Eukaryota > Metazoa > Arthropoda > Insecta > Lepidoptera > Noctuidae > Plusia > Plusia festucae. The sequence continues at coordinate 6,231,773 of OX494435.1, read as the reverse complement.
ACCGTTTGGTTGATCGAAGTCAGTTGTAGTTAGTTCAGTTTTAGTTAGTTCAGTAGTAGTTAGTCACCCAGTGAGCCACAGAAAGGGCAACGGATACCGAAACCCTCCGAGCAAGACTGTGTTTTAGAAGATTTATTGTGTTTCATTTCTACAATACGTCCCACACTTTCTTGTTTCTTAAGTGGCCGTGACTGGCCGTGGTGTATTAGTGTGGTCAACATACGCATTCAGGGGTGCGTGGGGTGTGCGACGAGCCAGCGGGGTAACCCACCCACGAACATCGCACATCAATACAGGTGGGACATAGTCCCAGGGTGAGTCGACAGGTCTATCCTTCCACCCATCCGCAACAGTAATTCTCATACAATTATGCCTGCAACCAACAACGTGAGCTCTAAAAACACAGTGATGTTCAAAGCAAAAAGCAGTTTGACATTTTTAATTTAGTTGGTAAGTATTTGTTGCGGTAATTTTCTCACTATGTCCATTGAGTTATAATGTACTACGTACTAGAGGAGACACCTCAATCAAATTGTTTGTAACACGAGTTTAGGTCCACGGTCCTAAACTCACTTAGTCTGTGCCAAGCGCTTGCTGCAACGTGACGCACTGAGTGAAGTTTTGATAATTAAAATATGCCTTCGTGTGCATTGAGGTACTGTTCCAACAACTCCAAAAACATAAATAAAAGTCAAGGAGTGACTTTTCACAAGTAAGTTCAACTATTATCTTTAAACCACGCGTTATTTAAATATAATTTTTCTATTGCAACTGTCACCGTGGCGGCGGTTGTTTACGTGAATGTCAAAGAGTAAAACATTTTTATTCGCAGACTAGACACTATCGATGTAGGTATACTTTTTAAAACTATGAGCAATAAAATATTAATATTTAATCACGATAGTAATGTTGTAATAATATTTCACATTTTTGTTTGGATTTAAAGGTTTCCACGGCTATGTCATGAAACAAGAGAATCATCAATCAAAGTTCAGATAAATCGCAGCGAAGAAACTTGGTTACCTTCAGATTATTCACGCATATTATGTTCCGTGCATTTCCAAGAAAACGACAAATACACCACGAAAACACTAAGAGTATACTTAAAGAAATCTGAATTACCATGCGATAACGTAAATGATATTATATTTGTAAATATAACATTGCTGGAATTTTGTTTTACTTTGTTATTAGAAAAACTAACTTTTTTGATGTTCAGTATACTTACTTATGAGAGGCAGAACCAGTAGGTAAATGGCGGTTTTTTTTAATACTGTAACGCTATATACATATTTACAAAAACTGATCCAACTGTGGATTACTAATACCAAACGGCAGAAATTAACTAAACTTATTTTATTTGAAGAAAATTAAAGTATTTTAACAGTAGAAATACTTTTTTACACACGTAGGCAGAATATAAAAAAATTGTCGCATCTGCGCACATTGATTGTTATCTATGAGAAAATAACAAGCTTGCCCCGCGCATGCGCGGGTTCCGCGCATGCGCTGTCCTGCGCTGACTTCAAATGTGCGCGCTATATTTTGTTTGAAATAGCTTCTCTAGTACGTAGTACATTATAACTCAATGACTATGTCGGCCAAATATTTGTTCGATCTTCAAATGCCTGTTCCAAGTCTGAGTAATTTTTGTGCATGTGATTTGAATACTTGTAAAGCCCTAAGCGAAACACGGTTCATGGTTTAATTTCTCTAAAAATATTGTATTATGAGCTCTTTTGGCTTTTTTGAGTTTGCTGGATTCACTTTTTCTTACTGGCTAATCTGAGAAGAATTGTCGAAACTCAGGGGCGTATTAAAGTCCAGACAATTGATAGTAGAATAATGAGTAAATAAAACTAACTGCTTATGCAAACTGCTATGGAAAACTTACTGCTATATTTCACATTCAATAGACATTGGTGCTGATTCCTCTGTAGGCAAACTAAACTAAATTTAAACCATTGCTGTCTTTTACTAACATAAAGCGTAAGAAAAGGACGTTAACAGTAAACAACTAACTTAGAAATGTCAAACTAGTTTTCGCTTTGAACATCACAGTGTTTTTAGAACACATTGCCGGCAAATTTGTATGAGAATTTTAATCGGAACAAAATTTGACAGATTTCATTTTCGTCTGTCCTTTTCTAAATAAGTACAAGTGAAGAAGATACCGATGGACTAAAGTTAGTTTAGTACGTGTTTAACAAAATTGGGGCCATTGTTATAACATAATGTTAACATTTAGGTAGTACCGAATCATAGTATTAATTGGACCTCGCAACGCCGTCCTTAACACACATGCATAATAAATGCATGTTATTTAAATTCCCTTCATGACATTTCAATTTATCACCATTAGCATTGATACAGAATAAATGATTTATTATACGGTGTATTAACATATTCAGTTTCATTACACTGTATACAAGTTCGTTCAATAAAGCGTAAACTTATCATTTTAATTTTTTGCGGTTATGTTCTACTATGCGAGGTAATAAAATAGTTTTTAAATAATTATTTATAGTTAATCAAAACGTTCGATTGTTATCTGGGTGGGAATCGAACCCGACCATACGGCCCGTCAACAATTTTAATCTAGAATTTAATCTGGTATATATTTTGACGGGCCGTTTGGTCGGGTTCGATTCCCACCCAGGACCACTCATTGTGTAATGAGCACGGTCATTTGTTTTGTGTCTGGGTGTTATTTATCTATGATATATATGTATTCAGAAATATACATATAAGTAAGTTTAAAGCAGGTCTAAATAGAAAATCATAATATTTAGTTGTCTGATTGCCATAGTACAGGCTCTGCCCTGTTTGGGGTCAGATGGCCACGTGTGAACTGTCCCAAAATATTATTGAGGTTTTATTTTTAAACGATATGATTTTCTATTTAGATCTGCTTTAAATTTTTAAAAGCACTAGGTCTACATATTTTCTTTGTCAAAGTATATTTTACCTAAATTCTTACCAAATAAATATTGTTGATTCTGATTCCGTTCGACAAACTTATGAGAGCGATTTATTACTTAATCAGCCCAAACATTTTTCAATTAATAATCGCAGGTTTTTCGTTACCTACCTAAAGAAGACTACATTTAGTGTACATTTGTACATTTAAAAGAACATGTCATTGTTATATCGAAAATAATATGTATTTTTGTACTAAGACTGGAAAGTACAGTAATAAATTTAGTGAAGAAAAAAAGGGTAATGAAATTTTTAACGATCGCTTTCTTTACACATATTTCACTCATAGATAGAAACGTTTCGACATATTTATGAAGCTAGATAGCGAACAAGATGTTAATATTTTATGCATCAATTACTTTCGGTTTTTCCTAGAATAGACATTAGATGTAAGCAAAGTGGATTAATTGTTCTAACAAACACGACTTGTATTTCCGTATTTCCGACGAGTGATGAATAATACCTACCCTGAAATTTGAGACATAATTTATTTTTAATCTTGCCGCATGATGTATGTAGGACTATACTATTGTTTTTTTTCTGGGGAATGATTGGTGGAAGTCCCCGAAACTGGGGAAAGGAACCCGGGTATGATGGGTATCTCTCACCGGGTCAAACCACTAGAGTGCATTTTCATTCTCTATACGGGTCACGTTAAACTACTGCAAAATTTTGCGAAACTTCGTATTCATATCATGATTATAGCGATACGTTATATGAATTATTAATTTTCATACCTTCCATGACCCGCCTCAATATTGATGAAAGTGAGTTAGGGTATTTCTCATATTAAGTTGGTCAGATACATACACACTCTTTAGACAAAAACTTTTAGTTTCTTCCAGAAATAATATGAAAACATTACACGTTTATTTTTCCACGGTGATTATTACAAGATTGCTTAATGACTGTCTCAATTATGCTGACACCAGCAGCGCAATCTATCGACCGTCTAATGGTATCAATTGGTGGTGTTTATTAGTAATAGAATTATTAGATTTACAACATTTTAATTTGTCAAATTAATCAGTATTGGAAAAGGTTCCAGTCCCTTAAAATTCTAAACACAAGCGTAAAAAAGAATTTAGGAACATGATAAAAGAAAAATAGTTAACCCAAATGTTTAGTTTTTTTTTTACTTAAAGATCGTATGAACTTTTTATTTGCTATTTCGGAAATAATCTAAATATAGGTTGGATATCTATTTATCGTCCGTTAAGACTTAAAATTATCATTAAACTCCGACAGTGTTTACACAAATACTCAACTAAATTTTAATTAAAAAATTGGATGTGTGTAATTACTGGTTGATTTTACAGTAGCAAAATTTACAACAAAGAAGTTCGATTGTGGTACCTACTGAAATTGACAATAAAGACATTACTAGGTAATTAAAGTCAAATCAAACCTTTAGCCACTAACTCAATCGTTGTTCATTAATATTTTTCGATTTCATAGTTGCCAAGTACATTTTTATGAAAATATAAAGAACTCTAAAAAAGTAAGGTCTGCTTTCCGCATCTCAATAATTAGCTTCTTAACTGAGATTTCAACAGAACTAAAATAAAGAGTCTACTATATAAACGTTACATCTTGTTAAAGAAATACAGTAACTTTCATTTACGAAATAATTTAACATGTAATTAAGATAATTGAATAAGCCATTTACTTATAATGAAAGAGGAAGTTTAAGACTTGTCAATTTAAATCTTAACACGTACATAAAGTTTATAATATTTATTCATCAACCAATGATTAAACGACAGATAATAAAATCCTTGTGATAATAGAAATGTTAAGCCAACAACTATTGAAGTAAACTTGTCGCTACAAAATGTATTTTTATTGTCTCATTATTTCTATTAATATTCTTTCATTAAATACTTTTACTGACAGATATTTGATTGATTATAACTTAATATTGAGGTCTGAACGCACGCTATACGATCACCTAAAAAGGAAGTCGGTAATCATAAAACAGATCAATGCCAGTACCTATTTCTTGCTAAGTTTGTCTGCAACAGGACTGACTAATATGCTTGTTACATAATAGTTAGGTAAAAATATAAACTAGAAAGTTAAATGGTACTAAGTGAATTAATTATATTAAGTAATTCATTCATAATTATTATTCTTGTCAGAGATTTTATTTGGATGTTATAGATAAATAACGGAAATAGCTGTTGTCTTAGGTTACTGTTAATAATAAGGTTATATTAATAAGATAGAGTCCAATATTCATTCGTTTCCTGTGTTTTTAACTTGTGTTTTTTTTTAAATTTTGATACTAGCAATAGAGGATGCGCCTTTTTAGTATTCTTGTATACCCCTCGTGATAAGCTTAATATTTGTGTTACGAGTAGGTTCACATTGGTTGTGCAATGGGTTGGATACTACCCCGGGACCACATGATTGCAAGTCCGATGCCCTAGCCATTAGGTTGCCGCAAACTCGACGGGGATCCTAAATACACAACAGATATAAATACAGCCCCGCTAAACAAATTATATTTCTATGCTGAATGAATCGATACGAGTTTGGAAGTGACAACTCTCTATGTATTATTTAACCTATCGACAGCAAACTTTATTTATTTCATGTAATTTCATAAGTGTTTTCGATCATTGTTAACGCTTGTTGAAATATTACTTGTCTAAACATAGTCTTTAAATTTAATAGCGTTCAAGAAAAGGTAAGAAAAGCATTACACGTATTAGATACATGTATATTTTGTATAAAAATAGTCTGGAATCCAGTCCATTACAGTTATTCCTCCGCCAATTGCTCTGCCAAATAGTTCTGCAATCATTCTGGTCTCGTAGCTCCAGTTGCGAATCCTGCAGAACTATTTTCTATCCCAAGAGTTAGTTTATGCAGAGCTGACTGCTTTCGCTAGTCCGAGAAATATACACAGAAGAATAAGAAGTATTTAAAAAAAACATCAGTTGACTATATTATAAAGAAATCATCTCTATCCAGGTTAATGTGAAAAAGGAAAAAAAGTGATTGTATTAATTAAAAACGTCAAGTTTTTACGAGGTAGCGATAAAGTGTATGATTTTGTGATAATATTTAAGTTATACTGCCGTACTCTAGTTCATACTATGCAATTAGCGTCCACATTCCTCCAGAAATTGAAATATTGATAAAGTCTTAAATTAGTGGTTATTTATGTATTCAGTTTAAACCACACATGTTATCGATGGCTTTCGACACACAGGATATTAGGTTTTATATCATAGATACCCATGGAATTGGGTATTTAATATACAAGCTGTTAAGGAAACGACATTACTAAAAGGGCCGTTATGAAGATCTATCTACAGTTTACATGAAATTTACAAGATTTCAAATGCCCTCATCCTTTCGGTAACACCCGTGCTCCGTTTGTGGAAAAGTCAAGAGCCATTATGCCATTTTATTTTCTTTTTATTAATGATACGACTTTCAGTTATGTCATACCGGTATTTTTATTTCTGAATATATAAACAAAATTATATAATTCTTAATTGTAAGTCAATTAACGAATTAATTATTTATTTTATTTTATTATTTTTTAGTACAAAACAAGTTATTTAGTCTGCATCAATTCCACGGTTTTAACAAGACATTTACACCTCCTGTTGGTGTAAAACCCGCTTAGGTCGACGGATCAAACAAGAACGATTTTCTCACGATTCTTAATCAATTTTGTATCTATGATGTAGGGCAGATATGTCATTATTTTCAATATTTGGTCAAACGTTCTGATATAGAGGCATCATAATTTAATAGATCTTTTAGTAATGATTGCCTATAATTTTAGTAAATAAACTTTAAGGTATACGTAGGTCTTTATTGCAGCTCAGTTAGGTAACTGGGCACCGCTTTTATTGCTTGAAGTTCATAAATAACTTGTCGGTAATGCCTGCATAATTGTGAACACTTTTATGTAACGATTTGTAAAATAATTTTATATATTATATATTATAGTGATATCATTCCGTTTAGTAATTCTTTTTTATACTTGCATACTCAATTAAATTTAGGTATAATTTTAACATGGACAATAAAAGTAATTTGTTCAATTGGACGATGTTTTGTCAATTTTTCAATAGCTATGTGAATAATAAACAGTAGGGATGGGCCGAATGTGGTTTGTGCCGAATACGAACTTCGGCCGAACATTCGGTAAAAATGAAAAATTCGGCCGAAGTTCGGCCGAACTTCGGTTCAATTTCGCCGCGCTTTTTCGTGTTGTGACTTGCTGGGCTCAGCGCACTCCGCGCTTCCCCGCGGGGCCGTTAGCCATTTGTAATGACGTCACCAGCTTGTCACGTGCTATTATCTGGTTAAAGATTTTTTTTAGACCAACTATTAAGGTGATATATAATATTGAGTAAGTTGGTTTTGCATACGAAAACAAATTAAGTATTACCAACACTTTCTTTAAAAAACCAATGAACCAAAGATGGACCTGGAGATCGCCGGATGGTGTTACAAAAAACGAACTCGATTATATTTTAACTAATCTTCATAATAATGTCATAAATATTCAAGTTTTAAATTTGGATTTTCCCACGGACCACAGACTTATAAGAATATCGATCCTATTGAAAGAACTGAAGAAAAGTCGATCTAGGTTCACAGTAAATTTGCAAAGCTCTCTAAAAACTGAAGATGAAAAAATCAGGTATACAGAGTCACTTCATAACTACAAGTACGATCTTATCAACCTAGACAACACCGATTCAGTACAGGGTTATTATGATAAAATAATCAATTGCATGAAAGCTAGTTTAAAAATAGCTCACAGACCAAACCAATACAACACAAAGAGCCGCGTTATTTCAGAACATACAAGAAAATTAATGAACCGTAGACAAGAACTTCATAAGATTAAACCAAAAACACGAACAATGAAAAACGAGATGAAGGCTTTATATAAATTAATTAGCAAATATATAAAAAGAGACTATGCTAATCATCGAAAGAATACCATATTAATACATATGAATACAACAGGAAGTCTTAAGAGAGCATATAAAGAGCTAAGATCTCAGAAAACATGGATAGAGGGACTCCTAAACTTGGGTAAAGAAACACACAACAGAGCTAGCATCATTGATATTGCCACAAACTTCTATAGAGATTTGTATAACCCGAAAGATCAGGAGTATGGTACAATGGACTGGAATCAGATCAGAGACGATAGAGAAATAAGTATGGTCGAGGAAGCAGAAATTATCAGAACAATAGATACATTAAAATTAGAAAAAAGCCCAGGCCCAGATCAAATATCAAACGAGGCTATAAAAGTGGCAAAACTTCAACTTGCAAGTCCTTTGGCACGCCTGTTCAATATTATATTAAACACTTCTACTACCCCCGACCAATGGTCTCAATCAGAAATGATACTGCTCTACAAAAAAGGAGATCCAAAAAATATCAATAACTATCGTCCGATCAGTCTACTACCATCTCTGTATAAATTATTCTCGTCACTGATTGAGAAGAGAATTAGTGGAACCCTTGACAATCACCAACCTATTGAACAAGCGGGATTTAGAAAGGGATTCTCTACAGTGGACCATATTCATTCTATAGAGCAAATTATCGAAAAATATCGCGAAAATCAGAGGCCTCTCTACATTGTTTTCATTGACTATCAAAAAGCTTTTGACTCAATCTCACACTCCTCAATTTGGAAAGCCCTAAAAGCGCAAGGTGTTGAATGCAAATATATTCAAGTCTTAATGAATCTATATAGCCGGTGCAATAGCAGTGTCAGACTGGAGGCGACAGGGCCACCTATACCGATAAAAAGAGGAGTTAGACAAGGTGACCCACTTTCACCTAGGATCTTTATAGCTGTTCTGGAGTCGGTTATTGGTGGACTTAACTGTACAAAAGTAGGTCTAAACATAAATGGCAAATACATCAGCCACTTAAGATTCGCCGACGATATCGCGCTACTGTCGGAAACTGGCGATGAGATGAAATCCATGATTTACACATTGCAAACGGCTAGCAGAAACGTAGGCCTAGAGATAAACCTAAGTAAAACAAAAATTATGACAAATTCCTTAAATTTCCCAATTATACTAAACGGCGAAGAACTTGAATATGTCGACTCTTACATATATTTGGGTAAACAAGTATCATTCTCAAAGAACAACAATGAATTGGAAGTTGAAAGAAGAATCACAAGTGCTTGGAGAAAATTTTGGAGTTTAAAAGAAATACTGAAAGGTTCTTTCCCTATAACGATTAAGAAAAAGGTCATGGATACTTGCCTTCTGCCTGCCATTACTTACGCTTGTCAGACGTGGAAGTACACAAAAACAGTGAAAAGTAAAATAAGGTCATGCCAGCGGAGTATGGAGAGGTCTATATCAAACGTTAGGAAAATACAGAAAATATCGCACTCCATTATAAGACAGGAAACAGGCGTAACTGATGCCCTGAGCTACTCACTGAAGCTAAAATGGAGGTGGGCTGGACATGTCGCAAGACTATGTGACGACCGTTGGACAATCCGATTAACATCATGGCCTGGTCCTGATGGTACAAGGAAAAGAGGTAGACCTATAACACGATGGGAGGACGACATCACTAAAACTATAGACAGTAAATGGATGTCAAAAGCCAAAGATAGAGACCGTTGGAAGAGCTTGGAGGAGGCCTTCACCCTCGAAAGAGGGGTTCTTGCATAAATCTGTTATCTTATTAATTTAATATGTTATTCTAATTTTATTTTAAAATAAAAAAATTGCATGAAAAAAATTTTTTATAAAATTTTGTTATTTAAAGTTGGTATATTTTAGGTATACATTAATGAAATAGAAGTAATAATAATTTATTAAATTAGAATTTCTGATACTTTCTTAAAGTTATGTTTACTATTATTCTTACTAGAAGAAAAATAATTTGCACTGTTACATTTAATGTTTATTGTTTTCTAATTACTTATACTAAAAAAGATACAGGCAAAGTAAACTATTGTGATAAGTATATTAATTGTTATTTTAATTCACCAGCAAGAAATAAAAGGCTTTTTTATTTTTATTTTTTATTTTATTTATTAAGGTGACCAATATAATTTAGTATTTTTATTTAGTTAAGTACCTACCTATGCAAAGATTTCTAAAACTTATTATTAAGATCTTTCAGTTTCATTGTGTGTTCTGACTAGGTAAGAGATATTTCTAATGGTTGGTTATTGTTGTTTAGAAAAGTACCTAGTTTAATTTTTGTTTTTTGATTAAGTAAGAGAGATTTCTAAGACTTGTGGAGACGAGCAGTAAAATTTTGTTTTTGATTAAGAAAGAAGGATTTCTAAGGCTGGTTTGGTTAGTAAGAAGAGCGGTTTAATTTTGTGTTTTGTTTGATTAAGTAACCAAAGATTTTTGAGACTGGTAGTTTAAGACCAATTTAAGTTTTTAGTACTTTTTAGTTAATCACAGTTTAATAATTCAAATAAATTAATGACTATGAGTATATCAGACTTATTGTATTTCACTGTTACTACAGATATGTTTTTTCATTAATTTATATTATGATAGTGCAAGTATTGAGTGAGGGGCTCGTGGCTAAGTGTAAGCCGTACGGTTTGACCGATAATAAAGGTTAAGCCGCGCTCGCCGCGGTTGGTCTGTGGATGGGTGACCATTTGTAAACATACCGAGAGCCCTCCGTGCCTCGGAAAGCACGTTAAGCCGTTGGTCCCGACTGTCATACAGTGATCTTTGACAATCGTTAAGTCATTAATTACATTCTGACAACCAGTCTTACTATGGAATACTGTATTACCTAGCAATAGGTTGTGGAGGTCAGATAGGCAGTCGCTCTATGTAAAATACGGTATTCAGCTAAATCCGGTAAGATTGGAAGCCGACCCCAACATAGCTTGCGAAAAGGCTAGGCAGGCAGAAGAAGATAGTGCAAGTATATTTAGTGCAGAATGTTCGGCATTTTAACCGAAATTCGGCCGAATGACGAAGTTCGGTTCAAGCTGCCGAAGTTCGGTTAAACCGAATGTAAAACGAATTTCGGCCCATCCCTAATAAACAGTTATAAAATTATATACTTTCCCGGAGAATACATTTACTGCTTTTTAATGTCTTTAGCCTAGCCTTTTCTGTATTTAGCACAATGCCGTATTTTACAAGAACTCTGTATGTTTACAAATTAATGTTCAGCCATTCACGGACCAACCGTCGCGAACGTGGCTTAGACTTTAATATAAGTCAACTTACCTTAGCCACGAGCCTAAGCCTAACATGTTGCATTTTTTTCCAAGATTAGTGGAATGTGTAACACACACAAAAACAATGTGTACCTACATACATAATACTTAACATATCGGCCATTCTAATCTGACGAATCATATCACGATAACAAGTCAAATTTACATATCAAGATCTCAAATGACATTACAATTAACATAGCGGAAACCTTTCTCTGGTCGTATTGCGCGTACGCCGGCGCTAGCAGCGCGTGGCACATTGCGACAATACCGTCGGTGTCATGGCCGCGCCCACCGGTGAACGTACGGTATGTGCGACTAAAATAAAACATAATAAAACTCGTAAATCGTGGGACATTACTGTCACAATTTGATCTTATTCGGTGCACCTTGTTCCCATATTGCTTTTATGGAGCCGACCATTTTGATTCTTGACAATCAGTGTAAAATATTTTATAAAATATACTTTGTGTTATTATAATAATTGATGTTGAAGTATTTTTAAGGACGTATCAAAACGTATCTTTAATTAAGTTGTCGTTGACAGTTGAATTAAAGCCACCTTTAAGTAGTGCTGTAACTCTGTAACTATTAGTTTTCAAGCGATTGACTTAATAATTATAATAGTAAACTTAAAATTATTATGAAAAGAATCTATACCATACTTTTTGCATTTTTATATCTTATTCAAAATGGAGTCTAAGATGCATGATGAATAATCGGTCTGTTAGGTATGCTTATCTTAAAACATTACGTTAAGATAATATTTTGGTTAGGGAAGAAAAAAACACCTTCCTTTGAAGTTGTAGGTATATAAAATAATAAATAAGCTTAATAACTGAGAACGCCAGACAATATGGTGAACTGATTAACAAAATAATTCTGCCCCTTTCAACCGAACCTTTCAAAAATACAGATCAGTGCTAACAGCCACACCAATTTATTCTAATTAAATCGAATGACACCGATGATAAAATCGACGATTCGTTACATTATTGTCTGTCTAGGCACAATGTTTTTTCAAGTGTTGAAAATTAACTTCTACTCCTACGTTAAAGATCGTAAGATCTTAATTAATGGTGAAAGTTCTGATCGAAGCCACAAAAATATAAATCCTTGGTCTATTCTCCATTTATAAATTGACCTATAGAATAATACAATTGGTACTTGGTATAGGAATATCATGTACTGCGGCTTAAAAAATATCTGTGAACGTCCTTGTGAGGTAATAAGTGTCCGACACTCCCACTTGCTCCAGTTTCCGAGGCTTTGCACTTTCACTATCATTGTGAGACCATTTTGCGCAACGCACGTGTATATGTAACCTGATATTTTTAGAATTGAGATTTTGTTTTTTTTTCTATCTTTTTTTCCAATTTCTGCGAATCAGGTCGGAAGCAAATATAATTAAGGGTATGTGTTCTATTTGCTAAAAAAACTTAAAATGTAAAAAAATGCACTTTTATTTACAAAATCATTTTTGTTAATGTTAACGTAGATTCCGGACGTAGTCCTCTCTTCAAACGTTAATTAAAATCACTAATTACGACAATAAATAATTTGGTTAATAAATCCACTTCAGTCGGTTTTAATGTTTTTTAAGATTTAAATTAGTAATTTATACTATCAATACTTATCTTACAGGCTAGATTCTTAGGTTTGAATAGTTACACAATTACAAATAGTCTAATTTGTATTTAAAACAAAAAACTTAAATATCGAATATATCTAACAGGTTTATGACAGGTTTTCGTTTCTTCACGATTTTTCGTACGACCTCTTTAGGTCCTGTTCCTCGAGGAGGGTACCTATCATCCTGTGACGTATCATCGTAATTACTTGAAAACTGAGGACGTTCGTATTCATCCTCAGTTAATCTATAATCGTAGGTTTCGACAGTAGGGTTAGGATTCTTCAGTTTTCTTTTAGGGACTAAAACGTATTCGTTACCGTCGTCGCTAGGATAACGATGTTCTGGTTCCCTCGTTTTGTAAGGTCTCTTCTTTTTAGGTCTAGTAGGAACTTCGTCTGGATAATATTTATCCGGCGGTGGAACATCAGGTATTACTGGGAATGTATATTTCAATGGGGAAGGTTTGATATTGATGTCGTCATACTTATGCCCTTTGAAGTTACCATTGCCATAATATTTCACGTATCTATCCATTTCGGAACTCGGTTCTGCATATTTGTCGTAACTATCTCTGTAGGAATCTTGGGTGTATGGCGGATACTTCTTATTCAATTCAAGATCAACGATGTTTGAATACAAATTGTCTCTGCTGTCATGACTTTCTTTTCTAGTTTTAGTTTTACAATTGGGGTCGAAACTATATCCGACGTGACTTTGTGGCTCAAATTCGGAGGGATCTTCACGTGGATGCTTAATTGAAATGCTGTGAGTGTATTCACTTGGTTCTGAATCTAGCGGCTGATCCGCATATGACGGATATTTTGTCCTTTTCTTACTCGAGTGTTCTTTACGCACTGATTCATAGGGTCTCTTTGGTCTTTTCCTTTCATAATAATCTTCTTCTGGGTCTTCTGAGAAATCATAATACCTTTCATAGTCTCTCATAGCTTTTTCTTCCATTATGCTTCTTCCAATTTCTTCAGACTCTAATGCTTGGTTATCAGTGTTAACAACAGCTTGGAAGCCTGTATTTGGCCCTGCGGAGTATTCAACGGTTCTTGTGGAGCCATCTGGTTCGACTACACTGTAGTGACCTGTAAATGAAAACAAAAAAATTATTATTTACTTGATTAAAACTGTTGAAACTTCGTACTGATCACCGGTTAAAGTGGTACACCGGTTCTCACGTAACTGGATGTCTCTTGTTACATGTTAAATTGAGTCACTAAATCTGTAGTAACGTAATCCCTTCCATTGCTCAAATATTAAGTTTCAGTAATTATAGATTAATTATAGATTACCTTTAACAGTGTCACCATCTCTTGACTCCCATACGCTCTTAACGTCTCCAGTTTTGCCATCAGCAACTCCATAGCTGAACGAGTAGGTTGATTTTCCCTGACAACAAAAAAAATATTGTACAGTTGCTCATGAATACAACGCAAAATTTTTTGCTCAGACCACAATTACATCGTGATGTTTCTGTAGATAAAAAACTTGGGGAATGTGTGAAGCGATAGCTTGCGTGTAATAATTCGGTATTTTACTCATTATGACAATTGATCGCATGCTCAGCGATTTGAGTTTAATATTCTGAATAAGTAATGAGGGCTTTAATCGTTTCCATAACGTAAGTATGCGGGTAATTACAATCAGGTAGAGTGAGTTTAATGTCAGCCTGTCTATCAAATCGTTAGGTGTAACGTTAGGCGCATTTATCATTGTTGATAACGACTATTGTTTCGTAACCAAGAGGTCAGATCGAACTAAAATATTTAAGATCAGCTCATTGAAATATAATAGCTTAATCGTGCGCCAATCAGGACATTATGGTTTATATATTGAACCTGACCAGATTATTCAACAAGGTTTATTTTGCAACGGACCTTAAAATAAAAATTCATTTTTTCAAAATATCTCTTCCTAACCAGTATCTCACAATTGAATAAAAATTGGTATAACTAAATTGCTTCAAACAAAACATCAATCACTTATACATACGATCCCCATACATGGGATTGTTTGTAAACAGTCTCAGTACTAAATGTCACTTGTTAGTAACCATCTTTGTCAAGTTCAAGACGACCCAGACAAGTGCGCTCGCGCATCGCACTCCGTTACTCAATGTCAATGGCGAATCATTCACTTTCATTCGTTTCCGCTTTGATTCGTTCAACTCGTTGTTTTTTATTGTCTTAAATGTATGTATTAATTGTATTTGAGTGCCACTGCATATACTATGTATAGGCATATTATATTGATGTTATATATTGTGTGAAATTAAATGATCATATTTTATGTTGGTTACAAAAACTGTCATCGATATAATGCTATTACAGAACTAATTGAAGCGCATAATTACAAAAAAATAATTGAAAGTCTTGAAACTTTTTCTCTTAAAAAACTCATGTGCCAACATATTAATTACTTAGCGTTCGTGTTTCTGCTCCTGCAATTATCATTTGCATAATATAAAAAATATAAATGCGTTCAATTGGAGCAGTGTCACAGCTCTACGGCTTGAAGAAAAGTGGGTGAACGAGACAACCGCTGGCCGTATTTGTTTCGTCATTCAGTGACCACTTTCGATAGGTAGTTTGTATGTATTGATATGTTGCAAGCGTCGTAAGAGATAAGCGTTGGGTTACCGAGTTTCTAGAGCAAAAAATATCCTGTTAGTTACAGCTAGAATTTCATTGATATAGTTTGAATTTCATTATTGTTGGACAGACTGGTGGACTGTTAAAGACTAGACACAAGTTAAAAACACCTATGGCCTAATTAATTATTAATATATTAATTATTAATAATATTTAATTATTATTAAACAAAACGTAAAATGTCGTGGTGGTCTAGCGGTTCAATAACCGAATTCGTATGCGCATGGTTGAAGGTACCAGCAGGAACCCAGGCAAGTACCAATGTGACTTTGCAAAGTTATATGTACTATCTGAATTATTCTACGACACCATTGACAAACGGTGATGGAAAACATTGTTATGGAACTTGGATTTCAAAACATCGAAGGAATCTGCAATCGCCAACCCGCTATGAGCAAATTTAATGTGGTGATCAATGCTCGTTCCTTCTCTGTATGGGAAGAGTATATTATTAACATCATAACAATCACACGTACTTTATTCCATCTGATAGACATTTATGGACCTTCAATTTAATATCAGGAAGAACAGAATTAAATGACAGCAGATATAAAACGTAATAACTGATTAATATCTTTATAGGTATATGATCAGAATGCTTAGAAAGTGCGAGTAACGGCATAGAACAGAGTAGATAGTAGACATTAATTATTAAAATAATGACTTAATTTATTAGAATTGCATTTCGCAAGGCTCTCGACTCTCGTTAAAATCTAATTAGTTTTAAAATTCTCCGGAGTTTGTTGTTTTATTTTCGTTGAGTGCGCTTTACTAATGCTGAAAAATTTCAGTATTTGCGGATTAGTTTTTTTTCTTACGATGACATTAATTATATGCAGACGAAGTAGGGTCGAGTGATAAAATTATTGGAAAAACGTAGTATTCTTGTATAAAGACAAGGCTGTCCGCTATCTGTTTACAGCGAATTCTCAGATATTTCATGTCGCTCGTAGAAACCCTGACAGCCTAGAGAAGCTGATGGTAGTTGGTCAGGTCGACGGGAAAAGATCACGCGGTCGCTCACATACCCGTTGGTCAGATCTGGTAAAGTCGCTCACTGGCCTGCCAATTACCAAGGCGATTAAGACTGCCGAAGACAGAAACGTGTAGAGGAGCATAGTCAATAAAGTGATCAAAACTTCAGACTAGACACGACCTTCAGTAATGAAGATGCCGACTAAGAAGAGTATTCTTAAAGGTATTTGTATAGTATTCAAAACTTACTGAAACTTAATGAATCCTGAATTAAAACAACAATATAACAAAAAACGTGTCACACATTGTAAATCATTTTTTTAATAACCAAGTATGTAGGAACCGAATTATTCTTCACGGTTCATTGACCGTTTAATAGGCGCCATTTATTCATTAATTATTACAAAGAAATAACAATACGCGCGCGCATACGAGGCTCTGATTAATTAGTGAAGAAATTGGTTATTAATTTTAGCAATTAATCGTATAATTACAATTTCGACGCCTACTAGTTGTAAAGCGAGCGTGCGTGTGTGGCAGTCGCTCAAGTATTTGTTAGTGAAAATTGCGTGACATGTGTATGGACGCAATAAATATATTTTATACCAGCTGACATATCAATAACAGTATGTAGTAGATATGATGTTATTAGAATAATGTGCGAAAGTCGTATACAGTTGTAAGCTGTCTTTAATTATTTGTTACGGTACGTTGGATGTTTTGAATGAAGTTATGAATATTTAGTGTTTAATGTTATTTAACATTTTTTTCACCATATCTGTCTTTTGTTTTTGTTACTTGGTTTTAATTCTTTAACTTTACCACAGAACTTGAGCGCTATTATCATAGTCGTTTTACCTATGTGTAAAATTATTCACTGACTTGTCGATTCAAGTTTAATGTCATCTCAACTGTTATTAAAAAACAAAAGGAATAATGTAGTAGTTCTGAATATAGATTTAGTTAAAGAGCATTGTTTAATTTTTTTCTTTCTTCTGAAGTTGCTTTTCTCTTTACTGAGGGTTGTGAGTTGATTCATATCAATGTTGTTTTTGAATGTATACGTATCTCAATTAACTGCACGGTTAAGCACTAGTGGTTACCACCACTAGTGCGTAACCGTGCAGTTAGTTAGGTCACCACGCTAATTATAAATGTGCGCAACGTACTACAGGTTCGATCCCGATTGCATGGGACAAGCATTCGTGTGATCACAGAATTCACAGATACTGGTTCCAAGTCTGGGTGTTCTAAGTTCATGTGATTTGAATGTTTGTAAAACCCCCGCGACGTAAGGATCAAAATCCTAAGAGCGAGCATCGTTTTTAAAATCGATTATAATTATATTTATAATAAAAACCAGATTCTGATAAATATTGTATGCTACTTACTTTATCCGTCGTCTCTTCTATGTTTTCTTCTACAAATTCCCCTTCTTGACAATTGGTTGCTAACAAATTTGCCAAGAGGATCTAGAAAAATCAATATATAAATTTCAAACATCATTTAACGGATAGGTATATCAATATCACGCAATAATATTATCAAAATAAGCATTAATCAAAAAATTAATAATTAACAATCAAATGTATATATTATCATTAACAAAAAGCAATAAAAAGTGAATTATAATTAATAATCCATAATTATCCAATGTTTATTACGTAAAAATGTGAATTATTATTATATAAAATAAATGAGTAATTAACGTTATATATTATTCCGGAACACAATACCAAAAAAATAAAATAAATAATTAGAAACAAGTCAGTTATATGATATTTTTTTAAAGAACCAATTAATGTAAACAAATAACTATAAAATTTGAATCATTTTCAAAACCAAAACGTCACTTAAACTGTATGAATTTAGTAATATATCATATATCAATCTACATACCAATATAGCAAGCGCTTTATCCATGATTGTTATCTAACACCACATATAGTCACGTCACAATACAACCCTAAACACACTAAAAAAATTATACAAAAACCACAAGCTTGTCCATTTGAAGGTTGAGGCTAGATGAAGACGAGTCGCGTCGACCACCACTTACCTATTTATAAACGCACACAGGAACACCCCCAGGCGTGCGTACTGTAACACCAGCACACACATACACATGACAATTACTGAACTAGGATGCGATACATTTAATTGTAGATCAGCTACCGGTAACGATCTGATAATTGTACCTTACACTTGTATTGTAGACAAGTACTGGATTAACTTTTTGTTCCAAGTCTGGGTGTTCTTTTTGCATGTGATTTGAATGTCTATGAAACCCCCGCGACACAAGGATTAAATTTCTAAGTGCGGGCGGCGTTTTTTAGAAAAAAAAAAAAAATATATATATATATAACTTTGTGGAATCCTTCGTTTTTCATTAAATTTTCTTTGGCCTTTGAATGCTGTTCCATTGAACTGTTTTCAGCCAAACAGTTAGTTTTCTAGGGCTCGGCGTTGCCTGGGTCTAAATTATGTACGTCAACGCAAACATGACTGTACGTGTAACTACATATCCAAAAATACCACACTGGATTTTAGTAACCTCCGATAATCGTTCAAAATAATAAGCCTGCAAAATGTAAGGACTCTTCACGTTACCAAATATGGTGGCTTTGTTTTGAAAGTAATAATAATTAAAGAGTAGCATCACACTTACCAGAATATAATTTAGACAATATTTTAACTTTAAAAATTCTAATAAAAGTTGTCCAACGCATGAAATTATAATGAGTCAATTTCCTGTAAACCCATTACAAATTTACAAAAAAGAAAAATACAAACCTAAGTATGTAACTGAAAATGCAATAAAATACGACGAGTCGGTTTCATAATCAACTGAGCATGCAAATCAAGGAAAGTGAAAGCTTTCAGATATGATAGCATGACAACCAGTGTCGCTACGCATAACGCATTTATTGTAATTTGCAATAATTGTTATCTGTATTTTGTAACAATATTTCGATATTCTGAACCAAATGGAACGGTAAGCCTTGACATGTCGGCTAACGAAAGCAAGTACTACATAACGTTTTTGTACTATACCTTTTGTGGTCGAAATTGTCATGTGGTAACACACTTTAGGGCCTTTATAATTGCTGGGAGTATACAATATGATTGTCAGTTATTTTAATGTACCCACTATATGTTTAAATGGTTTCTTATTTAAAAAAGTAAATTAAAAACTCGCATAAATTTTTATTTCACGCATAAAAAAGATAGGTCAACAGTTTTTTAACCAATTATAATAATTACAAGTTACTCTAAATTGTTATTTCAACAACAGAAAATATGAAAATTATGAACTATATAAATAATAGGTACAAAGGGTCTTATCAATAATTGTAATATCTTCGAAACAGCCTATTGTATGGATTGGAGTAACATAATTTAACTATGTATTAAGTAACAATCTTGATGGCTCCTGATAGTTCCATAATAAGCCGCTAAGACTGCAAAGGAAGTAAGAACATTGCGCTCTACTTTAATTTACATACATTTTCTGGAAAGTATAGATACGAAGGCTATAACTACTACAACTTAATACACGAACAAAATCTTTCCTCAACAGTTTTCCGGTAAGCCCCGGAATGACTGAAAAGATAAACGGCCCGACAATGTACTCAAAGAACAAGCGATGCTTCAACAAGATTAATAACATTGTTAATTCACAATAGCAGCTAACGTTATATTGAAAAAGTTCGTTTATCGCATACATCTATCATTGTTGTCCAAACAATGGTCAAAAGAAAGTAATTTATTTGAAGCAATGACGTTCAGCTGTTTCTTTAACACCGTTTCAGACTAATATCCTGATTCAGTATTTGGTCTGTTGAAGCGTAACTGCGATGCGGCGACACTGACTGGCGTCATCCGTCGATAAGTAAAAGCGTCTTCACATGACTTACTAAGAATTTGCGATAAATATTTTTCAGTACTCAGTCTTATCGTTTGAAATTCTCTGAGCACGAAGCCAAACTGTCAAATAATTTCATCATTGTCACGTAGATTTCAGATTGCCAGGCAGAAACAAGTGTTCTTCACACGAGTTACATTAACGTTGATTTTTATAATGTATTCACGATCGTCGCGTCTTTCAACTTCGTGTGAACGTCCCTGTTATATTTATTAATGGCCGCTCAACAATGTTTCATGCTTGGACTCCTTCTGTAACGATGATGAATTTGATCAGGAAAAGTTGATCAATTCGTCACTTTCTTTTATAAAACGAGTAAAAAACAAGGCTAAGAAATATTTTCTTTATTCACATCTCACAATATAAAACAATCAACTTTTTTTTCGTTAAGCTATAAATCTTACAAACTATTATAATAATTATCTTTGTGATAACTATGTTGTGAAATATATTTAAAAAGCTATATAAATAATAATAGGTCGAAGTTAATATCACAGTCTGACACTAGTTTACAGAATGCTTTCGAGTTTCACATACTGAAAACAGTGCCATCTATTGGGCAGCGTCGGAACTTGCAGCTAGTTTGATTTGAGCGCCATCTAGTAATGGGAGTAGTAACCAGCACCGCTGTGAGCGCTGTAGTGTGGTTGCGGGTGTTGAGCGTGGCCGATACGTTTGACGACAGCGTTGAAGCCGTTGTGCTTGTCAGCTGTGTACTCGACGATGCGAGTGGTGCCATCGGGCTCGGCGAGGGAATACGCACCTGGGATATCGAACGGTGTCAGTTTGAATGGTTGTTACGTAACAATAATAATTATCCTTTAAAGTAAGAATGGTGCATAAGCAATCGATCTACACTTCGGAATGTAGAGCACATTATTGGAAGATTACTAAAGTTGAATAACCGTCTTATCAGACACAATTATTATTATTGAGTTATCTGGCCAATAGGAGAATTAAAGTAGTAGATCTTGGCAGAAAAAAAGTAAGGAGCCAAATAAGACATACCTTTAACAACGTCACCATCTCGACTCTCCCATTGCGTCTTGTGGTCACCGGTGTGAGGATCAGCCACAGAGTAGTCAAATGAGTATTTTGGGTATGACTGAAATATAATACAAGATAATTAAATATTAGTCATCGATATTATCGATTAGTGTCAATTATCGATCGCTATCAGGAGTTAAATAACTAACTTGACCAAAAACATAATATATTATGCAAAAGAATTTTAAATAAATGTCTAAATTATAATCTTGAAATCATCATACTCTAGTGTTAGCTTAACTGAACACTGTACTCATTTCTTCTTATTTATACTTATTCTTACAATATTAATTAAATTTAATTCTCCTAAACCTTACATAGTAATAGTACATGCAATCAACCTACATGGAGGAGGTAAGCATTAAGTTACATTCTGAAATATAATCAAAATCAATCAATCAAATTAATATCATTCCATCATAATACGGCATCATATAGAAAATGAGATTTGATTAATAGAAAACGGTACCAATAACTTTTGTCTAGCACCTTGTATGCAATAATTTACTCAAAGTAAAAGACATCAACGCACTGCACCTTTCAAAACAAAAAAATAATTCAAAGTATTTCTTCGTTCAATGATTTTAAACGATATTTTTGAAGGATTAGAAGAATCGTTATAAAAATTAATAATAATAATTTATTATTTACATAAATTGTATATCCAATACTGTTAGTAATACCAGGGAACATATGCACGAAGAAATTCTTCTGCTTGTCAAATATCACTGAAGGTAGTGCACGAAATAGTCATCTATCATTTCGTAAGAACCTTTTTGGGTTCAGACATTACCTAGTGTAATGAGGCGTCTCATGTCCAATTTTCCCCTATCTTTGTATGCACAATACAAATGACACATAGTGTCGCAAGTAAACCATGTCATGGTATTTGAACACCATAACTAGAACTGGAAATATTTTTGCCAAATAATTTTCAACCTTAAGATTTGTTTTGTAAGTTTATTATTGCTGTCAAGTAAATTTTAAAAGCTTCAATAAATTCATGACTTGTGATCCTTTATTTATTGCATTTAAACTTTTCAGTATGTTTATCAGAGCAAAAACTTTATGTTTTTATATCTTTTTCCTCGAATTTCCAAACTATTTAACACTGTCACATTTTTATCAATATTGTTGAAATAGATGACTTAGACTTTTTGCGGAGGCTAGGTCTTAAGTAATTCATTGTGTAACAAATTTACTACGATAGAGTTCCTAAACTGTTTACCTCAGTTTTACAAGTTTACATAATATTGATATATTTTTACATATTAGCCAAATAGAAAACATGACTAGAAAAAATAAAAGGTTGTATGTCAGTTTTCTTTCGGTAATCAGACGTTTGCTTACATTTCTTTTTTAATTTGTGCAATTATAAATTTACTATGCAAAGATTTCTCCCGTATTTTTTTTACGGAATCTTTTGTAGCATTACACTC
This sequence comes from Plusia festucae, assembly GCA_950381575.1. Classification (NCBI taxonomy): domain Eukaryota; kingdom Metazoa; phylum Arthropoda; class Insecta; order Lepidoptera; family Noctuidae; genus Plusia; species Plusia festucae. The sequence goes on along the minus strand of OX494435.1, from coordinate 6,208,888 downwards.
ACATAATAATCCTGGCTGTGACCATAGTCTGCCTGTGCGGGATAATAGCCGCCATAGCCGGATAGCCCGCCTCCATAGCCTCCTCCGATGTAGCCGGCGTTGGCTGCAGCGCACACCGCGACGAAGATCATTACCTAAGAAATTAATATTGGTACATTTAGAAACATCATAAGGGTCGTTCCCAAAAAAGTGGCACCGTAACCTGTCGGGCCGTTTTTAGACTATAAGTGTATTTTTTTTAAGGTGACTTATATATTTCTTCACATTAATATACAAAAAGAGACTTTTTACGTGGAGGCCGAGTAAAATTAAGAAGTTTAATATCATACAGTTAATAAAAAATAATATTGTAATGTCGTTTTCTCAGTAACTTGTCGTGTCCAAACACGATATGTCTGACTTTGAGGTGAAATAAAAAAATAAATACTATAAATAAGCGTTCAAATAAAATCAAATACAGTTCTTTATATCATTGTTATAAGGTGATTTAAACTATAAGCTCTGAATGTTAATAGTTTTAAAGATATCCGTGTTTAAATTGTGTCCAGAGAATTTTTCTCCACAATCTGCCGTTGCACACTACCGTCCATTACCCGATCACTATTATGTTTGCAACACCTCACCCCCGTGCAAATTGAGCCGACACTATCTGGCTAACCACTGTCAAAGAAAGACGCGATGAATATTGCGCAGTTTTCTTAGGAATTACATCGAGATATCACAATCGGATTTTGTAACGGGTATGTTGTCTACAACCTGACCTATTTTTTTTAGTTTGTGTGTAAACTGCTTCGTTATGTTTTGTCTTAAAATGTGTCAATAGGTAACTATATATGATTCTGTAAATTATATTTTAAACAGCCTAACCGTTTTGTTGTTATTGAATGTTTACTTAGGTTTTTTCATTAACCAGACTCTCTTTACCCTGTTGAAAATGCACAGGTTAAAGAGATTGTTAACAGGTTAAAGATATTTTACCTATATATTTTTTGTCAAATGCATTTTTTTTAAGAATAATCGAAATAACTAGGTATGAAATACTTAGTATATCTACTGCATGTTTACGTTAACAGTAAAAAAGTTAAATTAGGTTATATATATTGCTATTTGGATACCTTTTAGCTATTTATTCATTTATAACTTCTACCCGCGACTTCGTATACATGGACTTCAGAATTGGGTCCAAAAAGAAATGAAAAATGTGAAAGTAATAAAATATAGAATAACATGTTCACCCGTGTTGCGCTGTAATAGAGAAAAATACAAAATTTCAAAGCTGTCTGCCCAGAGCTTTGCTCGTAAACAATTTTCAATTTTCCCTCGGGAACTAATTAAGGAATCGGGATAAAAGGTAGCTTATATTCTTTTCCATGTCAAAGACTACTTGCATGCCAAATTTCATCCAAATCCGATCAGCCGTTTTTGCGTGATTGAGTTTCAAACATCCAAACATCTAAACATTCAAACGTTCACACTTTCACATTTATATTAGTAGGAAGTAGGATTATGGTTACGGTTTGACCTATTTTGTAAGTCTGGCAGCCGAAGTCAACATGGCTTGGGATAAGACTAGAGTGCTAGACAGAAGAAGAAGAAGTAGTAAGTGTTCTAATAGATCTACACCATTTTCAGCTCTGTCTGAAATAGAATTACCTCCGGAACTCCAAAGAAGTACTTCTTGGAAAATATATTAGATGAAGGGCCTGCGATTAATCGCCTCGTTGAATTCATTTCAAATTCATAATCATAATCATTTATTACGATTATTATGTGATTGATTATTTTTGTGTGATTGGCTTAGGAACTCTATTCATACAAGATCCAAAATATTATTATTATAATTTAGAAGCTGACAATATGTAATAGCAATATAGTAAGTATATTGCTATTACATATTGTCAGCTGATTGTTACAGACTGATTAAAAGTTCATTAATTAGATTTTAAGACGAAGGTTTTCCTTTTTAATTTTTTGATTTTTTTTTCGTTATAGAAGCTGTTATTTTCCATCAGAACTGTTATTGTTTGCAGTTAATTAAATAATGAACATTGATTTTGCATGATTACACTGTTTTTTTGTTTCTTTCTCTATAATTTGGTAATGTTTTCTCATAAACCTGTACAATGTTTCTTTAACCTGTGAAGCCATATTTTTGAAAGGCTGTATCTCATTCAATTTTCTGTAAATCTGCTTCCCTTTCATCAATTCAACCTAATACAAACGCTGCCAATAGATTTCTGTAAAAAAAACTCAATATTTGAAACATTTTGAAAAATTTATAAATTAAATCGATCGGTGCCACTTTTTTGAGAACGACCCATAAGTATTTCTTTCTCAAATTAATATTGGTACATTTTCATCAAAGAAATTAATATTGGTACATTTAGAGACATCATAAGTATTTCTTTCTCCCAATTGATGATAATTGTTATTTATAAGCTAGTTTGTGCTCGCTGCTCCGCTCGCGTAGGTAACTATTACCGCGACAAAAAGTGGACTTTAACCTCCTCAATAAGTGGGCTATGTAACACTGAAATAAATTTTCACATCATTCTTTAGGTTACCGCGTCCGACCGACCAAACATACTCTTCAGGTGTAAATTTGCCATAGTATACATAAATGCTTGTCGAATAAAACCATAAATAAAGCTTTATTTAACTAAAATAAATGTAGTTTAGGATTTATGAAAATGGAAATAAACCGAATAAGTGCGAGATGGACTCGCCCACCGAGGGTTCCGTACAACGATTTTTTTTTCAGAGCTTTCAGACTTTTTCCGTGTGCGTGTGTAATACAATATTATTTGCAAAATTTCACTGTTCTAGGTCAATGTATTACCGTATTTATTTTGATTCCCTTAGGAATGTCGTTATATACGTTTAACGGCTGTATGCTTTTTAACGTAAACTTTAAAGTTTGATTTTTTTCACAGCATCAAGAGACTGAAAATCTAAACGTATGGTTTTAATCAACTCGAAGCTTTCACGCGTTCTCGAGATAAATGGTCTTTACAGACAGACAGACAACAAAATGATCCGAAAAGGATTCCGTTTTTCCTTTTGAGGTACGGAACCCTAATGAGAAATACACAAACAATGCCAAGTTCTAAAAGTAACTTAACCTATCAATCAAACTTCACCAAAAAACAAAAGAATTGGAACGTCAAGTGATTTCACAAAATTTTAATATCTAAGGTCAGTGTTCAACCAGTTAGTTGAAACAATTCATTCATAATAGAAGACAGCAATGCTGTTACACTATCATGTACAGTCACGAGCATAAATATGTATTCACATAGCGAAATTGTAAAACAAAAATTTAACAGGAACTCACCATCAATTCAACTTTTAATCATTGAACAACATAAAATCATAACAGTTCTGTGTGTTCATGTATATATTTTTGAGTTTAAACAAAAACTTCTCGCTAAAAAAGTTATACAATTTCGCTATGTGTATACATATTTATGCTCGTGACTGTACGAGAATACTATTATCTAGAATTATCTAGAACAATAGAACAAGGAAAAACAAACACAGGAAGTATGAAGAAAATATATTATGACGTGGTTGTTATGTCAACGTCTACGATTACAAAGAATTTTGATTCACAAACACGTGTAATAATTTTGTGATGTTAACATAAATGATAAGTATAAGTAATACTAATAACAAATTTCAATTCTTATTGCAATTGGTTAAATATCATGAGAATTATAAAAATACAATTTTCCGAGTTTTCGTAATATTTAAAAATTGTTTGGTTTTTATTTAATTTGAAAATCAAATGAACAATAACGCTTCGATAAACTTATTCTCTTATTTACCGTACGCGCCTGCTATTTTCCGAATAGCAATAACATGTCTACATGACCTCGGTACTGGCAAAATAAAAGACAACTGCTTCATTGTTTAGTACTATGATATAAAGACTTGAAGAGATCAAAGAAAATAGTATACTCACAATAACTAATAAATACCAATAATAATTTAGTAGCCTAATGGCTAGGGCATGGGACTTGCGATCATGTGGTAGCGAGTTCGATTCCACTACCGACGTGTACCTACTCAAGCACAAGCATTTATTTATCATGCCACGAGGGGCTAACAAGAATACTAGAATTAATGTGCGAACCACATTGTTAATAAGCTTTAAAAATAATATTATAACAATATAAAATTTAAAGATGTCAATTTTAGTTTACAGTAATTAAATTGACTCTATGTTAAAAATTACTCTGACTCATGAATGGACTTACAAATTAGAAAATAACTTTACTTATAACTTTATTTGACAGTCGTTAAGGTATTACAATTCTGACAACCAGTCTTACTATGAGATACTATGTTACCCAGTAAAATGGGCTGTGGGGATCAGTAAGGCATTAGGCGGTCGCTTGATATAAAACCCGATATTCAGCTAAATCTGGTAAGGTTAGAAGCTGACCCAACACAGCTTGGGAAAAGTCTAGCCACATGATAATAACTTTAATTATGCCCTTTCTGTTTTTGCTTTGCTGTACAGCTGTAGCACATCTATAGAAAAAGGATCCTGATCCCTCTCCGGTCGTGTCGGTCAACCGTCCCATCGGACTATGAGAGTATAGGAACAGAGAGTGCACCTGTGTTTACGCACACATTTGTGCACTATAATATTTTGTATTGGAAAACTTATTTTTCTCAGTTTTCTTTTCTCGAGACACGTAATGTATCATTGTGTCATAAAGTTTTTACTGTAGATCGTATTGACTTTAATGAAATTGATTATGTATATCGAGATTCCATAGACCATTCCATACTGTAATTTTCCATTACTTTTTCTATAATAATCTCCAGACCGAATTTCGACCTTAGCGGCCAATCTCAAGTGAGATCAGCCATGTACGCAGAAGATAAATACGTAATGTATTACGTGTTGTACCATCGATATTTCCCATAGCTTTACGTGATCTGTTTGAATATGTTCGACAATCGTTATAACACCGTGACGGTGACAAATACGTGCTTTTTTTGGGTGACATAATGTTGTACGCGACCTGACACCCGCTGACTTTTGATGACTAAATTAGTGATCGAAATGATATTTTAATTTGGTTTACAGTTTTTTATAGAAATGTGACAGGTTTTATATCAGTTATCAAATGAATATTTGTTATAAATATTGTTTCTTTGAATAGCTGAGTATTGAGTATCAAAATATAATACTTTGAATTTAAATTTATAGACGCGATCATACAACCTGTACCTCAAAAGGAAAAATGGAAACCTTATAGGATCACTTTGTTGCCCGTCTGTCTGTCTATCGGTCTGCCAAGACCCTTTATCTCTGGTAAGCGTGAAGATATCGAGTTAAAATTAAACTATTTAACTTTAACTAAAGTCCTTAGAGGCTGGGAAAAAAATATTTTTATTATTACTCAAGGGAATAAAAAATTATTAGGGTACTTCCCGTAGACCTAAAACTTTGAAATTTGGCAAAGAATACACACTGTCTAATATTACAAGTGTAGCAAAAAGCTGAAAACAATTAAATCATATTTAAATGTTTAGTGGCCAAAAATGACTACATTTAAATTAGAAAACATGTTATTCCTTCGTTTTGTTTAATTAATAAAATCAACATTTGATCGCTCTATTGGTAAAAAGACTGATAAAAAACCCTTCGCACTTTAATTAAGTTACAATGTAAAGTGTTTAATTTGTCCAAACCTGCAAATTGTACTTACATTGATTGTACGTGCCTAAGGACGTATGTACCTTTAGATCAACTGTTTTTTAGAAAGATCAATAAGTGTGTTAGAGTCTCAAGTGTCTCTTTATTTGCTATTATTTTTTTATGCTTAATTTAATTGATTAATAAAAACAAATATATTTTATAATACTTTAATCATACTAGCTCTTTTAATTTTTTTATGTTCAAAAGTACCCGTATGAACCTAAACTGGTGAGGTTTTATCAATGCTCGTTTCTAGTTAATGGGAATGAAGACTTTGTTGTAAAGAAGAAACATTTTATTTTTGTGTTTAAATTATCTTTAGTCTTAGGGCTGATTTTTCAATTGCCAGATAAATTTTATCCTAGGAATAAAATTGACATTTGACAGATTTTGTATGAAACAATTTTCAAAATTTGAAATTTATTCCCCGAATTAAGTTATCTGACGATAGTAAAATCAGCCCATTTAGCGTTTTCTTTTTTCATTATTTAGTTCAAGTTATCAAAATAAGGACTCATTTATGTTGAATCAATATAGCAATAAGATCAATTATTTTCATTAAACAAAAAAAAAACAAAATTAACCCTTTGCTACCCCTGAAAAAACAAACATATTTGTACTAAACACAATCACCACACTTACTTGGAAGGCACGCATTTTCACTGTTACGTCACTTTCGTCCTCTTCGATGCCGACAGGAGCTGAACTGACACTGATGCTGGTCCCACCAGCCCACTGTATTTATAACAAGCACCTTTGTTGCACCACAGCTGGTGCGTGCCTCGTAACGTAGGTCTAACCGACGTGTGACTTCATAACAAGGCTTTTATTTACGTTGTAGCAGGAGTTATGGGTACACCGAAAATTAGGTTTCAATCATAATTTCTAAATTTTTTTGCTTTTGCCATTTTAAAGCCAAGTCAGCATTTTGTGTATAACAAAAACATACTCGTACAGTGAAAAAAAAGTTAAATTGATGCTCCGTCCATAGCAATTTGAGCAAAGTCGTCTCAATTTTACTTTAAGATTTTTTAAACGCATGATTTAATTATATTTTTAAATGTGTTAATAATAGGCTCACCAAAGCAAAAGATTCTTCACAAGAGTATTAATGAACTTGAGTCGGTACAAAATTATATTAAATTTAATTACTGCTCCGAGTAATAATATTCTTATACCAATAATTCCATGAAAACCCAACACCTACTAGAATTTGCAATAGAGCAACGTGCAAATTATAACTACTTTACGGAAAATTCAAGATGTTTTTTTTTCATAAACGTGAAAACAACATAACAACATACAATTCAACAATGCTTAGGTTTACCGTGCTATGAAATCCTTAAATATCTTAAAAGCTTTAACATAACTCTGGCTAACAATTCAATATACTATGCGAATTTTATTTTCTTTGAAGTATGTACTATGTACTTCAAAGAATAATAAGCCTAACAGTTTAATTGTGTTAAGGAATAATAATTATCTCTTAACGAAGATCCCACTTTTAATGTAGCAATATGATCGAATATCAGTAGAATGAAACAACTTATGTATATAAAACTAAAGATCGGTAAAAAAAACCATGGTATATAAAGGTTCTACAGCATTTTTGTGTTGTCTTAAAAACTTCATTGTTCATGCCTTATTAGTTGGTGAAGTAAAAATAGAAAACATGAACATTTTTAATCAAATATTTAAAAGAAATTAAATTAGGCAAACCTCATACACTAACAGATAGGTACTTAAAGCAAAAACAGTCTTATTACTAGCTTTCAAATTGGAACAGTAGTTCTTGAGATTAGCGTGTTCAAACCAACAAACAAACTCTTCAGCTTTATAATATTAGTAAAAATATATCTCATAAAATATTAAAACTAAAACATATATTTTTTTCTTCGTCGGTTAAAGAAGTTAAAATAGAAAACATGATCATTTTAATAAAATATCTAAAAAATAATTAGTTATGCAAAACGCATACACAATTATAGACAGATACCTTAAACAAGAACAGTCTCATATACATTTTTCGAAATCCTCAGCCGCAAAGTGTTGATCACAACATTACATGCTACGTGCAACGACTATCGAACAAATTGATCTACATATAGTTCATTTGGTGCGCTATTTATTGCAGTAAATAATTATAAAGCTGCCTTGCGTATAGCTCATTGTATCGAGATAGAATTGTTCGTATTAATATTCAATGAGGTTACGAGCACAAACATCGACAATGTGTAATAATTAAAATTGTTTGCTTAAAATGTTTTTAATATTATAATGGTGGCCCGTATCTAAGTACCTGTCACTTTCGAACGCATTTAACTAAGTCGTTGAACGTTGAAGTTGTTGTCAATATATTATTATTTTAGTTATGTTATTTAATGGCGAATACGTTATAATATATAGGGAAGACATAGAAGTGTTGAAAAATGGATGAAAAAAAAGAGGTATGTGAGAAACAATAAGCTTTGGAAATTCTTTCCTCATTAGTCATAAAGTTAATTAAAGAAGGATCTTTAATTAACTTTATGACTAGCCTAAAATACGTTTAAAAAATTAAAAATATATAAATACATTATAATTAGTTAAATTTATTTCGTCTATATTATAAAATTAATATAAATGATGTATTATAAAAATAATTTTGACTGCACGGATAGCCGAGTGGTATAGTTCACCATGCTAGTTACCACTGTGCACGAAGGCTGCGGGTTCGATCCCCGCATGGGGCAAGTATTTGTGTGATCCACAAATGCTTGTTCCAAGTCTGGGTGATCTTTGTGCATGTGATTTGAATGTTTGTAAAACCCCCGGGACACAAGGAATAAATTCCTTAGTGCGGGCGTCGTTTTATTAAGAATAAATAAAGCTTCTCAAAACTTTTCAATTATACCATTAAGTTTATTTTTGAGTCATCAAACAAAAGTCAATAAGTTAACAATTGTTTGATAAGTCAGTTATTTTTCTCAATTAGCAAAAACTATTTTGTAGTGGTGGTAGTTGTCAGGTATGTTGTTAGAACCATTAAAGTATTGTAATGTATGTACTTTTGTAATATCTTAAGTCTAACTGGGCTAATATCATAAAATTGCAATCTCTAATCAATTTGCGTAGCTATGTCATAGTGAATGTTTAACCTTTACGAAGAAAATCGATCAGAGGAACATGCTTACATTATTGATTGATGTAGCACAATAAAAACTCGGTATCACATTTCTTATGAAATTTGTTTCAAAACTATAATTTTATTTGTATCATACGAGAAAATATCAATTATATAAATAACAGGATTAATAGTTCTCTATAATCAATGGATTCAATAAGATTTCAGGTATATGGACATTGGGCAGTTCCAATATGAGCGGTACTGTCTGGTTGGGAAGTCCGCACTCACACTAGGTATCCGAAGGGTTTACGATTATTTTTTTTAAGTTTTATTTGCATCGATCTACCGTGGTTCGGTTAAGTGCTTTGTCGGCGCGGCTTATACTTTGCCACAAGTACCTCGCTTAGTGGAAAAATCTAGCATCGAAAATATAACAAAATGATCAAGGTTAATTAAAATTATTTATTGCAGGACGTTATTTCCATCCTGTGATATAATACCTGTTAATTATTTCCATCCTGAACTAGTTAGTCACATCCTTAAAAACTAGTATAATAAGATCTAATTGGTAAATGTCGTGTTGATCGTTAAATAATAATTTTGGTACAAATCAAACTTATTTCTAAATACGAGGCTACGAGGATGAATTCTAGACCAGGTTGTATTGTAGAGCCTCCAGAGCTAGAGCACTTAGGAAACGGTGAAGGGTGGGTGAATCATGGACCTGACCAAAATGTAATGGATCTTTGAAAAGGGATACTTTGTAACCTAATTCGAATAAATGAGTTTGATACAGGTGATTGAGAATAATTAAATTTAAATACAGGTCATACCAACATCTTTTTCACGCTAATATACAATTTACCTATTGCGCGCGACGTGCTGCGGGTTCGATCCCCGCAATGGACAAGCATTTGTGTGTTCCAATAATTTGAGTTGAGTTTTCTTTGTGTATATAATTTGAATGTTTGTAACAACGACAAACAAATAATTCTTTTTTTGTGCGAGAGTCGTTTAAGTAATGAAAAGTAAAAATTGTGCAAACTAAAATTTTATTCATTGGATTTTATCAAAGCCTCATCAACATATTTAAATCCTTCTGCTTGCTATAAAAAAGCCTAGGCCCTAAAATCTAGTCTTTCCTATTTCTCTCTTTACTTGTAGGTAGTTAATTTAATTGCGAGCTTTACAACTATAAACTGTTTTCCAAGGACACATTATGCTCTTTTTTATTTTTTGGTCTTTCTTATGCAGCCCTTGTTACAGGAGTGGCATTGATAAACATGTCTAGTAAGCTTGTCCAATAAAAAGACGTCAAACTAGAAATTTCGTATGAGCTAAATATTTCGGTAGTCACAAATCAAAGTTTGTAAAATTGTTAATTAATGAAATAGTATGCCGTTTGCATTAGCCAGGTTGCGTTGTGCATATTAGCGTTGTGTGATTTCGTGTAATTATGCGCACAATTGGCGATAACGACATTGCTTGCGTGTACGGTAGGTATACTTTGCGTATATTAAACTTATTAATAAATACGTAACATACGTAAGGGGCATTTACCCTGATAAGCCCGAAACAGCGCTTTGATGTTTGTTTACTGAAATATTATTAATAAATACAATAATTTTATTTTATATAAAGACAATTTAGTCAATAATGTTGTAGAGTTATTTAAACATCATACCAATATAAAAATATTTTAGCTATCATAAAAGTTTAAAGGATCAATCAACATTCTAAAATAAACAAATAAAAACTTTTTGTAACACAATATAATTTAATAAAATATCGTTTTTATTACTATGTGTAATTTACGTTCCTTAATTAATAAAGTTATCAGTTTTAAACACATTATCTTTAGTAACGTCTTAGTACCTATGAGTCAGAGATGTGTCGAAACTTGGCAACAATACCTATTGGATTTAGCTAACCGATGCTATCTAAAACTAGGCTAATATGTACTATAAAATGCTCATATCATAATATACAAGGGCATTCTATTGTACTCTTGAAGTGTAGAACTATTTTTGAATTATGTAGAGGCGATGTCTTAAATTAGGTGGCTAACAACTTCAACGTAAATTAAAAGGAAAAAAAAATATATATCAAAAAGAGTATAGTACCAGAAAACTAATAATTATAGTAAAGAAAAAGATGATCTTCTTGTTGAACCTAAATATACTCGTATCACAATATAAAAATAGTTTAAAAATTTTGTATATTCGATGAAGTTGCTTTGTTTTAGATTTTAAAGTCGTGTTTATGATCTCATCAGATTCTGTCTTCTTCGTTGTTACAGTTTTAGCGGAGAGGTCGTGGTTCTCACATTTGGTGTGGCCAGCTTCACAATCCATCCCCATTCCTCCGTATCCCCATTTCATCTTATCTCGTACGTTCATGGAGTGACACATTAAGTGCAGTCTTCTCGACATGTGATGATCGTGCATATTGAGATATTTAATTGTTTATTTTTCCTTTCTAAACATCATTTTAGATAAGTATCAATGCGGTAGCCTGATAGCTAGGGAATCGGACTTACGATCATGTGATCGCGGGTTCGAATCCCACCCATTGCATTACCGACGTGGACCCACTCGTAACGCAAGCATTTAACTAACCACGATATGTTAACAAGAATACTAGTAATATGCAACCCACATTAATAGTAAACCTAAAAAAAAAGTTATTCCATCAAGACACAGTTTTATTCCAGATTTCTGAAGTATTCTATGACTAGGAGCATAGATTAACTACCACTTAGTACGTCAATTAGCAATCGAAGATTCGATAAAAATCGCCAATATTCCGGTTGCGGAATTAGAACAAGGCAACGATTGCGGCACATCGCCGCTTCGAACCCAAACCCTCTATTAGAGCAACCGTTGATAACAACAAAGCTACTATAATTACAAATCGGTGCATCGAATTAAAAGGCAATTGAGTTAAATCGATGGTGGATATGAGTAATCGAGTAACATCGTGTAAAGATCGAAAATATCAGAGCTCAATTTCATGTAACCTATTTTAGGGAACGAAATAGTCCGGAGCTCCTAAATATGTTATACTAGCTTCTGCCCGCGACTTCGTCTGCGTGGATTTCAGAATTGGGTCCATAAAGAAATGAAAAATGGAATAAAATGTTCACCATAATTGAATGTTAAAGCTATTTTAGCCAAATTTTAGCATTAAGTTCTAGTCGATGCCTCGCTTGGCTCTTCACGTAGAATCTAAATCTGAAAATTTAATCATACTTACTCATACATCTGTTACGTTGCACGAGTCCATAAGTTACTATCAAAATAGAATTTAGAAATAAGTTAGAAATAGATTAGAAATTCAAAGTTTATACAAGTAAGAAATTACATTGTTTCTAATTAAAGAGTCTGAATATTCGCGTACAAATTAGGGAGTAATTTACGCTAACAACGTTATTAGTGCCGAAATGGTTAGCTGCATTATTGTTTGGCTTGTTAAGCAAGACTGCTGTGCGAAATGCACCTTTATCTGCAATAAATGGGCCTGATCAACATTGAACAGCAAAAACCGAACCACTTACAGATCATTAAGCAGTATTCAATCAACGATTGCGCAATTCAAGATCCTACTGAAAAAAATGAACCACATTGGTACGTGCTAGTCGGCCAAGGAAAGGCTATGAAATGAGTCAACACACGTACTTGGCCGCCAAGGTTGGCCAAATATGAATTGGGGTGACAAACTGTGATCGACGTGTTTACATCAGAATGATAGCAAAAAAGTATTTTTCTGATGTTTGATAGGATGTTGTGTAATGCATGCTAGGGTTACGCTGTGACAAAATTCCTTTGAATTGAACACGAGTATACGTACAATTGTAAACTATTATGTGGGTGTTTCTTGCACATATACATACAATTTTATTGTGTTATTGGCAATGATTTTACGTGAATTGATTGTACGTTACGCTCACATGAATATGTCGGTTTTATACAAATCAATAATTTGATAATTGTAAGGTTCATTGTTTTATACGAAAACTGACGCGAGCTTGTCCAGACAGACAATCAATAAAATTGTATGACAAGAAACAACAGGTGCTTTTATTGGCTTTTTTTTATTATTCTTTAAAAAAAAGGCCGACCGCAATAAGGAATTTAATCCTCGTGTCGCGGGGGTTTCACAAATTTTCAAATCACATGTACAAACAACTTGACTTAGAACAAGCATTTGTGGATCACACGAAGGAGCTTGTCTTATGCGGTGGTCGAACCTGCAGCACATCGCGCACTGTGGTAATTGACCTATACCACTAGGCTATCCGTGCAGTCGCAGACACATATTATTATTACTATGTAGGTATTTAGATAAATATTAGTATAGTGGTCATAATACTGGCTCTACCTAATTTGGCATCAGTCGGCCGTGTTTTATTTGTCCCGAGATATTGTTTAGGTAGGTACTAATGACTGCAAAATAGGTTAATAATTATGGAAAAACATTAAACTTAATTAAAAGAGGCTATTATTTCCTATGCAAGAGATACGCGAAAAAGCCAATAAGATACTTAAGAAACTCCTAACCCTACATAACAAAATAATTTAATAATGAAAATGGTCCCTTAATAATTCTCTTCTTTTTCTTAGTGTGTCGATGGCTGTTACAGTACACCGGAGCCATGTGAGTGTGGCATTTTTCCTCCCCTTAATAATTGAAGTAATAGTTATTTATAGTTATTTATTCAACAAATAGTCCGTGTAGTAATACAATGTATGTACCTACTACCTTAAAATGTTCTACATACTTTCCAGTTAAACAGTGTTACTATTGACAATGTATTACGTACATGTTATTAGCACTAGAAATGAAAAGTAGGGCGCAACGCGTCAGCAGGTCAGTTCTCACGAAAACCAAGAGCAACCTTGTGGAGATATGACGATGGAGAATAGATGCTGATTCATCGGCATCTTGATTTGACATACCAATTTACGCTGGTTTTGGCACGTTTAGCACTGCGGTTGAAATATCTGAAAAAAAAGTTGATTGATAATAAAATATGAATACAGGATCAATTGAATCCACACTTCTTTACGCTGCGATTTAGAATTGATTTACATTATATTGACATTACTTCATGAGCTCACTTAATAGTAAAAAAATGCTGAATTCGTTTTGTCATTACTCTGGTAATGAGGATGTCGCTGCTATGAATGCCGAGCCCCTATTATGAATCCAAGCACAAAAAGCGTTACCCATGCAGTCAACAGCAAAAATAGATGATAAATTGAGTTTATAACTTTTGGAGTCAAAACTGATCACGAATAAATAACGATCACGAGTAAATGTTTGGTATCATTTACAATCACATACTTTTGAACTCCTTTCATTAGTATTGAATTTCTGATTTTGATCATCTACTTTTGCTGTTGACTGTACATCGTTTACGATAGGTTTAGGTGATGGACATGAAATTAGCCTAAGAACGCAAAGAATGGTGAACCCAGGAGCGGTATGACAAGGGCTTAGAAATTAATGATCGTTAATATTTCACAAAGTTTTATAATTCTTTAATCAGCGCCATCTAGTGGATTTTTCATTCACTACAATAAGTTGTTAACCTTAACCGCGCAAGCGCACAGTTTGAACAAACTAGCAGTACTTTCAAATCATGCAGACAACTTGCAGTATTACAAACTATTATGATTACACAGCTTCGACGCGAGATGGCGCGCGTTACTATTACTATTATATAACGAGTCAGTACATAAGAGACTCTTATATTACATTATGAGTTTTGCCTATTTCTTACTTTCTTTAATACTGATTGACGTCTAATATAATTATATCTCACGTCATAGGAACATAAAAACTAAATACCGTGAAAGACATTAAATAATAATATTTATTAAGTTAACAACAACATAATGGCCACAACAACCACTTAAGATAGTAATCTTACTCCTAGGTGGGAGATATGAACTAATTATACTTATACACTTGGACTGCCGTATCTGTTAATGACTGGTATGCAAATGTTTGATAGAAAGAACGGGCACACGATGTGAATTGTAAAGTAGCTGTATATAAACGTCTTTAATATCAAGGATAATTATTATTATGATTTGCCTAGTAGATAGCCGAATATTAACGATCAAGCTCAGGAAGGAAGTGTGTGTAAAAAATCTAAAATGTATAAATTATATATCATTCTTCGGCACTTATGCGTGTTCAAAGCAAGTTAAGGTGATGGCAGAAATGAAAAAGATACAATTGACATGATGGGAATTTGACAGTTTTTCTTTGAACTTTTAAACTTGTAGTTTAAAAGTTCAAAGAAAAACTGTCAAATTCGACTTGTTCCACCATAATATCAGGGGAAAATAATAATGTTTAAGAAGCAAGTGAAAAACGAAGAGCTATTAAAATTTAATCTTGTACACTAGGTTTTTTTTCTCCCTAACTTTTATTCCATTTTTTTTATTATTATGTGAGCTTTCAGTTTCACCCGATTCAGCTGAATTTTTTATATAAATATTTAGTTTAAAGTATAGTAATGGCTACCTGACCTCCACAACCCATTTTTTAAATCTTTTGAGTTGGTGAAAAATTAACAGAATATTTTTTTTAACCTTTTATTATTTTCAAAGGGTTATTGTCAATTAATGTCATGAATTTTTCTTATCTTTCCTAATATATTTTGTGCTATTGATTTATCTTTAAAAATACAGGGAACTATTAATATTTCCAGATCAGTATTTTTAATCTATATACTCAAGTAGACAGTAATCTCGATCAATGATGAAAATTAGTTTCTGTGAGTAATTGAGGATTGCAAGAAGGGGTTCATCGGACACCAAGGTATTACCGCATTGAACGATTAAACAACGTTTAGGAACCTGTCACGTGCCGCACTGAGATGTTATAACTTATAACATCTAAATAATAACGTTCCTACCACATCGCATGACAGTCCTTATGTAAGAAGTTAAATATTTCTCTTTTGGGTGCCTTAGATAATCTATGCTATATATAGCCTATTACGGAGGAGGAGGACAATGAAGTAAATAACATTTAGTGCATTGACTGATATTTACCACTTCTATTTTTGCCTATGTATACATACATATAGATATAAGAATTAAAACTACATGACATCTGATTATCAGATATCATGTAGGTTTACAAAAAGTTTAATTTCATCTAAGTCCAAACAAAACAAAACGTGGCATAACGGAGATTATAGTTCAAGAGCCGGGTCACCAAAACAATGTCTATGTTCTGAGAGTCACCAGGTAGTGTTAGTATAGTAAGTCGAAAGACATAACGCCTCTATTAACCATACTCGTAAATGCATGTAAACTTCTTGGCATAGTGAACAAGGCCCCAGGAGTTTAGTTAGACTTAAAATTTTTGTAGTATTCTGAAGATAACAACAAATCTTCTTAGCTACTGTCAAAATATGTAAAGTATATACACTATACACCTAGTTTATTTAATAAATTCTCGATTAGAATGTTTTGCACTGAAAGTAGGTTAAATGTTGATGAGTGCGATTTCACACTTACCTTGGAATTGAGAAAACCTTCGTGGTTATAGCCATTAGATATGTTCAACTCTTGTCGTCATTATTTACAACTGGCTGTAAAATCAGAAAAAATATAAGAATAGTTTCAGCTGTGAAGATGCTGTTCTAAATATTTTTTTTAATAATGATAAGAATTATATAATAAGCTGTTTAATATTAAACGTGTGGGACGAGAGTTTTTGAAAGACCAGACTAACCATGGATGGAGCGATCTCCTTTAAAGTTGGAGCTTGGTCTGGAAGTGAATTTGGGTATCTACTGGTATTTGGCTGCACTTCCCATATCTCCTTTCGAAAACTTTCCCCAGTAGTATTTACAATTGCCATGGCCGACTACCAAGGCTCTCTTGCTGAACTATCGGTGTCTCCTACCATCTGTACACAGGACCTACTAATAATGCTATCCATGTGGTAGGTACCTTGGTACTGTTGGGCAAAATCTAACATCAATGTATATATGTATATATATATAATTATGTATTGTATATATATATATGTATTGTAGAAAATATTCTCCATTTTACTTTAAACTTTATAGTTTGTGTAATCTTAAGGTAAACGAGTAGCACTTGAACTGATTCCTCTATCTTAAATACTATAAATAATGTAGGCAGCTTTACAAAGTGCGCATTTTCATCGAAATTACTTCAATTTCATTTGCGTGTTCAAGCCTTTGAGTGCCCTTTAAATTCACACTGCTTACTGAAATCATAATATCAGTCACGTATAAATTATAATTATATCCCTAAGACCTTTGCTCAAAGTACTGGTAATATTTAGAAATAAATTAATACATACATCACGATCGCAATAAAATCAGAAGGGAAATATAGAGATCTTTGAAAGTACTTATGCCTTGATTAGTTGCAGCAATAAAATCCTAATCGACATTATGTACGTATTCATAAATGATAATTACTGCTAGTAACTGTCCTAATGTATAGCAATAGTTCTTCAGCAACTGCATATAAATATACAAAATTCGGTCTGGGGCCATTACTCAGGGTGTCATAAATTATTTATTGACAAGAGGCAAGTTTGATAAGAACAAAAAACAAAATAAGTATTATATTATTTGAAATGCTTTTGGTAGCGAATCAACTAAAAAAGGCACTTAGTAGAAAGTTTATACAGCAGTCAGTATTACACAGTATTTTTTTTTAAAGCACATTAGTAGTATTATTGTTAACCTCTCGTGCTAAGCTAAATTGCTTCTGTTTTGAGTGGGTTCACGTTGCTAGTGTAATGAGTGGGATTAGAACTAGCAACCACATGATCGCAAAGCCGACGCCCTAGCCATTTCACGCCGCTTAAATAATTCGTATTAATTTGTTAATTTGTTTTCAGTTCGAAAGTGTGTAAAAACGGAAAAAGTACGAGTCGCCCTCTCCCGTTTTTTACTTTTGAGGTACGGAACCCTAAAAACTTGATTGTGTCAAAATATCAAATAAAGTCTAATATAATTTGTAAAATATGTTTTTTGTCCCTACTAAGTTGCTATTCAGATAGCTTTTGGATTAGCTGCGGTCCACGATAAATCACTAATTAATAAGTGATCATATTCTTCATAGGATGGCAGTGCCTGATGATGCAATACCTTAAGCGAATTGCCTCATTGTTGTTGTCCATTGAATGTCACCGCTATTTATATTTTAGGGTAACAAGACCCTATAACCTGAAACTGATGAATCAGTGGCAAATAAGTCCACTTTATGACATAATAACGTACAGTATAATATGATTTTTGAATAGGAAATTATAATTCGATTTTTATTACCCTGTTTAGGTATATAAAATTTTAACATTTACGTTTGTATTTTTTATTATATTGGTGAACTATAAGTTTAAGGCCCGGATAAGGACAAAAGGTGGCGTTTTCGGCGAATATTTCTTCGGTGAACTATAATTTGTAGAATTGACTTCGGTGTAGGGCATTTTCAGCAAACAGTTCATCAATGGTCAATTTCGCATACGATTGAGCCTGTTTTTATGTAGATCCAACATGTTTGTTATGAGTATCGAAATAATACAGTTATTTTCTATTCCATTTTAATAATGTAGAATTCTACTTGTAAATAATTGTGAATGTGTACTTGTAAATTTCAACATTCTACATTATTTATATGATAACTTTAAATAATAATTTGAAAATCATATTACATTTGCCGTGTAGATTCCTTTACATGGTTGTCCATTTCGCATTACCTCCGACAGGTTAAGAAGGTAAAACGTGTTTAAATAAACATAATTATGTTGATGCCAGAATGTTCTTTTAAGATAATATATTTATAATAAAATTCCTTTTTTAGTTATTTCAATTTACATAGGTATCATTCGATCTCATGTCCAACACTATTTTATGTAAGATTCTAAAGTTTATTTAGCATAATTGTAAATTGAATTTAAGCGGGTACTAATTCTAATTTAATACCTATTGAGTAAAACTGCACTGTACGTGCAATCTTATAAATTCGTGCGTATAAATTTAGCAATGATGATAGGTACCTAGTGTTATCGAACACGAATCAGTTGTATTTCAGTATTATATTGATTGACTGACGAGTCTTGGCGAGTCTGTAACAAGATACTAGGCAGTTGGTCTAAGACGCAAGTTGACATAATCAGTTAGTGAGAAAGAGACTACAATATCGTGTATCGCTTTTCAAGCTTGCCAAGATACAGCGGCCGAAGAGTACATTAACATCATTAAGGGCGCAGTTATTTATACCTGCATAAAATTATTATCACTTGATAGTCCACGAGATACGCGTAAGCCTTTAGTTCATAAGGGTCATCTTGACAGTCTCTATTTAATATTCATAAAATATTTTGTGGGCAATAAAATATTTTATATCTGTGACGATCGGCGCGGGTCATGCACGTTAACCATCTTTATATTAATAAACAATAATTTAACAGGACAATAATTTAAGAGCCTGTGTATAAACTTGCTTTGCACTATGTACCTACGTATTATTCAAAATAAATCTAATATTTCTAACTCAAGGAGGTATAAATAGGTATACATAGATATATAAATTCATTCTGATCAGTAACCATGAGCAAAGACTTCTATAGTATACTGGCTACCCATGAGTGTTTATTACATGACACTGGAAATAAATAAACAGGACACTGGCAGAAGTTGCTGTCACTCTCAGCCGATTGCCATAATTAATTAAAAAAATGCATCTATACTAAAATTGTAGATATTTTTTTCTTTGTTCAAAAGCAAACAACCGCTAAATTATTGTATTCAAAATTCCAAGTGAATTCCAAGATGGCCGGCGCGTGCTTCATCGCGTCGCCCGGGCGCCGCAGCAAGCAATTTGTTTGAAGCCGAAGGCGTGTAAGCGTTTTCAAATTCCGGTCTTCACGCGCTCGGTCCATATCAGCCTTAATAGATGACAGACTCAACTGACTCCAATTTTGATTTGGTATAGATGGTCTGGATGTATGCCATCATATTGCGTAGGTCGGAACACAATAATTAATAAAAATAAATGAAGGTAGAACGAGCAACATCTCATGTTAAGACAAAACACCTCAGTCTGCCCGTGGCCATGACACCTGTAAAGGTGTCGAAATGTCGGTAACTAAAATCAAAATGAACCACGATAGAATCCGTCTAAAAGTAGTTTTATTTCAATGTCTAACATTCGCGTAAACCTAATTAAACAATACATCAGTGTAGATTATTTGTGGGGGATACATTAAAATGTGAGTGTATTGTTTGTTTATTACGTGCAAAAATGATTAGTGCTTTCGTCACATTAAAAACGAATGTTTTAGTATTGTGTAAGCTTAAAGAAAATCAGCGACGTCGTTCTAGGCTGTGGCGATGGAAACTTCGATCAATGCCTACAGGTAATAAAAATGCCTAGGTAATTTATTTATTTATCCGTATACATTTAATCATTTAACGCCAACCATATTAACCAGACAGATTCAGTAAATCGGTACATGAACTAAGGTATTTTCACCCGTGTAGGTACCTACTTATGTGTAGTAAAAATTTCAACTCAAGCAATTAGATCCACATGTAAAAACAAAATCGTTATGAATGAAAACCTAACTCCAAGCCCACGCATTACTTACAACAGCTGAGCGCATGCGCCTGCGTCTAAACCTAAATCCTAGTTTCCTAAGGTTTTATTATTCAGATCTAAGTTACATTATCGACGATTACGCGCGAGCATGATCGTGTAGATGTGTTTGTTACCAAACTCCTCCGAAATGTATGAAATTTTTGTGCATATCGGGTAGGTTTGAGGATCAGCCAACATCTATTTTTCATACCCCAAACTGTTAGGCGTGGCCCTCTACAGTTTTTTTTAATGGTATAGTAACGTTTGCCATACTATATTTATTGTATAAGTTTAGTCACGATGATTGAGTCTACAAAAAACGACATAATAGCCGAGATATAAAGTGACAGGATAATAACTATGTGTGCATTACTGTTCATAACGTAGACAATATGTGCATGTATTAAGTATCAATAGGATAAATAACTATTCATACGTCCGTTATATACTTTGTATCCATGGAAACATTGTAGTTCAAAAGCTAAAATCAATCAATCTATTAACTCAGCTTATCGCGGTCTACTGCTGGTTATAGGCCTATCCCAAATTGCGCTATAATACCCGACGTTCCTCCGCCTGCCGGATCGAGTTTGATCCAGCCATCTTTTTAGGTTATCGGTCCGTCTGACTGGGTGGCGTTCTACGCTGCGTTTGCTGTTTCACAAATCCACTCAAGGACCCGTCTGCTCCCACGGGTATCGGTACTTCGACAGACATGACCAGCTCAGTGCCACTCCAGCTTACTAACTCTACCAGCATTTTCGGTTACTCCGGTTCTTCGTATGTAGCTATGAGCTTGTATGAAGATTATCTATCAAGGCGTTATTAATCTATGATCGCTGACTACTAGCTGTCAGTGTTCACGTTTTCGGTGCCGTGGGTCATGAAATAAATCCAAAATACTTTGCAATAAATACTATTATTATCTTTGCTTAATTTTCAGGGAAGGGCAACAAAATCATTTCTAAAGACCTACCAAACATCAATATAGAACTAAAAAATGAATACCACATTTATTGGACGTTAATCGAAAACGAGCTTGCTAATACTTGCTGTAATTACCACAATATTAGTCGATATAGTCCTAAAATTTCGTGCAATACAAATTACTAGACTATAATCGAATATCATAACTATTCGCCTAATAAATGTTTAGCTCACTAAACTACAAGCTATTTATTGGATTACAAAACGAATCTCGTAAGGCTTGCTCGCTCCCTAAATGAAATTTCGCATTACTTAATAAATTATGTTATTTATTGCCATTTCGCAGTGAAATCTTAATTATTTATTAATTGAATTGGACGATGTTGTGATGCGTAATGTTTTGAATGATTATCGTCTTGACTGATTCATAAATGGAGGCCGTATCACGAAGACTATCGATGAAATATTCCTAATGTAAACGTTTCAAATTAGTTTGGAAATTTGGAATTTAGGACACCTTTCTACATACGAATTATAACGCTTCCATACCAATGTTCGATACTAATACTTTTTTGATAGCTTTCATGATATTTTACTCTATATAGGTAGTCTGTACAAAGCCAACTTCAATACACAGTATATTCAATTTATGTTTGCTAATATAATAGCCAGTACTGCTGTTACCAATTCTACTTTTACAACTTCACTTTTTACTACTTTGAAATAAAACTTCTTTATAAACGGATTCTCTCGCGGTTTATTTTTTCCTACTTCTATTAATTACTACACTTAGATTTTTTTCTCATTCATCTACTATTTTTAAATGATTGTCACTGCCTTAATCTCTCACTGCTTTATTATCCTATCAGAAGAATACTTATCCTTAAAATATTTCATTATCAACTTCATCATCTTCATCGTTCATAGGTATCCATATGTTCATGTTTATCTTTTCACTCTCTCTGGCCAGATACATCCATCCCACGTTTCTCCTCCCTCTGGTCAGATTCATCCATCACATCCATCCGACGCGTGCCATTTTTTTACGTAATTTGCTCATCATATCCTCGGTCTTCTTGGATTTCACCGGTCAAGTCTTGGCCACCATTCAGTAACTGTAATACTGGTCTTATTTACTCAATATTAATAAAATAATAATAATATCTCAGGACATCTCACACATGGCTATCAGATCCCAAACTAGACAGAGCCTACTATGGTAACCAGGCAACTGATAAACATACTAATATATTTCTAAAAACATACATATTATTGATAAATAATTAAATAACACCCACGCAGAACAAATGATCGTGCTCATCACACAAAGGTTTGTCCTGGGTGGGAATCGAACCCAAGACTTCCGGTTTAGCAGTCAGGGTCTTACTCTAGACCAACAGGCCAGTAATTAGACGCTAAGTTTTTTAAAGTCATTATCTCATAGCTACAGTGTGTTTCAACAAATTACTAGTGAGCATCGCTATCTAGATGGCAATGGATCGAATCTATTAACCAAATAAAGGTTAGTTTTTATATTCAACAATGCAGGTCAGCGGTCGCCGAATGCATAAGATGTTCATTCCAAAACTTGCGTAAAACTTGTATCACACTGGCAGGAGTGATACAACTTACTTTTGTTTGCTAGTAAGCTACTGTAAAATGGCGGTTGAAACCGTGAATATGTCGATATTTTCTTACATGTAATTTCACAGATTTGATTATAATTAGTTTAATACATTATAATAATACTGACCTATAAACGACCCACTGCTGGGCACAGGCCTATTCGCATATAGAGAAGGAATGAGCCTAAATAATTTAAATATAAATGTGGACAACATCACATACATTGCTCCGAATCCAAAGTAACTAAAGCACTAGTCGTAGCTAAAGCACTTGTGTTATAGAATCAGAGACAACGAAGGTACCACAAACACCCAGACCCGAGACAATGTAGAAAAGTGTTTTTCTACCTTGACCCGTCTGGTGATCGAACCCGAGACCTCAGAGCTGGCGACACCTTGAAAATAGGTGTGAGAAGCATGTATGTCTTTATTATGTTTAATACATTGAACCGCCTAAAGTGTAGCATTTGTCGGTCACCGATGACCGGAGGCGTCCGAAATCTTCAGTAGACTTTTACTGTACTAATGATGCGGAAATAATATTTCCAAACGGAATCTACATCAAACTTTGAGTGGTAATCTCCACTATCTTCTTTAACGGTTTCCTTAATGTCTAGCCTATTACTGAAATCGTTATAAGATGAAGATACCTTCACTCCTTACGTAACCTTTAGAATATTTTAATGTCTATTATTCGAAATATTCACAGGCCATTACGATGCATTTACTGCATTTTTTTATACAAGTCCCAATGTAAAATTATGATCTCGTCTTTGATCAAATCTCTCAGCACTTATATCACAATTGAATAATAGCCAATTTAGTTCAGTTATCTTGCACTACATGAGTGGTTTTAACAAGCAATTGCTACCGACACTCGGACACGTTTTTTTTTGTGGTACGATGTGGCCCTAACAGGATCTTGTTTAAATTGAACTATACATTCCCATGCAATGCATACGAGTAACACACATGAACATGGGCTTTTCCAAGAGATGGGTAGTGCTTGATAATGGCACAGAATTACTTATGTTCTAAATATTCGCCAGTTCAAGTGATTATTCGTTTCTTACTCACATCAGGTTCGGATTAATTTATTTATCAAAAACTAGCTATTCCCGTGGTTTCACTTACGTAAGTTTAAACCATTTCAGGACCATTAAAATCGGTCCACCCGTTTACGAGTTATAAGTGTTGTAACACCACCGACTTCTATTATAATAAGAGTATACATAGATAGATAAATATAGATTAACATTAGTAAGTGTGGAAAACTACACCAACCTTGACTTGATTTTTGTCTCCTATTTCAATTAATTATCATTCAGAGGAATTACTGAATCGGCTTACATCATACAAATTTACAAGAACCCAATATATCATTTGTTGGTCACTATTGATTATGGTCAAAGACCAATCTGTCACGAAGAATATTTCTGGTTGAATCGTGAATGACCGTAAACGGTGTGTTGAGCTTAAGAAATTTGAAATTCGAACGTCGGAATCTATCGATTTGGACTGATGCAGATATGGAATTTGATTGCATCGTTGGCGCATGATCCGATTGCTATCGATTTTATTAGATCCCACTTTGGTGTCTTGCCAACAAGGCGATACATTGTAAATTCACTGAGCTTTAGCAAATTCGCTGAGTGATGCAACATATGTTACAAAATATCATTTGAGTATAAAAAAGCTTATCTATCATTGTCATTATAACCAGCTTTGACGAAACCCATTAATAGGTAAAATATTACAAACATCGCTCCCCTAGCCTCAAAAACAACAACATTAGTCGAATCCTTGAGAATGATTTAAAAAAAAAAGAAAATTGTCGAAAATGGTCACTTCAATAAATTCACACAAAAGTGTAAATCAAGATTTATTCTACGTAGATACCTACATCAAAGCCTATAGCTGTGAATTTAGAATTAGCTCGAGGACCTCTCTTTAACCTGGTGACAGCCATCAGTGTTTCAATCTGGCAAAACGCGCGTCCGTCCTCCAATAAATTCCTAGATCATACACAGTTACACACATTTGAATTTGATCGATTTATGGTTGTCAGTTTGTATTAAATTGAGATTTATTTAGCACTGTCTCAGCTGATTGTTTCGATTAAATTGTGATCATACTATCGTCATCGCACAACTAAGATTTATGAAGAGTTTTGATGCCATAATAAACATAATGTACCTATGTGCAGTTTTGGCCTTAGATTATTTCAAAATTTTTGAAAATAACAAAGGGTAAAAAATAACAAACTAAATACATTTGCTAATAAATTTTCTAAATTAAGTATCGTTATACAAAAACAAACAGAATTGAAATAATAATGAAACATAAACTGATAAACAGGAGACTTAAACACGGTGCAAACTTTTAGTGAAACACTGTAATTTTAAAGTCATTTTAAAAGAGCAAAGTTATCAAACATGAAATGCTGAGATTTATTTACAGTTGTTTCAAATTCGTAAACATTATAATTTACTTTTGAAACCGTGTTACGGAGTACCACTTATTATATCGCGATATTTCTGTTGCTTTGCCAAAGGCGGTAATTTACGAAACAAAATATTTTGAACATACAATTATTCACTAAGCAATTAATATTCAATTCGATGGATCTGTGCATACTAAGCTTGAAAGATTTATCGTGTCATATAATTTATTTATTTAACTAGGTCTATATATTATTATAGAGGAGTATTTATTAGCTCTTAACCGAAGAGCCTCGAAAGAGGAAAAAAAACAATAAAAACAGTTAGACGTTATTCAATATTATTTCAAAATGAGGAGTGCTATAATTTTTCTTGAAAATATTTTAATACATTTTTAATTTTAACAGAAGAAGTTAATCAATGTCATTGTTCACTACCTATGACTTTACAAATTAAAACTGATAATTAAGGTACCAATACAACCAATTTAAACCGTATTAATTCCAAG
This sequence comes from Plusia festucae, assembly GCA_950381575.1. Lineage (NCBI taxonomy): Eukaryota > Metazoa > Arthropoda > Insecta > Lepidoptera > Noctuidae > Plusia > Plusia festucae. The sequence continues at coordinate 6,182,917 of OX494435.1, read as the reverse complement.
AAATCCATAAATACTCGAGAGAAAAAAAACCTCAATACTTTCCACACCACATAAAGACATTTTCTTTAAGAAAATAATTAAATAAAAAGGTCCGGAATATTTTTTAAACCAGATAATTGCACGTTGCATTCAAGCCAGCTGTAATTTCCATTACAAATGAGTTCCCCCATAATCATGTAGTTAACTAATAGTTTGTTGACATTACAAAAAGTATACGACGTTGACGGCGGCGTCGAGATTGATTCATTGAAAGGCGCTCTGTAGTACCGATTATAGTAATTAAACTGTACAATCGTAGTTATAAGTTCATTGCAAAACCTTTAAAAAAGTTAAGGTCCTTGGACCCAGTTTAAGATGTGTTAAGATTGTATGCAGAAGGTGTTGCAATGAGCGGTCATGTTCAATAATTACAATTAATATAAGTACATGTTCTTTTGATGGCACGAAAGGAATGCCGAACGAATTATTTGTATAAAGGCATCTTAACAAATCTGAATCAAATAATTGCTTGCACAATTATTTTTATTCGATTGCATTTATGGTAAGTAAAATACTTGCCGATCGTGTTGTTAACAATTCATAAGGATTAATATGGAGCGTAATTTAATATATTTCAAAATAGGGAACAATTTTTTTTGTGTATCTTATATGGTGTCCCGGTGCTGGGTTTCCCTGTTTGACTTCAGACACTTTTGCCCTGAGCAAAAATTATTTTGACCATCAACCTTTACTCCTGCCGTCGTTTCCTAGAACTGCCTCGTTTGACAGTTCCAGCGTTAGTTTTAACCTTAGTAGTACAAAAGATTTTCTAAAAAGTACAGACAGATCTATGTTAACTATTGTAGAATTAAATGCTGTAATTACGGGTCAATTACATAAATTAATATGTAAACCAAATATAGACTATAAGTATAACCTATTAGCCAGCAGTCAACTGCGATGAAATAGAGTTCAGAATTTATCAAACTTTTTACAATTATCTTTTTATTCCCACGACTTACAAGTGTTATGATTATGTCTGGTTACAAATAAGAAACCTTCACGTAGACTTATCGGAACGATTAAAAGATTCACAATCTAAAATCTCTTTCTAAACGATTAACTCATCATCGTTTTGTTGATTATTTCGCAGATCGTTCAAAAGTGTTGCTATTATGTATTTCTGTGATGTAAGACCATTAAGAAACACGTAAATGTACCCTCTAGCTTAAACTCACGTGCGAATATGTTATTTATTAGTGTTTGTATACTGTAATTATTATGAATTGTGCATTTTCGTTTAAGTAAATCTATACATAGATATCATTCCCACAGATGAGTTATGCGATTCTTCTTTGTTTCTTAATGCTTAAAAATATAATTTATTGGCTAAGTTAAAATAAGAAAAAAACTGTACATTAATTTATTAATATAATAACATTACAATATTTAAAAGAAACTATTCAGAATTTATAGCTATTAAACCTTTTAACAAATTAAACTGAACTGAAGTTAATTGGTTAAGTTGAAAGTGGAAATCTTTAAAGTTCAAAATTTGCTAAAGGTACTATTAAATCTTATTTAAAAGAATGCTGTTCACCTATCAGTTCCCACCTTTATACTTGTATAACCTAAGCTCAAACATTATAAAAAGACATTCCTCAATATTGAAATTAAAAATATTTACACATCAAGGGACATCAGAGGCAACATCAGAGGGAATCGAAAATATCCACACCCACACTTCAAATATACACGCCTATTTCAATTACAAAATGTCCAGTTTTATCAAGATAAATGATTTCGATAGCGTCAATTATGCAGAGAACGCAAGCAATACATCGAAGGAATAGGTCATATTAAACGCGACAGATGGAAAGGAGCTCCTACAAAATGAAGTAAGTGTCCTTACGCCCAAGATAAACATTATTAATGCTCAGTGTATCTGCGATTGCCCAGTAGCCTTACACAAGTCAATACAATATTTGTAATTACCTTTTAATACAAACTAGAGGCAATATTGTGGTCGTAAATCGACCAAACAAAAGAGTGTGTGTGTCAAACACAAGGTAGTATGTGTAATAATTTATTCATTTATTTGAAGAAAAAAAACTGCACTCCTACTCTATATAGGTAATCTATCAATGTGCAAAAATCATAACCCTTCGTTCTCCCAGCGCAATTTTCGTAAAAGAGGTACAAAGATTTTGCTATATGTCATGGATATTGTACTGACTTGGTCGGAAATGCAAATAACATACTATTAATATTTGCTTCGTTCTCAGTTGTATGAAGTAATTTACGACTAATATCCGATTATTTTCTTGTGTAAATTGATATGTGGTTTCAAAAATGTTTGGTCATTTTATGGTCAGGTTATGAAGTGATTTACTATGTGTTATATTATATTCTAACAGGACTTAGTAAATATTCAATCATTATTTTAACATATTCAGCTGCAAGTTCTAAAATTAACGTCGTTTTCCAATATACTAACTATTATATTCTCCCGAGGAATATTGTTCCCCAACAATTGAGAATACACGATGTTTTAAATACAAAGAAGAAAAAGCCGAGTGTAACATTTTTGTAACACAGCGCATTATCAAGTACCTATGTGAAAAGCATGATACGCTGGGGTTAAGAGCGCTAGGTACCTTAAAATTTGCATCAATACATTTAAATGATTTAAATATCAACTTTAAACTATAAAGTTATTTAATTTACTTACAATTATTCCCAATAAATTCCCCTGAATATGGAAGACAATAAACACAAGGTTTCAAGTTCGGCCTATTGCTATAGATTTCAGTTTTTATTCTCCAACAACCATTATTGTTTATTTTATAGGACTACTGTGTTACAAGAACATAAAATACTGTAAAAGCTTTGCACCAAGCTATAAATAAAACTGCTGTGTAATCCGACCGGTTAAGCGACGCAGGCGCATCGTGTGCATCGCACGGTGACCAACATTCACGGTAAAGTAGGACACTGGGCCTGGCTTATTTATGTGCGAACACCTACGCGTTGTGTTGGCGTTCTTAAATGGTGGTGTCATTGTATGTAAATTACTTATTTAGTGTTTAAGTGTATGCGAATTCTTTGTAGATGGTCATTGGTTCTCTTATGAAAAATTTAATCAAATGTTATAATAACACAAACCCTCAAAGGCTGCTCAGTTTAACCGTTAATCGAATCTACTTAATAACAACTGTGTATTGTTTGATACAAGACTAACAAAAAATCATAGCGTCTGATAATAATAAAAACATCTTGGGAAAACTCCACACGACCATCTGATCCCAAACTAGGCAGAGCTTGTACTACGGCAACCAGATAACTAATAAACATAATTATATATTTATAAATACACACATATATAAATTGCACCCAGAACAAATGATCGCGCTTATCACATAAAGATTTATCTAGGGTGGGAATCGAGCCCCGGATCAGCAGGCCAGCCGATCACCTTGATGAGGCTTGACATGCCTATTATGTATTTTGTAGTCGGGTCTTTTAAAATAATGAGAAGAAGCTAGACGTGGGTGTCTCTTTTGCCACCAAAACTGACACACACGCGGGTGGAGTCGCGGGCTAAGGCTAATATTCAATAAATCAAAACATTTCAACACAAATTAACACAAAATAACTCGCAATGTGTTTGGTAATTAAAGAAATATCTTTACTTACCGAACACATTGCAACTATCTCTCTCGGTAACCACACAAACCAATCACAACACCGTTCATCGATTTGGTTTAAAATTTCAAAACCGTGTCCATTGTTCTTTAAAAGCCTGGTGACCCTCGACCTAGAGCATTACTGCCCATCAGTACGCCTTTTATAACGTCGCCTTGTTATGCAAGAGTCGCCACAACGAGGCCTTGGGCCATTTTCTATTGTACCTAGACTTGTCGCGAGAAGATCAGGAGATTAACACTAGTTAATAACAGTAGACGTGATTTTATAGTGTCGTATTGTTATTAAATTATTTTGTATCGATAAGAATTTATTGATATGCTGGGGCTATTGTTGCGCCGTTTCTTCTCCACAGCTAGAGCGCTTAGGTAGCGGGTGGGCGAATCGGGGTGCTGTCCATTATTTAGTCGGCCTTTGTGGCCTTATAAAAACAAATGAAAGTTTGATTTGATTAAAGAATTTTAATGAATTTTGCAGTATTTCAATAAATTCCTTATAAAATTATGTCGGTTGTTTTATTTTTACCCTTGACAGTTTTAATCTTCGAAGGAACAAGAAGACGGCGATGATCAGCTGACATTGTCATAACGTTTTACATAGGTAACAGATTATGTCCGAATAGCAAAATGTACTACATTAGTTTTTCCCTTGGAATAAATTCAAATCCTTTACGTTACAAGTATAAGAATTTTGTGGTTTCACGACCAACGAAGCAGAAAGGTAGTTTAAGCGTCTAAATGTTTTTTCTTTATTGTATCCGTCGTTTTCAACAACGGCAAATTTAACCTTACCACAAGGCCCCGGAAACCAATAACGTCGGTTTACCATCACATTACATAGACTGCAGTAAAGTGAGGGTTACTATGAATTAATATTAAATTGTTTTCTGTAGTTTATTTGTTTTAACACACGATGAACATTGAATATTTTTTCACATACCTATATAAAATTATTGACCCAATTTTTATTGTTATATTAACTAGTGAAATTTATTATATATCACTAACTAAATTGTGTTTGAGGATAAGTTTATTCACAGAATTAAAACTAACATTTGCTTTTTTAATTTACTTGAATGCGGGTAGTGCCCATACCTACCTTTATTATTAATTCAAAATTAACAGAAATTAAATTTACAATAAATATTTAAAACCTTAACTACATACGATCACAAACAGAACTATACAATGTGGCAAAAAAACAAACCAAAAAAGATATTTAATTCGCTTTAATAATTTAGATACGAACGAGACCAATCGCTGGTCAATCGATATCATCACTCATACAGACTCTCTACTATACCCTCTTCTTCTGCTTAGCCTTTTCCCAAACCATGTTGGGATCGGTATCCAGTCTTACCGGATTTAGCTGAAAACTATATTTTACATGGAGCGACTGCCTCTCTGACCTCCACAACCCATTTTACTGGGTAATACAGTATCCCATAGTAAGACTGGTTGTCAGAATTGTAATGACATAACCGCTGTCTAAGACCACCGTATGACAGTCGGGACCAACAGCTTTACGTGCTTTCCAAGGCAAGGAGGGGTCCTTGGTATGTTTACAAATGGTCACCCATTCACAGACCAACCGCGGCGAGCGCGGCTTAACCTTTATTATTGGCCAACCTTACACTTAGCCACGAGCCCCTCCTCTCCACTATACCCTCTATTAAATACTAGCTGTTGCCCGCGGCTTCGCTCGCGCGTAAAGTTAAGAGTAGTAAGTAGGTAGTAAAGGATAGATGGATGTATTCTGTGATTTTCAAAGTAAGGCGCATAAATTATATTTTTCATAAAATATTATGGCGTCAAGATAATAATAAGATAATGTGGAAAACATCACATACATTGAGTTTGGATAAACTTTTAAAATTGTGGCAAATTTTTGGTCAGACAAAACTTGAGAATCATTTACACGAAAAGACGAAGAAGAGTCACACACATTGCTCCGAATTCAAAGTAAGTAGCAGGATTGTGTTATGGAATCAGAAGCAACGAAGGTACATACCATAAAAATAATACCTTGCAACCCCTATTTCACCATCTTAAGGCGTAGATATCTACAATCGCAAAAATATGTTTTCATTTATTTCTTACCAAAAACCCAAATACCAAATCTTATGTATCTCTGTTTGAAAATGATGAATATCGTAAAAAAACTTCAAACTCCTATTGCACCCCCTTAGAGGGTAGATTTCTAAAATCTCGGAAATACGTCTTATTTATTTCTAACTCATAATCCTATGAACTTTAATGTGGCTATCTATGAAAACTACACAATTCATATACCTACAAACTTCCAACCCCTATTTTACCCTCTTAGGGGGTAGATTTTCAAAATTGCTGAAATACGTCTTTATTTATTTCTATCGAGAAACCCGTATACGAAATTTCCATATAAACTTTCATCCCCTATTTAACACCCTAAGGGGTTGAATTTCGAAAAATCCTTCCTTATTCCTTGTCTACATTAAATAGGAAACGTCTGTGCAAAAATTTCAGCTATCCAGGTTCAAGGGTTTGGGCTGGGCGTTGATGAGTCAGTCAGTCAGTCAGTCAGGCCTTGTCTTTTTATTAATACACAACATGTAACAAAAACCCTGTCCGATCCCTTAGACTCGGTATTATTCGGTATCGTACTGCGAACACATATACGTAGGTATTAAATGGATTGGAGATTATTTTTTTTCCTAATTGAAAATAATTAAATCAAAATAAAAACTGATCCAAGGCAACAGCAACACTGACCGCTCCTCAAAGTTCATGTACTTACAACCTGTAGCTTTGTGTCAAAGAAGCCGCCTATGCGAGACGGTTCATGAACTGTACCACGAATACGCCATTATTGGATCTGACAGGGGTTTTGTTACATGTTGTATACAGATATACCATTGTCATCGAAAACCAGTCCTAAACTGTTACCGCCTTCACCGCGTGAAGGTTATGCTATTTTATAATTATACAGTATAATTAGTGATAGCTTTGATTTCCAGGTCAGATGTTTAAAATCTTCGATTTTTATAAGTGAACAGGAAATGCCCATCAGACCGAACAACTTTTGCTAAGACGTCATTCCTATGTGTTATGGTGTAGCTGGGCTCTTGGAGTTCGACAACAGGTGTTCCAGATCTTCAATTTTTATACGTCAACAGAGAGTGCTCATCAGGCTGAACAACTCTTGCTAAGACGTCATTCCTATATGTGTTATGGTGTAGCCGGGCTCTTGGAGTTCCACAACAGGTGTTCCAGATCTTCAATTTTTATACGTCAACAGAGAGTGCTCATCAGGCTGAACAACTCTTGCTAAGACGTCATTCCTATATGTGTTATACTGTAGCTGGGCTCTTGGAGTTCCACATCAGGTGTTCCAGATCTTCAAATTTATTCTCTCAGCAGAAAATGCTCATCACGTGGAACAATTTTTGCTATGGTACCATTTTTGTATCTCTTATAGTTTAGCTGGTCTGTTGCGGTTCTGCATCAGGTATATACTTTTCCGGGATAAAAACTACCCAGTGTGGTGCCCAGGATATTAAGGAACAATTATACCAAGTTTCATCGTAATCGAACCGGTAGTTTTTGCGTGATGCCTGAACAAACAGACAGACAGACAGACAGACAAAAATTTTTTTAATCACATTTTTGTGTTCGGTCTCGGTCTAGTAACACCCCCCGCCATTTCTTTTTTTAATACTTTAAATGTACAGAATTTTCACTTCTACAGATTTATTATAAGTATAGATATAGATTAAAATTTTAAATTTGTAATATCTTTTTAATGAATTGTCCGATTGGAATAAAATAAAAAGTAATTTATAGCTATTGAAACAATCTTGCTCAATAAATAGTTTATTTGGATAAGGATTAGTATTTGACGATAATATGATCAATAAACATGGGCTAATAATTTTAATTACTTTTATTCTATGGAAAAGTGGTTATAATGGCTAAAATATAAATGTTTGGTATATACTATCGCGGACTTTTTTGTAGGCATTATTGAGTTCTACAACTTTTCTATAGAAGTCAACCATACATCTCTAACCATTTAGGCAGCGTTCGCAAGAATCGTTAACGTACGGCAGTTTTTTCGTCGACTTACTCCACAATTTTCACTACCACGAAAAATCCTATCTATTTTCCGGGATAAAATATAGCCTATACGGATTCGGAAGAATCCCTCCAAGTAATGGTAAAAGAAATTTTGAAATCGGTCCAGTACTTTTTGAGCCTATTCAATACAAACATACAAAAATACAAAAATACAAAAATACAAAGGTTTCCTCTTTATAATATTAGTATAGATTATTATTATCTAAAATTTATTTGTAGAGAACTTTTTATTGCCCTCACTGAATAACCACCTCCGGCATTTTAACACACTTCACTACTCACTGACAGGTGTTGATAGCTCTTCGTGATTTCGTGTTCAGATCTGATCTTAGATAGCAATTTTTAATTAATAATTTGGTTACATAAATCATGAATAAGTTTTTGTTTGTTTTCTGATCACACATTGTTTTGATAAGGCTTGATACTTGTAAAATACTGATTTACAAGAATATTAAAATATAAATAGTTACGCCCTGAGAGTATATTATAATTTTAGTAAATTATTATGTATTCAAGCAAACTTATATAATAAAATAAATAAAACATGAACACCTGTGATTATAAAACAACAAGCAGTATAATATAAAATCATGTCAATCACGTATACGCTTATTTATTTGTAAAAATAATGGTATAATATTGACAATAATTTATTTTATAATTACAAATACAAACTACAATGTATATATTAGTTAACTATTATTATTGTTGTTCGTCTGTCTGTCTGCTTCTGTCTATGAAGACCCTTTATCTCGTGAGCGTATGAAGGTGTGAAGGTATCAATTTGAAATTAAAATAGTACGTTTAAATCTACAGTCTCTTGTTTTGTGAAAAATTCAAAAGTTAACGTACAAAAAAGATACAGCCGTAATTATTAATCTACGAAAAGCATTCACTGAAAATTTTATTTTAATTTACTTGCAAAGAACTTGCAATTGAACAGCAACTTAATCTAGTCCTCTCCCATGTTGCGCCACAACACCTTGCCCTCAATTTGGGGGGCTGTGTGTAGTGGCGAACCATCTTTAAGGTGTCTGCCCTAGTCACCACGGTAGGCAAGTGGGTTGGTGACCACAGTAGATTCAACATGTATAACAAGAGACATGAAGCTTGTCCAAAAAGCCTTGGGAGATCAAGAGATCTCGTACCGTTTACACTTCCGACAACTACATGATCTAGATGGACATCACATTGAAACAAGAACATTATCTAAAGTAGGTACTTTGGCCTTCCCACGGCAGAACATCAAAGAAGCACATAAATTATTCTTCTAAAGTTGAACCAGATATAATTCAAAAATAAATAAATCTTATTTTATAAATAATGTAAACATGTTTAAAAGTCGTGTTACTAGGTCAAGGATAGATATCGCATAAAGATGAGTCAGTGAGGACGAAACTTGTTTTTATTGTAATGTTCCGTATTCTGAAGATAATGTATCGTTTTGATAGTATTAAGCTAATAACGGATTTTTACAATTTCGAAACCGAAACGATGAATTTAATTAATAATTAAGTAAAATATATTATTTTATTAGCAAGATATTCTTAAGTAAAACTATGCATCTAAAGATCGATCTTAATATGTATGAATTTGGTGCACACAAGTTATATATTATTGGTCCTAATCTTTACGAATAAGTTCTATAACTGTAAAAGTGGTCATGATTTTGCCCTCTGTTAAAAATTGCCAATTTTGTACATATATGCATGTAAAAGTTCACGTAATTAAAAGCAGGACAAAGTGAAAAATAATTAAAAACACTACTAACAATAAAATCTATACATTTCTACTACACCAAACGTAAAAGTAAGGTAAAAGTATGCTACTAGGTTACATTGTTTCGATTCACTCTTCCTTTCGTTGGCGTGACGCGTCTGACGTGTTTCACGTCATAACGTTGAGGCAGATCATGATTCACTTGCACTCTCAACGAAAGTGAAAGGGCGAAAGTGAATTCAATATTTCGGCGGTTTGACGTCGACTGCGTTTGACGTCAGACTCTTCGAGCAGATCGCTGTTGTGACGTTATCTTCGGTTTGGTATTCAAATGTATAACACAAATTGACCAAAGCCCGTTTTCTTTCCGGAATTTTATTAATTTGTTTTTGAAACTTATCCGTTTTTATCGCCAGTTTTTATTAATAAAAATTAAATGTATATCTTTCACCGCTCAAAAATACATTACTTTTAATCTCTATCTCTCATAACAAAAATTGCGTGAGAGTTACGCGTTTCACATTCGATTATCTAACACTAATATTTACTTACTACTCTTCAATATTGTGCTAGTCTTAAAAATAAATAAATGTACATACATAACAAGTATGTCAATGATCAAAAAGGCTGTAAAAAATATAAATATAATTAATCACTGTACGCCACGTCCTACTTTACGCATGTTGATACAATCCGCCTTGACGTATCTGTCAAAGGTGAACTTTGTTAACTTTAGTATTGACAGCAAATACTTTACGTGCAATTAATATGGAATAACATTGTAACAATATGTTGTTATGTCGCTGTTGTGAACCGGACATTAAAGTACAGCGCTGGCTGAAAACTTACCAAGGAGGTATTTATTTTCCATTTTCTATAAGTTCAGTGTTTTAGAAGACATTTTACCCATTAAACAGACGTTAGACATTAGTACCTACCCTTGGTATAACCACACTTCACTTAAATGATGGCCTAACGGTTCAATGGCCGAGTTCATATGCACATGGTTACAAGTTTGAAAATAGGCAAGTACCAATATGACTTTTTCAAATTTATGTGTACATATATTTTATACTTGTACTTGTTTTTGAGCTTAATTTTTCAAATAATTTGTCTCAGTTCATGTCAAAGTCACAACACATGTCTTACATTAGTTTTGTTCAATTGAAAATTGTGATATCGCTTAAACTGCCTCCCAAGATACAGGTTCTTGCCTAGTTTGGGAGACAGCAGACCATGTTATGTTATTAAAATGTCCTTTTGTTAGTAATTAGACCTATGTAAACTATGGCTATGTTTCATATAAATAAATAAATAAAAAAAAAAAACATTCTTAATAATTCCAATATACCAATTACAAACGGTGAAGGAAAACGTCGTGAGAAGGATTTACATAAAAATCTAACGAGCAATTTTCAGATTTCGGCCTATGTTCCTTGAGGAAAGTTGTTAAGTTTTATGCACCTGATTACCTCGTTGAATAAACGCACTCCATAAAAAATAATCATGTATAAGATGAAGCCTGTGCCCAGTAGTGGGACATTTAATAGGCTGGTAAAATTTAATTCCATCTTAAATACCAACTTGTAATCAATACGCAATGAGCAAGCGGTATCAGTATCATAATGACAGGGTGGTAAAACATGTCATTACGCATCATATCAATAAAAATTGCCTTAATAATAGCTGATGAATGGCTATAAATGACACGTCAACAAGAAACGCGATTCATGACAAGTTTCTCACATAACTCACGTGTAAAGATATGGGATAGCCGTTGATTATTTGGAAAATGTAGGCCAATTAAGCAGTTGACCGTATGACTTTAATGAGACGTAATAATATAAAATAAGCTGCATCGCACCGCCAGTAATTCTAAGAAGTTCGTTAATAAATCTTGAATTCCGAAACAGTTTAAGGCTAGGATATGTTTTGGAGGTCCCACTGCGACTATCTTGCGGTAGCGTTTATGGCTAGGAGCTAGGGGCATGAAGAATGGATAAGGTTGCATTTGGATATAAAAAATAAGAACTTTTGTTGTTACGTAGTAAATATTTTTTCAAGATTTAGGTACATATTGTGATGTCGTCTGTTTCGTACTGTACTTATTTCAATTATTTTTCTTAGTTCGATTTTTTAAAATTAAATATGCATGACGAAAAAAGCAGGCGAAATATCAAGAACTAAAAATAATATATAATATATAAAATCTGTATAACTATATTTCCTGCAAATATTTTTTTCTACCCTATTCTATCAATTTGACAGACTTACGGTTTTAAAACTAAAAAGAAAACAAATCTAAAGTGTAGCAACTCATGACAACTACACAAACATCAATCAAACGAAAGAAGAGTAACTTGAGAAGAGCTTTGAGGCTTAATTCTCTTAACTTCGTTTAATCAATTTTATCTTATAAAAAAAATGGTCCTAACCAAAAGTACTACAGTGGTTAATACTCCGCTCAGCTCATAAGCGGTATAGACAGGGCCTTATAACTACGATTGAACCATTTAACTTATAATAACCAATCGCTGGCCACCAATTAAAAGACTCTACCTTACATTTCGTGGGTAATCATTGTTACCGCGGCTAATTCAGTTGGTTTAGAAACAAGAAATGCTTATAGAGCCACGCAATTATAGGTCATTTCTAATTGCAAAGTAAAATGTTATAATGGTCCAGCGAGCAACTGCTGTGTTCTTGCAATACCTTACTTAATAGTTGTGTAAATAATGTATTGGTTTACATTGAAAATATGGTATGTGGAGGAATTTTTCCTTTAATAATTATTTTGAGCTTTATAAGTCATGCAATTAGTCGAACCTTGTCCCATCTTAATGATTAGATTCTTTTAGTCATCTGTTCTGTATATTCATATTGTTGTAGTCATATTTATGTTGTAGTGGATTATACGTTGCGATTTTAGTTTTTTATTATGGGATATAGGAATGGAATTACTTCGGTCAAGACAGATTGGTATTTGTCTTGATTAAAGTCTCGGTCTAACAAGTAGTTTTATTTCAATGTCTTACATTCGCGTAAACAACAGAAAACATAGGAGGATTTGTTCATTTAATAATTAATTTCAGCTTATAAGTATAAACAATGAGTCACTGAAAGGTTAGGCGTTGCCTCATCTTAATTAGGTCATATACCATCTCGTCTTTACATTTTTGTCACATTTTATTGGCATGGCAAAAACATGCTTCTTTTTTGCTAGCTGCACTACATTTTTTTTTAATTCAGATTACTTCCCGTATTTCTTTTTCGAGATAACACAGGTTAAAAGCCAAGTATTATGCATCACACTGTCACTTAATCTCGGTATAATCTACATCTTGCAATGCGGAATAAGTTACGAGAAACACTTAAACGGTCGAGTAATGAAAATGTTAACTGCACTAATTGTCATAATTGCATGGCACTAAAGATTTGTAAAAGCTTTGAGCTATTTTTATGCAAGCGTGAATATTATACTTATACTCTTATTATAAAGCTGACGAATTTGTTTGGATATTTGTTTGTTTTGTTGAACGCGCTTATCTTAGGAACTACTGGTCCGATTTTTTTTATTGAAAAATAATTTCATTGTTAGTAGTCCAGTTATTGAGGAAGCTATAATTTGCTGCGATAACCGACGCCCACGCGGGCGGAGCCACAAGCAAAAGCTAGTCACATAATAAGAAAAAAAAATCCTCTCTATATCAAAATAATAAAAATAATATATGTGAAAGAGGCAGTTAATGGTGGCTATTTATAAGCTTATTTCCTAGCCAATTTTAATTAAATAGCAAAATGATTTCGATGGATAGATGATACGGGCAGACTGAAGTGATATTCGTTGTGGTTGCTTGTTTTACAATATTTTATCTCGACTAGCACAAAGGCAAACAAAACAAAACACTTTCTCATAATTACTACATATCACTTCAGAGTTGCTACAGCGCCTTAGGTACTTATTAAGAGGATGTAAAAATGATTAATGAGTTCATTTAAATATGAAGGATGATTTGTATATTATTTATTCGTAAATAATTTACATCGATAAACTCGGTCCGATAAAATGTAAATATCAACCACATAATGTCGATTACCGTTTTTGTCGATGTAAAATGCTAACCTTACGCGTGTTTAAACGAGGAAAAGAGATACTGATGCCTTTTATAATACTGACGTTACAAGGTGAGGACTCTTGGTCACTGTCGACAGGTCACAAGTGGTCTTTTTAATACTGCTGTCGTAATATTGTATGCCGTACTGTATTGTGGTACTGTGTGGTGGATAATATTCTTATTGACAAGAGCAAAAGTCAAAAAAAGCTATTGGAATCTATGTCATTTTGGCATTTTACTTATCAACTTAGTCTCTAGGACGTAGACAGAGAATGCTACTTATTTATTATGATAATATTCTTGTCCATCATTCGACGACCTCCGTGGTCACATGGCGAACACACCGAATTTCAAGATGTTGCTCTGAGGTCCCGAGTTCGATTCTCGAACGAGTCAATGTAGAAAAGAAGACAAATTCCTACATTGTCTCGGGTCTGGGTGTTTGTGGTACCTTCGTTATCTTCGATTCCATAACACAAGTGCTTTAGCTACTTAGGATTCAGAGCAATGTATGTGATGTTGTCCACAATTATTATTTAATATTTATGCGCAATACGGTATTAAACTGAATGCGGTACGATTGGAAGTTAACCCCAACATAGCATGGTAAAAGGCTAAGCAGGCTGATTGTAAGACTATTTAATTTTAGGTTATTTGTACGCCTGATACGGCAGGACATGTTAAGACCACAAGATATATTGTAACACCACTTTTTAAAATGTAACACATGTTTCATACAAATATTAATGTATCTTTAATATTCATATGAAAATACATGATATATGTATATCGACGCAAGTTTATTTGAAAAACAACAAAATATTTAAAACTTCCATAAACCAGATTTTAATAAACATCATAAATAAACTGTCGAATAATAATAATAATAATTTTATTTCGGACAAGTCCATATTACGACGTTCAAAGGTTATACTACTCAGCGACTGAGAGTTCCACCTATCTGTCATCACGTTCAGGATGCTGTTAGAACTGGCTCGGACACGGTTAAGATTATTGTGTATTGTGTTATATGGCAGATTTGACTTCATCTTAATATAGATAATTATACAATTGAAATTAATTTTTCTGTAAAAAAAAATTAGTAAAGTTTCTTCGATGCTTATTTATATCTAGGTAGGAAATATTTAATTTAAAAACACTCTTAATACTAAACTATATTAATTAAACGAAACTAAAATTATAAATTAGCATCAAAAAACTCTTCCATATATCTAGTATAATGTAGGTATATTATGTCAAAATTATATTTCAACCAAAACATTTTTGCAATAAATTTTCGCAATTGAAAATTAGTGTAGTCTACACTCATTTTCCAATACTCCAAGGTTCTGTAGACGTTCACAGGCCGATTTGTCAGAACTACTTAACGGGAGTAACTCTGCACTGACATTCATGTTTCTTGTTACGAAATTGTAAAACAAATTAGCCTTAAGAGGGCCTAACCGTTCCGATAATCACTGCAAACCAGGACAAGTTACTAAAGGTGTTTAGTGAAAATAACAGGTTAAATTAGTATTGTTTCGGGGCTTGGCGAGAGGATCAAAGGGTCACTCTTGAGTTATTGGTTTGTTCAGTTTAATAAATGTCACACGATTTATTGCTTTATCTAAGTAGGTTGAGTATATTGTCGAGGATGCTGTGAAATATCTATTAGGCAGTATGTACTTATAAATCTGGTCTCGAAATAAGTAGAATATACTAATTAACATAAAATGTAAAACGTAAGAATTTGCTCTCTCGTTAATAACATGAAAGTACCGAATGAAATAATCAGGTATGACTAGAAAATGTAGGTAATATGTATATTATTCTGACATGATACAAAAACGTGAACAAATCTAAAAAATAATTACTTGGTAAATTACTTACCGTTACAAATAGTAAAATAATAGCAAAAGAAAGTGCATAATCATCATTTTAGAACTTAAATGATTGACAGTTCGTGAGTTCATTTTTGAGTTTTACTTACGTAACAGCGAATTATAAAATTTTATTTAGACATACCAACCACTATGCGCGACGTGCTGTGGGTTCGATCCCCGCATGAGACAAGTATTTGTGTTATCCACAAATGCTTGTTCCAAGTCTGGGTGTTCTTTGTGCATGTGATTTGAATGTTTGTGAAGCCCCGCGACACACGGATTAAATTCCTTAGTGCAGGCGTAGTTTTATTAACAAAAAAAAACATGTGCATTGAATATGGTATTTTTTTGTGATGTGGGTCGCAAATTACTAGTATTCTTGTTAACCCCTTGTGCTAAGCTAAATTGCTTGTGATACGAGTGAGTTCACGACGGTAGTGTAATGGGTGGGATTCGACCCGCAACCACATGATTGCAAGACCGACGCCAACACTTATCTTAGTTCACGCATATTGATCTGATCTGTTTGTTAAACATCGAGACTTGTAATTGGCAACCTATTTACTATTTACATTATTAATCTGTTCGTTGAAACTGTCTCATATATTATTAAATAAACAAGCTTCTGGATTCGCTATCAATGGACCACCCAGAAGTTTGAAGACCTCACAGGTAGAAAAGTGTTAGTTATCTTTAAGCAGCTCAAAATCGTGACTCCGTTGAATGTAAGTACGGCGACTATTAGCACGGAAATGAAATAAAGTTCTTCTTGATATTTTTACATGAAGAAATCTCGACACAATTAATTATCTGAAGCTCCGAATCATTCCAACAATAATTAAAATTGATAAAGTGCATATTTTTTTCCTATTCCCAGACTTAATCGTAGATCTTAATGGAACAAAATATTTCTATTGCATTTGTGATAAATTTAAAGATAATGTTTAATTCTCACATTAGTACTTACAGAAACTGCCCTGCTAATTTGGCCTAATTTTAAAACCATTAAAGGATTTGACATCAAAACTATAATAAGAAATCACTCAATTAATGAAACTAAGCGTGAATGCACTTTATGTTTCAATATTAATCACAAGTACTCTCGGCGATAATTACTAGAACGTGTTTCACACAGGTGAAATAATACTTTCAATATTATAGAGTACATGTATGTTACATACCTATGGCACCGTATGAGGTACCAAAGAGCATAGGTTATTAATTATTTGGCTTTAAAGTTTACAGTGAAAACTCCGCGATGATGACCCTAGAAATTACTTTAAAATTCAGAATGGCGAGCGAGTTCATCACAACGCCAACGTGAGTAGGTACCAACTAACCGTAGCGTAGGTTAAGGGTTGTCCTTAAAATCTTTAGTAAATGTACTTATTTTGTAGGAATAAAAATATCTTAGTATTTGGAATTTATGACCAGACCAAGTTGAAGTTTAATAACTGATTGTATTATTATTCATCTTTATGAAACACATTGTATATGAATAAAAATTATTTTTTGTCTGTATGTCCTTTATAGAATTGCAAATGCATTTGATCATGTGATGATCTTTAGCAAAATTGTTGTGCATGAGCCCACGAAGGTTTCTGAGTTGGTACGACCAATTTTCAACAGATGGCGTCAATGTCATTCCAATGATTATTACTGATCAACACGAACAACGCCACGGGTACAGGTAGTTGAGGATAAAAACAAAGCTGTAAACAAAATCTAGTGCAACATAAATCTCTTATCCTTAATGCAGATCATCAAATGTGACCAGGAAGAGTCTTACCAATCACGAAGCACGATGTTCACGAAACTGACGTTCTTCACGTGTATAGAGTCACGAAGACTGATGGCTCATCAATCGTCGACTCCACATAATCGCAGTCGAAAGTTTCGGCACTTTGTTTACTTCAACTGATTCTGCAATCCGTTATTCAATCAGAAGTATGAATGGATATAATTTGTTTGGTTTTAAGTACTTTTTTTATTACTTGTTTGTTATACGTCTCAATTTAAAGAGCAATGCTCTTTTGAGAAGCGGATTTTTTTTGTTTTATCGACGAGATTACCTATGTACTTTCAAAATTGCCTTCCTGATTTTTTATGAATATAATTACTTTATGGACTTTTACTTTTTAATTTTCATGTTATAAGCATCATTTATTAAAAAAAAATAGTTTATTTCATCTTTGCTTTTAAGATCCAAGTTCTAATTATCGCTTTTGGTTAGGGTACTGAACTAAACGATTTACTATGATAACATTGACGTTTGAGAACTATTTCCATTTATAATATTATTTATATTATATTATATTATTTAAATAGCTTAAAATAATTTTAAAATTTTATAAGTATCTTTCGTAGTACATTGTCATCGTGCATTAATTTCAGATACTAAGGATTCTCGTAGTTTCCAAAGTGAATAAGTTATTCTTTCAATAATAAATAATAAACGTAATTTAAGACTAGAGCAATAACTTCAGTTGAATTGCTCACATTTTACTTTTCACTTAGGCGACAAAACTAAATGTTACGTCGATTTAGTACGAAACCCAGCTAGCTAAGGACCACAAAACCACAGAGTAGTAAACGAATGGACTATTATAAATATATATCTATCCTTCTTTAAAACATCTCCCTAGCCTTTTACCAAGCTATGCTGGGGTCGGCTTCCAATAGAAGTAAACAAAAGTCACGTGACCCGTCACTTTGTATGAAAAGTTCATTTTCCGTTATAAGATTTCTACCTGTGTTTCTTGTTCAGTTTTATGCATCTGATTACCTCGTTTAATAATTATACGCAATCCTTTTAAATTAATACTGTGTTACTATGTAGAGATACATGTAGGTAAGTACCCAACTCACGTTTTACGGTTTGTTATTGTATCTATTGTATCTCTTTGGATTCTATTGTTTAGAAATTCGATTGCAGTTTTATGTTAGACTGGACTCTGGCTCTTGATCAATATAATTTTATTATGTAAACATTATGTACATTAGAAAAACACAAATACATTTTTATATATTTCTTTACTTTACATATTTACAAGCATAATTACAGCTAAGATACATATTCAAAAACAATACAGTAACTTATCTTATTAAAAGAAATAACAAAACGAAATGAAAGCTACTTTAATTTTACAAAATAGTTTTAAATGTATAACAATAATGCAATTCAAAATGGAATTGATCTCATTAAATGGACACAAGAAAATATTAAGGAAAAAGAACAATTACGTCTTTAAATAATAGCAATAGAGATTAGTTCCTATGAACAAAGAGCTTCCGTCACACTCTCTGAAGATAATAGTTACGACAGCATTTTACAAACTAATTTTTGTATTTATTCTCTATGGTCTAGTCGTTAGATGACAAAATTCCTTAGCGTGTAACGACATGTAAAATATGTCAGCGCGTACAAATTACATAATGGCAATATTATTCTCTAAGATGTATAGATATTACATATCATTTAACTTATTTACAAATATCTTGATAACGAATTGAAAATGAATGTTTTGTTTAAAGGAACTGAATACCAATGTATTTTTGATATTATATAACAAGTAGAGCGGCGATGGCATTGCGTGAATTCAAAAATATATCTTTAAATCATAATACAAGATATTCAGGATTTGTACGAAAAAATATGGTTGAAAAAAACAACACAAATCTTGAACAACCGAAATACTGTGAATAAAAGAAAAAACAAAACATAATCTATAATGTACCAAAACATTGGATCCCTCCAAAACAAACACAAACTTGTGTGATAAACTGATGATAAGCAAAAATGAACTCTACTTACACAAAAATAATAAATATATCCGAATCATAATCAGTTTAATAAATTCAGAATCTTCTAACACATCAAAAAAGTTATTAAAGTTTGTTTTAAAATGGAATAACAGTTCCAAAATGTTTTAGTATCATATAAACATAGATATATTATATCATCTGGCACTTTTGTCTTATAATAATACTAACTAATAACATCACAGTTACTTTGACGTTCATTGGTTGACATGCGAAACATGTCTTAAAGAACTAAGTAACGTTAGCGATGCTGTGGGGGGACGTACACCGGCCATTGATACACCGGTGCTCTTGTGCCCTGGAAACAAAAACCGTGTCAGTAAAGTTGGAAATTAAATACTTAGTAATAATAATTAAACCACTAAATAAAAATGTACAGTCTACAGAAAAAGTGGATGAACAAAGTCAGAATATAAAAGCTGCTGTACCAAACAGGGTCTATAAAAGGTTCTGTACATTATTATTAAGTCCTATATAATACTTATGGAATGTATTATAAGAATTGAGAATTGAATAAACTGGAACAAAACACTTGACTAACAAGGTTTCCATAAAGTTAACCTTTCGTGGATAGGGTAAAGTCTAGTCGCAACATCGCAACATTAATTTAAGGACGTTAAATTGTGTTTTATTTGCTTTGTAAAACTAATTTTGTTCATCAACTTTTGTTGCTGACTATACATTTTAAAAGTCTATTTAGAAAACAGGGCAGTCAGAGGCTGTAAATTTAATCTCAGAATTGTAGATATCGATAAATGATAGATAAATTAAAAATTTTCAATAAGAATGCGATTAACAGAAAGACGAAAGATACCAATCAACACGATTTTCGCATAATTATGTCTGAAGTATTCAGTGCGCAAAATATAATATAGAGTAAAATTGCACATAGCCCTTGATACGTTAAGCTTAAACAATTAAACCAGCAGCAACGAAATAAAATTTAGACTCAAGAATGTTCTAAGATTACAATTTCGAGTAAACAAGCGTAAGGGACAACAAATATTGAACAAAATATGCGTAAAAACACTTAGTATTAAAATGAGATAGTTTAACATGGTTGGCTTGTATTGCAATAGCGAATAAAATAGTTTTAAGACGGCTATTGCACATAAATAAGTATTTCACCTTAAGCTTCCTACGCTTGTCTTAACAACAAACTACATAGTGTGCATACAGAGCATCTTAAGCTATTTTAAAGGTTGTGTTTATTCATAAATATGAGTGTCGGAAAACTTCACAAAATTGTAAATTCAAGAAATTAGAAACATTTATGTTTGTCCACTAATCTTTTTCATTATTCATAATAATATACATAACTAGAGTCCAATCAGAAAATACAAAATAATAAAATTAAATCTATTAAAGCTCTGCTTAGTTTTACTAACGACCATGCTAGCAGAAAACATTAAGTCATTACTATGTAATGAAGATGTTACTTCGCAATTATATTTTATATGTGGCTATAAACCGACGATGTTATAAAAACTATGACCACCAACGATTTATTCTTGCTTAGTCATAATTATATCTAACGACCTCTGTTCTTCTCAGTAACTTTTTGTCATATAAATAAATAACAACTTACACAAAGAGTAAGATCAAGGTTTAAATAATTTATTTAAAAAAAACAAGCAACCAATTGCTACAACTTCTTTTTCTTAATTTACTGTCATATTTTTATTAATATACTCACTTCCCAAGAATTTCTGATGTTCCGTCTCGTGGACTCCTTCTCGTATTGCCATTGGAAGTCACTGGCAGAGTCCAGGGATGCCACTCCTAACACATTACCCTCCAAATGGTTGAGCTTAGCATCGTCTTGCTTGGCTACCTTGTGCTCGTTCGTGTAAGCAGGGAAGAAGTATCGCAGACCGATGCCAGGCACGTTCTGGGAGCTAAGAAAAGCGGGCTTGCCACTAGGTATAGGTTGGAGGGGTTGGACTGGCAGGTAAGAATTGACAAAGCGTTGCGCATTGTTCTGTGGCACTGGAGTAGATCGGGGAGAGCTGTAGATCACGTTGGTATATCTTTGCTGAGGTATGAACATAGGAAGTCGCCTGTGGAAAGAAAAGCTTTAGTTAGTGTCTTGGCTGGGACCAATGAGAACCAATGAAACGATTCCATAAGACAGACTTTTCAATCCTCAAATAAAATTTTATCAAAAGTCAACAATAAAACAAAAATCAGAATTTTATTTTTAAACACACAGTATTTTCTGGGCAACACTTGAACATTGATCCAAGCAAGTTCAAAAGAGAAACACATGTCTGTGGTTACCATTGAGCGTTAGGGTCAGGAGTATCATTGGAGCGTTCTTCCCAAACAGGCGCGGGATTCCGGTACGGCAACGGGACTGGTGGCGACGGTTCCGGCACCGGCGGCTCGATGGGACCGTTCTTAGTACCAAACTTCACCATGATTGCTTGTGCGCTTGATGCGTACAGCATCAGGCATGTCAGGAACTGTGAACAAATGGACCAATTAGATCTTCAGAAGGTATATGACCCAAAGTGAAACAAAAAGAGAACCCTCTAAATAGACTAAAATTATAACTATTAAGCTATTAAGTACAGCACGTCGATGCTGTAAAATTCAATCAACAACTCGCATCTCACATCGCTATTCACTCTCACTTCGCATAAGTTTCAACATTCGAGTGAGAAGCGAGCGTCAAAGTGACCAGGGAAGTTACCTTACTGAATGCCACTTCATACGTCATCTCATACTTTATCTGTCTAAATCTCACAGTTAATTTAGTTCAACTCGCTGACACGCTCGCAAAGGGCAGCGCTAGTGCATCAACCGAGTTTTTAGAATGCCAATCAAGAAACTCACAGCGGATTCAGATACGAAGTTTAGAACGAGGTCTTACAGAATCAACAGGCTGTACTGTATCTTTGTTATGATAGATGAAGGTATAGAATCAGTTAAAATCTTTTTCTTTTGGAGCCTCTACGATTTTAAGACCAATTTGAAATATTTATTAATAAAAAAAATCCCAACGTAATGCGTCTGCGTAGTGTGTTAAAACGTCTTACTCAACCTATTAGCGACATTTATGCAAATGTTTTAGCGTTAGCTTATGTGTGACTTGCTTAAGTATTTCTAGTGTTTGCACAGAGACATTAAATCTATTCGCATAGTATAAATCTAGTCAAGTGCTTAACGTACGAATATATGCAAGGTACATAATTTGATATTGATGATAACTGTTTTAATTTATGAGACGTGGGCACTTTTACAATAATGTAGCAACCAGTTCAGCCTTTAATGGAGGAATACAACAATCATTGTACAGTTACTGCTACCATTTATTTGTCATTGTATTTAAATTACAACCATATACATAGTTATCTACCTAATACATACAACTAATTATTAAAAACTCGAAGATCTTTCATTATTTTCCGGCATTATTCTTTTTCTTAGCGTGCCGATCAATGGCAAAGTCAAATTTTTACGGACCAGTCCTCAGCCACGCGGACAGCATTCTCAGTGGCGTTATACAGGTCCTCGCGTATACAGGTGGTAGGACACGCTGGGCAGCTCATCAAGTGAGCCATGTTTTGGGGAGAGAAGCCGCACTTCCAAGGCTCGTGTGTGCTGTAACCCCATCGGTACATGCTTTCTTTACACCGGCTGACTTGGGTACGGAGTCTGTTTAAAGATTTCCACGTCGGCCATGGTAAACTGTTACCGGGAGGAAGGTTTTCGGATAGTGTGATCGACGGCATCATTAATACTTCATATAGCTAGGCATTATCATTATCTATGGATATTCATAAGCTTAAAAGGCTGTATATTACCATTTCCGAAGCGGCTCCAAATACGCAGAAACATATTTAACGAATATTAATTAGATCAAAACAATTTTGGTGGCCTTCTTATAAAATTTGTTTAAAGGAAGACCTTAGATCTAGCATGTCCTTCATTTTTTTTAATGGTAATAAAAACGAGTTTTAATGATATCATCATGCTATCAAGATGTTCCGAACATTGTTTGTTTTAGTTTGTTTCCTGTGATTAATCAAAGACGATGTATAAGTTGTTAGATTTATTCCCGTAGTTTCATTTGTTACATATCTATTAAAAAATGTATGTACACCCCCAAATCATATGGAGATACTTAGAAAAAAAACCAGCCAAGTGAGAGTCGGACTCGCGAACCGAGGATTCCGTACAAACCTACGTTTAAAATTATTAACAATATTTTTATTATATGATTATGAATAAGAAATTTACGGTTTTATCTGTGCTATAACACTTTACTTCGTACCAAATTTCTTTATTCTAAGTTAACGGGAAATACCCTGTAGGTTTTGATTCCCTTGCGAATGTCAAAAATTTGCGGTAAAATCTCTGGTAGGCCTGTGAGAGGAGAGCTATTAAATAATTGCAGTCAACTGCGAGCAACTCATTAAAAAGAAGTAAATATAATCTACTAGCTTCTGCCCGCGACATCGTCTGCGTGGACTTCAGAATTGGGTCCAAAAAGAAATGAAAAATGTTAATGTAATGAAAAATTGAATGAAATTTTTCACCCGTGTGTATGCTTGCGATGTAATAGAGAAAAATAACAAATTTCAAAGGTAAAACCTGCGGCTTAGCTCGGAAACAATTTCCTTACGGGATAAAAGGTAGCCTATGTTCTTTTCCATGTCAAAGGCTATATGCATGCCAAATTTCATCCAAATCCGTTCAGCCGTTTTTGCGTGATTGAGCAACAAACATCTAAACATCCAAACATCCACACTTTCACATTTATAATATTAGTAATTGTTTGTTTGCATTGAAAAGGCTCCGAATCTACTGAACCGATTTGAAAAAATATTTCACTGCTAGGAAGCTACAAGTTCCCCGGGACATAGCCAATGTCATTTCATTCAAATTAACATTTAAATTAACTTGTACATCCATATCAGAAATGTTTTAGACTTAGTATGTATCTATGAATAATTACAACCAAAATAACATACCTGCTTATTTTAGAATAAGCATTTTTATTAAATGCTTATTCTAAAATAAGCAAAATGCTTATTCTAAAATAAGCAGGTTTATTAAATGCTTATTCTAAAATAAGCAACTGTATTTATTATACAGTTTACAAATGCGCTACCAATCACCACCTCTTCTCGTTGGTTAAATAGTAAAAAAGTTATAAACAATAATAAAAGGCAAAAGGTTAAACTAGGTAAAATATTTGACGACAACTTACTAAACGCAAAATCACTGTCATGTCATTTTAACGTGACAGCTATCATCACAGCACGGTTTATTATAAACATTAAACAACAAAACTGAAAAACATTACAATAAATGAATCAGTTTAGATAAAAATATTTAATAGAAAGATCGGAAACCACAAAACCAATATAATTAAGAATTATTATGAAATTATTGACGGATGGAGTGTAAATAAAAGTAACGTGAAATACACAAATTGTTAATACGACGCCGGGCTCTACACTGCACTTTCGTGATCTCCAGGGCGACTACAGGAGAACCTGAGTTTGCGCTCGAAGACTCGACGGTGCCAGCAAGGAAACTTGATGTCAGCCCTGGGTCAAAAATTCAGAAAAAGTGATGCCAGCTACCGAAGTTCGATTTAAAAAAAAAACGAGATATCATCGTAATAGGACATAATTAATTGCACAAAAATGGGTATATTTTTATTGTTTTTATTTGCTTTTGTGCGTCATTTAGATTCAAATTTTAATGAACCATTGTTATGTTTTCTTCCATTAACAGAATAAACAGAAACTAAAACATAATTGAAAAACATATGTAAAAACGAACGAAGATATTTTCTCTACTTAAAACCAAGATGGTCAAGTACCCAATAAAATTAACATTCAATATCGCCCGTTTTCAATAAAATTACTCTGCAAAATATACTGCTGTGTATCAATACTTAATGACATGTTTTCTTCCCATTGACATTGAATAATGTCGTTTGGCCACAGAGTAAATACCGCACAGAGGACAAGCTTCACACAACCGTGTAACTATAGGTTCATCGCTACTTAGTGCAACGACGTGTATGTAACTCCTCACCGTAGATCGCATCCGTTGACAGAACTGGTCCGGCCAGTTAAAAATCCTATATACCTTCATGTTATCCCGCAAAATGGCACAGTATGTACCTAGTCAGAATTTAATCATGATTGTTAAAATCTAAATCCAAGTCATGAAAATCTTATTTCTATGTCCATGCCATCGTACCACGCATCCCGGAAATATGCGAACCCACATCTTTATTGCGTTCGTTCCGTGCTGAGAAATCAAGCCTAACCATGAAATGAAAATGTTCACTTTTTGTCATATTAATACCTAATATAATATTATCTTGGGACAACTCACACACGGTCATCTGATCTCAAACTAGACAGAGCCTGTACTATGGCAACCAGATAACTGATAAACATGAGATATTTATAAATACATACATATTATACATAAATTACATCCAGACACAGAACAAATGATCGTGCTCATCTCACACAGATTTGTCCTGGGTGAGTATCGAGCCCGGATGAAACCTCCGGCTTAGCAGTCTAGGTCACTAACCACTAGACCAACAGGCCCGACATAAATCGTTTTGAGCGCGTAAACGACACAATATACTTATTGGAATACCGTTCCATAAAAAACCTATTTGCTGTTTTTTATGGAACGGTATTGTCGCTCAGCGAAAAAATTCTGTTAAAATAAATATTAAAAAAAAAATCCGCGGTTGTATGAAGCTTAGCGTCTGTAAAGTATTTGATCTGTAGTTTGGCAGTCAAAGGTGCTCAAACCTGTTTTCGCTATGCAGCATCGATTACCATACTTATCGAATCAGAAGTAATAACCAACATTATCGTTAAATTACACTATGGTCGCTTACAGCAGTGCTGATGGTGACACTTTTATTATAAGGTTTAAGTACTGTGAATATAGGTAAGTAGCAAGCAAAATCTTTTATACCTACCTATCATAAATAGTTTGTGAAAACTTGAACAACAACTTTTAAATACCAATAAAACACTACCTAAAAGCAAATTAAATTTTTGTTATATATTTTTTGTTTGTACGAGAGTAAAAAAACTAGGACAAATTGTTCTTCAAATAACCACCCGGTTGAAGTACTTCAGTGTAATTTCTTTATTGCGGCTTTCATTTTTCATTCATCAATCACCTCATTCACAATTAATGATATCAAAGTTATAAAAAAATATCTGAAAACAGTATTCACACATACAAGCAGTTTAGACTAAAATTGCCGCTTTTAGCAACTTTTTTTCTTTTGTTTTTTAATAAGCTTATTTTAGATCCCACTGCTGGGCAAAGATTTTCCCTTTAGTTTTCCAAACCGCTCTCTCTCTCTGTCTTTTATTTAATAAAATATATTTTTAAATATTCGTTTAGACTCGTAAACGTATCAGATAAGATTTGGTCTAGTTTAAAGTGATGATAACACCATTCCCATATACTCATCTACTTTCAATCAACCGACTTTATTATAATTAAGGCAATTTCATTAAATCAGCATCTAACATCTTCATCTCACAGCCTTGACGCATTTAGCTCAATGATCTTTCCCACGCGAACATCTTTTACTTCTGCATAATGCGGTTGCATATGAATACTATTTTATTCACGAAATTTTATCTATTAAATGCTCATTAAATTGCGCATTTTTTAATAATGGTTGCCATTGTCTATGTAAAGTTAGCACATTCACAGTTGCAACCTTGTTGAGTTTCCAAACTTACGATTATGAACTACAAGTACGTGTTATCAAAACATCTGGGACGATTTAATTCAATTTGGACATCAAATAAATTGTACTAAATTGATGTTTGTTATCAAGCAAATTGGTTCGCAGCATTCAAAGACCGGTAATCTTAATTTAAATGTATTCAGATAAGATTGTATAGATTTTTATCTATGAAATCGTTTTACATACCTGTAACCTCGCAGAGAATCTCATGTTTGTTTGTTTGCTTGTTGTCTACCTTGACATTCGTCACTTCTCCCTGTAACAACGTTAAAATAAATGAGTATAATTTGTCTGATGAGCATATAATTTAACGATGCAAATAAAAGTGCTCATTTAAAAATGAGGACTTCGCAAGGTGCAAGACAAGTACATTAAGCCTAAGAACACAAGATTTATTGTATAAGTTGTTATGAAATATTGAAGGAAGAAAGGTGAACAAGTTGGCGTATCTCGTACGCATCACAATGCTACCAGTAAATAGAGCTTGACATTTATTGCAGTACCTGGTAACACAGCGGGCTTAGTGGACCATGTTGCAACTGTTACATTAAAACTTAGTGATGACACGATTAACGAGGTTGAATCTGATAAGGTTGGTGGTAGCTGAGTCTATAGGCTTTCAAAAAACGACCGAAGCAGTGCCTAATACTATTTGCAGTTTCATAACACAAAGTTATGCTAAATTAAAAATGTACATAACTTAAACACAGATTTCTGCAAGAAAAAGATTGATAAAAATCTCTGACTTTCGAAAAGTCAAAGCCATAAGTTGTGGGTTACTATAACATTTCTTTGTTAAATGAAAAATAATACGGATAAAGCGTTACTCAAAGATAAAAGCACGCGTAAGTTGATGTATATAGCCCACAAAATAAATCCATATTGACACAGATTCTGATGCGGTAACATAGCGGTAATTTATTAACATTTACGTGAGTTGCACCATTATGTTTTAGCACTTTATTGTATAAAGTATTGAGTACGAAAGCTCGTATTTCGGCGCACGACGAATATTCGTGCCAAGAATACATATTATCCTCTTCAATTTCTCACACACATTAAATTCTTGACACTATTTCTGATTTTAGCAACAGCAGGCCATTTTAAGACCTACATTTAACATTGAATAATAATGTTTAATACATTAAGTGCTCTTGAAAAGGAGAATCAGCAAATAAATTTTATAACCGCGAAAGGTCAGCGATTCCATGTCAGGTTTTTGAAATATTATGCCGATTATACTTGAACGATACTTAATCGTAATTTCTTTTCAAAATATTTAATCTGTATAATTGACTTTAATATGTTTTAAGCTCAGATCTTGATCTGAGGTTTTAAGATAGGCTTGTTCCTAAAATGGCGCGTCTTCAACGCTATTTACGTAAGTAAGGTCAAAGTTAAGAATAATTAACCTATTTTACAATGTTTCGTGTGTTCGCTTGTAATTTGCATTTTTATTGTTCGATGCTTTGAATATAAGTAAACGTAAAATTAGATTTGAAACATTCCCAGGTACTGTTACCAAAATTATGATCCAAGTACCTAAGTACTGTTTATAACTCTTTGCTTACTTTAAGATCTTACTTTAAATGTATGGTCATTTATCGCCTTACAACGATCGCAAGGTTTGCTCAAGACCAGTAGAAATTACAAATATAAAGCAGTTAATTTGTAATTAGTTCTGCAATTTGTAGGCTGGTCACGAATTTGATTATGGTAATCAATAAAAATAAGTAGACCTTGAATTATTTCGATATCCCAAATTTCAAGCTCTCATAACGCATATATAATTTTGGTTTTGATAAATTATTGACGACGTCACTGAAATCAGAATGTACTCATACGGTAACTTACCACTAAAATGTAATACTGGCTGTAGCTCGCGACTTCGCCCGCGGTCCCTAATTTTTTCCACCATAATATATATCACCGCCTAGTACAAACTCTACCATTGATCGTTTCCTATAACCATTAAATGCTTTGCTTTTGTAGTCCTACAACCATGCTGAAAAAGCCATATTTTTTCAAAATATATTCATCAATTCATATTGACTGCACGGATAGCCGAGTGGTATAGGTCACCACGCTAATACCACTGAGCGCGTCGTGCTGCGGGTTCGATATCTACATGAGACAAGCAGCAGGCATTTGTGTGATCCACAAATGCTTGTTCCAAGTCTGGGTGTTCTTTGTGCATGTGATTTGAATGTTTGTGAAACCCGCGCGACACAAGGATTAAATTGCTTAGTGCGGCTGTCGTTCTTTAAAAATAAATATTAAATAATTGACCGCTTCGTCCATTCTGAACGTTAAATAACTGTTTTTATTCACAACGCCAAACCACAAGAATTTTCCGACGAGATTAACGAGTACGTATCATTATCGATTGAATCACAGTTTACGCGGTTGGCGAGTCGATGTCAAACGTCAATCGGTCGGCGAGATGAGATAAATCAAATTAATTTTACTAGTCAACGCCATGTTTAGTTTCCAAACAGAGGTATATTACCCTAAATGTATTGAGGAATTTATCATAAATTTTCGCTTACTTTATTTGTAAACGGCGTCTTTTCAACTATAAATCAGGAACACCAGACTCCTTGTACGTAAGTTGTGAAACGGTTTTTGCTGCCAACTCGCTAGTTAATTTACAATTGGTAGTGTTAATCCGATATTCGACGCGTGCCATTTACTTTGCGGTGTGGAGAAACTGTCTGCGGTAATCCATCGATTTTCTAAAATGTTGTGCTACCGCAAATGTTATATTAATTCTATTGTTATTGTGTATTTGTCAAAGCTGTTAATTTATTATAAAGCTTTAGTTAATTCCTTATTTGGAATTTTAATAAGTTTGTTTCGTAAAACAACTAGTAGCTAGTTTTGTATATAAATATTCGTTAACTATTGTAACCCTTTTTTATTTATTCTATTTAAATATCGTAAATCTTTAAAACAATGGGAAATAAAATCTTTTAAATGCAATGCGATGTAAAGAAAACGACTGGCAATTATAAATGTATGTCAATGAAGTGCAGTGACATTTAAATGAATTAATTGAGTTAACCCATCAATATGCATAGCTATTCAATTGTTTTCTCTGTGACATTCCAGGTGTTGCGTTTATATTTATTTATAGAATGGTTTTTTATTTTACTTTTAAAATACGACTCTATTCATGTAAAGCCTAGGTTGAAATTAAATTGTTAAGATTATCTGTAAGAATACGTTTCATTTAAAGTGAAGTTGCAACAAAAATCGATATTGACTATTGAAACAATTTATTTTATCATAATTTGTCATATAATATTAAAATAATAGGTGTAAATAGACAAGCTGACATAATTATATGTAAATTAAGTATTGTTTTCTGAACTTTGTATATAAGTAGTAGTAAGTACTTAATATATGTAATAACAAAATAAAGCGTAAATAATAACGTAAGTCAAGTTCATAAAAATACGAAATACTATTAACCTGCACAAAAAAAAAACAGCGGATTGCACTTCGAGAGTGCCGGCAGAAGTGAAAACTAACAAATAAAAATAGCATTAATAGATGCACTTTGTTCTATTTCCATGTTTTAAACACTATATGTACCTACACGAATTTGACATATATTTTTGCGCACAACGCCGCTAAAGAAGTTTTCACTTCAAAAAATTACACTGACCCCATTGACACATTTTTTCTTCGCTGACACCGGATGAAATCTTACTCTCGCGCAAGCGCCCTGCGCCGCATCTTAGGATCAGTTACGTGACCCCTGACGCGAGTGTTACCCAAAAAGTTCACAGACTAAAGAAGTTTTCACATCAAACACTATTTAAGCCTATTTAAGTATACCAAACAAAATTATTATACTAACATATATTACATTAAATTCTGTAGTGATACGAGTTTTCGCGAAGTGTTTTAAGGCATTGAAGTTAAGGGACCTATTTTGAATGTGTCGGTTTCTGAGTAACCTGGGCTTAATCCAGATGGCGATCCAAACAATATTCACTTTTTTTTATTGATCCCGAGTTGTACCGAAATTTGCACCCAAAAGTTAGCACATTTAACCATTGATTGAGTTAACTCGGGATCAAAAAAACTGGGCCTAACTCAACCGCGGTGAAGCTTAATAAAATAATTGACCTATTCCCTTGGCTTCGTTCTTGACAGTGCGTCAAATAACAAAGAGCTAACATCAGTCAAGACAGGTAATGCAAATATGTTTCACCCACGCAAAACGTTACCCAATGATGGTTGAATAGAAGTGCAACTGTCACCAGCTAACTAGTTCTGCACCGTATCGAATTAATGTGATGTGAATATCTGTCAATCATAAAGAAGCTGTGTTTGTTATTATTGTAAAGCTGTAGTAATAATGAAGACATCTTCACGTTTGATTAATTACTTCGTTTGTATGAAGTTGTATCTGGTTATACAAACAATTCGAAGTAGTTGAAAATATTTAAATTAATGATTAGATCTTTATTTATTTTTTCTTAAATATTCAATAAACTAAGTATTACGAATTTTTGTTAAACAGAAATGAAGGCTATAAGAAACACGTACAACGTAAACGTAAAAATATAAAGTATTCTTGCGTAACTTCAAAATCAGAAGATTTTCTTAATTGGGAGTCAGGCTTCAACGACGGGAGAGAGATCCTGTCGGAGAAGCAGAGCTTGAATTTCAAGCACTATTTCACTGAAATTAATGTACCTAATGTTTTCAACCAACTTCCTTAAGGAGGAGGTTTTATGTTCGACTGTATGTATTTTTTTTAATGTATTATAGAGTCTTGATCATTTTGATCATCCCTTCTCTATATGAGAAGAGGCCTGTGCCCAGTAGTGGGACGTATATAGGCCAGTATTATTATTATAGAGTCTTATTCAAAGTCTTTGAACTTTTGCAAATATTATTTGCTCTAAATTAAATACATAAAAAGTTTAATCTATTTAATCATATCGTTGTTTAAAAAACGTTTAAAATCAAGCACAATTTGTCTGTAAACTAAACATAACTCATAAACCTTTAACGCCTATGAGGCGTACTCTAATAAATAACTCGAAACGCATTTCAAGGTATAATATTTAACAGGTAATGTCGGAAACTCGTTAGCAAAATTAATTGGCGTTCTGAATGAGAACAATAAATGAGAAAGCCTTCATATATGATATGCTGCCACGGAATAGTGAGCGAACGTGAATCAGAATGATTAATAAAGATAACATGATATAAATTGTTTTGTCGTTGGACGGTAAATGCTAACACCCGTCTGGAAACGAGTCTGCCCGTGACCATGACACCTGCAAAGGCGTCGAAACGTCGAGAACTAAAAAATAACTGTTTAGAAGTAGTTTTATTTCAACTGAAATTAGGCTGGTGACAGGCTGTTAGTAAATTCTTAATTGAATACTTTTCTATTGAATAAATTAAAAATGTAACAAATATACCTGTAAAATTAGAGATTTAGGA
The DNA here is from genome assembly GCA_950381575.1 of Plusia festucae. NCBI lineage: Eukaryota > Metazoa > Arthropoda > Insecta > Lepidoptera > Noctuidae > Plusia > Plusia festucae. The sequence goes on along the minus strand of OX494435.1, from coordinate 6,150,345 downwards.
CCACATGCCAAAGATCACCAAGTTTTCTTATGTCGGAAACAAAACCATTACTTTATTATGGGTTACTGCGTCAATAGTTTAAAAGTGAAGTATGTATTATTTTTTAATTTCTACAATACTATTTGAAGTTCTATTGCATATATATATTTTTTAATCTTTATTAATTTAAAGGCTTTTATTACAAAGTAATATGTTAGCTCAACGTGGCCTAAGATACTAACTTACTATGATAGGAGTAGAGGAAGACGTTGTTGTGCATATATCTTAGATAGATCTAACGCCGCATTATTAGTTATTGTATAATTAGCTTGTATAATTTAAGAAACAATTAACAATTACATACAAACATTTATTTCGGGCTGATTGTCCTTTGATTAAAATAGCTTGTTTTCTTTTAAATCTTGAATCTTCACTGAAATTATTTTTGGATACATTATGGACGTATTCACCTACCGACTTTTAAATCCTCCATTAGCTCATTACTCTGTGAATGTGACATTTTACACGAGACGTAATATATTATAACGTAACTAACAGGTAGTACTAGGAAGGGTATGTCCACATGATACGCCCTTTCTCTGTTCGCGTTTCATATTTATTGTAGCATGACAGCACTTAGTCATATGATATTAAAAGTGCGTAAGCCTTTTGTAATATCGCTTGATTGTGAATTTATATTACAACGACATTGCTTAGGGATTGTTGTGAAGCTTTTATGTAGGTTATGTTGGTTATTATAATTAATATGGTAACGCATTAAAGTTGAAGTTTATGATATAATATGATTTATAGTGCCTATTATAAGAAATCGTTTTTTTTTTATTCCTAAAAATTACCTATTATATAAAGTGTTTTTTTTTATTCCTAGAAATAAAAAAAAGAAAAGATAATTATTGAATCTAAATTATTACTAATATTTGATTTTTGTCTAAATAATGTGATACAATTTTTTTTAAGCACAGCGATGTTACTTAGCATGTCAAGAAGTGTATTTTACTGAAAACAATGCTTTAAATTTCTGTTATCGGTTCAATGACTGGATTAGCATGCACTTGATTGCAGGTTCGAACCAATGTGACTTTTTCTATGTTATATGTACTTTCTTAATCATTCTAAGACATTCGTGACGAAACCTGGATTCCAAAAAAATTGAATCTGAAATCGCCAATCCGCAATGAGCAAGCGTGGTGATCAATGCTCATTCCTTCTTCTGAGAAGAGGCCTGTGCCTAGCAGTGGGACGTTTATAGGCCGGTATTATAAATAAAAGTTATCTGACGATAGAAAAATCAGCCCTAAGCGTTTTTAATACGACGTACTCTAATGAGTAATGTAGCCTCATTACTAATTTCGCATTTGTTTTAGGTTAATCCATATTTAATCGTATCCAATATAACTGACACACTAACCAAACACTAAATGCAGTCAACATCCCACCTGCGACAGATTAACTGAAAATAAGCACATTAATTTGTATGTGCTTTTGATATCTGAACTTAATGCATGTAAATGGTCCGTCAATTTGTCAGGTGACGTCAAGTCTGGGCAAGGTTAGCTCGTCGCTCCAAGCCACAGGTTTGCACTAGCGACCATATTGTGTCATGGTATATTAACGCTGATTTAAAATTGATTTGTTTAATTTTAATTGTAAGTATATACTCTATTTATTTCTCGATCGTATTAAAAGTAAAATAAAATTACTTCATATATTAAATGACTAACAAACGTCTGCCCAAATTTCAAAAGATGGGCTGAAAAAACTATTGTAATATAATAAGCAGGTTATTTTTTGTAAAGTTGTAGCGAATATACTCTGGACCTATTTTAATAATTATTTCACGTTTTAAAATGCTACTTTATCCCAGATATGTTTCTTACCAGGAAATGGAAGACGGTTAAATAAATAAGGACTGCAGGAAAGCCACGGGCAGCAGCTAGTATAATATATCTAAAGATACATTAATATCCTGTAGGAAAAGTTGGTTGTTATCACAAATCTGTCACAAAAGTTAGGTATATTACATGAATAATGACGAGGTAGTTATATAAACTTATAATAAAAAATACAAATAAATAAATAAATATGCTCACTATTCGAGAAGAACTAAGATCCTGACATCAAAGCTCTAATTATTACATATTTTTGACTGACGTTTGAAAATGTTACAACATAGGCTTAATTAATAGGCTTCTTGACACGTAGGTCACGCACTACGACTGAAGTCTTAAGCGGCCTAATCTGTCACTGTTTATTATAAAGCCTAGTGTTTATCTCTCCTAATGATAGCCATTAGTCACTTAAAATATTTAGGGTGTAAATGAATGTGAAGAAATATTTACAGAAAAAAAAACAAGTATATCAACAAACAAAAAAGGATTAAAATATAAACAAAAAAACTGAATAAAGACATATTATAAGTTTTATTCATCATATAATCACTTACGCATACATAATAAAATAACCTAAAAGTCATAAAATAATCATTCAATTAGTCAGTATGGCGTAAAATCGTCTCGTAAAAAATCTGAATTTTGATTAATTCATAATGTGTAATTCCTGAAAGCAGAGTTTTCACTTTAACGTAATGACAAATATTGGAGAGGCGGAACACATCTTGGGTTTGAGAGATGCCATTTATTATTCATTCGACATCGAGCGAGCGCGCACGCATGCACGTCTTGGACTGATGTAATTCCATTCATTCATTTCATTTTCAGCCATGATCGTCCCACTGCAGAGCAAAAGCCTTCCTTTCTGGGTGGATGTTATAGTTATTTTTTATCTAGAAATATTTATTTTGTGATTTTGGTCATTGTAATATTTCAAAGGTTCATTGTTATACTAGAGTGATTAAAGAGTAACCGTATATCAGTGCTTGTGTCTGAGCCTCGCGCGATGATTCGGGTTGCGTTGCGTTGGATACTCGTAAAGCGATTTAATAACCAAGATGAGAAAAGCGAGGTCCCGAAATCCGAAGCAAACATTAAAAAGGATTGTCGTTAACATAACACGATTACGAACGATTACGATCACTACGTTACAGAGTTTCTTGGTTTAATTGATTATCAACTTTATTGTAAAATAACTAGTTTAAGGCTTATCGACAGCGTGCCGCTGGAGAGTTTGTTCCGCCGCTTTTTCTCTCTGGCCTGGCTTTAGCAAGCGGCGACGGGCGCGCGATCTTGGGCGCTGTCATATGTAAGGATAACATTTGAGAGTAAATTAGGGTGAACAAGATCCAGTGTTTCAATATGTTTATTCACTTCTTATGTTGGCTATTCTGTATTCTTCGTTCCTTTGTGTCGACACATATTTAATTACATTAGTATTATGTAGTTTGTAAACACGGTTTACTACAAACATTGACTAACCATCGGCGTCATGTCGATTGTATAAAAATTGAGAAATCCAAATGTTTGAATTATGCTTTTTAAGGTTAATTTTGATAATATGTATTTTGCAACTGATCTAAACCATAATCCTATTAACTATTACAGCAATGTTATGTAACTACTTAATTAAAAAAAACCTAATTTGCAACACCGCTGTAGGCTTTAAGTATAATTATGTTAAAGTAAGTTTTATTGCAAAAACTATTGATTAGTAACGATGACGGCGGAATTTAAAATTCTAAATATATTTTAAACACAAGGTGAGCACAAGTTAGCAGGCTCGAACCCATTTTAGAAAAGTACCAATGTGAATCTTTCAAAGTTCCGAGTAGGTATATTATTATGTAGTTTCGTATGTACGTCGTCCACAAATGAACATTACTTACAATTGTGAGGAAACCTGGATTCCGAAAATCTTCAACCCGCAATGGACATACGTGATGATCAATGCTCGTTCCTTTTCTATATGAGAAGAGGCCTGTGCCCATCAGAGAGACAATTAAAAGCCGGTATTTTTAAATTAATATAATATTTTAAATTTTCAAACAAACCCCAGTCTATACAAGAGTTTAATATGAAAAGTGTACGTTTCAAATGTTGTGCGAAGCTAAATAACCTTTAAATATTTATTTTATAAACAGATGATGCGATGTTTTACAAAAAGAGCCATAAAAAATCTAGTTTACGAGTACAGGCAACCTTGTCATCCTTACAAAGACCGACATAGTTCAAGTAGCTGCTGTATCGGTGTTAGAACATAGCATCGTTTACGTAATGTACACAGGTGCTCTAACGAAGGATAATCAGATATTTAAATGAGTACATCGCAATCAATGCGTGGCACCCGATGTATCTAATTCAAACCTTATCTGTATGTAAAACATGTGGAGGCCCTTAACCCTTGCTCAATCGTGGAGGTGTACCTACTTGATAAATTTCAAAAGAATAAAACCGAAATACTATACGAAATAATAAAGCCGAATACTTCAAAGTTGTTAAGTCACTTCAAAGAGTGAAGTAGCGACAAATAGCGCATAATAAAAAAAATTACGCGCAGCGAAAATGTCTATACATTTAAGAATGTGTTAAAGTTAAGTGCCATTTCAGTATCCGGGGTTAGGGTTGTCATTTCTGACAACTATTCAAATACCTTACTCATTGTATTAAGAAACGATCAAATCGGATCGTAAATAAAAGATACAGTATATCTGAGAAACCTAATAAAAACAAATATTAAACTTATATTGTATTCTATAAAGTAATATTACCCCCAACTAGATGGACCGATGACCTGAAAAAGGTAGCTGGGTCGGACTGGATGCGGAAGGCGGTTTTGGTACAACCTTTGAGAGGCCTATGTCCAGCAGTGGACCGCGATAGGCTGAGTTGATTGATTGATTGAAAGTAATATTGTAGGTATTTTAAACTCTTTGACCCCTATGTGAACTCAATGTTAGTTCTGTTTTTCATCTTAACACAATATATTTTGTATGATTGACACGAACAAAAAAAAGTGTAGTCAACGACATTTTTTGTACTGATATTAAATTACTGAACGTCGCGAAGGCGTTCAGAACTTTGATATTTAATACAATGTGGTTTTTATATTGGTATCAAATTCAATTAATGTATTGTGTTGAATAATTTTAATTTTAGTTCCCGATGTTTCAGCCTTTGCAGCTGTAGGGTAGACTATTCATTATTGGCTGTTTCGTCTATTATAATATGTAAGTATTTGATTAAGATTACGTACCAATACGTATCATTATTACATTAAAAACACACTGAATGAAAATGAAACTGAAATGGTCAAATACTTTCAGTACAAAGCTAAAATCTCGTTTCATAGGTTCATTTGTTTTTATAAATATTCAATTCCATAGCTTATTTATTACGCTTTATTTTAATCAGAGGTGAAAAATTAAAAAAAAATCCTTTCTTGTGGAACGCGATCTACCTATTTTAAAATATACAGAAGTAGAATAATGTCTTTATTAATGGTTATCCAGCCTTATACCACAAGGTTAATCTATCTTTGTATGTGTGCGTTAATCAACGCAAGCACATAAATATTTAACATCTCCTTTAATTTATGTAAAATTCTAGATTTTATCGTAATTCTAGTCAACACATTGCCAGTTAAGGGTTGTTAACTTAATAGCTATTTTATTTATATGACTCCAACATGTAAGGAACTTAGAGTTATGGCTGAATGTTTAATTATTTTGTTTAACGGACTCAAGATTCAATGTTTACATGACATTAATATAATAGAGCTGTGTCTGCTGTAAAATAGATTATGTTGTTGTATTTTTACATGGTAACGTAATCCATTGTTCATGAATTTACATATTATATTACAATGTCCCCAGCCGTTTGTTTGTCTGTCCGTACGCGATAAACTCAAAAACTATCGAATGGAATTACGATTGATTCAAGAGCATTTTTTTTTGTGTGTCCGAAGCCAAGGCGAGTTCGCATTAGTTATATTAATTTATATTCGCATTTTCGAGATCGCCTGACTAAATGCTGATTCTAGAAACTAGGGTTTAGAACTTCATTTGTTTAGATACCATCAGTTCTTAATTAATCAGATTATTTACAGATTAGAACGGATTCGTATGATCCCGAAAATATTCGTGACCAAAACGTCTACATACATACCTAAGTGAAGAAAGTAAAGCTGTACCTACACCAAAATACTGCATTAACATTTCTTAAATTGTCATTTACATAGATTCGTTCCAGTACAAGTAGAAGAAGATAATATTGCACAGGTAAACCGCATGTAATCGAGTCTCATTTCACGGGTTAACTTTATGACTACCATGTTCATTGCTCACGTGTTGCCAGCAAACGCATATAAAATATGTATTAGAAATATATTATTTGTAAGAAACCTTATATATTTGAGACATGTTTTCGTTTAATTTGTATTTAAATAGTCCATGTACAAAAAACACATACAAATAACACTGCAAACGAACTAGACGAGCACTCAATTTATCAAAGTGTATTAGGTTAGTAGCATGCATATGACTACAGAATACTTAGAAATTATTTATTTTGCCTTCAACACAATTAAGTACAGAGTCAGATTTTGCATTTATATTGAGACAGAAATATCTGCTATAATTTATAACTATTCTGATGTAGACATATAATTATGTAAAGAGATTTTAACGAAATAGGGATAATTGTCGTCGATGTGATAACATGAAACACTTATTTCTCAAAACTCAAGTTGAAAAATAAAAATTAAATAAATTATAAAGCTGCTTTGCGCTGCCAACGCAGGTGTAAATCAAGCTCTAATACATTATCTAAGATCACAAAATGCAATAATAAACATAACAGCAGTATCGTAAATCATTATAATACACCATTATTCGTAAACACATAGTTGAACTTAAATACGTGTCATTAAAATAGTAGTTAATGTTATGTTTTATAACAAGCTATTGTTATAACTCAAGTGTATATAAATGCCGTATTCATAGATTGAAAACACAAGGAAGTAATTATTTTTTATTAATCATCATGTATAACGTTTTCTAGTGACTGCACTATATATACATGCGTTTTAAAACACACAATGAGTGTGTATTTAATGTCGCCTACTCAAGCAAGTAAACGATTGAAGATAAGACTAGTTTTTGCACACGGTTTCACCTGCGTAGCCTATAGCCTTCTTTGATGTTATATAAATTTTTGTGATAGTTAATCTAACACTGAAAGAATTTATCATATCGGACCAGTAGTTCCTGAGTTTAACGGCTTTAACCAAACAAGCAGAATGCAAACAAATTATTCAGCTTTATAACAGATTATTAGCATAGATTGGGCGATTGCTCCGTAACAGTAGCACTGTACGTCCATCTGACAAGTCCAACACAGTGGGTCAACTATGGCCTGAGATACGAGGATTGCCTCCAAGTCAAATAAAAATATCTCGGAGGCGTTTATCATCAACAAAAAATTCGACTTTAGATATTCAAAGAACTTGGTGCTCAAATGATCGTCTTTCGGTAATCGATTAGATTAAGTGAATGTTGCTGATTTACGAAGAGCAAACTTTATCTATAGACTGATTGATATATATATAGAGAACCCTAGATAGATAGTTACAAGATCTGTAACAATAGTCGCAGAAAGAAATGTCTTCAATGATACTTAAAGGGTGACAGTTTTCGAACATATTATTTCGGAATTTCAACTTCATCCGAAAGGCATAAAGTACTTTATACAATGCGACACATTTTGAAGTAACTGCTTTTCTTTGGTCATTTTTTGACTATGGTTTGAGGTTTTTGAGATTCTAACTCTCTTTGAGACCCTGATTCCGACTTAATATAGGGTTTTTCTAAATTGATGTCCACACTACGCAAAATTAATTCCTTAGCAACTAAATTATCAAATTCAGTTAAGAAGGCTAATGCTAACGTCTAATCAGTTGAAGTAGAGACATCAATTTTTATTACAAAACCTGCGGCACACGAGTCGTCGGCGCCTGCGCTGTGAACTAGCAACCTATAACGAGTTACGCTCTATTTCTGATCTTTGTACCTAACATCGTCTTACAAGATTGCAAACGATACGCACTTGTAATACTTCCGCGTAAGTTAACTAACTATACTTTACACCCACACGAGCGAACAGCGATATACATTATGTTCATTGGTCTTAGGACCTTTTCCGTGCAAATAAATTGAGACAGGCGGTCCATGTAATTATACGGACCATTAGATATATTGATATAAGAAAATGAAGATCAATTTAATCCCACTTGTGCAACGGTCGTTTGCAACTGAGCCAAGAATTACACTGCGAATGTTCTGAATGTTTTAGGGAAAGAGGTTAGACAATTGATGAGTGTTAACTATTGATTGTCAGTGCGATAATCTGTATTGGTGTATATGCAGTGTATGATGCAGTAATTATTAATACCACAATGTTTTTAAAAGAATACTGATTTTTGTTTTATCAAACTCTATCCAAAACCTCTGTTCTATCACAGTCTTATGCCCTAGCATTTATTTTGTTGAGACCACCGGATTTTCCCAGTTATATACATAGTTTTGGTAAGAAAGTTTGATTTGATCATACCATTACAAAAAAGAGAAAAAATATTGATATACCTTAATGATATATGAAAGAAAGGAAAAGAGAAAATATAATTAATTGCCACACATTAACGGGCGTAATGAACAAAACAAAAACGGAAAGAATATAATCATAGCATGTATCATAAACTTTACTTCATAAAAAATACCCATTATTACTTTGCCTTATATAACAACTCATATTATGTACAGAAAAAAACATATTGTGAAAACCAGTATAATGGTCCAGCGAACCTATGCTACTACCTAAAAAATCTAACTTAGGTAGTGCGTGCTACCTACATAGGCATCAAAAATACCCTAACATCTATTGGTACACGTAATGATAATGCTTATTTGTTTTATTAAACCTGATGTGAATAGGCCAACCTTAATTATACCTAATCAATTTCCTACAATCTTAAACACATTTTACACTAAAGGGAAAACCGGTATAACAACAAAACAATGGACTGTGGTTAATATAACAGTGATTTCATTAGCTTCTATTAGTATAATGTAATTACATACATGGGAAAAGATTACATAAAAACTAACTGGTATGAGTAAATATTTCTGAGAACTAAAGAAAAACTGTGATAGGTTTTTTCGAGGTTAATTTATTGAGGAAAATTGGTAATCACTTAATTAACAATCATATGAAAATTTTCGTATTTAAAAATATTTTATTAACAGATTTTTTATATTTAAGTAAGTAATTGATTCTATCGTTTGATTGGTTCGAGTGATTCGGGCCCAATCTACGCCTATTTTTATTAATAAATGATATAAATTAAATTACGACCTATTTATTTAAATTTTACAATAGTCCATTTTTATTCACTTCCTTATAATTTATAAGTCATATTTTTTGTAATGGCAGGATGTGTAAGCAATTAAACAAATCTATACAATCCATGTTAAATTTTAAGTATAACTTCCATAGGTTAATTGCAGGAAACCCATACTTAAGGTATGACTTATAGGTACACAACAATATGCTGCGTTACATTTTTGTTTTAATAAATAAAATTAATGTAAAAATTCAACTTTTTTAAAGATTTATTGACAATTTTTTATATCTTGATAGCAAGAAACTAATACTTTTATACCGCTTAAATTTAATTTAACAAATTCAACATACTTAGATATGCATAACACAACGAAACGAGACTCTCAAGTCCAAATTCACACACTCATAATTGGTAGGTTGGTATCTTATCTACGCACATAACATACGCAGCTAGAAAAAACGCGTTAATTCCAATTCTAAATAACATAAATATCACACACAATGCGGCTGTAAAACTTTAGAATAAAATATGTTAGCACGTTGTTACATCTGAATACAATCGCGGGAAGGCGGCAATTAAACTGGTACACAATTATTAGGCCGCTAGCACACGCGCAGAGTTCACGGTCAACCCGCTCTTGCATAACGGTGCAGTAGAAAACAAATAAAACCGATATACATCTTGATACACCATAAATCTTTAGAAGGTCACATTTTGCAAGTACTTGTGAATTCTAACTGTAAGCAACTGTAGTGGGAACTGTTTCTGTAACGGCCTATGAAATCGCAAGTATAAATTAATTTATCTTTCAAAATAAGTGAGTGTGTGAATTTTTGAGTTATCAATTGGATGGTTGAGCAAAATTAAGAAACTACTAATTACTGTTTCTCGCTTGTTTAGAAGTTTTTAATTTTGAATAGATTTGTCACGAACAAAGATTCTATTTAATATAATAATTTACAATGCACTTGTTTTTTATGGCACATAGGTACCGCACGTCAGTCTTTCAATTTTCATTTTATTTTAGTTACTTATTTGCTCAATAAAAAAGAAAAAAGGATAGGATAACTCATTGTTTAAATAGATACAGTCAACAGCAAAAGTAAATGATCAAAATCAGAAATTCAATACCTACTAATGAACGGAGTTCGCGTCAGAACTGTGTGGCGTCAAAATGATTCAAAACTATGTGATTGTAAATTATACCAAACATTTACTACTAGTACAGTTGCCATAAATTCGTGATCAGTTTTGACATAAAAAGTTATGAATTCATCATCTAATTTTGCTGATTGTACAGGGAAAGATACATCTGATTTGAAATATTTATTTATTTTTTTGTCACTAAAAGCTGATTATTTTTGCCAATCAAATTCGCTTAGGACACAAGATAAGCTTCTTGCATAGCTCAATAAATATTCTAGTCACGATACGCATCGCGAATTACATAAGAGTCACAGTAAATAGGTGAGTGGTGTCGTTGACATGGGAACTTCATCGTATTATCGATTGCGCAACATTCGATGGAGGTCAAAGAGCAGCGTTACGTGTGTCTCACGAATGTTTGTCATTTAAGTTGAGATAGGTCCAGATTACTATCGAATATGCAGATGTATGAGCTAGATATCATCGTAGTATTGTAGCTTTCGAAGCATCGTAGCTTTGAGATCAAATCGTTAGGATAGGTTAGTTATTTTTTTGTATAAATTTGCGAGTATCAACTTTAAAACTACTGTTTAACTGTAGTAAAAGCTTGGGTACACAAAAATAATGTTCTATCTAAGTAGGTATGAAAGCTTGGTACTTAAAAATTAAACCCTTACTGTGAGCGGAATATTGATGAATAAGGGGAAATTTTCTTTCTGATTTTTTTTCCCACACGTGATCTTTCAGATCTCTATATTTACTTTTTGTACACATGACTGTATTGATAAGTACTTATATGTACTTAATAAGAGTCACAAGTGTAATCAATTATTTGAATATATACTTTTTAAGTAACGGATTATTTAATATAGGATTAGCCGGCTAAAATTAAATTTATCTTTAAGAAGAGATTAATTTTAGTTTCTTGTATCTTTAAGATTAATTCGCATCTACATCTAGCCATAACAAAAATAATTATTTCTATTTATACAAGCATACAAAAATACTTTTTACGAAGGACTGACTGTCAAACCTAAAGGTTAAGATGGAGTCAAAGGTGAGCTATCATTGAAGTATCTTGTCAATCAACAAGGCTTAGTAACTATTTTTTGTTGATTTTTTTTTTGAAATGTCAATGTATTTTCAACTTTTTGCATGTCATTAGAAGCTGACTGGATGGCCACAACCTTTGAGGCCTTCCACATTACAATCGCATCACTAACAATAGCTAATCGTAATCTGACGGCTCATCACATCAAGGTACCTACAATTAAGCAAATTGATCGCTTGGATGATTACGTTGTGCTGTCGTATTGTCAAAATAAAACTTTGATAGGCGTTATTTGTACTTACACAGGTTTCATTATAAGGTTTTTCATTCAATAAGGTGTGCTTTGAAAATGTTTGTTGTAATTGAGGAATATTTATCTACGTTTACTATTGGCTAAATACTGAACCGTCAATAAGTTCGCTTTCTCTATCACTTTAAGATGTGAAGTAGTGACGGATAGACTTTTAAAAACATGTAAAGTTAATTCGGGTTTCAATATTTCGTGACGTCATTTTCCGATAATATACGTTTTGTAAATACAGTATATTTAAACTATTTATCTATAAAACTGTTAATGTCCCGTTGGCCTGTTATGTTCTGTTATTTTAACATGGTATTAAGCATCAAAAGAAAAAAAAAACCGCCCAAATAAACATATGAGACTAGCCATCGGTAATTAAAGAAACTAGCCAACAAACAGATTTTCAAAATCTATTCCTAAAATGGTCATTAGAAAAATAGACCTTGACGACGATGTTTCGTTACGACCTCTAGACCAGCCAATAAAATAAATTATTGCTAATAAAATATTCGCTATCTATCAAGGTTATATAACAACTAAAGTATTAAAAAACTAACTAATCATATTCCTTAATAGTACATAATCACTAAAATATTTATAACTGTAATAGAATTGCAGAATTCAGTACAATTTATCATTTTATAGAACCAGTACTGTACGTTACCTACTGCATAATTAAAATATTACGTACATCGAACTTTCACCTCGCAGTAAAACTAAAATATAATATATGCGATTAGAGTTTATTTTAATGACCAGTCAATATTTCTATTCGTTGTAACGTTACAACAACAACTGTACAAAAATGCAGGAAAAACTCAGATTTTATAGAAATAAAATTTTAATTTTAAGATTTATGAATAGGTTTGCAATGTTTTCCAATATAGTTAGGTACTCCTAAGCATTGTAATCGATATTGGTAAACATTGAATTGATACTTAAGCTGAGCAACGTAATCGATTTTAATTGAATCAAAATTTCAATGTGCAATTACACATTTAAATACCTGTCAATAATACCAATAATGCATGATAGCACCAAATTAAGAACTTCCTTTAAACTCGATTTAAAAACTCACGTCACCGGGTGCAATGAGGCTCGCATGCTCATCGCGTTCATTCTTCATTTTACCGCACATTTACGCAACCTTTGACTTTTGCTATCTGTTTCAGGCTAAACCATTCAACTTAGTTCAACTGTTACACCATTGGCAAGACAGTACATCAGTTTACACGCCAAAGACTCAGTTATGTAAAATTTAAGTAACATGTCTAATCTTTCAGATGTGTAATAATTGTTTAGATGAGTGGTCACTTACAATAAAGATCGGAGTTTAATACCACACGTTATAACATGCTAAAATTTAATGAGACTACATCATAGCTTAACTTATTGTTATAGTTAGATCGAAAAGGTACTTTTGTCTGTAGCAATTTTGCGTGTTGTCTTCCAATTAACATATAATGGGTGAACGACGGACACTGTGCAATGAGTGAATTAAACAGCTGTTACATATTTACGACTGTTAAGTAATCCGGTGTTACAAACAATGTCATGAAGAGCTGGTGGATATAAACTCACACGGATGCTACAAGCGCAGACCACGTAATCAATGTGCCATTATCAATTGTTGATACCATCTAAATGCGTACAACCGCCCTTCGACTTCATTAACTCTATATAACAACAGAACATGTATTAGTGTAGATAATTGCGCACATAATTGTATCCTGGAAGACATTCAAATACTGCTTAGAATTATATGTTCATGTATCGATGCGAATTTCTTATATCGAATGTTTGTTTGAAACTCCGGTCACGAATATCCCAAAGCTAGGTATTCAATGTTTGTGAAATATCGAATATACTAATATTCTGTGATAGATATTACTGTAATGATGAGTTTTGAATATAAATTGCGTCCTCATTATTTTAACACGCACGTAGTATTACCACGAAGGTTATTTTATGTCAATTTGACTATTAAGACGATAACTGCTTTATTAAGTACATTAATAGTTGCAATTATAACGGATATCTGTTATTTATTACGCTCCGTGACTGTAATTTAAAAACGTATTATGCAAATGTTGGATCCGATTTGAATACTCTGAAAATCTACAAAGAATCTGTTAATTTGCAATGTATTAGGAATATAATTACATGATATTATTATATCCAGTGGTTTGTATGAAAACTGACAGCTTGCCGCACTATTTACTTGAAGCCCTTCAAGCAATAATCTAAAACCAGAAATACTTGAATACGGTCAATGGCAATACAACACCTAGCCGTGAAAAGATTGAATTACGATCGCACTCCGCGATTACAATATTGTTTATGTAACAGTTGTTTATAGATTCATTCATTGATTTGCCGAAACTATGCCAACGGTAGCCGCTGCGTGTGTTGCCCAAGAACGTTACGCGACAAAAAATGCTCAACTTTCATGCAGAATACCGAGTGATGGGTAATTTACTTTTTGTTGTTCTTTATTAGGCTTTGTTATTGTATCAGTTCTATATACACAATGGTCCATATTAAAGTGGTTTCCACACTTTCAGTATCATTAACAATTCATAGATTTGTACTCTACCGATCCAACAAAAAACAGTATTAGCACTCGAAAATTAATTGTCTATATTGTTGGATTCTATAAGCGAAGATTCTCCTATAATCTGAAGAACACCTTGGACTTGATAAGATTCGATGTCACTCCGTGCAAAAAGGTCTTAGGTCAAGAATATTCAATCAAATTACACGTCGGTATCGAAGGAATGTCATCATCATTACATACGACCTGCGCGGGATCGCAAGCTGTAATAACGATCATTAATGGAAAATTATACTCAATTTTATGAGAATATTGAATTTAAAATAAACACTCAATTGAGTTTTATGCATATTCGGCTGTCATACGTACTTTAATAAAAGAAAAATTCTAAGCAGGAAAATATAGTGATAAAATAATCAAATAAAAAAGAGGTTTATTTTAAAATAATGTCCCCAACATATAAGATATGTAGGTAAAGCATTACTTGTCTGATAATAACATCAAATATTCTGCACGGAAGTTGATAATTTATACGATATCATAAATCATTCAGGTTAACATCGAAGCTATCATTAGTGTTGTATACAAGAAAATTTATACGTACACTTATAATCAGAACTGGCATCTATTATTTTATGATTCTAAATCATAATCGTTATCTATATTTAGTAACCTGTAGGTGTAGATGGGCACGCAATACTCGAGACGAACCAAAACATCAATTGATTCAACTATTTAATTAGTTTCGCGATTTTATTGCCAATTTATGAAACTCGTAACCATTCCGATAAATTTTCCGTAAGATGTAAGTAATTAATGTTTATTGTATGTGTAAATATTTGGAACAACATATTATGTTTTATGGACGGTCATAATTTTATCTTCATAACTTCAATACCATTAATTGAATGTATTGTTTTAATGTATGTCAATAAACTAGTTAAAAACATTAACAATAAATATAGCAACTCCAGCAGGTCATTAAAAAATCAATGAAACGACATAAAAATCAATGCCCTCACATTTATGTTTACTATTTAAAATTAATCAAACAATTCTGTCAGTATTAAGACTAAGAGTTGATATATTATATAAACCTTAAAATTCAATTAAAATTACATAATCTGATACTATTTAAACTATCAAATTATGAAATAAAGAATGCACGAAGGTCAATACTGTTTAGCCAATATCAGATGACAAAGATAATACTAACATTGATAATTGTATCAACCGGACGATTGTGAAACTTAGAAGACATTTTATTCGCACGGGAAGAGACGATGGTGAAACCGAATTGGGTGTAAGAGCTGTACCCGCGTAGGTAATGTTAGAATTAGATGAGGCAATGCGTGGGGCCAACGAACAAGAACGCGTACATGAGCTCGTGTTCGATGGCACAGGGAACTAAACACCGGTATAAATTGAGCTGTCAACAAAGATATTCATTTTAATTGATCCATTGATTGATTATGACGTCGGTGTCGGTGTTCATGGCTTTATTGATCTGGTTCAGGAAAAAATTGCGGTAATTATGGTATCGAAATTTGAGCTGGCGTACGACTGGAATGATAAGTATTTCAAAATAGGCATAAAACATTTTTACATGACAATAGCCCCGATTCTGTTAAAAACGTACTCAACTAATTTTAGTTCATCGGTATCTTTTTCACTTGTACATATTTAGAAAATACCGACGAAAATTAGAACTATCAAATTTAGTTCCGACTAAAATTCTCATTAAAAATTTTACGACAAGTAAAAACGTGTGCTCTCTAAAAACACTGTGATGCTCAAGGCGAAAACTAGTTTGACATATCTTAGTTGTTATCTGTTGCCGTCCTTTTCTCACGCTTTATGTTAGTAAAAGACAGAAATGGTTTAAATTTATTTTTGTTTGCGTACAGAGAAATCAGCACCATTATCAACTTTAATCTACACTAAACTGCCAATTATTTTGATAAATGACCCCTGCATTAACTTTATAGTCCAATATAACTCTTTATAGTATAACAAATGCCTATAAAAAGGTAGAAGTTAAATGGTATAATATTACAAACGATTATTACGACACCTCAATAATAGCAGCGCTTCGGATTTCTACCGATAACTTAATAGCCGTAAACGGTCAAGTTACATTGACTAGTAAAACGTTAATTTTAATGTTCTGGTATTTCATATCTTATCTTACAGATACAATTGCTTAAAAGATCAGTTGCTTCCGGATTAAGTATTTTATTACACAGAATGTTATCAAAATTATTATTAGGGATTATTGATTCAAAAGGGATGAAGAGTTTTAACACTTTAGTTTATAATTCAATTTCAAATTCAAACTATTTATTATGCAATTAGATTTATATAAGTCACTTTTTTTGAGCTCGCTGCAGTCGACACTTCCTAACTGGCTACCCTGTGAAGAAATGTCGAAACAAACTCAGGGGTCTTAACCCCTTTTAAAGTCTAGACAAATGATTCTAACAATTGAGTCAATAAATCAGAGTATTTTCTTAATGAGTTAGTTAAATAATTTATATCCAATTTTCGCTACTCAAAATACATTACACACTCAATATTTCAGCGCAATGGGTCTATCTATATACCACACTAGCTAAATATTAAGATTACTTAATTAAGAAATTTTATTTATTAAATAATTCAATATCAATTATTGAATTAACTCATTTTGAACGATTTTGTAAACTGAATCTAAACCAGATCAGAAGTACTCTTCACGCCTTTTGGTTAAATAATAATACTTTTTTGGTACCACCCTTTATCTGACCCTGAAGAAATCTGTATTCTGCATTTGTTAATTTACATAAATACTAGATAGTTACTACCTGTTTTATCTTATTAAGAGTCGTAAAATTAGAGTATTGATTATAAGGTATTTAGGTCGTAGAAAACTATCCAAGTCAAGTCATCCACAAGTCCGGAATTTTTTCAATGACCAAATTGTAAAAGTTCTACGTAATCTATACATCATAGTCTAAAGAGCATTCAAACTGGGTCTTTAACCATACCAGATACATCTATTGCGGATACTGAATCATCATTATCGATAAATCCAAGCGAGTCCAGTTGACATCTATCAAAAGGAAAATCCTATTTGTGACTAACAAGCGCGTCCCACTAACACAACGAATAGAGAAATGCTTCCCTACCACCGTACATGGATAAAGGAAGTTATTCAACAGCAAAAGTAGATGACAGATATGAAACACAGGGACAAAGTACCGCTTACCATATTAGAACGGCTATTCTAGACTCACTAAGTTTTGAATGTAAATGTCTAGTGTTAAGATAATGAATGAATGATGAATGGTTTACGTGACGATATAATGAAGACCTCAGATACTTAATGGTTGGAACACAATAGGCCCACGTCCATAAGAACTCTGTAACTTCTATGGGTCAACCTGAGAGGTGAATCACTAGTGCTGTCATTAAATCGAAAAGCACTAAAGCTCTTCATTGCAAAACTGTTATTTTAGATGAACTAAAAGAGTAGGTGACATTCCTTCAAAATGTTCTAGATTTATTATCTTGCTTTCAGATATGTTTGGTAATATCTGTTAGCTACTTCAGTTTAAGTGTCTTGATTTGAAATGTCAAGAAACGACCATCTAATGTGAAATAAATGCCGGAAATCACAGAAGGAGATCTAGTCAAAATTGTCGATACTTTTATTTTATTTTTTGAGTTACATTTTATTCAATCATGAATGTTGAGTGCGTCAGACTGTTTTTGCTCCAAATTCTTTCTTGATTGAAAAATGGCGACCGATTTATTATAATTATGCATAGTTACGGTATATATCATACTTAACTTATTTATTTTTCAAGTGTCAAATACTTCCTGTCGATAGGACAAGTCATACTTCGATTAATTTCTTGGCACATATTACAATTACCATCATTTATAATAATTACAATGTCCTTAGATACGAATTTACGTACTTATGACTATGGAAATGATTGAGATTGCTTTCAAAATGGTAAATTAACGAAAAACGTGTTTAATGTATACCCATTTTGAAATGTAATTGACATTAGCAGGAAACTATTAGCGAAAGGAAGTATCGTTATTACCGGTTCGCAAGATTTCTTATTATTATTATAGACTTTGTGGAATCGCTGTTTGGACGCATAGTTGGACTTTTGGCTAACGTGATTAACGGGTTCATCCTTGAGTAGGTATTTACGATTGCGATATTATCACTGTGTAAAAGCATGTGACAAACTATACAGAGACCAACTATTGTTTAATGAGATTTACACCAATATATTTCGCTTAAATCTCACTTATTCGAAAACCCATCCCAAGACCAGCGCTGCAAGACTGAAAAAAAGTAAGCTCATATTGCGTAGGTCGAAATACAAATAATTAATAAAAATACATATGATGATAGAACGAGCAACATCTTATGTCAAGACAAATACCACCAAAATCTGCCCGTGTCCATGACACCACAAAGGCCGGGAACTTATAAAATCAAAATAATTATGTATAACGATACAGAATATGTACGTTTATAAACTATATTTATTTTAGAGACCGGCTATAGTGATATCTTTGTGGGTGAGCGCTATGGATATGTTTTTCCCGTTTATTGACACCCTAATAAAACCTATAGGACAAAAATTATCCTGACTCAAAAATCCCACACAATTTTGGAGGCTGGGTTTACATTGTATATAAATCAACCGTAAACCCCCGCGCTATGAGTACGTATCCTCATGTGGAAATGGTCTATTAACATTTCTACGTAAAAAAGGACACTACAGTGTCAATGATTTTTTGCAAGATAAACATATCTAAAATTGTCGTAGCAAAACTGAATATAATATTTAAGATTATGTAATTTTAAGTAATTTGTACGCCTGATACGGCAGGACATGTTGAAACCATCAAAATATATTGTAACACCACTTTTTAAAATGTAACACATGTTTCAAACAAATAAATGTATCTTTATCTTTCAAATGCTGATAGTAGTAATTTTGCTAAGACACATAAGTACCATGCAATACCAAAGAAGGTTTGTAAAAAGACCTATTTTAGTTGAGCAATACATGATGTGATTCGCATGACATTTAGTGAGGCTCAAATCGAGCCCGCAATTATGTGTTTAGAAAGCATTTGTTGTGTTGGCACCTCAACAGTATGATATAATACGGTTTATGCTATATCATAGGTGAACTCGAGGCTGTTAATGAGCAGACCTTGGATGCTAGCCAAGTAAACGCTTACACGAAGAATACGCAATACATGTAAAGGCCATTGGCCGCTGTGACACGCATCGCGAGCCCTATTCTGTAAGGCCGGTCACTCATCACACGAATACGTGAAGCCGCATGTGTTGGACATTCGCCAATGGTTAAGCGAAGTTTTTGCAGCTTTTACTTATGTGTGTGTGAATAAGTCTTTAGGGTCCGGTACCTCAAAAGTAAAAAAAAAGAGGAACCCTTATAGGATTACTTCATTGTCCACCTGTATTCAGTCCGGTCGTGCGTCCGTACATCAGTGTTGGTCAAGTCCCTATATCAAGAAAACAGATCGAGGTATCGAGTTGAAATTAAAATTATATATTTAAGTCTACAGTCCTTGATACAAAATTCAAACTTCTAAGTTACCGTAAAAACGGAAACATCGTTCGGCGAGTCCGATTCGCACCGCACGGGTTACGACCGCACCGGTTTTTTGTAAATTTTACCTACTATTGTTTTCTAAGAGCATGTGATACGGTTTTTTTTAACATAAGTTATTATACAGCTTTAGCACAATTAAAATTAAAATTTGCTTGATTTACACTTTACGTAAGTTTCACACAAGTTGGCTTACCACCGAACACTGGAACTATAATTAATGTTAAAAAAAATCTGGTGCTACTTGACAATTTAAAGTAAAGACAGTAAAATACATAATGGCAATTTAAAACTGATTGACGTCTCAGTATTCTGCCACTTATATATAATTATGTACCTATAGCATAATTATGCATTGATTCTTTAAGCTTCATCACATTTTAAATTAACAATTATTTCAGTATGAAGGTTAAAATAAAATAGGTTTATGTAAATCAATTGATGAGTTCAAGAATTATTGAATATATTTGGAACTGGCTAGGTTTTATTTTAGATTTATTAATACCAAAAATTTTGCAATAAAGTGTTTTATCAAGGCTTGTAAAGTTTGCAAAAGTATTGAATAAAAATGTCTCGTCTGATTGTCTCTTTAACAAAAGAGCTGAATTTTGCAGGAGTGTACCTACTTTACCATTTTCATTTTGTGTTTCATTCCTAAGTAAATAAGTAGTGGACTTAATAGAAACACTAAAAAATGCAACGGGTAAAAAGTCAATTGGTGGAATCCAACACTCGTGGTCAACTATTTAAAATTAATATGAGCGGATTTTATTTCAGGGTTAATGTACTTATGTAATGTAGATTACAGCACAAGATGGCCCGAATTTTACAGATGAATATAATATGATGCAAAATCTTTTACATACTTATTCATATGTGAAGAAAACTTTGTACCCCTTTTTAAGAAAATATGTATTGTATGTATGTATGTATATGTAAGTATGAAATTTCGCACACTTATAGTTTACATAGAAAACGAGTATAAAATGTTTTATTTTTTAAATTATGTTTTTGATTTATTATTTTAACTTGAAAATTAAACAAATTATGGGTGATTTACGACCCATAACGAGCCTCTAGTATTGATAGATTGACCAGTTATACTTAAACAAACACGATACGATAGACATCACTCAGAAATAACAAACAGTAAGTAGTCTGTGTCTATAATAAACATTTACCGTAAACAACAAATACATTCATTCAGTTGTGTCAATCTCAATAAAAATAATATTTCTTATACCAATTGTTTACGATTTCAATGAGTTTTAAAATCAATATTGACGATCATTATCTAACTCACTTTTATATTACGCTCTAGAAATTACAATTGATTTACGGAAATAGAAATTACTTTAAAACTCTCAGACTATATATTCAATTCAATTCAATTTATTCATTAACAATTTACATTGTGTTTGAAATAATTCTATAAAATAAACATTTAAAAAATACACGTAAAATTAAGTACAATTTAAAAACTAAAAACATAATTATTTGAATATTTTTTTCATTCATAACAATAAATAGGTAGTTCAATGTCGACTCACTAAAATTAAGAACAGAAAATCATATCAAAATTAATTCAAATAAATCAGAAAATCATATTATCATCAAATATAAAAACTTAATTTGTAAATGGATAGGTACTTTGGTTTATTGGCTTTAAATTTATAAAATAACAAACATTATCTATGATAATTATTTACCCTACGCACATTTTTTGTTATTGCCCGGCAGTCACACTAGATGCCTACTTAGTCAATAACCATTCTATAAGATAAATTCTAAAATAAAAAAAGTTCCATTTTTTTTGTAGTATAATTTATCTCATTAATTAACACAAATTTAATTAGGCTTCTGGCGACATTTAATAAATATTCAGTAATAAATATCTACATTAATAAATTAAGTAAGAGTGCAAGGATTTTTGTAAATAAATCTGAATTTAATTCACCAAATTGATTAGGATCGGAATCGACTGCATAATTTCTGCCTTAAGCGAATATTATCAGATGAAAATCGAAATAGTGAAATATAAGATTAGATATGAAGACGAGATAAGGCCAGCAGTTACATATTCGTCAATAAAAATTATTCATTTTTTTTCAACTCACCTTGTCCTGAATTTTATATTTTAAACAAACCTTATCGAATACGAAAGTTAATAATTATCCATTTTGGTACAGTCGTTTGGAAGTTATTCGCGTACATGCATACATATCAACGATTCATTTTCATATATATAGAAGATAGTTGGTTAAATACTTCTCACACTCCAGTATTTGTCAATTGAATATTTACGACACACAACCAAAAAGGTTCTGAAGTATGTTAACCGAACTTTTTATGGATTATGTAAATAATTAGCTTTCTATTTATGTTCTGTATAAGGTTTGTTGAGCAGCAACGTGCTCATTACGAATATCTAATGACGTTGGTTGCACATCGATTTAAGATATGTATCTTTTTTATCGATTCTGTAGAGATAAACTGTAATAAATAATGATTAATCGAAATTTATGGGAACAACTTTTTTATATTTCGTATGTATTTATATGCGTTCTTTAGGAGTATAAATCTTTTTAAATTTACAGATAAGGACGATTTTGTTAAAGGCTTGCTTAAGAATAAATAAATTTATAAAGAGTATTACTTAAGTATGTGGTAATCGGTTTTCTCACTTTGAATGGCCACGAGACAATGGTAGGCGCAAACGGAGCGTATACTGAGGGGGAGCGATGGGCAAAGGTCGCGAGAAACTAATGGATGCAAAAGTCACACATCCGTTCCTCATGGAATTTTCTGTTCTCAATATGAGAGCTCTGTGACGTAATCCATGGATAATATAAAAATGATATTTGTAACATTATTTAATTTTGTCTACTTTAAATGATATTTGCCAGTTTACAAATGATGTTTATTTATTTTTACCTACATACTCACGTAATCACGTACAACATGTACAGGTACGAGCATATATATGTATACACATAGCGAAATTTTAAAACTTATTTAGCGAAAAGTTTTTGTTGAAACTTAAAAATATATACATAATTTGAGAACTGTTATAATTTTATGTTGTTAAATTTTAATGATTAAAAGTTGAATTGATGGTGAGTTCCTGTTAAATTATTGTTTCACAATGTCGCTGTGTGTATAAATATGTATTCTCGTGACTTTTGTAACATTATTTAATTTTGTCTACTTTAAATGATATTTGCCAGTTTACAAATGATGTTTATTTATTTTTACCTACATACTCACGTAATCACGTACAACATGTACGGGTACGAGCATATATATGTATACACATAGCGAAATTTTAAAACTTATTTAGCGAAAAGTTTTTGTTGAAACTCAAAAATATATACATAATTTGAGAACTGTTATAATTTTATGTTGTTAAATTTTAATGATTAAAAGTTGAATTGATGGTGAGTTCCTGTTAAATTATTGTTTCACAATGTCGCTGTGTGTATATGTATTCTCGTGACTGTACAACATAATCACGTAATTTTTACAATATGCGGAGTTTCTCCTGTACCTACCTATCTTTTATTTTAGGAGATATTTTAATTAGGTATACCTAATCATAATAATTGAATATATAGCAGTATATTATTATATAATATACAGGAATAATTTAAAAGGTGTGCGTATATTCTAGGAGTTAAAAATAGGTCGAAATCTTAAAATGGAAAATGAACTTTTCATACAAAATGACATGTCACGGGACTTACGTTTGTATAAAAAGATGATTTTCAATTTTAAGATTTGATCTATGTTTCTTAGGAAAAGTTGTTCAGTTTTATGCACCTGATTACCAAGTTTAATATACTCACTCCTTTTTAAACTATCCTGTATACCAGTATATTAAATAATAGTAGATATTATTTCTAAATTATTAAGATATTATTTCTGGTCGAGTTAACGTGTATTAATATGTACCTATACACATAACTAGAATTTAGCAAACATAACAGCTAAATGTTCTTAGTTATTTAAGATATTCACTTAGGTATGCTGAAGCAATGTTAAATGTTTCTATTCAGTGTTGAATGTGGTTAATGTCAGTTTTTGTACATTCAAGAATTAAAAGGTAAACTAGAGCGATACAATGTTACAAACCACAAAAAAAATGCTTAATAACGCGCCTTCACTTGTTTGTAACGGGTTCTGTAGTAAATAATAATTACTATAAATTCTATAAGTAATTAGTGTTGTGCTAAATTTTTATTTATTTTTTTATTTATTCCTTTAATTCAGGCAACAAGGCCCATAGAAAATATAATACATAAATAACAAAACAAGATCTATAAACTAATACATACAATTATACATATAAAAAGTGTTGGATATAATTTGGCCCGTCCTTAGGTAGACCTGCATTAGGATTTAAGCTGATCTCATGAAAATATTCAAAATTCAATGTTATTCATAATTTTGTGCGTGAATGTCAAATTTAGTTTTTGTTTAAAAAAAGGTTACTAGCAATCTGGGTCGCACAGTATTGGTATTCTTGTTAACTCCTCGTACTAACATAAATGCTTCTGTTACGTGTAGGTTCACGTCGGAAGTGCATTGGGATTCGAACGGGCTACCACGTAAGTCCGAAGCCTTAACCATTAGGTTAGCGCCGCCTCAATTTTAAGGTATGTACTCTTCCTATATAGTATTATTATACCTGAATAAAACGTGCTAATAGTAGATTTACTAATTTTACCAAATCGTAAATTTTTAATCTTATCTTAATTATAATAATAAATTACAAGTGATGATATTAACATCGTGTTTATACCGCTGTTGATGGCTCTCGTGGTCACGAATAAACTAATAAGGTTACCCGGTAGTGACTGTGACCGTAAGCGATGTAGATGAGAAAATATTAACAATAGACACGAAATAAACAAACGTAATGACCTTAATTTAGATGAAGAATATCCGCGTATATTCATTCATATATTCAAAACTAATAAAATTAAACGCTAGGTGCAAAGATGACGTATGCTTCTTGTCACAAATTAATTTTAAACACCTTTTATTCATGATTGTGATAACTTAGTAAATTATTTTACTCATTTGTATGTGCCAGAACAGGTAATTAAACTTTTATCAATAAACAATTCAATATTCTAAAAACTGTTAGATAAAACCGTAATAATATAGAACGTAGAAACAGATAACTGGCTCCCACAGTTAAACCGTTTATACGGTTTTCTAGGGCATTGTTTATCATATTAAAATTTGATAGTCGAAATGTTCACTGAAAACATTTATTTATTATAACTTTGTCTTCTATTCGTCTCTCTTATGTGTGCTCTACAGATTTTCAGTTGTTTTATAAATAACTAGCTTTTGCTCGCGACTTCGTTCGCGTGTACCACCGTTTATTAAATTACCACCCTTTTCTCCCCTTTCGGGGGGTAGTAGCCTCTTAGTGGTAGCCTAGCTCCTCTCAACAAAAACACATGCCAAATTTCAGCTCTTTACGATCAGTAGTTTCGGCTGTGCGTTGTCTGTCAGTCAGTCAGTAACGGAAGAGTTTTATATATATAGATTTTCTTACTACTGAACCCTACACCGTAAAAAAGGTAAATTGTGTATATTAAACAGTAATTTGATGATATCATGACTGTCTGACGCCGCCGGCGCTACGCGTGGTCGACCACTGGCCTGACTTTACAACCATTGGCCACTTTGTTAATTGCCTACCGCTAATAACCAAACTTATACACACTACAAGAATGTCTTACAAGCATGATTTATTCGAATACTAAATACTTCAAGGATTATTGTGTGAATATACATAAGGTTATCGAATAAAAATAGTTATTACACTTGTTCTAAGAATTTCGTGCAGTGTTTTTCCAAATACTACTTTTATTAGGTAAACCACAAATATTGGTTGCGATCGTCGTCTTACGCATTTTGCGGTTCTAAAACCAGGAAACCATCTTATTTTATATTAAAACCAATTACGTAAAAGTAAAGTAAGTAGCATATTTATTTTTATGTAACAAAAGCATGTTAGACTTCGGATTGTGGTTAAACACTTTATAACTATTAGGTTTATGTCAAGTCGACTCTATCATGGACGGACGCCATATTGTCTGGAACTTTTACTTGTATTTTATTGTAATATACCAGTTATTTTAAACAGTCCACTACTTTATTCCGTAAGGATCACAGACCTAACATGACTGGCTACATCTAAAATTATCGTCTAAAATTAAAAATATTTTCCGCAGTAATCTGTCAAATAGACATATTCCTTTATGGCAGTATAAAGTATCACGTAAGGAAAATACGATATTTACCATATCGTATGAGAAGACAAGAAAATACGAAGAAAAAATTTAGTACAAGAAAATGCTAACTCAATTTATAACGAACGAATAATTATATGAACGCTAAAAATAAAATTAGACCAAATAAGTTTATACGTTATGAGACGCACCCCAATTTATAATTATGTATAAATCAAATACTGTTTACGCTACGTTACTATTTATTATATTATAAACAACGCAATAGTTCAAAAATTATTTAACAAGGAAATCTTGATAAGACGTCAGTGATGCTTAAACATTTAATAAGACACGATGTTCATTCATTTTGCTTTTTCCAGCACACAAGCGCGTTCCGTTTTCATGCAATTAAACATAAAATAAATTCAAGAAGCTATTATAGCTAGTAAGTTGTGGCTGGTTAGTTTTGTCATCTTTTGGATATTAATTAATTTTATGATGCATTGTTTGAGTATGTTACTAAACATTATGTGACATCTTAACAATTATACTGGTCTAGGCCAGTCCTTTCAAGGAAATTAAATGAACTGTAAAAAAAGTGTTGTAAATATTAAACATTTTTGTAATTTTTACTTTAAAAATAGGTAATTGATTTTAAGGAACCCAGGCACATTGTTAATATGATTATTTTTTAAAAGTTGTCATTTTTAAATGACTGCACGGATAGCCGAGTGGTATAGGTCACCACGCTAATTACCACTGTGCGCGACGTGCTGCGGGTTCGATCCCCGCATGGGACAAGTATTTGTGTGATCCACAAATGCTTGTTCCAAGTCTGGGTGTTCTTTGTGCATGTGCATTTTCTTTTTTTTTTTTTATTTGAATGTTTGTGAAATCCCCGCGACACAAGGATTAAATTCCTCAGTGCGGGCGTCGTTATATACAAAAAAAATGCAATATCTTCCGTCAAGTTCTATTTTAAAATCCTCTTAATAAAACAAAGTATAAATGAACCATCAATTCACAATGTAAACCATTAATGGAAACACAAACAAAAAGCAAAACAAGAAACAAAGAATGCAATTATGAAAATGTTATAAAAGCAAAGAGAACCTATCATAACACGTATTGTATGCAATTTAAACGTCATGAAATAAACGAGGAAATCAATAGACGATGTTGATAAGTTTAAAAGTAAACACAGTCGGTTTTATTCTTATTACCGATAGTTAACAATATAGCTCTCGTTGATTTACCTGTAAAAAAAGTTGAAGGTCAAAAACAAACGAATCTCAGTCGAACAATCAATGTAGATGTAGCTAATTAAAAAAAGAACTATAACTGCGATGAGTTCTCATAACAATGTTGACTGTATGCCGATAATCAAGACGATAATTAACCAGAAGATATTTAATACAATTAGTTAAAATACACGTTAAACGAAGTGATCAAACAGATAAAAAGTATTTAGACATAGAACTAGCAATTAGACACTCAAGTATGTTCAACAAACCTGGGAATCGAAATGTTGTAATGATTAATTAGTGGCTACAGAAGGCTGATGAATTGACATTGTTACCCTTTTTTGGGCTCAACAAACAATCCTGTTATATCTTATTCGTCGTGTTTCTGACGTTTTTAGTTTGGCTTCTTTAATTACTTTAAAGTATGTGACGTCATTATCACTGGCCTTTGTTTTAAACACTAAAGTTGCCATAAGTTCATCTGTAGTCGGTTTTTTAATCTTGCTAAGACTAAATTAATTGACACGTACAAATGCCAAAATGACATAGATTACAATAGCTTTTAGGTCAGTTTTGACATTTGCACTTGTCATTTTTAAAAACAGAGTAGAGTAGTCTTTCACATGAATATTTTGATTATTGTTATGTACGATAACTTGTCAAATAATTTTGTGGACTAAGTTGTTTGAATATATCATCCTCAATTTTATCTTTCGACTCGATAATAGTGGCATGCTCTTAAGATAGCTTCCCACGCTTGTTTTGTCTCTGTCTTAGAGGAAAGCAATATTTACTTTACAAACATGAAGGTTTTAGATAGTGCTGTTTTGATAATTTCTAGTTTAAACAGATTTCCGAAGTACCCACTGGAAATCCACATAGCACCTTCCATCAATTGTACTAATATATATATTCAAGCAGTTAGCAAACGCAGGTCAATACTTACTGCTTGTCTATATTGGACACTAATAATAATAACTTAAACATAAAATCAATTCTTACTACACATAGGTAACTGATATATAAGTATTATTTTTATTTCATGTAAAATGGTATAGGTCCGTTAATTGTCAACGCGAGCATGATCGAAAAGCATTTAGTTTATTATCTCGCGAAAATAATTTATTGAAAAAATTGTCGTTTTCGCTGAATTAGAATTTATTTTTTATTTCTTAAGCTTACTCTATAAATTTTATTAAAGCTACTGGATAATTGTTACTTAAACCTGTGTTTGAAGTTATGATCCCTAATGCTTATCTGAACGGTAAGAGTGTTGCTTACGTTTCGTTTAGCTCGTTATTTTTATTATACAACCGGAAACAAATATATTTTTACAGGTAACAAAGAACTTATGTATAAAAGAAAATATCATTTAAGCCATTTTACGTGAATATTTTCACGTAAGGCGTTACACGTTTGATCGTATTAGAACACCAATTAGATTTATTAAAAAGGTAAGGACAGTACATTAAAAATTAATGTACCGGTGATTATAAAACAACAAAAACAAGTCTATATACTCACTATCATATCAAGGGTAGGTCCATTACGATCAAATTAATATGTAAGCACCTTTATCGTCTGGCAAATTAGTTCAAGTTATGTAAATTAGATTAATTCGTTCGTGATTCTTACATATAATTAATTAGCATTTTGGTCCTTTGAACAAAAACTGAAGACAAGACAAGTATGTAAATGAGATAAGCAAAAAGTATACAATCTAAGATTTTGCGTCAATTAAAAAATATATGTTGGTATGTTATTTAGAGCAATTACTAAAGATCAATCCAATAATTATAATTACTATAACCTTTAATATCAAACATGCTAAGTATTACGAGCTTTGTAAGTAATATGAGTGACGTTTACAGAATCTGGAAACTTCATTATTGATTTGTGAATATATACGATCTGTTAGTATTCTTCTGCCTTCTGCCTAGCCTTTTCCCAAGCTATGTTGGGGTCGGCTTCCAGTCTTACCGGATTTAGCTGAATACCGTATTTTACATGGAGCGACTGCCTATCTGACCTCCACAACCTATTGCTAGGTAATACAGCATTCCATAGTAAGACTAGTTGTCAGAATTGTAATGACTTAACGACTATCAAAGATCACTGAATGACAGTCGGGACCAACGGCTTAACGTGCTTTCCGAGGCACGGAGGGGTCTCGATATGTTTACAAATGGTCACCCATCCACGGACCAACCGCGGCGAGCGCGGCTTAACCTTTAGTATCGGTCAAACCGTACGGCTTGATCTGTTAGTATTACTAATGTGATTAGATACTTTAGTTTGAAATTTGCATGTTTCAGTTTTGTTACAGGTTTGTTTTGCTGGACTGTTTTCGGACTCAGCCTCTTGATTGGGCCTTGGTGCGTACAGTAAGTTATCCCACTCCTGATATAATGAAAAATTTAGGACAAAACCAAGTAATTTTAATGCCTATCGTATATTATTTGCCTACAGGTTTACTATTATATACCTACAGGTATTCGAATTACATATAGATAGGGGCAAGTGCTTTACCTATGGACATTTTCCAATAATCGAAATAAAACATTTTTTAAATCTGAACTGAATAACTTTTATTATTTATTAATAAATCACCAGTCTTACATAATAATCAGTCTTTCTTAAAAATCAGCTCAAACCTCGAAATTAATTATTCTCACAAAAATAATGAACTTTTCTTAAAAAACTATGTTTTGTCCACAGGTTCATTATTTAATTGTTCCTATGGACAGCAAAGTTGTACCTATGGACTGTGTTGTACCTAGGGACGGAACTCTTTTAATTCAATAAAATCAAATAAAATCAAAACAATAGACCTCTAAAAGCATCTTAAACAAACATATATAAACTATTAAAATATTATTCATAAGCTTTACGACATTCTTCAAACAAATTATTAGTAGATTCATCACTAAAGCTATCATCTGCTAATACAAAGCAAGCCATGCATACAAAACTTTCACTTTCATCGTCAGAATCAAAATTATGTCTGTGTGACTGTGGAACACACTTAATATGATAATTATGATGGCATAGACTACATATATCGAGCCTAGTGCAAAATTATATTTTCTCATAAGTGAAGCTTCAAATATTTGAAAATTGTAGATTTTGGTAGTTTGAACTTTTCTGCAACTTTTCTTACGGAATTCCCTTGTTTTGCTTCGTTTACGGCTTCATTGAGGGTTTCTAGACTACTGCGCGGCACTGAAAGATAAAAGATACAACTAATTAGTAAGATATAAAACAAAAATTACCTAAACTGTCCATAGATACAAACACAATCTTGTACCTGTGGACAGTCCATAGGTACACACAGTTGTTTGTCCATAGGTACAAATTTCCACAAACAATAACATAATAGGTCTATGTTCACCGGTACGTCGGTTATAGCATTAGTTAAAATAAGCTAAAAGCTACAGAGAACACAATACACATATAATCTATCAGCTAAGTTATATAACTTCACTGTAAAACTTTATCAAATACAGCTAAAAAACTTACTTTTTCGGTCCAAAAACTTTCAGCGCCGGCGTAACTAAAACAACACGGAACAAAAAGATGGCGATACGTCAAATCCGTCTACCATAGGCAAATGCTTATGGCTGCGTTCAAATTAGAATTTTAGGGCTGCCCGTTTCCCCAGAATTAACGGTGTCCACAGGTAAAAGCGTCCATAGGTACAGCACTTGCCCCTACTATATGCTTTACATAATTTAAACATATACACACGGAGTTGATATACGACATCAATTTACCGGTGACCAGTTTTAAAGCATTGTTTGGTTAACTATAAATTGATTATTTGCTAAAAAAAATATTAAAATATCTACAAAACGTTAGTTTTGTCTCCAGCACGTTTTATGCCATCGTTATTTAAACGCGTTGACCTTACGTTTGTCAAAATTATTTGAAGTATATAGTTTCGTGTTTGTTTGAGGTTTTCAATGACCTTGTAATTTTCAACGCCAGTGTGGTCAGCTGAGGTCATTGTAGCGTCTAAATTCTCAAAATTCTTTTTTTGTTTTTTATTCAAATATTAGCAGTTTGTTTTAGACATTCGACACGAATTATTTAATAAATTGTTGCGTGTAAATATGCATTTTTCGAACTTTGTGTCTACCGCGTGGGAATTCAAGGACTTACTTTGAATTTTTGTTAATGAATAATGATTTTGCCAATATTATGAGACAATTTATTGTATACTTTAACTAGAATACACTAGTGTTTAATTTGTTATACTTAACATCTTCGTTTTTTATACTCCTACTTATTGATTGTTTAATGATCTTACTATCTATGAGTACCAAAATACCTATAGAGCAAAAATTACATTGGTTTCAAACTAAAGTCAGCTAGTATTAATAATATATTAACAGGTCTACTTAACATACTACCTATATTTTAATAACTATGAGTATAGCTTTGATTAACCCATGGAAGATTAAAAAATAACAACATAACAAAAAATATGCAAAATAACTAACTATTTATGAGTGTTAAGATTTCATACATATTTTGTATTTACGTTCATATCACAATAGCCATTACCGTAAAAATAGCAATGTATGAATAAATATACTTCATATGAAGATAGGCATTACAGTATTGTGATACCCCGCATAAAATATTCGTCACGGGCAACGATTTTGCATTCGTTTTTATGTCTATATAGGTATCTACTTGCAGAGAAAGCACACATAACCTTTTCAAAGTATAATTTACGTAATTTTTGGATGAAATTTAAGAAAAATGTCAGCTATGTCATCTAATAATAAGTGGCAGTTTTCAATGAAGCGTAGATGAAACTGAATATTTATTTTACATACACATCAATAGTAACGCAAGTATACCATTCAAATATTTTTAGATGAATGTACCAAACATACCTACCGCTAATCATAAAAAAGCCGATCACTCTTCTTTGATCTAAATAATAAAAATCCTTGTCTGCAATTTACACGGATTTTTGCATATTAAATTGTGCGTCAACGTACAAACAAATAAACGTAACAGCTTAACACATTTATCATTGACCGGATGACAGGATCCATTCATATACCATCAAAAATTGCAATGGCCGCTGCAGATGTTCGCAGCAGTTAAAAAACATGCATTAAAACTAAGTATACATACTTCAAGGCCTCTACCATACAAGAAATGGCAATACCACCGTGATATTGAATGCAAAAATAACAAAACACACGCACCCTTTTAATTTAATTCACCGGCTTTCACGTTAATGTTAGATCAGTAATAACCACTGGACGTATATCGATCACAAGTCACGGGGGGCGCTAGGCGGCTAGCGGATGTGTCTTCCTTTCAACGCGCGGACATCAACTGTTGGTCGGTGCGCGCGCGCCTCCGAGCCTCGCCTGATAACCGATAGCTACCACGGATAAACACGGTATATGTACGACAAAAATAACCCGTGAATTCTTAATAGACACTAGTTTACATCATCTTAAGAATATATAGTTAGTATTGTTTTTCGAAACAATCGTCAATTCATCCCGTTTAATGAATGCATATAAAATTTTGTATGCACATCTAAATTTCGCTATCCCTCAATAGCCATACAATTTATTGAAATCAGTGATGAAAGTGGTGTGTAGCAATAAATATGTTTTACGAGTTGTAGTGCTCGTAATGTGTTGCAAGGGCTGATTGTTTTGAGAACACATAAAAATCTAGAAATAACTTATGTTAGGTTGTAAACTACGTTCAAGTGTGTTTTATCCGTGTTCCATGAAAATTATGAAATAAACTCCTTATTAAAACCTAATACGTACTTTGATGAATCATTTTCTAATGACTCAATAAAGTCTAAATGCCACAGCACTTTCTCAATCAAAATCTTTGAATAACAATAATGAGAACCAACCCAGTTATTTTGTTTTCAGTTACTTTAATATTTAGACATGAAACCTGTTAATGTTTGTGCCACAAATTACAGTAGCTAATCAACGTCTAATACTTAATAGTACATGGCGAATTGTCCTAATAGCTACGTGTAAATAATCTTTTAATGTATATACTAACGATTATTTTGGTATGGATGAATGAGTTTATAATCACGGATTAATAACTTAAATACATCACTGAAAGTTGTCGATTAGTACCTAAATAATGCCTACGTAATTGACTTCGTGCGTATAATGTTCTTGGGAGTTTGTTGCTAGTGATATTAAAAAATATTGCAGCAATGGGTGTTTTCCTTTAAACAGCACCGAGGCTTAGGACCGGTTTTTTTTTTTTTTAAACGACGCTCGCACTAACGAATTTAATCCTTGTATCGCGGGGGTTTCACAAACATTCAAATCACATGCACAAAGAATACCCAGACTTGGAACAGCTAACTAAATATGGTCTCAAACTTCGGCAGTACGCGTTTATTCTTCAACTGTTATTCTAAGAAATAGTTGAATATTTATCCGTCCAACTTTATTTGGCCATTTGATAGATTAACAATTGATGAAAAAAACGAGAATGACACTAATAGTTAGCTAGCATATTTAACCATTGGTTGAGTTAACTCGGGATTTAAAAACTGTGCCTTAGAAAAAATAGCTGTACTAGTTCTTGCAAGATATCTAGCGTCTATTTTTTTATTATTTTTGGTGGAATAACAATTTTATTTAGAAGAAGTTTTACCTAGATATATTTACCCGATCCACGAGGTACCAAGGTCTCAAAAACAAGTAATTAATTAAGTATACATGTCGCAATTTATTACGTATTTTCTTTTTACTTATCAAATTTAAATTACGGAATTGTGAATTAACTATCCTATTTATTAAACGAGTGACGAACTAGACGCATGTAAAAAGGAGTAACAATAAAAAGACTTCAACCGAGAAGTGAAGAAAAAGTATAAGGAAGACTTAGCCCTGCTGTGGGTCAGAATAGTTCAGCTTAAAATAAATAAGTAATTATACTTACTAATATTATAAATGTGAAAGTAATTCTGTGTGTCTGCGTGTGATACCTAAACTACAGAACCGATTTTAATGAAATTTGGTACAGAGATAATCTAAAGCCTGAGAAAGTTCACTCGTCCACAACGGCTTAACATATTTCTGTAATCACCGTTTTCGTATACCAGAGGTATGTTTAACATTATTTTTAATTTAGTCTTTAGAATGTTTGTTCAAAAACTATTGTGAGCTTATCATAGTGGTCCGTTTTAGCAGAGGTATGTCGCAATATGAATCTATTTGAACATAGAATTAGCGATGCCACCTTTCACCGCTTTTGCCCTATCACGACCTTTGGCACACGCTGTTATGTGAAGCCTCATGTGGTAATAACGCATTCCATATTCATGTGATGTATTGTCTTAAACGATTCTCTAACACTCATCTTTCATCGCTGTTGAAAGACAAAACTCACACATACATCTATAGCAAATCAATGTAAAGTTTTTAAAGCACGAATAAGATTTTTTTTTATTCTTAAACGGGCGACTTTATTATTTGACGGGCCTCTTGGTCTATGGGTTAGTGACCCTGACTGCTAAGCCGGAGGTCGTGGGTTCGATTCCCACCCAGGACAAATCTTTGTGAGATTTATCTATAATATGTATGTATTTACAAATACATGCTCAGCCTAGTTTGGGATCAGATGGCCATGTGTGAGTTGTCCCAAGATACTTTATTATATTATTATTAATTCGGTATTATTTGTTAAGTATTTAGTAAGTTGTGGATAGTTTTAGGTACCTTGGCCACATTGTCACGAGTGACCTAAGGGATGACAAAGATATAGAGAGGGAGCGCAGGGCGTTGTCTGTGAGGAGCAATATGCTTGCCCGCAGGTTCGCTCGTTGTACTACAGACGTCAAAATAACCCTTTTTAAGACGTTCTGTCAATCATTTTACACGAGTGGCCTGTGGGTATCATACACGCGCCGAGCTTACAACGTCCTGCGTGTACAGTTTAACAATGCTTTTAGGATGCTGTTGGGACTGCCATGGCGTTGTAGCGCTTCAGGAATGTTTGCGGAGGCTCGAACAGATAGTTTCCATGCCATCATGCGAAAGAAAGCGGCCTCCTTACTACAGCGCTTGCATGGTAGTGACAACAGCATCCTGAAAATGATAGCTGCCAGACCGGACTGTCCCTTTCAGGAACACTGGATGAGGACAGTCATGGGTCTATGTAATTAAATTATGTATGAAAACTAACAATACTAACCTATATATTTAAGCACCATTGTTACTAACACCAAAATACTAACAAAAATATGGACCTTAATAGTCTGAAATAAAGTTTTATTATTATTATTATTGGGAAGTATGTTTCTTTTTTCACAGCGTTTAGCTGGTTTTAACCACATTTACGGGCTGACGCCAAGTAAGTGTGGATTGTGATGTAATGTATATATACCTAATAGAGTTATTAATTTTCTTCTAGTGACATGAATTTTCTCACAATTCTACAAGTATTTAATATGGCGGCTTTTTGCAGCATTATATAAAGCGAGTTTTTTAAGTCTATTATTTTTAAGCTATTGTGAAGTTGTTTAGGTATAACACCTGTGGTGGAAAGGACTATGGGGATTACAAACACTTTATCTTGTTTCCAGATTCGTGCCACTTCTTCTTTTAGGTCCGCGTATTTACTAATTTTTTCAGCAATTGTTTTCTGCAAATTATGGGTATTGGGAATGGCTATATCTATGAGGTAAGTGGTTTTATTAACTTTATCTTGTAGGGTTATATCCGGTCTATTGTAATGCACTGTCCTATCTGTCAATATGGCTCGGTCGTAGTAGAGCTTGTAAGTCGCATTTTCTAGGACAGTTTGTGGTAAGTATTTATAATAGGGTGTGTACGTAGTATCTATAAGTTTATGTTTGATTGCGAGCTGCTGATGTACAATGTTGACTACTTGATTGTGTCTGTGGGTGTAGTCTGTTTGGGTGAGCGTTGTGCATGCACCTGTTATGTGCTGTATTGTTTCTGGGTGAATGTGGCATCTACGACATTTGTCGTTCGTAATAGAAGGGTCCTTTATTATGTACTTTCTGTAATTTTTTGTATTAATGATCTGGTCTTGTATAGCTATGATAAACCCTTCTGTTTCCGGAAACAAGTTACCTACCTTTAGCCATTTATTTGATGCTACTGTGTCTACATGTGGCTGCTCCAGGTCATGTGGATGCCGTCCGTGAAGTACTTTCTTCTTCCAATTTTCAATTTTCTCTTTTTGCGGCTCGCGATCACTGAGACTCAGAGTATTGGCCTCATCTTTTAGGTTAAGTGGGGTATAGTTTTCATCGTTTTGGACTATTGCTTTATGTATCTCGCTGGTGTTAGATTTTGTGATGAAGAACGCTTTTAATTTACTAGTTTGTTTCTGCCATAGATGATGAATATCAATAAGGCCTCTTCCGCCATCCTGTCTTTTAATGGTAAGTCTCTCTATGGCAGATTTGGGATGTAAGTTATTATGTTTTGTGAATGTAGTCCGCGTTGCTCGTTCTATTTGATCTATGTCTGTTTTGGTCCATTTTATTATTCCGAAGGAGTATGTTAGTATTGGTATGGCATACGTATTAATCGCTTTAATTAGGTGTTTTCCGGCTAATTGACTTTTACACAATGAATTTATTCTTCTCTTGTACTCTATATTAAGTGTAGTTCTGATGGATTTGTGATCGAGTCCTTTAAGCTGATTATATCCTAAATATTTGTATACATCAGTTGGTTCCATAGCTACTATTGTATCGGCATTGTTGACTGGATAGTCTCCGGGTTTGATTTTGCCTCTTATAATATGCAATGTTTTACATTTATCTAACCCGAACTGCATATTAATGTCATTGCTAAACTGTGATGTAATATTTATTAGTATTTTCATATCTTTTTCGGTTTTTGAATATAATTTAATATCGTCCATATAAATGAGATGTGAGATAATGGTATCGTGACTAGTGTTTTTGAGGCAATATCCAACCCGGCTTCGTTGCAGCATGTGGGATAAGGGGTTAAGAGCGAGGCAGAACCATAGGGGACTCAAGGAATCACCTTGATAAATACCTTTCTTAATCAATATTTGTCTAGTCGTTACAGAGTTACTGAGATAATTTAATTGCAAAGTTGTTTTCCACTTATTCATTATTGTACTTAAAAAATCTGTTATTTTTGAGTTGACTTTATATATCTGTAATATCTTAACTAACCAAGAATGAGTAATACTATCAAAAGCTTTCTTATAATCTATGAAGGTACAATGCAGATTTCTATTTTTAGTAGTGGCATGTTTATGAATTGTAGAATCAATAACAAGCTGTTCCTTGCATCCCATATGTCCCCGCCTACAGCCCTTCTGTTCTTCAGCAATAATATTATATTGTTCTATATGTTTATTAATTTTCAATGCAATGGCTGAGGTTAAAATTTTATAAATTGTAGGTAAGCAAGTTATTGGTCTGTATTGGGAGGCATGGACAGAATGCATGCCTTTAGGGAGCATATACGTTATTCCTGTAGCAATAAATTCGGGTATGACTTGTTTACCTAATATGACATCTGTTAAATTCTTTGCTAATGGTTTGTGAAGTGAACCTAGTTTTTTATACCAATAATTATGAATTTTATCTATACCCGGTGATTTCCAATTATGAAGTCTACTTGTGATGTTGGCTATGTCTGTCTCTGCTATTTCTACGAAATCCATTTCTTTAATTGAATTCCATTTATTTTCTTCTTCTTCAATCCACTTTGCTTTTTCATTGTGTATAACTTGCTTCTCCCAAATTCCGGACCAAAAACTTTCAAGCTCATCCTTAGAAGGTATTTCAACAACATTGTCTCCTGCAGAACCCACTTTTTGCGGTTTAATTAAATTTCTATAAAACATTTTTTCATTTGTACTAAACAAGACATTGTCATTTTTACGTTGCTCTGATTTTTTATATCTTCTGAGTCTATTAACTTTAAGTGCTAGTTTTTGCTTAAGGGTATCTAAAAATTCTTCAGGTTTTTTATTATTACTTTCATGTCTAGTGTGTATTATTCTACTTTTAAATATTGCTTCAACTCTCTTTACTATTTTATTTGATCTATTATTATTAATATATTGTGTAAGTTTACCGCAGTCAGCTCTAAGTTTTTCTATATCTTTTTCTAGTCTAATTTGCCAATTAGGTTTATTATTGTATTTACGTTTATTATTACCTACATATTCGGTGACTTTATAGTTGAGCTCTTCGGATATGACTAGTGCTGTACAATATATAAGTGTGTGTAAATCTACTAATTGTGTGTCCTCTGATACAAAGTTTTTCAATATATTCTGGTTAAATAATAAAACTAACTGTGTAAGTTTGTGGCTGTATTTGAGTTTAGGTAATTTTGGTCTCGCTGCCGGGTCCATTCCAGAGTACAGTACTAGTGCTGTTTTAAGTTTATCTAGTAATTCTTTTGTGCTTGCGTCTGATAATGGGTCAGGTTCGACCAAGATGTCTATATCATTTTCTATTGTTAGTGTTAAAGATTCTGTCTGTGTTTCGGCACATACAATATCTCCAACACTGTTATGTAATGATGATGGTGTATGCTGCGTATTCAAATTAATTAGTTGATTATTATTAACAGTAGGTAAAAGTAAATTAACATTTTGGGTATGGTCTTCTAATAGAGGATTTAATTCTGTATTTTCTAATTGTAGCCGTACTTCTTCCTTTAAGCGATCTAACTCATCCTGGGATAACAATTTATTTCTGACAATAGTTCTTCTTTGGTCAGAAATTCTCTGTTCGGAAACATTTATATCTGGGTATTTTTGTGAGAAAAGTTCATGTAGTAATTTTCTGTATATTGTCATATCAGTTTCTAACTTAGTAATGTGGTAGTATGTACGCATGATAAATAGGTTAACGTCTTTACTCCATCTCATGCGTACTCTTGGTTTACCAGCCTTGGTGGACGCGGGTAAAAAGGTATTCACCTCCCGCGCAACATCCAGGGTTGGTGTAAATGGGATATCTGCATTACTTATAGTCAATGGTGAAGTTGATAAAGAAGGTGTGTAAGATATTGTGCTTGGACTAAATGGTTCTACTGGGCTATTTGTCCTGTCTGTCAGTCTGTCAATTTCGTCGGAGATTTCGGCTGTAGCATCCTTGTCGGTGGGAGCCCGCCTGCTCAACTCCTCACCGCTGACGGTTCGCATGCTGAGACACCCAGCGTCAGCTCCAGGTGTGCCCCGGCGATCGCCCCCGGGCAGCGGTCCTATACGTTTCTTCTTAGATCGCGTCTCCATTATTATTATTATTATTATTATTATTGTGACATAGATAATAGAAAATATATCAAATTGTGATATATTTTCTAAAACTAAATTACAGCGACGCCTCTCGTTTTAGAATTTGCTTGTCAAGGATAAATGTAATGATAGTCTTTTTTTGCAGACTAAAATATAAATTAAAAATACTAATCAACATTCAAATACATAAAACTGTAACGAAATATAATTGACATTTTTGTTCATAAATTAAACGTAATATAATTTTAAGTAGTTTATTTTTCATAAAACTGGATGCTTGTTTACGGAAACTGCTCCTACAATGAAAATATACTACGTTTAAAATAAGAAGACAAAGATGATTGGTCGTTGCCCCATACTGTATACGGAAGAGAGAGATGGTAGTAGTAAAGGGCACAAAACAAACCCTTACAAAAACTACAACTATCGAGATCCTTGAGAAATCAGTTCAAAGACCACGATTAACATCGTCCATAATTAAAAGAGGTGCTTCTTACCGTACCCAAAGAGTAAAATGGCGCTCTATTACTAAGAATCCGCTGTCTATCCATCACCAGTACGATAAACCGTGATAGACAGTTGGAATTTCACAGATGATATATTATTTCGGCTGCAGCTATAACAACAAATACTAAAAAAACAGAATAAAATAAATATTTAAGGGGGCTACATTAAACTTTACATGTTTTTTTTTGCCGTTTTTATAGGTAAGGAGCCCGTCGTGCGCGAGTCCGACTCGTAATCGACCGGTTTTTATGACCGTAAAGTGTTCGCTAGTTTGTAAGTTATAGTCTCAGCAAGAAATATACTTTATTTTGTTTGTGTTTGTACTGGTAAGTATATACTTACACGGCGTAGTAATTATACAACACAGATTTTAAAATTAACAGTTTAATTATATCCTAGCTGCCCCGTACCCACTTCGTTGGGCATCATACATCACCAAATGTAGCCTATATATTGCACTCAGGAATAATATAGCTTTCTACAAGTGACAGAATTTTTAAAATCGATTCAGTAGTTCTAGTGATTGTCCCCAACAAACTAACTCACAATATTTACCTCTTTATACTCGTAGTATCAGTACAGATATTGATCCAAACAAATGGGATCACTAATTTGTTAGCCTATAAGTTTTATGATTAATTTTACTTTAAGACCGACAAATATAGTTTAGTTTCAAGGAAATAATGTTTAAAATTAGCCTCAAACTTACACAATAACGCCTACAATGTGACTCAATGTTCGTAGTAAACTAATTTCCTAGCTCCACTTTACTACTTGGTGACATAAGGGAATAATAATACGTCGTAGGAATTTTAACGACAATAGGACAACTAATCATTTCCCTTGAATTATGTTTCAGATAACTAAGTTATTCGTATTAGATAACGATTAAGACTTATTCAATAGAAATAGGGTTGTCAGGTTTGTGACAAAAGTTTATACATAAGCAAAAATTTAGTTCCAAAACAGAAATAATATTTTAACTTTATTTAATTAAATGGCAATTCGTGGCAATACTGCGTCTTTTGCGCACGTTTCCCGTCTTTGACAGAGATGACGATGTTTTTTGATGCTTGTTAGACATAATTTTGTGATCAGTTTTACTTAATAAGTTTTCTTGTTTTTATTCAGATAGATTTTTTTATTTATTTTATAAAGGAGATTGACACGGAGCAGGTCCCTTTTGTGGTATCATGTGCCTGATTGGAATAATAACTCAAAAATATTATTTATTTTTTTGTGTACAGGGTATTTTTTATACAATTTCTTTCACCCTGGGAATAAAGTTAAAGTTCATTAATAGTTAAACATTACGTCGACATCCGTTTGATTCAATGTACAGACCGTTCACAATAAATTGACCCCTGCTTTTGAAGTACTTTACATCACGGCAGGGGACATCTTACGGTGAACGGTCAGTAGTCTGTGGTTTGATTGTTATACAAAAAAAGTTGCCAGGTATCAAAGAATTAAATAACTAATGACGTCTTTTAATCAATTGAGTAATCGATATCAATTCAAAACGATAAATGAAACGATAATTGAAGTAAGCAATGATATTTTAGAAGAAGATTTGCTCTTAATATTGGGTCAAAATAATTATTTAATCAGGGCTAGAATTAAGTGTGAGTGTGTGCCATGTGAGCAATAAAGCAAAGATGAAAATCGGGCAAATATTTTAGATTTTTTATTATTAGATAGTATCATTGCTTAACTATTGTAACTGTCTAGTGGGTAACCGTAAAATATATACTATGACAGTATTGTGGTATCTGAGCTGAGGCCGCTTCAACAATGTAAGTGCTCCAGCTCAATTCTTGGAAGCTATGTTTTATGAAGAATAAA
Source organism: Plusia festucae (assembly GCA_950381575.1). Taxonomy (NCBI): domain Eukaryota; kingdom Metazoa; phylum Arthropoda; class Insecta; order Lepidoptera; family Noctuidae; genus Plusia; species Plusia festucae. Next base: position 6,108,216 of record OX494435.1, on the reverse strand, counting down.
ATGGTTTATTCCAGTTTTGATTTTTTTTATTAATTTGGTACTTACCTATACATGAACTGCTGTTAACTAATTATGCATTTTTTATCATATTTAAACGTCAATTCTACACCATCTATGAGTCTTTTTACTGTGCTGCTATTTTAAGTACATAAAGTATACATATTCTCATCTTCATAATGATGTATAGGATAGGTTAGGTAGGTAGTATGCATACTTAACCATAGAGTAAGGAGGAAATGTCAATGTCAATTTCTAATTATAACCTAGATTTTTACAACAAAAAAAACGATGATATCTCTTGAACCAGGGTGAATAAATGAAAAATGGTTTCTGATTATGAAAATACTATGTTTTTACTATTATGTAAAATAAAAATCTTCAGGGCACAACGATTTTCCACTGGGACCCAACTTGCCTTACAAATCGGGCAATCTCCTTTTTATTTTATTTTTACAAAATATGTTAAAAATTGTAATAGTTTTATAAATTGTAAATATTATTCTTGAAATAATTTGACTAGTCACGACATATGCTAGTCTGAATGAAAAATATTTTTTTTTGTTTTTATTCTTTACTGTTATTTTAAAACAGGTAAGTAAATAAACATTGACACATATATTATGATGTCGTTGCGATAGAGACAAAACAGATGAATAAATAAACAAACATCATAAACTCATATTTTCTTTGCTTTTATATTCAATTCTAATTTGATTACACACAATAGATAGCCTCAGTAATAACACAATAGGATTATACAAACATCGATCGTCGTATTGCGAAGACAGAATTATGAAAAATTACACACAAATTTATGTAAATAAATCAATGAAATACCATATTTTAAGATAATGAATTTTAGTCAAATCCTGATATTTAGTGAGTAATAATATTAAGATTAATAAACAATCATCATATTAATTTCGATAAAAACGCGTTAATACCAAGTCAAACTATGTGAAGCGTGATCAAATTAGGTACATTAAATAGCCAATAAATTACCGATACAAAAAAACTAATTGGTACTCATATTGCAAGAGTACACACGAAACGTTTAATAACAGTTTATGTGTAGAAACTATAAATTGTAGTTTCCATCAAAAAAGTAATATTAAAGTCATAACCTAACCGGAAAACATCTGCATTACGACTCATATATAACTATCATTCAAACGTATCTGATGGACATAGAAGAAGAAATGATGGCAATTACGAGAAAGACTTCTTCATCTGCCTAGCCTTTTCCTAAGCCAAATAAAATTTTCACCCGTGTTTATAGCTTGCGCTGTAATAGAGAAAAATACTAAATTTCAAAGCTGTCTGCCCACGGCTTAGCTCAAAGCAATTTTCAATTTTTCCTCGGGCACTACTTAAGGAATCGGGATAAAATACATTCTATGTTCAAGACTACAGTCTATGTTCTTTTCCATGTTAAAGGCTACATGCATGCCAAATTTCATCCAAATCCTTTCAGCCGCTTTTGCGTGATCGAGAAACAAACATCTAAACATCCACACTTTCACATTTATATATATATATTTTTTTTTTTTTTTTTTTTTTTTTAAAGATTACTAGCAATGTGGGTCGCACATTACTAGTAATCTCGTTAACCCCTCGTGCTAAGCTAAGATGCTTGTGTTACGAGTGGGTTCACGTCGGTAGTGTAATGGGTGGGATTCGAACCCGCAACCACATGATCGCAAGTCCGACGCCCTAGCCATTAGGCTACCGCCGCTTGCTATATTAGTAGGATTATATCACTAATTTTTGATCCCAAGTTAACTCAACTAATGGTTAAATAATGAACTCTTCGACAAATTTAACCCTTTGATACACGAACAAAACGCGTAGCATATTTAACAATTAGTTGAAATAACTCAAGATCCAACCAAGCAGGCAACCGTCATAAAATTTACCAATCCATTTTGTAAAGACTTTGTTTCCTGCTTGCCTGAATATGCGCCTACTACTTATAGAATATAATTATCATACTAGAATTTCTTATACCTATGGTGTCAGCCCTATCGATTTGTTGGCATGTAAATATCATATTGATATAATTTGAACATGGCAGACCTGATGTACGAGTTGATTGGAGATTGGTACATGGAACTTCCCTACTTAAGTTATCGAAGAACAGGGTAAACTTTTTGAAAGTACCTGTGTTATGCACAGTAAAAAATACATGGACTTTGATCATTGCACTTGTTCCAAGAAACTGATTATTATGCATGGATTTTATTCAAAGTCAATCCGTAGCATTTCCTCTTAGCATTTAATGTAAAATACCACGTCAATCAAAAATCTACTTATATGATAAAACACTATGTTTAAATTGCAATACCGCAAAAGAAAATACTACGCTTCAACTATTAGCTCGACATACCTTCGGAATAATTTGAAAGGTTTCTTTCTTTGACTGTCTTAGGCCCAGTTTCTTTATCCCGAGTAAACTCAACCAATTGTTAAATATGCTAACTAATGGTCGCAAAACGCGTTTTTTTTCATCAATTGTTTGTCTATCAAATGGTCAAATAAGTTGAAGAGTTAATTATTGAACCATTTGACAGAATAAAAATCTATCTATATATATAAAACTCTTTCGTTACTGACTGACTGACTGAATTCCCCCCCAAAGGGGAGAAAAGGGTGGTAAATTGAAAGTCATTACTCCACGCGGACAAAGTCGCGAGCAAAAGCTAGTTGATGAATAAAGGCTTTCTACCGAAGTTTGAAACCATTAGTTAGCATATTTATGCATTGGTTGAGTTACCTCGGGATCAAAACACTGGGCCTTAGACAAGCCATTGTGCGAAAAAGTATGGTACAATTACATAACATAATACTGTTAAATATATTGTAGCAACAAAAATACTCTTGAAATTCTTCCTTAATATTTTATCTATACTAATATTATAAAGAGGAAACCTTTGTATTTTTGTATGTTTGTAATGAATAGGCTCAAAAACTAATGGACCGATTTCAAAATTTCTTTTACCATTACTTAGAGGGATCCTTCCAAATCCGTATAGGCTATATTTTATCCCGGAAAATAGATAGGATTTTTTGTGGTAGTGAAAATTGTGGAGTAAGTCGACGAAAAAACTGCCGTACGTTAACGATTCTCGCGAACGCTGCCTAAATGGTTAGAGATGTATGGTTGACTTCTATAGACAAGTTGTAGAACTCAATAATGCCTACAAAAAAGTCCGCGATAGTATAAACCAAACATTTATATTTTAGCCATTATAACCACTTTTCCATAGAATAAAAGTAATTAAAATTATTAGCGTAAATTGATCATATTATCGTCAAATACCTACTAATCCTTATCCAAATAAACTATTTATTGAGCAAGATTGTTTCAATAGCTATAAATTACTTTTCATTTTATTCCAATCGGACAATTCATTCAAAAGATATTACGAATTGAAAAATGAATGATGGCCGCCGGCCGATATGTGTCGATATGAAGCAGGACTCGCGCGGTCGGCTCTTGCAGCGGACGCGGCCAAATCGAGTAAATTTACTGAATTAATGCACTCATTAAAATTGATTTCGGAACTAACCTATAAAAACATACCTACATACAAAACAATTTCTTTTTCAGAGAGCTTAAAAATAAATGTCCACCCGTGCGAAGCCGGGGCGGGTCGCTAGTCGGAAATAATTACAACTACAATTTATTGAACAAGCTAGTTTTATATAAGTTTCTTAAATAAATATTGGCTTTCCTCGTTTTAACAAATTCAGTTTCATACTTACTGTTCCGCTAAACGAAGTTGGTACTAAAAATGTTTGCACGTAACTAAATTATGTGATACTCACGCCCCCTGTTCTCAAACATGGTCGTACGCATATCGACCATAAAATTACTTCCACATTGCATAAAAATCTTTTCCGTGATGTTTTGGTTCTATAACTTATACATCTGAGTAGGTATATTATATGTAACCTTTCAATGTAATTAACATTAAGAACTTTAATCTAAGTTATTACGTAAGTTACCTCAAATCCGAATGACGATAATTGAAAATGAATGTTAATTATTACACCACTCTACATTTGAAAAGGTTATTTTTACATAGAGTTTTTTTTTACTTTTGTTTGAGAATAAAAAAAAGAAGTCGTGAGTTTACGATAAGCTGAACGTTTTTTTTTGTGTTTTTTGGAATAAATAACTTAGTGGGTACCTATTCTAAAAATATCAAGAAAAAAATATTATAATAAAAAAAAATCGGTTTAGTCCACGTTCAACCCTCAGTTTTTCTACCCCTGAAGTGTCGCAGACATTTGGAGAACTCCTGTTTCAACATTTTCTGTTGTTGTTTTAAGTTGAAAAGATTTTTTTTTATCATCTTTAATCTAGCAATTTGCGTTGGGATTACTAGAATTTTTTTTAACTCCTCTTGCTAATCTTGCTTGTATAACGCGTGGGTTTACGTCTTTAATGCAATGGATGGCATTCGAACAGGCAACCAATGATCCCAAGTCCGACGACAAGAAGGCTTCTATTCCTTATTTTACGCAAAGAGAATTTGTAGTCTTGGAATCCAGCTTTCAAACAATGTTGTATGCTATGCAGTGCAATTTACATTACAACAATAGAGAATCCAGCCCACTGTATATATTCTGTGCCATTAAGAGATTGTTATAGTTCTTTCTTAATTGGGATATCATAAGTAGTCGTCTACCTTAAACGGACTTACTAACATTTTACATGGCATTGAAAAAATGCACTAATGGCCTTACTCTTGATATACATACATAGGTATTGTTAGTTATGTATATATTTCGTAAGCTGTTTAGTTTAGAATTTATAATCCGCAATAATATGAATACTTAATATAGATATTTAAATAAATTCAAAAACAAAAGAAGGTTGTCAGTTTTTTGCGATCGCCACCTGGCATAATTAACCAGATTCCAAGTTTGCGTTAACGTGGGTTTTTTTTTAATATTATGTATGCTATTATACCTACTAATAATATAATAAAGAGGAAACATTGTTTTCTCTATGGGACTGCGTGTTGATCCGCGAGCAACAGCTAGTTCTAGATAAAATATATGTATAAAATAATTAAGAAATAGAAAAAATATTTTTATAATTTAGGAGTTGTGATTAATTTAACAGTGTTCCAATTATTTTACTGCACTACATGCTGTGATTACTTTGCGTGCATACTTTGGCCAATGTTTAGGTGTGGTTGAAAGTCTTGATGGAAAGCCATTTACAATAAACAACTATACGACTTCTTGTTAAAAAAAAATTAAGATACAAGAGACTTTCACTTATATTAGATAAAATAAATCTAAATTAACATACAAAATAAAACTAAAATAATAATAAAACCATGATTAAAAAAAACATCGAACTTTGAAAAATAACTTATTTTTACTCTACAAAAGTGTGAATTTAATTAAATCACTAAATATTTTAAAATATGCCAAACATAAAACGTTACCGTACAAGTATAGATATGCGGAAATAACACAAGTAGGTAATATTGAAACTAAACCATCCAATTTCAAATACCTATTACAGTCATCAGTAAATAACCATCCCAATATACCTATCATTTCACATACATACTTTGACGTAACCATTCGATTGAGTATACTCATTTTACACATAGACTTATTGAAATATGCATTACGACGTGAAACTTTATTAAACCATTTGCTTTCTTCACCCGCTTCCTTTCAAAATTCAGAAGCAATCAATATGTACGAAAAAAAAAATTACGTCGGTCTGTAATAAAACATTTAAAAATGTCGTGGTGGCCTAGCGGTTCAATGATAGGATTAGCACGCACATAGTTGCTGGTTCGAACCTAGGCAAGTACCAATGCGATTTTTTCAAAACTATAATTATCTTCTTTCTTAATCATTCTAAGGCATCGTTGACAAACGTTAAAGTTAAACATCGTAAGGAAACCTGGATTCCGAAAAAAAAATGGAATCTTAAATCGCCAACCCGCGATGACGAAGCGTAGTGATCAATGCTCATTCCTTCTCTATATGGGATGAGGCCTGTGCCAGTGCTGAGCTTGTGAGAGCCAGTGGGACGTTTATAGGTCAGTATTATTGTACAAAATTTTCCTCATTTTAAGCGCCCAGAAACGTACCTACTAATTCAAAATCAAAATATTTTTATTTCAAGTAGGCCTTTCCAGGAATTCTCGAAACGTAAAATGACTAGTTACGAATCAATGCCCCCAAATCTATGAAAAAGATCATACTTAATTAATTTTTTCTTTCCAACATAATTACATTTAAGTAATATTTAAGGTAATGTTCTGTGATCTTCTGCTACCGTCGTGCATAAGACATTAGTTCGAGTCGTGACGAAATATTGGATAGTCAGCATAATTTTCATACTGTTTCTAGGTTAATTATAGGCACTGCCATTTCTTCAAGGGAAAAATTTCAAGTACAAACTTTATATAAGAGGTCTTTTGCCTAGCCTTTTCCAAAGCTATGTTGGGGTCGGCTTCCAGTCTTACCGGATTTAGCTGAATACCGTATTTTACATAGAGCGACTGCCTATCTGATCTCCACAACCTATTGCTAGGTAATACAGTATTCCATAGTAAGACTGGTTGTCAGAATTGTAATGACTTAACGACTATCAAAGATCACTGTATGACAGTCGGGACCAACGGCTTAATGTGTTTTCCGAGGCACGGAGGGGTCTCGATATGTTTACAAATGTTCACCCATCCATGGACCAACCGCGGCGAGCGCGGCTTAACCTTTATTATCGGTCAAACCGCACGGCTTACACTTAGCCACGAGGTGTTTTCCATAATTTCCTTTCATGTTCCATGGCAAAGGTGTAATATTATTATTATTTGTTATAAGTATTTAGATTTTCGCGGTTTGTATAGAATTGTATTAAATTCTTTCTTGATACACGCCTTTCCATTTTTGTTACTGGTATAATAATGACTCTAAAACCCAATTAAAAATAAAAATATCATCTCAGAAAGATAATTATACGATCTAATACATTTTATATTAAAAAAACAACATTTTTTCAGCGCTATATTGCACAATAGAGAACAACATAATGAGTCAAATTATGAAATTAAATTCGGAATGAAAGTAAATATAAATTTTGTAATTAGTATTGATTGCTAATAAATGCTAAAGATTATCCAAAACTTAGATAAACAATCCGATAAAGAGAGTAATTTGCAATATCCATTAGAGTTAAAATGAGGCTAACATTTCATTATCTAGGTAGATAATATTAAGTATTTAATCTAAGTCTAATAAAACAACGTTATGGACCGGGAAGACATTTACTCTGCCGGGTTAATCTACCGTTACTCTGAATACGGTACAGCTCTTGGCTTGAAGTGGAAAATTATTAATTTTAGCATTTATTAACGATAGTATAATGGCAGTTTAGCAATAATATTCACATAAAATCATTTCTAAGAACCGAACCACCTCGACGATTTGATGGTGCAGTAAAGTATATTTGACTTTATTTTTGCCTCTAAGAGAATAATAAATGAAATAATAATAATATAATAGCACCAGCCTATAATTATTGTTCCACTGCTGGGCCCAGTCCTCTTTATATATACAGAACGAGGAGCATTGACCACTACGCTTGCTCATTGCTGGAGATTTCAGAATCCAATTTTTTGAAATCCAGGTTTCCTCGTGTTTTCCATCACTATTTGTCAATAGTATCTTAGAATTATTATTAATGTTATTGAAATAAGCTTAGTTTATTAAATACATTAATTTTGCAGGTAGGTACCTCTGTCACCAGATACATGGACGTTTCTGTCATCATTTCCATCTTTCTTAATATTTTCCGTGTAGAAGTCATTTCCAATTACATGAACAAATAAGAAGCATCGTATTTAAATGTAGTTATGTTTGCTGCTACGCTTTATTCAAATCGTATAATTGTACCAAATCACAGGCACGTGTACTTTTAAATACTCGCTAACAAATTGACGGTGACTACACGACTCTACAAACAAGTTTATGTAGAACATTATTCTTAAATGTCAAACGGCTGACGTACAACAATTAATGGGATCAAGTTATATTGAATATAGGTTCATACTCCAAAGTTTTAAGAGCCTTTATTATTTTTTGTGACGAGATCGTACAGAAAATGTCATCATACTCAATATTTATGTTTATGCCATTAAATAAACCAGTTCGTGTTGAATCTGATATGACTTCCTCGTTTTACTGTGTTGACTATTCGTCTTGTACCTACATGTATATGTATATAGGTGTAGACGTCACCATAAGCGGAGTTAATAGGCCTCGTCTACAAAGTCTGCAGTCTGTAGTTTTAAATTCTCGTATATTACATAAGTTTTATTAGACGCTAATGGTCCAATACTGAAACGTCATTTAGTATGACGCCGCCGTTAACACCCACGCTGTCTCTGTCACTTTAAGGTGTGAAGTAGCGACGGATAAACTTTTAAGAACGTATTAAAGTTAGCTGACGTTTCAGTATTCGGAGGTTACTGTAACAAGCAGTGATGTGAAGGCTACTTACTGCTGGTGATATTCGTAAATGATAACTATGCAGGTCACTCCAAGTAAAATACGGTATTGAGCTAGGTATGACTGGTAGCCGACCCCAACATAGCTTGGAAAAAAGGCTAGGTACGTGAATATACATATATTTTACATGTATGTGGTTTATAAAATGTCTATTCAATTTCCGTGGCAACTTTCACGAGACAATACATTTGTTCAATAGCTCAAATTCTAAATTATTAACAATTTTTTTTTTTTTTTCAAAAAAAAATCTATAAATGAGTCTGGCTGGTAGTTAAAAGAATAAGTGAGGGAAGGTGTTTAATTTTACAATCTTGTAATTACACATACAACAATGTAGTAATTGAATTAAATACAGTGAACCAATTAAATAGTAACGATTCAAAATATTTTAATTTAAATGTCATCAATTTATTTAATTAAGGATAAAGTGATATTTCCTCAAATAACCTTATCTTTTGATGATAAAAATGTCAATACCAATTACTTTGATTACTTGAATCATACCTATTGTAATTGCGTTAATTTTGCAAAATATATATTTTGTTTTGCTACCAAAGTAAACCACAATCAACCCGTTAGTTAAAGACCACAGATTGTAAAGAGATTTTATTTAATAATTTAAATTAATAAATATGCGATCTTATTTTTACTTTTTCGTACGTAACCTGTAAATAGTTTGTCTGAGTTAGATTTTGTTATAACACAATTTTTCACGAACAATAGACCGAGAGAACAGGCATTTAACATGGGGGTATTTGTCATATGATATGCCTAGATAGATATTTTTTAGAGACATACTTTACATGAAAATATTTATAACGTATCTTAGATTTAGTATATGACAACTTAAGTTACATGTAACATCGGATGACGCCCATGCAAACAAAAGAAATATACCTATCAAAAATACTAAGCAGGTACTATATTATAGTATATTTCAAAACATCGTTAGACATCGGCCCTATAAACGCATCCTAACAAGAAACCAGTTATATCATTACATCGTCGATCTTAAATCGAGCAAGAATAACGTGAAGCTAATTCAAGGTGAATGTTAAATAACAAATAATTACGTTTCGATGCGAATCGTATTCCTTGTTCGTTGTGTCGGTAATTGTTTGTTGATTAGTCAAAGAAGATGAAAGCCGTGTATAAATCCTGCGACGAAAGGGTTAATGACCGCGCCTTCCTTTGTTACAGACGTTCAGTTATTTTTAAAGTTGCGTACTTGTAAATAACATAATGTTGTAATATTTTGTAGGACTCTGGTCATGAGTGTTGAGATATTGTTTGAAATAAGTAAGGTGAGTTGTGAATTTCTTGGTTATTAGAAATATATATTATGGTAGAATTTAACAGAATATTATTGATTGTATACCATCATATTTACTGCATTAAAATTATGAAGTAATCAAAGGATACACGGATGGTCTTATCGCTAATAGCGATATCTTCCAGACAACCTTTGGATGGACAGGAAAGATACGATACAGAACAGGTACCTTTGCCAATGGTATACAGATAATATAGCGATATATATAGCGAACATATTATCTAGTGAGTCACATATCAACGTTGTTGAATTTATTTAATTACTAACTGAACCAAAAATCATCAAATATAGCCTGTGAAACTCAGGAATAATGTAGCTTTCTATCGGTGAAAGAATGTTCGATTTAGTAGTTCCAAAGATTAGAATAGAATAGAATATACTTTATTGTACACCAACATTTAGACAAATTGATTACACAAAGAAATTAGACAAATCTCATTAAAGGGTACAACGGCAAGATTACTTCTTACTTACAAACTTTACGTCTTTTAAATATTATTATAGATGGTATTTCCAGTGAGAGTGATTACCCTGATGTGTACCATACAATGTTTTCATATGACTTGCCCACATTAAATGACGAAGTTCAAACCACTTTAATAAATCAGGAGAGTAATGCGGCAGGAAATATTTCACGTTGCTTGATCTATTGTGGTTTGCTCCCATTCTCTTCATGAGGATGACATTATTTATATACTTAAGTCGATCCAATTGAATGCAAGCCCTACGGATGTTATTATACTGATTCACGGTTTCCAATGGGTCGTCAATATAATAATATTCAACTATTTAGTAACAAATAAGGAGTACATCTTATCGTGGCGATGGCAATCATATTCATGTATTGGCAAACATCTGATACAAGAACTGCAATAACCTCTGGACTGTCGACTATTTTTCCGCCATTAAAAGCAGCTTTCATTAAGTCGTCCAGTTATCACGTCTTTCGTGCGTCACCTGCACTGGTGTTCCATTGTTTGGGGAGTGATACCACATATATACACCTTACGGTAGATGTTTCTTTTTGTGGTAGGCCTGGAAAGATCGAGATCTATGCTTCGGCCAACCTGAGTCCGAAGTCGGTTAAGAGACTTCCTGACCAAGGTATCCCATGTCCCGAAAATAGTTTTTTATTATTTTAGACTAAGGGATCAGGTCATGGTGACGCTATTTTTCCACAGAGTAAAACATGTACCTACCAATACTTCATATAATAATATTTAAAGAGTAGGTAGAATTTTACTTAAAAGCTAGTCCTACATTTCTAAAGTATCGCTGGGTTCATAATGTAGGTGATTAGTTTTATGTATACCCATTATCCTTCAGCATACCACATGCCTTGAAGACAGCTTTATTCACACTTCAGAAGCAATTACCATAAAAAACAATAATGATTGAAAACTTGTTGCAACCTCCCACGCAGCTGTCAGTTATAGTGACACCTACCGGATTTGAATGACAACTATTTGGTTATGGCGTGCCGGTATTATTTAGTTTACTTTTTGGTAACAATGCAGGAAAGAGTCCTAATCATATGTCAAGGATTATTTGCCTAAAGTCCTTATTAGTTCAATTTGATAGGTCAATGTTATGAAGATTTATCAAGGTCAAGAGTTTTAAACGACGTTGCGATGTAGGTAATAAGTAGATATTGATATAGTTACATGAAACATCGATGTATAAAAATACCGAGACCCCTTTGTGTCTCGGAAACCACACTAAGCCATTGGTCCCGAGTTCCCCGACTACCTATCATACGTCAATCTTTGACAGTTGTTAACTCATTACAATTCTGACAACAAGCCTTACTATGTGATACTGCGTTACCTAGTAAAATGGGTTGTGCAGGACAAATAGGTAGTCGCTCCATGTTAAGTACGGTATTCAGCTAAATCCGGTAACACTGGATACTGACCCCAACAAAAGGGAAAAAGCTAGGCAGATGATGATGATATAGTTATACAGGATTAATTTTTATGGAGTGAGTATATTCTACAAGGTAATCAGGTGCATAAAACTGAACAGCTTTCTCCAAGAAACATAGCTCAAATCTTAAAATTGAATATCATATATTCATACAAATTCACAGTTCACGTGACTGGTGTTTGTATGAAAAAGTGAAAAAGTTGTTCAGTTTTATGCACCTGATTACCTCGTTAAATATACGCATTCCATAAAAAATAATCCTGTATAAACCTGTTAGTAGTATTTGAAGACTGAAGAGTGCCCTAAAGAAGATCAACACTGACATAAAGAAAGAAAAAAATAAGTATCTAGGTACATTTTGTTCATGATAGACGTTTATATTTTATATAAAGTACGCAAGTGTATATTGCGTACCTATACGGAACATTTAACTCGTCGTGTATGTTTTTGTAAGAGTTAACAAATGCAGGATAACATGTGTTAATTTGACGTATACCGCGATTACTTTTATAATTAATGTTTCATGTCATAACGTTTTAGTTTTTATTGTTTAACTAGATGTAACAAACTAGCGTTATTAAATTTATTACTGTAGTTGATTTTTGTTTATTTTAACGTGGTTTCAATGACAGAAAAATATAAAAGCCTGCATTGTTTTATGTATATAAATACCACCGCATGCTCAAATTATTTTTAAGGTTTTTCATATTATTTAATTTATCTATGCTTGGGAAATATTCCGACAGATCATTATGAGTTCTACAATCATCTATTCAAGATGGAAGCAATTTTCCGTACTTTGCCATAGCGAGAAGGCAAATAAACTTTCATAACATTACATTTACTTTCAAACACCCTTTGAGGAAAGATCATCAATCAGTTTCTGCATTCATACAGACGTCATTATGAACTTCTATTATACTATGATGAGTGTCCAAACGCAATATGCGGAAAAATAAGACTCAAAATGTGTTTTTTTAAAACAATCTCAAATTACCTAAAAAAGCAATTACCTAGTCCAAAATATGAATAATTCAAGAAATGAAATCCACCTATTTTAATATTACAAGTCGGCACAAAAACTTCACTCACTTAGCCAATCTGTTACAAAACATTGATAATTATTTAATGCAAGATACAAATCAATTTTCCGAGGCGCAGTCAATATTGTAACGAATACAAAAGGTATAATTGTGCGTAACGTTTCACCATAACATAACATGAACATTAATTGGGAAATACTTTGATTTGCTTTGAATATTTTGCTCTCAAAACAATTGATGTATTTTGATAGTCACTTAGATTCGCGTGTTGAAATAAAACCTCCATTACCATTCGTTCCCATATCATTATTTTTTCCTTCATCTTGCGTATTTTACAGTCTATGTAGTTAATTTTAGTAGCACTTAATCGTTAACAACTAAAGATTATCATATAAATGCCTTTGTTTTGAAGAAATACCCTATGGCCTAAGAAAAAAACTTTAATAGTATGTAACATAAACGATTTCTGCCGTTGAACTAGCTTATTTTTTAAAATGATGGCTTGAACTTAGCTTTATTGAACCACTGCAATTTTAGAAGCAGTGGTTACATTCAAACTAGTGCATACATTTATGACAAATGGATGAAAAATTTTGTAGGAAAAAAAAATGGAGTTTATTTCAACGGTATAGCCGTCAAGCAGATAATCTCATGTTTAGTCTTGACATTGCCAATGGATATTTCAAAGACTAATCAAATATTTATGTAAGTCACGAGCACCAATATGTATACACTTTCCTAAATTTAAAAGCAATTTTCGCGAGAAATAACGATTGTAACTTGGAGATAGGTAGCATGTTTTTCATTAAAATAGGAGTTCTAGTATACAATGTTCGTAACAACATGAAATTTTAATCAGAACAGTCGGAGAAAATCACTTTTAAAACTTGCTAAGGGTTTACATATTGGTGCTCGTGACTGTACGTTGCTGGCTTCAAAAACATGTTCCGGCATTTGGTGTATATAGAATCAATAAAATTAAGAAGGTAGGCAATTTTAAGCGGAAAACGTCTGCTACAAGCCTCAATGTTTCCTCATTGTTCCATCCTGTTAGTACAATACCGTCCTTATCTATATATTTGACATGCATGGTTAAGTTAGTTTCTTAATACGTAGTACGCAGGTTCTTTACAATGATGTACAATATCTAGTTGTTAAGAATAAATCCATAAACATCTTTTCTCGTATAAACTTATAGTTATTAGTTGGAATAACTAAACCAATTAGAATGATTAATAAACTTATAAATAAAATACAATTATTTTTATTAAATAAGCAGGTTATATAACATTAGCACATCATAAATAACACTCATATTGATTGTATCATGATGCAACGAAACTCCAAACACAGAAAAGCCATGGCCAAATACCATCAAGATTGCATTCAATATTATTTATCAAAGACAAAACTTTTTAATCAAATTGTTACGTGCGTTTGGATCACGAGATGTCGTTACAGCCTTCGAGTTAACAATGTAGGCAAGGAGTCTGCACTCAATTATTTTGATCTTCTTCTTTAAGAGCCACTCCAATTATTGAAAGTCGTCTACCAGCTGCTGGAATCTATATCTATCTTTTGCGAGGCGAAACAGTTCAGAAAATCTTTATAATGTGGAGGAATTGTAGTTAGGCGGTTTTACCAATTTAATAAATATACCTAAGATAGTGTTACTATGTATTAACAAAGCAAAGAGGGATTAATAAAATACAATTTACGGCCAAAGCATGCCCTTGAATCAACTCGCCATACAATTATTTATGACAGCTTATCCTTACCTTAGGTCCGAGTAGACTTGTTTTAGTAAACAAATAATAGGTAAATACTTCTCCTAACTCCGGAATACAGAAACGCAAATTCACTTTAGAACTATCTTAAATGCTTATCTGTGTACGATTCAAACAAAACAGTACTATAGTACTTAACAGTCTTTACACCTTAATGTGACAGAGACAGCATGAGACTTAAACTGATTGACATTTCAGCATTCGACCATAATAGTCATAAAATCTTGTTTCAATTATTTAAATGAATAAATTAGTTTGTCATATCCTAGCTCCCGGCCTAATCAATTTACAATTCCCCAGCACGGAGGCTTATTGTATGATAATTATGACAACTTGTAATGACAAGCAAATTTGGGCTTCCCATTCGATGCTTGCCACTTTACTCGCTTGACAGTGACAATGGCATGCCACCCACCTAACAGGCTACAGAAGTAGGCAAAGATAGAGTTGTCGTTATTTAAATTGATATGCCCTTTCAAGCGAGTTTGCGATTAAATAAAGCACCGTCATCCAATTTGAAAAGGCATTAATATTTAATATATTAATTTGATTAACTTTTTACAGGTGTATTTATGATTGAGTCAATTAGTTTTTATTCGTTAATTTACATACTAATGTGAATAGCTTAGTAAATTAAATTGTTACATGTTTATACTTGTTTTCTGAACAGTTTCTAAATCTAATTAGGGTAAGGTTATACTTTATGCAGATGTAATCTAGTATGTTGTATCGAAATATTTTACATAATTAAACTTGTAGTAGGTATACAAGTTCATTTTGATAAATTTAGACAATTACAGGAAAGCGACATTCCAGGAATTGCAAGCAAGATAACAAAGCCATATTTTCAGATCGACTTGAATCTATGCACTAAAATAATTTAGCAAGTTCTAACGTAGTCATAATGTACAATATTATGTCTACTTTAACAGTAGTTTATTACTATATAAAACGTGTGACAGATTAAACAAGCTTATCTCAAACATTTTACAAATATGCCACTGAAATGGCCCCATTAATATAAAGGTTACATTACGAAATGCCTTTACTTCACACCTTACAAAATCTCGACAATGCAAGGCAGCCCCCAAATCAAGTGTTATAGCAGTTCTTTTAAGGAATAAAGATACATTTTGGTCAAAAAACGTGCAATAGACTGATTACAAACGCCTTTATTAAGTCGGAACACGTATTATCTTGAATATGAATCGAATACAAATTGATTGTGTCACAAAAGTGGTTTATGTTCTTAATTCTTAGTTGGCCAGCACTTTGTTTGAATTTAAGAATTGTTGTTGTTTTTGATAGGGTGAATGTCTGTCGTCAACAGAACGAAATATATGCAAACAATTTGATCTTACCATGTATCTGGCAGCTTCTGTCATTTCGTTTTCCTTTTGGGCATGCTTCGATTTTCAATTTGAAGTGAGTCTCTTTGACTTTTAACAAATTCGAACAATATTTTAAGCGCCGTATGTAAGGCGTAACATATTTTATTAGACTAATCTATACTAGTCTCTTAAACACAAAATATGAATGTATTTACAAAATTTAACCTTCCATAGATTTGACAAAAATAAAATGTCTTGCAAAATTGCAAAGGTACGCGACAAAGTGCTTGCAATTGTTTCCTAACTTCAACGTCTAAAACTGTATCTACTACATATTTAACTCTTGAACGACGCTTGATCACACCTTTACGAGAAGGCAAATTTTATCCAATCTATTATGAGGCGATTTCGTTACTACGTATCGAATTCTGTCTATCATTATTCAATCTAGAGAACGTCAAATTCCAGATGTCTTGCTTCGATAAATCGTTGATTATTACAATCAAGTGGCACGGCCTAAAGATTGCCACCAGGTACCTATTGTGTGCAACACTTAAAACATACTTTCAAAGTAAATGATATTAATTTACATTAAAATTACGAAACTGTACCCGATTTTAGTGTAAAACAAATGCCAATGCGTGCAAGGAAGTTATAGTTGTACATCAAGATATGCAGTCCGCATCTACGTAGTGTTGTATCGCCCATTAATTACGCGAGTGTTTTTTGTTTTTGACTCAAGGGTTAATTTTGGAAGAGTAAGAATAACCGGTCTTACCAGTCAATCTACAATCTTTAGTACAGGATTCCTGTTCTTGGCTCTGTATGTCGTACCTGGAAGCAAAAATAGATGTTGTTGTTTTTGATAAGATGAATGTGTCTGCCGTCAACAGAACAAAATATACGCAAACATTGTGATCTTATCAAATATCTGGCAGCTTCTGTCATTTTGTTTTCCTATTGGTCATGCTTCGTTTTTCAATTTGAAGTGTGACTCTTTGACTTTTTACATATACAGGATGTTACCGAATGGGATAAAAGTATATCTTTTACAGAATGTTTCCAAAATTCCAGTATAAAATGAGTTGATTAAATGATTAATATCAAATGTTTTTGGTCAATTATTCGACTTAAAAAATATAGCCAGACCGCTCGCTGAAGCGATGTATCTTAACTTTTAGCGAGTGATGTAATATTGAGCATCGTAATGCGGTGACATGTGTTTTGTGTTTCTGGTGTCAAACAATTGTAGTGAAAAAATGGATACCAATTATACAATTAACTCTTCTGAGCTGTGTTAACCGGCTCTTTACTACATGTACTTTTCACTCCATATTAAGGATAATTATACCTTTTCGGTGACACTCTGTATATCTGAAACTTTTTAACTTTCGCAGTATTAGCAAATACTACCATATATATATTTGTTTTAGGTTCTATTTTATGTACAGGCAGATCTCGTTAGCTGCTGCTAATTGTAGTTTGATTCAGTATGCTTACGACTGCTACAATACCAGACATTACAGTATTACGTTATGTTGGTATTGCATTGGTCTTGCGTCTGTACCTATTTACCTTTCATTGAAAATTGGATCAAAACTTTTATTGCATTTTACACGATATATTTTTCTAGTTGAACTAGCTAATAATTTAAATGGACGCAAAAAGATGATTATATAGTACATAGTGATTTGTATACTGTCCTCTTTCTTTAATTAATCATCCAATATATTGTGGGCTACAGCTGGCCTCTTGCAAGCTACGTCATAACCCCCATAATATAAATAGACGTGAAATAGCACTTTCCTGACATTTTGCAACTAATTTAATTTAACACATTGATTAAAATGATTCCTTTATATCCATAATTCCAATTCAAGTGTACCAATTACTTTTATTAATTCTATCGACAAAAATATATACAACAAAAAATAAATTGAAATATGATATAAATTATTTTATATCTGCATTTCAAATTCTCGAGACTTTGAAAGTAGGTATAGGGAGCGCATTCGAGTTGAATCAAAAGTTTGCTTTATTTTACGACAATTACCTACCCATTACAAACAAAGACAAAACATTACCCAGTTCCCAATGTTCATTTGTTTTGTAGTTTGATTTCTTGGTATATTTAGATAAAATGAAAATGGAAACTAAGGTTACATAGGTAAGTATAATTTATTTGGCTTGAAATAAATATAATCTTTCGCAAAATCATGGTTACCCTACGAATATGACAGTAACCTATTTTTATCACATAACTTTAATCGCATGCGAAGGGAGAAAGGAAAGTCAATGTATAGTTTAGTAAGGAAGTAATTGTTTTAATACCTCTCAGAGTTCTATCATTTCCACGAGAATGTCGTAATACTAATAAATTTATCAGACCATCCAACAACGTCATCTGACGTTCCAAGTGGATTCTAACTCATTGTCAATGCGGATACAATTTTTCTACTGACACATGAAACTGCAGAACTGCTTTCTGCAGAAACATGAAAAAGGATTCTTTCTTAAGATTTCAGAAGTTCAGGACTTGTTCTCGACCTCAAATTTAAAAGTTAAAGAATAGTTGAACTGAATACCATGACTGTCATCCTCCCCTTCCCTTATCTTCACGGGGTCGGCTCAGCATTTCTTAATCTTCCATGTTTCTTATTATTCTCACAAGTTAACAAGTAGCATTCTTTCTAGACATAATATCTTCCGAACCTTCCTCATAGTAAAAATATACATGATAAGTGGTACTTATAGTGACTGATGAGTAGATATCTAATGATTACATTACTGTGAAAATATTATTTTTTACTTGCCCAAATGAATCACTTATTCAATTCAATATTCAAATCAAATAATACCTATTCAAAGGTACATAATAATACAATAACATCAATATCTAAACAATACTCATAGATAATATGATTTCTATCAAATATATGTAGGTATATTAAGAATAAAAGGTGGTTATAATGCATAGAAGAATAATTAAATAAAATTATCGTTAGTTGAGCAAAAGGGTCATAGTATTAGTTTCGCAAATGCAACCAAGGTAGCGTTTCGCCATTACACTTAGGGCGGCTTCATTCGAAGACTGTGTGGATGCTTCATGTTGAAACTTGTGAACAAAATCGTGACTTATTACACAAATACTGCTTCTATATAGCCATCAACAGTTAGCACGATCTACTTATAATTATTCGTTTATTATTAATAAAATTATGTTTACGCACATTACTTGTGGCTTAGTACTGATTTGGATTAAGAGATCGTGATCGTCCTTTCTTATTATGTAGTAACTTGAGATGTATATTGGTACTTGTGTATTATCACGCCATAAAGGGTTGTAACCATAGACTCTCGACGTCTGTGGTTGTGCAAAGAACAGCACTGCAAATTGTATTATCGGAACTGGTTTGGTTCTGTGTTTGATTTTGTTTTGAACTCCCTTACTTACCAAACCGAATCGAAAACAGAATTCTAGTTATAAGTTCAGCACTCGCCAAACTTTATGGCCGCTCCGAACCTAGCTACTAAATTAAGAGGTCACTGGTGTGCCATAACCACATCTAAAAACACAATTGTTACTTAAAAAAAATTAAATACACCATACACGAGACTTGACGATATAAGATATCATTATAACTTTAATACAGGCCATAGACACCGAGTAGGTACTTAGGTTATTTTTTGCTTCCTTTTGCATGTTCATGTATAAAAACAGTTCCATTTAAAGATATGTTGTTTCTTTTTGGTCTTGTCAGGACTTTTTGCGAAACACGTCACGTTTTTGTACCATTAAGGCATTTATACATTATTCTTTGAATGTCAAGTTCTTCATTAAATATTATTAGCTGTATACAATGTATGTGATTTCTGTTCTTGTTTTATTTTATGAAAATTTGTCCTTTTTGGTTTTCAAGACAATATTATATTATGTATCTTCGATTTTTTTGATCGCTGTTAAAATTAAAAACATAACAATAGGTACCATTGATTACAATAAAAACGTATTACAAAACCCTAATTAATTTAATACTGAACTTTGTAGTACCTTCACGATTATTAAAGTTTAAATTAAAAGTATCGAGAAATAAAACTTATTTTAAAATGACATTTGATTGAGATTACAACTTACATTAATTATCTTAAACACTGAAGTGAATACCCATTAATCTAATTTCAAAATCAAGACAAGTAATAAATTCAGTCTGAATATATTAATGCTTACTGTAATTGTACCACATTAGACAAGTACTGAATTAACGGAAATGTTATGTATTCAATTATAAAAACATTGCTAATAATACAGTTTGTTTATATACCAATAATAACAGTAATTGACAAAAGTAATTGAATCTTTAATTGCATGATTACTGCGCTTATTATTTTTATGACTCTTGGTGTATGTGTTGATAAAGCTCTCGGTCTATGCACTAAATATTTCATACCTGTTTTTAAGTGTATAGATTCAATTAGTTATCAAACCATCTATAAAGAAAAAACTTACTGTAGAGACTTGAGTGGTATTTAAGATTATATTATTATAGTATAATACCGGCTCATAAATTTCCCACTCCTGGGCACCGGCCTCTTCTCTTATAGAGAAGGAATGCGTATTGATCACCACGCTTGCTTATTGCGGGTTAGCGATTTGAAATACTAATTTTTGGAATCCTTGTTTCCTCACGATGTTTTTCTGTTATCTTATAATAATCAAGAAAGTAGGACCTGGGTTCGAACCTGCAGCCATGTGCATACGAATACGGTAATTTAACCGCTTGTCCGACTTATAAAATGGTTAAATCTAGTATAGTGTTATTCTTACAAAACCCCTAATAAACTGTAAAAAAAAACTGAATAGCCGACAACTAACTGGAATCTTTAATATCCTGAATTCCTTAATGTAAAACATATTACCAGTTAACTTTTTTAGCGAGATAACCATATTTAAACTACACTAACGATGCGACACATACTTTACCCCCAGAGGAGGAAACATTGAGAAATATGTAGTATACTTTTAATTTAATTAGAGACTTAGGTCGAGACTTCAGTTACGCAGGTTCCAACAGCTTTATTGCTTCAAAATGTGTTATTTTTTACGCAGAATGCTGCTAGTGCTATGTATGATTTCCCCTTTGAGAAGAAATCAACAAAAACTGTCTATCAAAAATGTATTCCTACCTAACTCAATGTGAAAACAAGATAATAACTTCGAGTATTGAATTGGAATAAGACTTGTGTTCATCCTTAACAAGCTGATATTTCATCTTTTGAGGTGCGAACGTGTTCTAAACTAGAAACATCACATCAATTCGTGAGGAAGCAATCTTGAGGCTCACGTCGATCCGTTCTAACACGATCTCTGTGAAAAACATCGAACAGAAATAAATTGAAAATCAGTATGTTGGCCTGGTATTGCGCCACAGATTTACACAGCTCGTAAGAAATTTTATTAAGTTCGGTACGTTATAGATGAGGCAATACGTCTGGTGATCGAAGTTATTGAATACTGGCTGAGAACGCGGATTCACATTCAATGGATGTAACTAGAATGAAAGGTTATTAAAAGAAATGCTTTACTCATACATGTAAAGACATAAGTAAGATTTTTTTTGTTTAATAATTACTGTGTGTAAGAAGGGCATGAACCAAACCAAATCAAGTATGAACAAAAACGTGCTAAATAAGCTAACCGGAATCATAAATTACTAGAACTGTGATTAGGTAACGTAATTATATTAATAACATTTTCAAAGAGTTAAAATCCTTTTCACTTAATTTCTGCTGTTAACAAATAAAAAAGACGAATTTGAAATAAAACAAATTTTAAACGGATTCTATCGCGGTTTATTCTGATTTTAGTTCCCGACATTTCGACGCCTTTTCAGGTGTCACGGTCAGTCAATCTGCCCGTGACCATGTCTCACATTCGCGTGAACCTCAGAATTTATTAATAAAATAATTAAATTATAAGTTTCCCAATTTTAATAAAATATTTATTTTATCGAAATAGAATGATGCTAATTCTAAAAATCAATGTGATTTATTAAAATAAAGTGCAAGCAGTTCATGTTTATAGCGCACTCTTACATCAGACAGCGTTTTAATACTAACAACATTTCGCATATTTAAGTCAAGCACCGTTTTATGTCAGTTCAAATTTATGACGTTTTAATTGCATTCTTCGTTGTTATGCATAACCCTATGACAGATGTTTGACAGTAATGCGACTTAAGTTGCTGTTAATATAAATTTTAAATGTCTACTGATTGTACTAGTGATTTATACGAATTCGATTATAAATACGATTTTAACGAATTTCTAACTATTTCACAATTTAGTCTAAGACAAACTATCTTCAGTAATCTAAATTTCTGCTGATTTCTGTTTTTCTATATTCAATTAAGTTTGACGACAAAAATTTAGGCTTTTTTATCTAATTTCATTAAATTATCTATGCTATAATATATTATTGTAGTAGCACTGGCACGATATATTTATACCTAAAGCCAGTCTAACTTTAAACACTCTTTTAAAAATATAAGTAAATTTACAGTATGGGAAAATCGGCTAGGATAAAAACTCGAACATTACACAAACGTTTTACAAATAATCTTTGTTTCTAAAAAACGACGCCCGCACCAAGAAATTTAAATCTCGTGTCGCGAGGGTTTCACAAACATTCCAATCACATGCTCAAAGAACACCCAGACTTGGAACAAGTATCTGTGGATCACACAAATGCTTGTCCCATGCGCGGATTCGCAACCACGTCAGGCACAGTGGTAAGTAGCGTGGTGACCTATACCACTCGGCTATCCGTGCAGTCAATCGTGCGATTATTTATAAAAAAAAACATATTTCAAGATGTATTTTCAAAAACAAACACATTCATCAGTCTATCGTAGTATGCAGTCATCAAATAGTTTGAAATACAAAAGTTTTAATTAATATTCAAAAAAGTTTCTTATTAATACGATTTCAAAGTCAAGAAATCAACATCATAAAATTGAAACCTTGCCATTAATGTGAATGCTGTGAATTTTTACAACATTCAATAAACTTATTTGTCAAGTGCCAGACGAAGTATTAACATATAGTAGGTCGATACTACAAATGAAATATTATACATAATAATATTATAAAAGATGTCTTTAAAATGCATTTTTTAGATTAAATATCTAAACAAACCTTGTAATCTAGAAAGATCTTCAAATGCATTGCATAAGCTTTCAAGGGAACTTCTCTATATTTTTCGCATAATTTATGTAAAACGGTCTACGCGTTTGCCTTCTATCTGGATTTGTTTAAGAGCAGCTAAGGAGCTATTATTAAGTATTGAAGTTATCTTTTACGTTATGTTAAGTGATGATAATGTCTCTTCGATTCATTTTTGAAGTCGATTTTTTTACCACGAGAGTTTAACAAGAATACCAGTAATGTGTGACCACAGTGCTAGGTATGCTAATCTATGCTAATCACAGTAGATTAAAAAGGGTTACGCTCACAGCTGTGCATGGCTTATAGTTTTTAAATTACTTAGTTGATCGACTTCGTAAAATGCATGATGAAAATTATATCACTCTACTCTAATTTGTTTAAATAGCATACTAGCAATGTGGGCACACATTACTGATATACTTGTTAACCCCTCATGGTAAGATAAACATAATAATATGCTTTTGTTGCGAGTCGGTTTTGTTGCGAGTCGGAGCGATTATTATACTCCAAGCACATAATATGAATTAATAAACGAGAATATAAATAAATAAAATAATAAAAGAATTTAAATAAATAAAATGAAGTTAATACACTTACTTTTAATGTCACGGTCCGAGAAAATGCTATAGTTTGTGACAACATCAGCTATTATCAAGTTCATTTGCTTAGAATATTAATGATACAAAATTTATTGGTATACATTAAAAACCATGTCCTCAGACTAATGAATACATTGGCAAATATATCTCTATCTGTATTTGTATAAATTTGAATTTTTGAATAATTCAAAATGCAATGAAAGTATGAATTATTTGAGCTAATTCTTATCATACATTTTAATTAAGATATTTTAAAATCATACCTGCAAGTAATCAATTTGCATAGTTAGAATTATATGTTCAGTTTTTTATTATATTAAGGATATTTATTGCTAAATTTCATAGTACAATTTGTTATATGTTAGTTGTATATGACAAATGCTTATAATGAATAGTCGTGTGTCGCAAGGTTTTTTGCAGTCCACAAATGTGACCGAATTAATTTAAGTGACATTGTAGTTTGGTTTACAATAAGTCCTATCTTGGATTCGAGATTGGTTGCAAGACATTCAACAGTACAATAATAACAATGACATTACGATTATGATATATAAAATACATACGGAGAACCGTGACCACAATCGTTTTCATATTGGGGTATTGAGCAGTTTTGATTAGGTTTTACAATTGTAAAATACCATTTAATGGTACAGGAAGTTTAAATTAATAATCAAATATAAATTTATTAAACTCAGATATTAATTATAAGGCTAATACTGTTATTATGAAAAAATATTCCACCAAATCGAAACAAGTTTTAACATCCCTTAGCTTATATGCACTATGAGAAGACAGATTTAATTCTACCATAGATAAATACATAAGTACCTGGATCACCGAGCCTTGCTCGTTTTTTTATGGTAGTGTGTTTTTTAGAAATTATATTTAAATACCAATTACATACTGATGAAATGAGGAAGTATGAATAATATTTGTCGATCTTACCGACATAATAATAAAAAAATGTGAACCGGTTATCAAAATCACGAGTGCAATTAGTTTAATATTTTATAAGAAACAAATACTTATTTTTTTAACAGCTTATCAATAAATCAAAAATAACATTAAAATTAAAAAAATGTTTTATGGACTCTAAATTATCATGGCTTTTAGATCAAGCTGTACTCTCTAAATATGACAATATAAATCATAATCCAGCGGATTAAGATGACTAGACGACGGCCAGTCTTCAGCTTTGATGAAGTCCGAAACGTTCGTTTCCAACCAAGACTTCGTAGAACAAGCTTTATGACCCGGCGCCGAGTCTTGCTGGAAGGACCATTCTTGGTTATTGAAGATTGTTAAGGGACCTCACTACCTTCTCAAGAATGGTATCTTGATACCCTTGTGCCGATGTTTTGATACCTTTTTCACAAAAGTGTGGCTCAGTCACTCCTTCATAGCTAAGAGCCCACCAAACCATCACTAAAGTTGGATAGTGCGCACGTTGCACTTTGTCGGCTAATTGGGAAACTTTCTTAGAGCTGTGAGCATAAATACGGTCATTTTGTTTGTTAAAAAGTTGCTCAATTGTGAAAAAAATCTCATCCATAAACAAAATGTTTCTGTGACCTCCTTTTGCGTACCGCTTCAGTAGTTGTTTCGATTTTACCACCCTATTCTTTTTTAAATTATCAGTTAAGAAATGACCAGTACGTCTCTTATAGGCTGCAAGTCCTAAGTCATCTTTTAAAATACGCGTCATGGTTCTAAGGTGCTATCTTCATCTCCCGAGATAAAATCTTTTGCTTTCGGACAGGATTTCTTCGAATTCTTTCCCTTCCTGCTTTGACCACCTTTTTCGTACGAATACTACGTGGACGGTCTGTTTTTTTCTGTCACTAACAGAGGAGGTTTCATCGTACCTATTAATAGCCCGACAAACATTTTGCTAAAACCAAGCGTATGGGGATTTTAAAAATTGCATTTGGCTCCATACCTACTTTGTATAATGCAATCACAGCGATTCTGTTCTCTTTATCACCCCACTCCATTTTAATATCGCAAAATATTGTACAATGTATTGGCGCCAAAATGAGAAAACACAATGAACAATCATATAAAAATGACAGATTCCAAATTCAAATGTAATATTTTGTTTATTTTGAATTGTAACAGTATTGATGGCCGTATATACAAGAATTGGTCGTTTAAAGATTTAAGATTACTGAAAACACGGATATCACGACATTTTCTGAAAATGAAATCTAGCTAGATCGATTTAACGCCCCCGAAACTCCCTGCATACAAAATTTTATGAAAATCGTTGGAGCCGTTTCCGAGATTCAGATTATATATATATATACAAGAATTGCTCGTTTAAAGATATAAGATAATGGTTGAGGCGTGGGCCAACAGTATGGGTGCATACTAGGTATGAAAATTATAATATATTTAGCACGTAAGTTAAACAATAAAAATATTAGAATAAATCAATCATCAATCAAATTACTATCAATCAATTAAAATACATATTTTTTTTTCATTTTTCAAAACAATAAAACAATATAATTATGGCGGGCTTGTGACGTCAAAAGTTAGTAAAAATAGTAGCTACCACTGACATGGAGGGCATTGGAGGGGCTCTCCATGTTCCTTAACTTAAATTAAGTATCGTATCTAATCGTGTCTAGGTCTTTTCTTCTGCCTAGCCTTTTCCCAAGCTATGTTGGGTTCGGCTTCCAGTCTTACTGGATTTAGCTGAATACCGTATTTTACATGGAGCGACTGCCTATCTGACCTCCACAACCAATTTTAATGGGTAATACAATATCCCATAGTAAGACTGGTTGTCAGAAAAAAAGACTTAACGACTGTCAAAGATCACTGTATGACAGTCGGGTCCAACGGTTTAACGTACTTTCCGAAGCACGGAAGGGTCTCGGTGTGTTTACAAATGGTCACCTATCCACGGACCAACTGCGGCGAGCGCGGCTTAACCTTTATTATCGGTCAAACCGTACGGCTTACACTTAGCCACGAGCCCCTCCTAATCGTGTCTAGGTAAATATTCGTTATTTCAAAAGTGTATAAAATTTTACTTTGTCTAAAAACCGGAATTTGTTAATAATTAGTCCGCAAGCACATTTAGACTAGTCCATCGGTACAAATCGGTACAAGAGTACTTACTGAACTAGGAACGAAAGAAAATTAACACGTATTTTTTTTCAGAAGACAGCTTTAAAGTTCGTTTGACTTACAGTAACCTCTTTTTTGCATATGTATCAAATTGTTGTAAAAACAGAACGAGCTTTGGAGTTTTTCTCTGTCTCGCTGGTCTCTATCACAATCAACTAATATATTAACGTCTGCATTTAGAACTTGCTTCACGTTTGAAAATTTTATATTCGGTAGTCAGGTAGGACTATAGATGGCAAAATGTGACTTACTTATTTATACATAGATTTTGGTAAATTTAAGTCTGGAAATTTGGACGAAAATTATATTTTTTTGCTAGATATTAAGTAATCCATTTGAAAAGTAGTTTTATTTTAATGTTTAGCTAGAACTTTACATACTATAATAATATAGACTGATTGGATAATCAAGTCAAAATTATTATCCTGTTGATGAGAATATTTTATATCGAGTAAACCACCCAATTGAAGGTAGGTACTTAAAAATATTAAAATGATATCAGCCAGTACGACTGATGGTATTTTATTAAAAAAATAATCTATGCATTATTAAGATATTTTTTATTATCTACCTATTAAATTTTTGACTGAAAATAATATTTTTTTATTTATTATTTATTATCTAACAATTAAATTTTCGACTTTGTAAAAAAAATAGTATCGACATCTTTTTCTCCTATGATAACAATGCGTTTACTGGTGTATGTATAGATAAATTATGAATAGAACTATACAGATGTAAACTAACCCAGTACGACAAACACCTATTTCAAGTACAGATGCTACATAAAACCAGTTTCAGAAGGTCAACGGGCACAATTACGGCTTTGTTATGTTATAGCTTCATCGAAGACAAAGTAATGAGTTGATATCACGGAACTATAATTATATGTAATACCTATGTTGCGTAACGGAAACTACCTATATTTCATACATTTACATACAAGCACGTACACTTTACGGCTACTTTGGTTGTGTTAGTTAGTTTTCCCTTTGAAATGTTTTTCATAGAACCAGAAACTTAACTATTTTTAAACATTCAAACAATTTACAAACCTAAAATTAAAAATAATGATATAGCTTTCTAGTCGAATCGAAAAACTTGAAAAACTAAAAAACATAATCCAACAATAGATAATACTGGAACAGGGTGAATGTTTACTCCCTAGAATAATCATTATAATTATATTAATCTACATCCCCTGTTCGTGGCTAATAATAGAATCAAGTTAAGCAAGGTCGGATTTATAGGTTGATACAAATTATAATAATTTAATTTTAAAACTGGGTTACAGGGAGATAGACCCGACCCATCCAGTTCAAATTCTGTAATAAATGGAGACGTTTACTATTGTAAGGTTTAATATAAAACTGTGCATAAAATATATAAGGTGTCCTTCAGAAGCCCTGCGGCATATAATTAAGTTTTTGTTAGATTTCTTACTTACACTGTGTGTAACAAGGAGGTAAGGACGCAAAAAAAATGTTCTGTCTACAATATTGTTATTCAGTCATTGTGATGAATAACAATATATAATGATAGGTATAGGTGCACAATAAATAAACTGAGGTGACTTATTGTTTTCTGAGGTTTACGCGAATAGAAGACATTGAAATAAAATTACTTTAAACGGATTCTATCGCGGTTTATTTTGATTTTAGTTCCCGAAGTTTGCCCGTGACCATGACACCTGGAAAGGTGTTGAAACGTCGGGAACCAAAATCAAAATAAACCGCGATAGAATCATGTTCATTTTAGTTAAGTGACTTATTGCAATGATAGTGGTAGACAAAGTTAATCCGTGTCTGCTGAGGTCACGCTTGAGATATCCAGGCAGTTCGTGATTCAGACACGCCAGAACATCTGTTCATTGTAGTTGATGACATCAGGATGACTAAAAGCTTATCCCTAGACATTGCCATCTTAAAGGTTAGGTAAAAAATTTAAATAATTGAAATAATATTTATTGATTATATTTTGAGTTTGCGTCAGAACTGTGTGGCGTCGAAGTGATTCAAAAGTATGTGATTGTAAATTATACCATATATTTACTACTAGTACAGTTGCCTTAAATTTGTGAACAGTTTTGACTCCAAAAGTTATAAACTTTAACTCAATTCATCATCTAATTTTGCTGTTAACTGTACATAAAAAAAAAAATGTTCGTTATATGAAGACAAATATTGGACCTACTCACTACTAAAATTTAAGTTCAAAATGACGCTATCTCGATATTTTGCCTGATTGAGGCCAAAATTATTTAGTAAACTCAATACGTAATAACGTCAATATAAACCATTTACATAATTGTTATAATTACAGATATAAAGCTTACTTAACACGTATTCTTATATACGACGGCACTATATGTACATGAATATTCATTTAGCAATTACCTTATTTTAAATGTCATGGTGGCTTATCTGTTGTATGGATTGTATGGATTATCTCATTTCATTCAAAAGAATATTATTCATTATGTCATAAAAAAAAACATTTTATTCTTATTTGATTTTCGACCCGTGTTAATTCTGTAAACGAGAAACGTTATGACCGATTATTTGCTCGATTTTCATGGTTGTAAGATTCTAACAAAGTATTTTTTATTAGTAACTAGCTTTTGCTCGCGACTTCGTCCGCGTGGAGTAATGACTTCCGTCAGAATTGGGGTTTTTCACTTAGTTATCGCCTGTTCCATGGTCTATCGATTACATGTGTAAACAAAAAATAAAAAAATCTAATTGTCTCCCTTTACAATTATATTAGAAATATGTCTCTATGGAATCATGGTCTAAAAAAGGAAGCAAATAATAATTAGAATTTATACAGGACGAAAAGGACACGACGCGACGGCCGGACGGTCTAGTGAAAGTCGCTGGAACCTGCTGGCACCGTTTAGCATGGGTCTGGCCATCGTGGAGATGTCTTTGGGGAGGCCTATGTCCAGCCAATACACAGCCATACACAGTGTATGCATAAAATGCTCACTTGCTTCACTGGTGGAACCTACATACAAAGTTTTAAGTGAATCCATTGAGAAATAAATATTTTCAATTTACCACCCCTTTTTCCCCTTTGGGGGGGAATTTCCAAAAATCCTCTCTTAGTGGTAGCCTACTCCTCCCAACAAACACACATGCCAAATTTCAGCTCTTTACGATGAGTAGTTTCGGCTGTGCGTTGTCTGTCAGTCAGTCAGTCAGTCAGTCAGTCAGTAACGGAAGAGTTTTATATATATAGACTAGCTTTTGCTCGCGACTTCGTCCGCGTGTAGTAATGACTTCCGACAGAATTTGGGTTTTTCACTTAGTTAGGTATCGCCTGTTCCATGGTCTATCGATTACATATGTGTAAACAAACATTGAAAAAATCAAATTGTCTCCCTTTACAATTATATTAGAAATATTTGTCTCTATGAAATCATGGTCTAAAAATGCTATGTTCACTTATACATATGCTATGCTCACTTGCTTCACTGGTGGAACCTATATACAAAGTTTTAAGTGAATCCATTGAGAAATAAACTTTTTCAATTTACCACCCTTTTCTCTCCTTTGGGGGGGAATTTCCAAAAATCCTCTCTTAGTGGTAGCCTACTCCTCCCAACAAACACACATGCCAAATTTCAGCTCTTTACGATGAGTGGTTTCGGCTGTGCGTTGTCTGTCATTTACCACCCTTTTCTCCCCTTTGGGGGGGAATTTCCAAAAATCCTCTCTTAGTGGTAGCCTACTCCTCCCAACAAACACACATGCCAAATTTCAGTTCTTTACGATCAGTAGTTTCGGCTGTGCGTTGTCTGTCAGTCAGTCAGTCAGTCAGTCAGTAACGGAAGAGTTTTATATAATATATATAGATATAGATTTGTTGATTGAATTGAAAACTTGAACCATTTTCGTAGTAGTGCCTTAAAAAAAACGAAACACAAATACAAATACTTACATTAGAGTATTTCATCTACAAAAACTAAATTACTGGCAAAAGTTCGCAAAATACCTACTTAATAAAAAAAGCAATTATATTGAAGACCTACTCGTCGTAATTATTAGAGGCCGAATTGAGGTTAAAGTTAAAGATAGGTAATTTAATATTTATTTATATTTGAGTCATTAATAAATGAGTTTTTATGATATTTTTCTTTCCTCCAAGTAATCGCAAAGTTCGTTTACCTCGTACAGCTAAAAAATATGATCGCAAAGTTAACGACAAGGTCGTTACAGAATAAAGGGCTGTATCCAGTTGAATGAACTTTATACTAAACAACAAACTTGCGCTGATTGTTCAAAAGATGCGCAACTATTGAACTTTTGAGTAGATTAACATTTTCGATAATTTGCAGGGTCGCGCCTTTTAGATAGAACGCTTCAGGCGTGTTGTGAAATCTTTATGATATTGCTTACAGGCAAGAAGAACTCTTGCACCAACGTTCTTGTTAAGCTTTATTTGTTCATACACTTGTAGGTGCAACATGCTAAGTAGTGAAGAAATTAATAATTACATTGTATAACCCCCTTAGGGTAAAAGCCTTCTCATTCAGCATTTTTTCCTATTTTGTGCGGTCAATTCATTTTTGCCCGCTATTTTAATTATATCATCGACCCATATTTTCCGTTGTCGTCCTCTTTGTCGCTTCCCAGTTTCATTATCTTATCCTCAATATTTAAAAAAATCTGCCTAATTACATACTTGAAAAAACAATAATCGTTTTATAGTTTCGATTACCTAAATATAAAAAAAAACAACTGTTATTACTGACCGTTATGTTTCACGCTTTTCACATAACTTTAAGTGCTATAACTTTTTCGATTAATAAAAAAAAAATTCTTAAACAAAAAAGACAATCTCATCCAACATCAAATAACACTTTACATGATCTTATTTGTAAGCTAAGCTAAGCTTAAAATTAATATGCGTTCTGCCTTGAATCACCACATAAAATGCAATTACCTACTGATTTATGTTCGGTAGCCCTGCGCATAGTGCGCATGCGCCGCCAGGATAACAGTGTAATTGAAGACTCGTCTGCCGTCGATCACGGCTCACGGCCGATTGGAACACGACCGCGATGATCTAGTTCTGGGTGAGTAAAATGCTGCTTTTGTATTTTTAAACCTGATTTAAAATAATGATAAGTTTAGAAAACTGTATTATTATTTTAAGGCAATTTTCTTTTGTTATTATATTTTAAAATTATTTAAATACCTGTGAAAATAAACGTTTGCTAGGCACTCGTAAAACGTTTAATTTATTGATTATTGACCTTACCTATGAGATATTACACATACAATTAGCTATATAAATTAAATATAATATATTGTTGGACATTTCTTAGGTTAATAATGAGGGTAGGATGACGGGTGCTATATAAGCGGCTGAATACGGTGCCTCGGGGCATTCGGTCGCCATCCGTCGTACGAGATAGATGTCGGTTGTAATTATAACGTTTCGTTATTTTCGAGTTAGGGTAGATTTTGTCCCGGTATATTTTTGTCTAGTTGTGTATTTCTTTTATTTAGCTTTGTCCATTGTTTAAATAATTGTGATTTTAGTTTTTAGATAATAAATCTGTATTTTTTTTTAATTTAATCCGCTTCTGATTTCTAATATCAGAAGTGGGATAAAGATTCATTCCCACTTATATCCTGATTTTAATTGCAAAATAGTTTTCGATTTATTTTTGTTGTTTTACGAATATTTTTACAATGGATAAACGTAATCGTTCCCGGTCTTCTCACCACCGTTCGCGCGTGTCTCGCGATCGGTATAAGCGTAATAACCGTCATAGCCGTTCACGTAGCGATTCGCGTAATCGGTCGCGGCATTCTCGTGATAGTTCGTGCACACGCACCCCGCGTGTCCAGTGTTCACGAGACCGACGTATGCGGGAGCGGCGTACGCGAGGACGTCAGTGTCGGTCTCGCAGCAACTCGCGTGAGCGCATGTCGCACACCATGCGTTCCTGTGGACGGGACTGCAGGCACGGTCCCATACTGTGTGGCGAGCGGGCGTCACGCACCGTACGCACTCCGCCGCTGTCACCTGTGGCCCCGCCGCCGAGCAATTGTGAGTCCTGGAATGCTGTGCTGGCGCGACTAGAAGCGCTGGAACAGGGTCCTCATGTGCCAACTTCGGTTGGACAGACTTCGGTTGGACCAGGTACAGAGCAAATTGTAGAGGCAATTCAATCGCTGAAATCCGTAAGTACCCACAGTTATTATGTCTCCAACTTCGACCCCAACATTCATGACGTAGATTCTTGGTTTGAAGAGGTCGACAGGGCCAAGTTATTGAACAAATGGGACGATCGTGAATGCCTGTCTAGGATAGGTAACTGTCTGAAGGGAGACGCCAGGTCGTGGCTCAATGAATGGGTGTGTAATGACCGTACGTGGAGTAATTTTAAATTAGATTTTAAACCTTTATGTGTAAAGAAAATAGATTCGGCAGGAATTTTGTACGAAGTGCTGTCCTCCAACTCTGATAAATATCAAACATATGCTGAGTATGCGCGTAAATCTCTGCTACGATTACGTATTGTTAAGGGCCTCAGCGATGATTTAATCACGGAAATAGTTTTGAGAGGCATTGTTGATCCACACGTAAAAGCGACTGCAACCAATGCATCCTTGAAACCCTCTGATCTTGTCAACTATTTATCCACTTTTGTAAAGCCATCAAAGAGCACAACTTCGACTTCTCGCTTGAAATTCGGTGATAATAAATCGCAGGGTTTCAAGAAACGCCAAATGGGTCCAGCTGGATGTTTCGGGTGTGGTGATACCGGTCATAGGCAGGCTGCATGCCCTAAGCAGACAAAGCCTACTACCTCCAAAGCTACTTATTCGGATTCGCCACCAAACGAAAAGCAGCTGAACTTACTTGTTTGCGCTTACTGCAAAAAGTCTGGCCATGATATCAAGTCGTGTTTTGCAAAACAACGTGTTGATCAGCAGCGTAATAAGAGTAAGGTCAATTTTTGTGCGACTAGCTCGCAACGTAACGATATCGTCGTAGGAGTTATTCAGGGTATTCCGATCGATCTTCTGATTGATAGTGGCGCTATAGGCGTTTCTTTGATATCCTCTTCAGTGGTTAAATACTTTACATGTACTAGGAAACCCATAAATCGTGAAATAAAGGGCGTAGGCGAGTCGATTACCAAAATAGATACGTATGTTACATTGACGATTGAGTTGGAAGGCATCTCCTTAGAAGTAGATTTATTAATTGTGCCCAGTGAGTGCATGAACGCACCTATCATTATAGGTACGGATGTACTTAATAGGGACGGTGTTACTTACATTAGAACCAAGAATACACAACGTATCATTCGAGATTCTGGTCTTCGGGTTGTGTCTAGTGTGGAGTCGAACGCGCAGCCAGTGATTAATACCCAATTAACTGGGGATAATTTAGTAATTCTAAATAATATTTTAGACAAATATTCGGAACACATGATTTCGGGCACTGCGACATCCACCGTTACAACTGGGCGCATGCGCATTCAACTCAACAGTAGCGTTCCGGTGCACTATCGACCTTACAAGATGTCGCACGATGAGAAGTCGAAAGTCCGCGACATTATCCGGGACCTTATGTCCAAGCACATTATTCGCGAGTCGGAGTCTCCTTATTCCAGTCCCATTTTGTTGGTCAAAAAGAAGGACGGCTCTGACCGCATGTGCGTGGACTTTCGAGCTCTTAATAAGATAACGGTCAAGGACCGTTATCCGCTTCCTCTAATTGACGACCATATAGATCGCTTGGGAAAGTGTCGATATTTCACTGCGTTGGATATGGCTACAGGATTCCACCAGATCCGACTTGATGACGAATCCGTCCCCTACACCGGTTTCGTGACGCCTGAGGGGCATTACGAATACCTAAAAATGCCCTACGGCCTCACCAACGCACCAATAGTGTACCAACGTATAATCACTTCCACTTTACGCAGTTTTATAGAATCCGGAAAGGTGTTGGTATACATAGACGATTGTTTAATCCTCTCCGACACTATTGATGACGGACTTCAAACTTTGAGAGAGGTTCTAGCCACTTTAACCGAGGCTGGATTCTCGATCAATCTTAAGAAATGTTCGTTTTTGTGTACTGAAATTGAGTATTTGGGACGTGTTATATCTAGGGGGGAAGTGCGACCTTCACCTAGTAAAGTCAAGGCGCTTGTAAACTCTGGTCCTCCACAGAACGTAAAACAAGTCCGACAATTTATGGGATTGGCAGGCTATTTTCGCAAATACATCCCTAATTACTCCAATAGAATGGCTTGCATAGCACGCTTGACTCGTAAGGACGTTTCGTTTTCTTGGGGATCAGAACAAGAGCGCGTTAGGCAAGAGATTATTGTTTGTTTGACCAGTGCACCCGTGTTAGCCATATTCGACCCAAGTTTGCCCACGGAAGTGCACACTGATGCAAGCAGCTTGGGGTATGGCGCCGTTCTGTTGCAAGCGTGTAAGGACGGTACTAAACGCGTGGTCGCCTACTACAGCCAGGCGACCAAGGGCGCTGAACCAAAGTACCATTCGTACGAGCTCGAGACCCTGGCTGTAGTAAAGGCACTAAAACATTTTAGGCACTATTTAATAGGGTCTCATTTTTCTGTAATTACGGATTGTAACGCTCTAAAGGCTACTCAGAACAAAAAAGATTTGGTTCCGCGTGTGGCAAGATGGTGGATTTACCTCCAAGATTTTAATTTTACGATTTCATATAGAAAGGGAGCCATGTTGCCACATGCGGATTACCTAAGCCGTAATCCCGTAAACAACATTGATA
This sequence comes from Plusia festucae, assembly GCA_950381575.1. Classification (NCBI taxonomy): domain Eukaryota; kingdom Metazoa; phylum Arthropoda; class Insecta; order Lepidoptera; family Noctuidae; genus Plusia; species Plusia festucae. The sequence continues at coordinate 6,072,489 of OX494435.1, read as the reverse complement.
GGCCGCGTAACTGGGCTCAAATCGCTCAAGCCGGAGACGAGGAAACACGCAAAATGATTCGGGCGTTGGAGCAGGGCGAATTGGATCCCTCCCGATATTTAGTACGAAATGAGGTACTTTATTATCAATATAGTCGCGTGGGAGAGGAGACGCGACTTCTTTGCTATATACCGAAGGGACAACGCCTGAGTCTCTTGCGTGTGTTCCACGATGAACATAGTCATATAGGTACTGACAAAACCTTAGAATTAATCCTCAGACATTTCTGGTTTCCCGGACTTAGGGCATTTGTAAAAAAATACATAGGTCATTGTATAACATGTTTAGCGCATAAGCGAGTCCCTCGTGCGCCACTTCAACCCATTTCCTCTTGGCCTAAACCTGACGTCCCATTCGACACTCTTCATATTGATGCTCTTGGTCCCTTACCGGTATCCAAGGGTTTCAAACATGTGATGCTGGTAATTGATGCGTTTAGTAAATATTGCATACTTACGCCTATCCGCTCACAAGACTTAGAAGCGCTAAAACAGGTCTGTCAGAATGTTATCTCGCTGTTTGGTACTCCTCGTTTGATAATATCTGATAGAGGCCGAATGTTCGAGTCCGCGACCTTTAAGTCGTGGACGCAATCTCTGGGCATTTCGCTTCACCATATAACACCTGAGATGCACCGCGCCAATGGACAGGTAGAGCGGTATGTTCGCACTGTCTTAAATATGTTAAGGATTGAAGTAGCTTACAAGAAAACCGAGTGGGCTGAAGAGTTGTGGCGTTTGCAACTAATTCTTAACTTGACTCAACAGAAGACCACACAAACTTCCGCTTTGAACCTGTTAGTTGGCCATGAGAATGCGACACCAGCGATTCGAGTCCTTGTGCGAGAAGTCGCACTTAGCCCTGCCTCAGACAATCGTGAGGCAAGAAGAGAGATCTCCAGGCAAAGGACGGCCGAGCGGCTAGCTAGAAACCAAGCGGCAATGGACGCTCAGGTTAACAGGGACCGACGTTCCCCTCGTGTGTTCCAGGAGGGAGATCTGGTCTTTGTGATCAAGTATGCCCAGTCCACGGGAAAGCTTGATCATGGCATGCGCGGGCCCTATCGAGTGGTTCGTGCTTTGCCTTATGGGCGCTATGAGTTGCGACTGGTGGCTGGTTCCTACGGCAAAACAACCTTTGCTGCTGCGCAGTACATGGTGCTGTGGGGAGGCGAGTGGACACCTGAGTCGTGCGCTGACCTCTTCGAAGGTAAATGCGCTGGTGTGATGTTGTTATCCTGGGGCTATGGTGCCTATGGACTCTGTGTGGTGATGTTACTATTCGTGGGAATAGTAACGTTGATGGGCCTTCTGTCGGTGTGGTGCATCATTTGGGTGCACCCACGACCTCTGGAAGCTGGTCGGCTTTGCAAACCGATCAGTCGCTGTGAGCCGTACGCTCATAGTGTTCTTTATTAAGCATGCTAGATATAATTATTTTTCTTACTTAAGCTGTCGGAACGTCCGTGTTTCCGAGAACTGGAGTTATTTCTTTACGAACTATAAGTGAAGACAATTCACTTACACTGACGTTCAAAACCTATAGTTAATAGAATTTTATTAAAACACTAATACGAACTAATCTGCATGGGGATGACATGGGCTGATGCCCATTTGCTCATTGTTTAGTAATGATGTGACATTATCCACAGATAATAACAATGATGAAAGTGACATTTTGGTTGAAGACCAGTCTCCCCAGCCAGAGTCGCCTACACCAGACCAGCCTGTGCCTGTACCAGAACTGGTGCCGGGGTCAAGACCCGATCACCTGGAACCAGGGCCTTCTCGAGGGCTCGACATGCCGAAACTGGATTGAAGCCCTGGCGCATTTTTGTTTTACCTGACGTGGACGTCAGGATGTCAGGAGAGGCCGTGTTGGACATTTCTTAGGTTAATAATGAGGGTAGGATGACGGGTGCTATATAAGCGGCTGAATACGGTGCCTCGGGGCATTCGGTCGCCATCCGTCGTACGAGATAGATGTCGGTTGTAATTATAACGTTTCGTTATTTTCGAGTTAGGGTAGATTTTGTCCCGGTATATTTTTGTCTAGTTGTGTATTTCTTTTATTTAGCTTTGTCCATTGTTTAAATAATTGTGATTTTAGTTTTTAGATAATAAATCTGTATTTTTTTTTAATTTAATCCGCTTCTGATTTCTAATAATATATATAAGAAAACTCCTCCACTATGTATCAGTATTTATACTCCATACTTAGTTTATGTATTTATACTCTACACTTACTTTACTATTTTAAGTCACTACATACCTAAAGGGTCATGGCACGCCAGCTTTGGTCTTAGATGTTCCGGTGTGGGGGCTGTTTTGAGACTTTGTTTGCGTTTCTATATTCTATTCTGTGGAATGGCTTCTTAAGGGTACTCTTCTCCGTCATCCGCAATTGAGACAATTATTTTTATTTTTCTTTTTTTATTCTTTGTCTCATTATATTTTAGTAATTATTATCTGTAAAACTTTATTTAATCAGATGTATAACTTGATTTATGCATAGTATGTAAAACCTTTATTTTAAACACACCTTTATTGTATAAAGCCTCTAAACACATTTATAATGTTTAATTGTTTTGTAGGCTTTGTGTTTGATAAGGATATGATATAATTAATTTGTAATATAACTGGCTTGTGAGGGATGAACATTGATGGGCATGAGTCCATGAAAAGGTTCCTCGTGCCTGTCATGTATATTTCACGCAGCTCTGCAGAAGCCTTACATGATTTCCCACCTCGCCTCGCGCAATACTTTTTAACGATAAGACACTAAACGAATAGTCGAAGAGACGAATCATTATCTTTGTAATTTATTGTTTTTTTTTTCTTTTTCTGTGTGCCACGTTGCACGTTGCCTCGTGGTAATGTGCCACGTTGCTAGTGTCAGTGTCAGTGTCAATTATTTCTAAAACTGACAGAAACAAGGTCTGCACAGATAATTTAATTTTCTTTTTTTTTTGTTTACTTTTGTTATTATTTCGTTTTATTCTGTTTTTTTATACCGGCGCCAACACGTCAACGCCGGTCGTCGCTGAAAATCAGCGCTAAGGCCCTGTTTTTAGCAGAAGCCTTGGCATATGCTGAGCGACGTCCGTTTTGCTCTTATGTGACGCGTCCCATTTTTTTTTTCTGTTCACTTGTTTTTTTTTTTTTTTTATATGTATGCGTCGCATTTTTTGACGCAAATAAATGTTTTTTCTTTCTTTCTTTCTTCTTTCTTATATTGATACTAAACTTGTTTGGTCCGTATGGAAGAAGGAAAAGTATTTCAGACAAAAAATAAATTTGGGTGGAAAAGTAAAAGGTATCATCTACATTTTTCCAGTTGAAGAAATATCCAGTCGAATACCATTTTCTTATAAACAGGTTACTCTGCCACTCTGGTACTGCATTTGAATGCTCTAATCTTAAAGAAAATGGGAATATATCCTATTAAGTGACCATATTATGTAAAAAAAAAGTTTTAACTTTATATTTACTGAACTTACACTGTAATGCATTTAATATTATATTCGTAAACTTAAAATTTATCAGATTTTGCAGTGCGGATGAACATTGTAATTGAAGACTCATCTGCCGTCAAACACGCCTCACGGTCGGCCGCTGCACGACCGAGTTACAATAATATGACAGTCGTTGGTGCATAAAATGCTGCTTATATATATGTATGTAATGCCTAGTATATGACAAGGATTTGAAGTACTTAAGAGCGGTAAATCGAGATAAATTACCTATATAGGGTGCGTCCACATTGCGAGCCTAGCGCAGTTGCGACAACGGGTGCGGAATATCAAAGCTATGACAACCGCCGTTTGCGTCCATAGTGAAGTGACTTTTATTAAGCGGACGCCTAGCGCGGCGGACCTGAGCGACACAGCGCGCGGAGATTTCAAGCGTTTCTATCCGCACTCCGGGCCTACACCAAATTTTTTGTTCCCCTCTTTTTATTTATTTCATACACACTTTTTCTTACTGTCGACACCTCGACCATGTGAAGTACGTATAATCGACCACGGCTTGCAGCATCTGAAATAAGTGTAATCGCTACATCAGGCCGCGCGTTACTGTGGCCAATCGCACACCCCAGCCTCCGCGCCAGCCACAGACCCTAGTCACGGTACTGTTGGCTAAGGGACTAATAATTGTGTTTCATTCCTAAGTAATCGAATAAAGTTTGAAAAACGCAAATTACCACTATGCGCGAAGTGCTGTGGGTTCGATCCCCGCTTGTTCCATACAGGCATTTGTGCGGTCCACAAATGCTTGTTCCAAGTCTGGGTGTTCTTTGTGCATGTGATTTGAATGTTTGCGAAACCCCCACTATACAGGGATTAAATTCCTTCGTGCGGGCGTCGTTTTTTAATAAGGAGGAAATATCCCGGTATTTTAAATTCGAAAGCAAAAATTAGGAATAAAAAGCACCATTTTAGCGACCATCCGCTTTTAAATTCCAATCGTACATAGTCGTGATATGATTTTTATTGATGTACGAACACCTGCGCATGCAACTTACAAACTTATTTGAGAACACTTGACACATTTGTATAGCAAATTCGGCGTTTTAACACTTACATGCCAAATCAGACTAAATTATATTTGAATTATACAATTTCGTAATAATAATGTAGTGTTGCTTATAAACGGAGCATTTAAAGGTTGTAATCAAATACAAGTTCCAGATCCACTTAACTTAGAGTAGTTCTGTTATAACATTAAATCTTTATGAAATGTGGGGTCAGAGATAACATAGCTTTTAAAGTATTGCTTGCGTGTACGTTTAAAACTTAGCGTCACTCTTTAGACTGACTTCGTTAGAAACTAATTGCTGTACGGCTCGAATAGTCCACTTCTTTATTTATTTAACACTGCTGCAACCCGCGGTGTTACCTGTGGTTTATCAAATAACTTATTTTGTGCCTCTATATAATAATACCGGCCTATAATATAATAAAAAATAATAACGTCCCACTGTTAGGCACAGGGTTCTTCCCTTATCCGCTTGTCTGTTGACTATTTTTCCGCCATTATAGAGAAGGAATGAGCATTGATTACCACATTTGCTCATTGCGGGTTGGCGATTTCAGATTTAGATTTTTTGGAACCCAGGTTTCCTCACGATGTTTTCCTTCACCGTTATTCAATGATGTCTTAGAATTATTAAGAAAGTACATATAACTTTGAAAAAATCACATTGGTACCTTTTGGTATTATCCTGGGTTCGAGCCTGCAAATATGTGGCGGTCCTTCCGGAATCCGGTTTTTGAACCGCTAGGCCACCAGGACATTTTAGTGTGAATACTTTGTTTAAAAAAAACAACAATTTTTCTTTGCCCTTGATTATATTATTTTATTCGTAAGCACAAGGCTCTCGAAGTACACCCTACTTCGAGAGCCTTGTGCTTACGAATACCAAGTAACAAATGTTTGCAAATGTCCATTGTTATCACACGGCAATATTATTAAACGCCCTAATCATTACTCCATGCGAATGAAAAACTTATTTTTTCTACTTTTCCGGTTGATGGTGAATCCAATAAAATTCGGCCCAGTGTGTTATATATAACTAGCTTACAATTTTGAGATGCTGTCACCATTACAAATAATAACCAAAACAAAATACTCTGATTAAAAATGTAGAAAACTAATCGAAAAATAATGTAACATAAAATAATTATGCAGCTTTATTTTAAGACTGATCTCAATTAGTAAATAATTAATCTTGCTAAGATATGCATATATCTAATGAAATGAGGAAGGTGCCTTGCTGTTTTATTTTTAAAATCAAATGTTAATATATTATTTTTGTATCTACGTCTGATTGCTGTTTCAAGTATAACCGCAATAAATAATATTTTAAAGCTTAAATTTATTAATGTAATTATGACCACTGCTATTGGTTTTGGTTTGCGGTTTTCGATCGTGATCCATAAGACCTAAGTTTAAAAATAGTACTCAAAATAATCGCCGTGTCTTAAATAAAACGACTTAGGTTGCTATGGTTTACGAAATTTAATAAACATCTTATTCTCATTAAGCTGCGGATTCTAGGAATTAAATTTATCTTAACAATTCCTCTGAATGTGGCATAAAATGGATTAAAATATACCTTCTATTGTTCTTTTTATTTGGTTATAAATTTCACCTTTATTTTTCGCCTTTTTTATGTAACTTACTTATGCATCTACGTCGGTGCATTGAATTTTTTAATATTTTATATTTATAATATTTAACGTTCCTAGTTCCAACAACGTGACATTAAATCATACTATAAAAAAGTATGATTCACCTGATAAACGTTTCTGTTACTTTACTACTTATCCATTGTCATCATCCGACACATTCCGGACCCGGACTTATAAGCAAACAAAAGTAAAACTTAGCAACTCATTTATTGAAAAGTGTTCATAAAACTCTAAATGGCAACTACTCATACATATGAGATCCTTATACACATCCTATTATTTTATATAGTACCAAATGATACACGTCATCAAAAATAGGCACGATCGTGTAAATAGGTAAACTGAGAACATATAATTTCAATTTTTCCTTTTTTACAACCTGAATGGGGTAAATCCACTGTCTGTTACTTCGATTTCCTTTTAAATTCTAAGAATGAGTTCTTGGAATCTTGTTTATATTTAGATAGATGTTTGTTTTCAATTAGACTGATAACACTTACCTTACAATGTATAAATAAAAATTGTAATAAACTGTAAACTATTTCACATGTTATGTTTATAGGGTTTGAATTAAGTGTACTAAGTTTGTCAATCATCACTTTAGAATATGTAATATGTATATCATATTTTGGTATATTGTGGGAGTTGTTATTATTTAAAACTAATAAGCTTCAAGAATTCATAAACTTCCCTATTTACGAACACCAAACGTCCTTCGTGGGAAAAAATGTGAAGTTTCGAAAGGGGACCCGCCTGATTCGTTTCTACATATCACAGCTCTGATATTTAAATAACACAAGTTAACATTGGTCCAGTATAAGCTGGGTCGGCCTTGACTTTTAAAGATTCAACGCTTCCGACGAACGACAATACTAGTTGCCGTTGCTTGACATACGGCCAAACGATTTGATAGAGCCAAGCTTAAGCTTAACACTACCCAGAAGCGGTTGGGAAATACGGCCTTTGAAAATTTCGAAATAATTTAGAAGATTTTTTTCCCTGTTATAGTGTTGACTATAGAATTGACTAGAATATTTTTGTATTTACTTTATTCTCTACTTTTTGTAAACCATGAGAGTTACTGGATTAAAATACACCCAGCAATGAAAGGGTACAAATAACGGTCTTATGGCTAATAGTGATAATATCTTCCAGACAACCTTTTGAAGGTCAGGAATGAAAAAAAAAAAAGAAACAGAGGTATTTTCTACCTCTGTACTATACTAGCTGTGCCCCGCGGTTTCACCCACGTAAGTTTTCCCCGTTCCCATAAATTTCATTTTTACAGTAAATTTTCCATAGTTATTAGTTATTAATGTTTATTCTGCTAATCGGGACAGAGACGAATCCAATAAATCAAGGATCATGAAAATCGGTCCACCTGTTCTCGAGTTATAAGTGTTGTAACAAACCCGACTTTGTTTTATATATACAGATAATATTTTAAAATTGAAACTCTAACTTATGTACGAAATACATATTTTTCATTTTTTTCACTCTACTATTTAATTATACACATTATTTTTGTTTTGTTTTCATAAAGAAGTCAGTGCTATTTATATTGGTTTTAAGTGCTTAGTTGCTTTTTTATGCATATGACTCTACTTTTTATAGTGAAGGCAAGAATAAAAACTGTATTTAATTGAAATGATACACTCGCGTATCAACTCATGAAAAACAAAATAATTATGTACGACAAACAAAGTAAAGCAAATATCATAGACTTTTAATTGTGTAGTGTAACACATTTGCCATATCTCCATTCCTTAATGATTTAGTAGGTACTTAAATTCTGTTGAATAAATCGCTACTTTCGTGTGTTGGGACAAGAAAAATGGATTCAAATCCATTCACTATAAGTCCACATTAGTATCTCACCTATTAAAGCAGGGATTAGTTTTAATATGAATAAGAGCATGCAGTTAATCATGTGATATTACAGTCGGTACATCGTATAAATTACATTACCCGCAACTGGCGTAATTTTGTTTATGTATCAATCAAATTATACCAGAAGCTATTAATAATATCGGATTGCTAATGAAAGTAGATTGACATTGAGTTTACTTCAAAATTTATCAAAGTCAGATGTTCCATGTCTGTCACACTTCATGCACTCAAAAATAAACTCGAATATTATGCTCTCAAACTGAATTTGATTTCAAAATACATACATTAAATTTTACAGGAACTTAGTTAATTAGTCATAATTTCGTACATAAATATGAAATTAAAACATTTTTGTGCAACTTAGTCACATTGCAATAAATAGAGGTATGACAATTTTATAGACATGCTTACTTTATTTACATAAATTGCAGCTTGGTGCAATCATGATACATAATAAAAAAATGGAAATTTAGTTTTTGGTATCTGTTGAAAATGTTGCGTTATCTACACTAATATTATAAAGAGGAAAGATTTGTATTTTTGTGTGTATGTTTGTAATGAATAAACTCGTGGCGATTTCAAAAATTATTTCACTATTAGAAAGCTATGTTCACCCTGAGTAACATAGGCTATATTTTTACTTAGAAATTAGGTACTGCAGGCGGAGTCGCGGGGAACAGCTAGTTATTTAAATAATCAAGCAGCGTTAGCCTAATGTCTAGGGCATCCGACTTGCAATCATGTTGGGTTCGAATTCCACCCATTGCACTACCAACGTGAACCCACTCGTAACACAAGTATTTAACGTACCACGAGGGATTAACAAGAATACTCTAGTAATGTGCGCCCCACATGTTATTTTTATGATTGATACTTGAATGGTAAAAATCAATAAATCATAAAACAAACATAAAATAATAAAACATGAAAAAAAACGTGACAAATAAATAACCAACAGGCCTGTTGGTCTAGTGGTTAGTGACCCTGACTGCTAAGCCGGAGGTCGTGGGTTCGTCTCATCCAGGACAAATCTTTGTGTTATGAGCACGATCATTAAAATTTGTTCTGTGTCTGGGTGTAATTTATCTACAATATGTATGTATTTAAAATATATATAAGTATGTTTATCAGTTGTCTGGTTGCCATAGTACAAGCTCTGCCTAGTTTGGGATATCATGGCCGTGTGTCAATTGTCCCAAGATATTATGCTATAATATTATTATAATGGATTTGTTGATGACGTGACTTGGGTACAAGCGGCCTTTATACTCTACACTAAACCTCAAAAGCGAAGTTACTTTGGCATATAACGTAATTGGAACAACTCTCAAACAACATCCGTTTTATAACAATGAATCACTTCTTAAAACAAGGGCCTATACCTTCACTAGGAAACAACTGCCTTCAGAGCAACAAAGAGTAATTGGTAGGAGGCTTTGATCGCTCGATTGATCGGTATCATCGTAATTGGCTTGGTAAACTTCGGCTATACAATAATTATCTGGATTATCTAAGGTACTATGTATACCTAGTGCGATATAGCAGATATACTGAGATATCTCGTTGCAAATTCTCCCCTAAGGCGATTTTTAGCGCGAACGGTGAGTTGCACCATCTATCTTTATAAGAGTTTTAACACTTTTTGCTTGGTTCAGTTTAGCTTGGATTTATTGTAGTTTTAAATTAAATTGTAATAGTCTAGTGAAATACACACATGATTTGCTTATGGTGAAATATTTAGAAATGGTAAGTAAATTTTACTTTCACCGTTGTTTTTTGTAATCTCATACATTGAATTCTTACTTAAATTGAGGTAGCCCCAGTAATTTACCAAAGTACTTGTGTTGTGGCTGTCTCGATTATTCCCTTGCTTACATACTGTTACAATGCAGACTCAGTTTTTTTTTTTTTCCTTTTTTGTTCACATTTTGGTTATGCTCGAAATACATAACAATGGTAATTTATAGTAGTTATAATATAGCAACAGACATTTTCGATAATATATTAGGTATCAAAAAGATATATTATATCACAATTTGGGGTAACTGTAGTTTGAGAGAACAGATATTTAAAGCCCAAAAACGTTGCATAAGAGCAATGTGTAGTTTAAAAACAACTGACAGCTGTGTTCCGATGTTTAAGTCCCTAAAAGTCTTAACTTTTCCAGCACTTTATATCTTTGAGATGGCTGTTTTTGTAAAACTTAATAATTATTTATATGTGACGGTATCAGAAAACAGAACCAGACCTATAAGAAGTCAATATAAAAGCTTGTTACAAAAAGACCGATATAATACAACTTTACTTAAAAAAAGTGTCTTTGGGATGGGCCCAAACATTTACAACAAAGTACCCACTATTATTAAAGATGCCCCAATCCAAATGTTTAAAAAGAAATTACTAGCATTATTATACGAAAAATGTTATTATTCTATTGAAGACTTCTTGAATGACTCCACAATTTAATTTGAATACTAACTTGTAGTTACATAAGAAACCTTAGTTGTTGTAACGGTTGTATATTAGTTATAAAAACTTAATATTTGCATGCCTAATTTAAGGTAGATTGTAGTAGAACTATTTTATTGTACCTATACCACATTTTTCATGTACCTACTTTCTATGCAAATAAACGATATTATTATTATTATTATTATTACAATAACATCGCGTACACTGTCCAAAGTTCTTTAAAATAATGTCCGTCTAGGAAGTAAGAGAAAGGAAACATCTTCAAGTTACGTATATTTGATTGACTTATAATTTTAGAGGAAGAACGATATACAGTTCAGTATAATGGCGGAGTCAAATAACAGGTAATCATTGTCGGTGACATTATCGCATAATACTGATATTGGAAAGTACGCAATAGTTTAACTTTGAGATTTTGGCCTAAGACGATCAAAATGTCAATTTTATTATAAAAAAATATGTTATGAGATGCAATGTAAATTGTAAGTTGTAGGTTTGCACTGTTCTATTGCATAAGAATGACAGATGTTAGAGAAGACACTGTCATTTTCTATTATTAGATCAATAACTTCTGGGGTTACGAAGTATATAATGTACATACATATACCATGATGCTTAGTCACTAGTCAGTCTCAAATCCATCCTACATACATTTACCATGATCCTTAGTGAGTCTTAAATCCATCCTCAAAAAATCGCATCGCAAAACATCTTTATGACATGCGAATAAGGTTGAATTTGCGATAAATTTATTCGTTTCAAAATTGTCCTATGTGTCATTGAAAACAGTTTTTCCAGTGACTTTTGTTCGGACTTGAATCTAGGTTTCTTTTTCTATAAAATTAAATGCGACAATGCGTTGTGCCAAAAAATATTTATTATTATTATATTAATGTTTAAAACAAATGAAAACAAACATTAGATAGAGACAACTTTTGTATAAAACAATGTTTTAATTTAAATTCCCAGGTGTTCAAAGAAAATTTACAAAAAATAATATAAACTTTCCAAAGGAATATTTCCATTGAGTAGATATAATTTGCTTTCTTCAGTATTTAGGGAATATTCCCTCCAAGTGGCGTTAAAAATTCCACTGTATGTAACCTAATATGCCTAGATGTAACAAATTTTATTAAATCGCACTTAATTACCAAAACGAATCAATATTAAAGATTCATTCCATTCATTTACAATAAAACGAACAATAATTGTTATGAAACAAAAAACTTAATTTTGTAATCAAATACATTTAAACCAATACCGAGTAATGGAATCCGAATCGCAATCGAGTTGCATCGATTTAGATAAATTGTTATGACTTATCGATTACCACCGATATTGCACTCGAACCAATGGATGTCATAGCAATATTTTTAAAGGTCTAAAAGTTCTCATACTTTATAATGTGGCTCACAAAATATGCCACAGGCTTAAACATACGTAACTCGTATCAAAATTTAATTATTTAACCGACACTACATAAGTGGAGAATGTAGGTGCTATGTTTTGTCTCAATTACTAAATTGGCCAGCTATTTAACCTTTATTTCTTAGATAATAATGTTTAAAATTAAAAAAGTTTAGGTAATATCGAGGGATCTTTTTCGTTAAAATATTGTTAAAATAATTAATTTGTACGAATGTCGTGGTGGCCTAGCGGTTCAATAACTGGATTTGCATGCACATGGTTTCACGTTCGAACCCAGGCAAGTGCCAATGTGACATTTTCAAAGTTATAAGTACTTTCTTAATCATTCTAAGAGATCATTGACAAACGGTGAAGAAAAACATCGTTTGGAAACATAGATTCCAAAAAAATAATATCTGAAATCGCCAACCCGGAAAGGGCAAGCGTGGTGATCACAATGCTCATTACTTCTCTAAATGGAATAAGGTCTATGCCCAGCTGTGGGTAGTTTGTAGGCCGGTATTATATCTACACTAGTAATTTAAAGAGGAATGATTTGTATTTGTGTGTGTGTGTATGTTTGTAATGAATAAATTCAAAAACTACTGTGCCGATTTAAAAAATTCTTTCACCATTAAAAGATACATTCGCCGTGAGTAATTTAGGCTATATTTTTTAAAGGAGTAAAATTTGGTTCCGCGGGCGGAGTCGCGGGGAACAGCTAGTATACTATAAAATAAGATGGAAACATGTTTTACACCGCGAAAAACATTCATTGCCCGTCAGATTCGTACTAAAGCAGAGCCCCAGAGAATACAAGCTTTATAAACATTATTAATTCTTATATTAAATATAGTTAATTCAATGATCATGAGATGCTTATCGCGGTTGATTCTGGCACCATCGAGTTTATAAGTCGTGAGCTATTATATTGCATTGAATCGATTTAATATTATACACTGGCTGGCAAGATGAAAGACACACTTCTGGCACTTAAAAAACAAGCTTTATTTACAATGTTAAAATAATATTAAAAAAGAACCGAACTGTATCATACCACTTTGAAAATTTGGGATACTATATGTAAAATTGCTAATATTCATTTGTGTCATGTTCTTAAAATGATAACTAATTCTTTTATTTTTTCTTGAAAGATCTGACTGATAACGTAATATAGGTTTGAAAATGTATCAGAATACCATACTGGCTATTTTCGTCAACACTATTAAAAAGAACCAACTTATAAGAAATGTACATATACATTTTAAACATACACATATACACAAACAGTTGCCTTTCTATAATGTGACTGAAATAGTATGAATATTGACCTTTTCTGTGTTGCAGACATGGATCTAGATGGCTCTTTGATCTATTCGTCGTTGAGTAGAGGCCCTAGATGATGAAACATACTACGACATTCATAAATCAACAATTATAGCACAACTTTCAAGATCGTCAATAATAAATACTATATCATACCGATACATTCACATGTTAATTTCTTAACATACTATTTAAATTAAGTAATATTTAATTACTCCCAATTTCCTGAGTATTGTCATAAAAATATGGCGTAAGATGTCCTAGAAGATATCAAGTATATAAAAACATAAATAAAATTTAATAAAGCTGTAAAAAATAAGTGTTTTATGAAATACTAGCTTCTGCCCGCGACTTCGTCTGCGTGGACTTCAGAATTGGGTCCAAAAAGAAATGAAAAATGGAATTAAATTTTTACCCGTGTATAATGTTGTTAATTTCAAAGCTGTCTACCCACTGCTTAGCTAGTAAACAATTTTCAATTTTCCCTCGGGAACTATTCCAGGAATCGGGATAAAAGGTAGCCTATGTTCTTTTCCATGTCAAAGGCTACATGCATGCCAAATTTCATCCAAATCCGTTCAGCCGTTTTTGCGTGATTGAGCAACAAACATCCAAACATCCAAACATCTAAACATCTAAACATCCAAACATCCACACTTTCACATTTATAATATTAGTAGGATGTATTCAATTACTGCGTTTCTGAAGTGGTTATATTGCAATTATAATCGTAAAGAATATAATTGACACATAAAAATTAATGAATTGATCTATCAGAAGGTGAAATTTATTATTAATAAATAATTTAGGCTAAATAAAATAAATTGAAAATAATTTACATTTTGTGCACAAATATTAAGACGCTCTCGATTTACTGTATTTTATACGTTCCATGAACTTCATTTATCATCACTAGCTTCTGCCCGCGACTTCATCTGCGCGGATTTCAGAATTGGGTTCAGGCTTAAGCTTCGCTCGTTAACAATCTTTAAGCTTCCCACTGGAACTATTTGAGAGATCGGTATAGAACGTGATGTCCTTTTCCACAGAATATGTGACATGCATACCAAATTCCCTCAGGAACTACTTAAGGATCGGGATAAAAGGTAGTCTATGTTCTTTTCCATGTCAAAGGCTACATGCATGCCAAATTTGATCCAAATCCGTTCAGCCGTTTTTCTGTGATTGAGTAACAAACATTCAAACATCCACACTTTAGTAAGATTAACAGTGACACACGCAAATAAAACAAATTTTATCATGTGTATACGAATGAAACTACATGTTCTTAAGAAAACCTATCACAGCTTTGACTGGCAAACTTAAGAGTATCCTAAAGTAGATACCTAATCGATCACCTTTTAGGTTCAAGAAAGAACTTCAGAAACCATTTTCAATGAATTATGACTTAACTGTCGCAATAACTTTAGCTTGATTATAACGAAAATAAATAAACTTGCAATACCATTTATTAATTTAAGTACGTAATAAATCATAACAAATCATATCATATCACACGCAGCCTTTGAAGTTGTGTAAGCTATATTGATGAGCCAAAATTAGATTCATAAATATCTATCGTAGATGACTCAACTATTTCAAAATTTCCATTATGAATTAATATTTTGGAACCTTGATTTATTTTCCAGCTCAGATGTTAATTTTTTAACTTGACGGCCAGACAATTATGTATTCGATAGTAGACACAAAGAACCTATCTCGTGTATTTTATACGTATAACGTTAATTTCGTGATTTTCACTCTTATTATATACAGAAACGTGCATTATTTTTTTTAATGTTCGCTTTTTAGATAATGAAAAAATATTTGACACGTACACAGCTTTCTTTCTTCTCTTAAACAATAAAAAAACAAGATACAGTAAATGAAAAATTTGCGTGACGTCACTATGACCTAAAATTTTTGCTGACGTGACGTTGCAAGCCCCCACTACTGAACTTTAAAACGCTTCAACTGTGTCGATAAAAATAAATACGTGCAAAATATACTTTTCATTAATTATCTGATGTATAATGTAGAATGATAATAGATTTTCAAACCAAGTAAATATCCATATTTTCGAAGTCATCTGGATGAAAACCTAATTTTGAACAATTCAAAGCAACTCTGAACTTAGAAAAGGTAGTTGATAAAAAGGCACACTGGAACTAATAATATACAAAAGGTTTTTTTGTGTGTGATATTTTGCACTGCAGTGTACGCCTATAAAAATGAAGACGAGTTTGTGATCGCAATCCGGATCCATTACTGACAATCACGATCTGCTCTTGAACGATAAATGCTTGGCATTGCACTCAATTATATTGTATTTGTCGCATCCTATTCCATTGTCAGTCAGTATATATTATTATGTACCTACATATACTCCAACAATGAAGCTCTTATCATTATGATTGCAAATGTTAGGAACTCCACCAGAAAACGTTACTTCCTTATTATATTTTAAAAATAGTAAGAATTGCGCCAATAACAAGCTTCCACGGATGAGCAGAAAACAGCAAAATCTGTGAGAAACCTGTAAGAAAGAAAACTATACACCCTTATTTTTTCATTTATTTTCCGATGTGAAAAACTTATGTCTTCGACCTTGGCGTGAGGATATATCGGACTTTCACCATATCCCGTGCTTGCCTAAGCCAGAGATGAGCCGGAACTGGGATGGGAATGCACTAGTGATCACTTTCTTACAGATAAACTTGAGCTCCGGCAGAAGGTAGACACCCTAAGATTAAAAGTATTAAACCGAGATAAAACGATGCATTTACTTACATACTCCTTGTTTAAATCAGGATTCAATAATATTATCGTTACATTTATTCTTTTTATTCTTCTTTTGCATTTAACAAAATCTTATACTTAATTAATTATATTAATTTAGTATAAGATTTATTGAAAATTGTTTACGAGCTAAGCCTCGGGCAGACGTTCTGAAATTTGGTATGCATGTCACCTATGCTATGGAAAAGGACATGTACTTTCTATACCAAAATTAGGTATGATGTAGTTAGTTGTTGTGGGTGTATTGTTAATTAGCCACATTAACCCCCGAACAATGAAACGCTAATTAACTTCTACACGTTCTTAAAGGTCTCCCAACTTTACACCTTACAATGACATCATGAGACTTAACGGCGGCCTTAAACTGATTGACGTTTCAGTATTCGGCCATTATCTTTTTTTTTGTTTTTTTTTTATAAATAAATAATTGTGGACAACATCACATACATTGCTCCGAATCCAAAGTAAGTAGCTAAAGCACTTGTGTTATGGAATCAGAGACAACGAAGGTACCACATACACCCAGACCCGAGACAATTTAGAAAACTGTTTTTCTGCCTTGACCCGTCCGGGGATCGAACCCGGGACCTCAGAGCTGGCAGCACCTTGAAAACCGGTGAACGCCACTCGACCACGGAGGTCGTCAAAATATCTAACAAATGATGACATCTTATTCTACATCTTAATTTCTGAATATTATGTAGAGTTGTAGGTATGGATCCAAAATACACGATTGGTTAGGAATAAGTAAGTAGAAAATATTTTTTCCCAATCTAAAACTAAGCAACATTATTGAGTAAGTAAAGCGCCTTACAGTTTTACATAGCATATCTTACTTAGTGGTCTTGCCTACATCATTTATTAAGTGTCATACCAACGCCTTGTCAATAAACTTAGCTAACATTTGCGTTGAGATTCAATAGTTTAAATTATTATTCCAAGTCATTCTAAATACATATTATTAGTATCCATTTTCAAAAAGTCAGCTAACATTTGCGTTGAAGTTTAGTAATTGAAATTATTATTCCAAGTCATTCTAAATACATATTACCTAGTATCAATTTTCACGTATACCTACCTACCTTTGTAAGTATGTACTTAGAAATACATGCTTGTGAATTTTAAAAGTACTTATACGTTAGTGCTTTTGTGCAGTCCTTTGTATTAAAGAATTTGGAATCGATGATTATCGTTTTGGGAAGTAAATGACTGTGTTTTATTGTAAACTGATAAATAATAATTAGTTTTTTGCTAAAAGTAATGGATTTCTTCAGGAAAAATTGACTATGATTTTTAATGAAGTTATGTATACTATCAGGTAAATTAACTTATTCTAGTTTGATATTGCTAACCAATTCAATTTTATTTCAGCAGCCATAAAATAAAACAACAATATCGATAAATAAATATTATTATTTTATATTTATTTACATTACTTAACATAAACATAAAAATATTTACATGCAATCCTTTGGAAAATAGGCTAGCTAAAATAGCTTATATTTTGCAAGCTTTATATAAGAACGAAAATAGCTGAAGCATGAAGCTTGTGGTTAACGCCCGATTACTGAAACGCTAATTAACTTTAAGATGTTCTTAAATGTCTATCTGTCGCTACTTCACACCTTAAAGTGACAGAGACAGCATGAGACTTAACGGCGGCTTCAAACTAATTGACGTTTCAGTATTCGGTCATAAGTGTAAGCGGCCGTTACGGTTTGACAAAATAAAGGTTAACCCGCGCTCGTTGCGGATGGGCCGCGTAAACATACCCAGAATCTTCGTCTCGGGATTTTTACTAATGATCACCAATGGCCACCCAATGGACCTCCCATCGTGCCTCGGAAAGTAAGATAAGCCAAGGGGCTCACTGTCCTTCCGCGGATCATACCATGAGATACTGTATTACCCAGTAAAATGGGTTGTGGAGGTGAGATAGGCCGTCGCTCTTTGTGAAATATTCAATAGAATCTGGTAAGACTGCAAGCCGACCCCAACATACTAATGCTAGGTAGAAGGTTAAAATGGCTGATTATAACATCGATTCAAAAAGTTAGAGTAAACAAATTTTTCAAAACAATAATATTTAATATATCTACGTTATTTGGTTTTCTTAAATACTGTTTCGGTTCAATTTGTACTTAAGTTACAGTGAATTTAAAATTATACATAGGTTTCATTTCAAATTGTAATTTTACATAAAAGTAGTTTAAGAATTATTGTAAAAATATCAGATTATTAGATCCAAAAACCTTCTGATAAAGGATCTTAGCAAAGTTTCTATACGTCCCTGTTTTTTAAATATCCCTGTCTAATATTCAGGTCTACTTAATCATGGAACTATAGACAAATAGATAAACACTGAACCAGCCCTAAATCAATTAAAAACATCTAATACATAATAAAAATATATTTTAATTTAAAACTGGCCTTAAACTAAATTTACGACTTAAGCTACGCTTAGATCTAAGTAATATTAATGTCATTTTTATGTAGATTCAACACACTGGTCTATGAGAGTACCATTTGTGGATGGTAAGGTCCATTCAGGTCAAAGCCATTGAACTCTGTTCCGTATTGGTTACCAAACTTGGAGAATACTGAAACAAAAACGTAGTATCATTAATAATTAAAATAAAATTACGACAACAATAAATTGAAATAAAACTGTCTACTTTTTAAGCGGATTCTGTCGTGGTTTATTTTGAACAATGAATTGCCAAAATTCGATAAATCAAACAGCCCAGAATTTAGTTCATTTTAAAAAGCATTTAGATGTCAGTTAATTTTTTTTTTTACTTTTGACCCGATTCTGTGAAATACGAGCTAAATTATTTTAGTCCATCAGTATAATTTTCACTTGTACACTTAGAAAAAGACAGACGATAATTAGAGCTGTCAAATTTAGTTCCAACCAAAATTCTTATTCAATTTGCCTACCAGTAAAAGCATGTGCACTAAAAACCCAGTGATGTATGGCCGAAAACTAGTTTGACATTTCTAAGTTAGTTGTTATCTGTTGCCGGAATTTATTCTTCAAATTATTACATGGAAATCTAACCTCTTACGTTTTTACGTATCTCAGGTCAGGATTTGTACCCTTCTGAATTTGCATAGTTCTACGTTTTAATTAACAAAAGACGCATACAAATAAGGCTTTTTGTACCGCACTATACAATAGTCTAACAATGTGATTAGGTGGTTGTACAGTGGAATGACACTAATTAGACATAATAGCGTTATATACGTCCAAACGTATCCGGTGTTTATTGCAACTGATATTTTTTATTCAATATGTAAATGGTTTAGTTGTAGTATCATGTTTTTCTTTTAAAGAATAAAATCGTTTTGACCCAAGTCGCAAAGTAAATCCTGCGAGATATGATAAAGTAAACCTAAAATGTACACTTTCAGGGTCAATAACTTCTTTTTTCACTGAAACTGTTGGGGTTTGTCTTCTAAAGAAATGACACCAAGTTGATATTTTAATATCCGCCTTAGTTTCTTTAAATACCTTCGGGTTTATTTTTGTTCGATTCTCTGCTTTTATCATTTCTCTGGGACGTATAATAAATTAATTATTTAATTTGTACTTCAGATACGTTCGTGTTATTTAATACAAGCAATGTGACCTTCGAATAGTTCTGCAGTCTTTTGTGGCAATATTTTTGATTTCTGAATTATCTTACACCATTGGAAAAAAGTTTTTAAAGTTAGAATAATTGTTTATTGGAAACTGTATTTCAAAGATGTAGATAGTTATCATGTTGCTTATTTCTAAACTTCTCCCAAACACAAAAAACAAATGATGATTGAAAATAGGTTTTCATAGTCTCAACGACAGGTCATGACCCTAGAGTGGTTTAAATGGCTCTTTTAATAGTACGTAGCAACTTGCTGCAGACTGATCTGTCCTGCCAAAAGCAAGACACAATCATGTTTCCAGGTCTTTCAGAGAGCATAATTGGTTTTCAAGTAGGTCATAATTATTTTGGTTGCAATCTTTATCATCTCGCTTAAGGTCTTTTCAGAGTATCTTGTTTTTTAAAATGGCTTATAAAACACCTTGGAATAAAGGGGCAGTTTAAGACTTACTGATTGGTGCGTCCTGCTGGAAAAATGCCTGAGGAAAATACTCAGGCATTTCAACTGGGATTTGGAGGGGTTTCGGAAGGTATACTGGTTTAAGTTGTTGTTGTTGGCCACCTCCGTGCACGTTTGGACCGGACTTTGATACCACAGCGTTGAACCCGTGGACTGCATCGGCCGTGTAATCAACCGTCCTGACTGAACCATCAGGCTCTATGAGCGAGTATTGTCCTGAAAAATTAATATTAAATTACGAATAAATGTCATGATAAAGTCTCCCAGAAAACAAAACCATAACATGCAGTTGAGGTCTCTACATAAAAGGTTGTAAATAAGTTCTTCTCAAACTTGGTATCGGTATTATTTAAGTCACTCGAAGGCCTCTGTTTAAGAATAAGAAGTTGAAAAACCAACTACAAGCATCGGGAACCGGAGATATAATTTTAGTTCAAAAAAAAGATTATCACAGTAGGAATCCAGCAAATCAAATGGATTTTTCATCCTAACACCTCTTTGAAACTACATCCAAAAGACTTCAAATCAAACGGGCCCATTGCACAAAAGACATCAGAGGAGTTATTTTGTAAGTACAAACAAAACATAACGTACCATGACGCAGATTATAGTTCAAGAATCTTAGGTCGCCAAATCTTTTTTGTGATCTGAGAGTCATCGGGTATTAGCACGTTTCAAGCCATATATCAGGTCTTTACTTAAGGTATAGTAAGTCGAAAGAGATACAGCCTCTCTTAACCGTATGAGCACGTTAACCGCTTGGACTTGTAACTAAATAAAGAAGGCTAAATAGCATACAGTATTTAATAACCAACACCTTACCATAAAGACCAAGTTGATTGTTTGAAAAACTATTTGTGTCTTGGTAATAGGTCTGCGATTGTCCTTGGTTGTTCTGACCTAGACGCAGTGTTTGAACGTTTATTTTAGTCACTATGTTTAATATCAATTACCATAAATTACCATTATAATCTCCTAATCACTGATTGTAATTAATACCGATAATTGTTCATTGAAATCATATATTCTGTGAGAATACCTACATAAATTTATCTAGCGTCAAGTTTTCAAAGAAATTTCGATATTCCCATGTTGATTATAAGCAGCATTATGTCTTGATCGAAAGCGTATACACGATAATTATATCAATTACACTTAATGCATTAGTCCATATCAAGAGGTCGTTGACAGTAGACAAAGATGCGAATTTGGAAATCTCTTGGGAACAAAACTTTTTCTCCTGTTTTTATGGACTTCACATGCGTTTGAATGTGCTAACGTATCGTTAATGGCGGCATAGATTTGAGAACAATGCATCATGGAGATATATCTGTGCATTGTTGATTGTATGGTCGTGATCGATGTTACTTACCGTTTGCTACCAAAACGGACGCCACAATGGATAATAACAGGGATAACGGCTGTTGAATATTAAATTGTTGTTGCGATAACAGTCTAAATTATATGGTCTATGTATATGTTATCGTTATTTCAAGTGGCGAAGATTTTATTCTTGTAAGTTTGTAATTTTTGTATTAAAATACAGCAAATTTTAGGCTGGATAAACTTTTTTTTACTTATTTTAGTACGAAAATTATATATCAAAATCAGAATCACGCTACTCGACAATAACAAAAGGTAGATAAGCAAACATTTTTTACACAATTTAAGTCTTTAAACTTGTGTCGATGCTTTTTTTCTTCGATAAATAATACGTCGAAAAAACTATTTATATACCTTTTAAATTAATTTGTTACAAAATAAAAAATTACCTTACCTTTGACTACATCACCGTCTCTGGTTTCATGTTGCGATTTAACATCTCCAGTTGAGGGATCCGCTACGCCGTAGTTAAATGCATATTTAGGTGAGTTCTAAAAAAAGTAAACAAATTAGGATTTGTAGGAATGCTTGCGTGTAGGCAAAAACGACCTACTCAAATTAATAGTCAATTAATACTTGTCACAAAATCATCGTATGACATAGCAAAATGGAAAATAATAAAGCCCTTCACGAAAGTGTAAATCGAAAATAAAAATATACTTTTAAAGCCCTGAAGGACACTCATACAATAATAAATTGTGTCCTTTATTAACTTTTAATATTTACATTTTATTTTATTATTTACACTTTCGTTTTCATGTAATTAGTCAAATGAAACTTGAGTAAAAGCAAAAATATGAGTTAGTTTGAGATTGAGTAGAAAAAAATAAAAAATATAATATCAAGATAGTGTTTACTTATATCAAAAAACCATAATAGCAATAAAATAAAAAAAAATCTTACATAATAGTCAAATCCCGGTTCGAATCTATTTGAATTAAGAAAATCAAGTCTTGGCGCGGCCAGAGCTGCTCCGAAACAAATCGTGAAAATTAGGCACAGGTAACACATAATGCCAAACACTAAACACACTAGGAATACAACTGTCTTGATCAACGTCCACTCCTTGAATAATACAATGGAGGGTTCTTAAGCATTTATATGTGGCCTTATTTGAGTGCCAGCCTTGGTAGGCGTTCCTCCGTACACCGAAAGCCTTCCGAAAATTAGTTTCCTTTACCGTTTCGCTTCGGCTAATTGAGAAAAGTTTCGCACGGTATTAAGTCTTATATAGATTATGCTGCTTAACTGATCTAGATGACGTATTGGTTTGTGTGTTTAAAATATTTTCTTAAAACGAGCAATCATTGGTACAAACTCAAAAATATAGTTTTGATTAGTTAAAAAACGGGAAGTCTTTCCAAGACTTTTCGCGAACGGATAATAGTGATTTACTTCGACTAGCAAGAAAATATTTTATAGGTTTC
This sequence comes from Plusia festucae, assembly GCA_950381575.1. Lineage (NCBI taxonomy): Eukaryota > Metazoa > Arthropoda > Insecta > Lepidoptera > Noctuidae > Plusia > Plusia festucae. Next base: position 6,049,449 of record OX494435.1, on the reverse strand, counting down.
CGAAATTGAAATATATTTACAGTTCAATAAATCTTGACACGAGTATATTCACGTGTAACAGTTGTGTAATATTTTTATGTTCTTACAAAAATAAAGACATTTCAGTATTTATAACTTAATCGACTTTTTACATCATAATGAAACGAACAAATTTAACTGAGTTAAAACTAGTCTTTTAAACTTTGTTTAAATTCAATTAAAAAAACCGGGCAAGTAGGAGTCGGACTCGCCCAACGAGGGTTCCGTACAAAGACATATATGATTTATGATTTAATTACAAATTTATACTTTTTAGATTATTTTTTAATGTATATATGGCCAACAGGACCCTATAAATTTTGATTCTGTTGTGTTGTGTGATTGCTGTATAAACAGTCGTATCTTTCTTTACGTTGACTTGGGTTTTTTCGCAGCTTCAAGAGTTTCCGAGATAAAAGGCCTTGACTGACAGACGGACGGAAAGACGGGCAGTAATACTTAAATTTGATGTGCATAGTGGTTGACCATATTCACTGGGGCATCATTGGCGAGGTATAAAGCGTCCAAAGGGGTCCAGACACTTTGGGCTCTCCAGCAAGTGCGGCATTGTCTGGTCGGGATAGCCACATTTGCACTGACCATCTGAAAAGGTTAAATATTATTATTTATTGAATTAAAGGCCAGCACGGACCAATTATTAAAATAAACTAATACAAATACAAATATAATTTCAATACAAAATACAATACAATTACAGGTCAATACAATTAAAACAATATTTACACATTAGCCCGTACATGGACCATGTCATGATGTCTCAGTGATACATGGACTGGCAGTCGAATCGCTGGGCAAAAGCGCTCAGGATACTGTTAAAATATATACTATCATTGCCAAACTTGTCTTAGAGAAGACTGTGCTAAACTTGTCCCTGAGTTAGGAGGTAAACAAAATTAGTGGACACACCATCCATCAAGCTGTATATGGTAGCAAATTTAAAACATACGTGAGGTAACTAACACAAGGTTTACTTACAGTACCTACCTTGAATGAATTTATCTTTAGTAAAAAATGGGCACGTACTATGGTGGAACGAAAATTTGCAATGTAAACAAAATTAAATATGGTCAAGCAACCCTTGGTAAAATCTATTTATATACATAAATATTTAATCATATATATATAATAATACAGGATTATTTTAAAAGGAGTGTTGTTATCCTACGAGGTAATCAGGTGCATAAAACTAAACAACTTTTCCCAAGGAATATAGTCGAAATTTTAAAATTTACAATCAATCATACAAACATAAGTCACGTGATCTGTCACTTTTATGAAAAGGTTATTTTCAATTTTAAGATTTCGACCTACGTTACTTGGGGATGTGGTTCAGTTTTTTACATCTGATTACTGTGTAGAATATACGCACTCCTTTAAAAATAATCCTGTATATAAGAATTTATGTTCAAAACAGTAATGGCACACAATATTCGGACGCTTATTTCTTATTTAGATCTCTTCCAGTAGACCTGAGAAAGGAGAAATTCATTGCAAATTATAGAAAGAAAAAAGAAGAGGAGAAAAAATATGTACACACTATAAATCAAGTCATAAGATCACGACAATATTCGAATGCTTACATCCATGATACATTTATTTTATTTCTACGAATGAGTTTTGGCTATATTGTATCCATTAGATTGTTATAATAGTATCCATAAGAAAAATAACATTTATATGGACCCTTTAACGTTTGATCAGTTGGTTCCATCACAGAATTATTGATTTTACATTAGCCCCGAGTAGGCTTCCTATCTTGTGTGGGAATAGTAACGGTGTCATAACATTACGTTCGAGTTATTATATGTGTTCTAAAAGATAAGAGTCATAACACACCTTGTAATATTCAGGTCATTTTCTTGCCTTTATTCAGAAATTAATATCATGTGTTCGCGGATACATACACGCCATTCTTTACGTTTTTGTAGGTAATGTTTGCACCTGTTGGATATTTTTTCTTGTGCGAAAAATATAATTAACAACGCTTCGACCCAAAAGCAATGAGCACAAAGTTTATTTCTGTCTAAATAGATGAGTTATTATATAGTTTTTCCGTACATTAATTATCAAAAAATATTTTACCTCAAGTCACATGCTGGCCAAGTTATTTTATTACTTAATTACTGCAGGTATAAATAAGTTTATGTTTTGGTATTCATTTATAGATTATTTTAAGTTTTCTACCAATTTATTCTTCGATCATATTGACCAAAAACTAATGACATCTCATTTACTGACAATACTCTTATTTACGAAAGTCAAATTGCACTTATTAACAAAACATAAATAAGCTTCTAAGAAAACAAACAACAATTAACCTAGCGTTGTTAACACTTGTGTAACTAAATGTACACACCACAGCGCAACTAATTGTACACACCCAAACAAAGACTGTCAGACTATGACGAATTCTGTCGTCGTCTGTACCAAACGATTCCGTTGACTCAAAGGCTAGTACTTCCTTGTCGGAACAATGGGAGAGTCCTAACATAAAGTTCGAACCTTCGCATTTGTTTCGGTGCTAGATGAATAAAACACAACAAAGGAGTTTGGACATCATCACGCATCTAAAGGCGACTACAGACTTTGGGAAGGCATGTGCAGTGCACGGCGATCATCGGGTTTTTTTTTAAAGTTCTCTTGCAATGTGGGTCGCACATTACCTACTAATAATCTCGTTAACCCCTCGTGTTAAGCTAAGATGCTTGTGTTACGAGTGGGTTCACGTCGTCGGTAGTGTAATGGGTGGGATTCGAACCCGCAACCACACGATCGCAAGTTCGACGCCCTAGCCATTTAGCTACCGCCGTTTCAATTATTCAGAATATATGTGGACTATTCGTGGCGAAGCAAACGTACTGGACGTAGTAGAAGACGTTATCGTATTGGTGTTCTTACTTCTTCCATTCAAAATTGTAATATTTCTATTTATTGAATGTTGGTGCAAAATCTATGCATGTGCACAATATAAACAGTTCCAGGCATAATATGACAAAACAAAATTCTTCATGACTTCTTCGATTTTTGTCTCAGTTATTTAATAATGCAAAATATCGGTAAGATTATTTTAAAAATCACTAATTACGCCTATTCACAAATAAATAGTAAGTACCTATTAGGAATAATGTAATAAGAATTCATGAATATACAAAAAATAATTCACCTATGTAGTATGTACATTTAATAAACAATCTTAAGGCAAACGTAAAAATATAAATAAAACAATTTGTTTAACTAAACGGCTATTATAAGGATAAACGTTTGATCATCCAAAAGATATCAGAATAAAATTAGCATAATTCTCATTTGTTTTGTTCTCAAGTAGAGAAAAACAAAGGGCTAATGAAGTAATTAGCGAGTCTTGTTTCGTTGTACAAATGCTAATAATATATTAGAGCTAGGTTTTACTCATGACCCTGGACATGGTTCTTCTTCCTTGAGTGCTCGGTATTCAAAGTATTTTTTAAATATTCTCGACTCACATTCGTATGTAAATCTTTGTTGGTATTTCTTAGGTAAGACTTGAAAACTGTAAAGAATTTCGACAATTCATCGTTTGGATTAAGTTATTTTTGATTTTATAGTCACTGGCATTTTTATTTCAAGGAAGTGCTACATCAATCTAAATAAGTATTTTGTTTCGTGCAGTGAAAATACACAAATGTGGACAAAAGAAATCACTTTTACCGGTTTTCGTTCAATAATTTCTTCCGAGTCCAGTATTTAAAATGTTAATTGATGTAATTGATTCTCCCAAAGTTAATTTACTGCGCGAAATTTAAAAATAATTTATTTTATTTTTATAAACAAAACATTTTGTTAGAATAATTTTGATCGCGTCAAAGTACAACACGAAGCTAGAACAGAATGATTCTTACTAATTATTTTGAAATAAATATACCTACAATGTTTCATAACAGAACACAATGTTGGTGCTATATCTATAGAGGGCCATAGACCACATCACACTGACCACCACAGATTTGTGCGCCGAACAGAAATACTGTAGCCTCAAATATGTACTGTTTCTTAGTATTGTAATCAAGTCCGAAATGTATTCTTTGTATGCGAATACCATGAGAATAGATTTTGAATTCTACTACAAAAAATATATAACGTCTTACATTGTTTTTGGGTTAGTGTGAATAAAAAGTGGTATAAGGAAGTAAAATCGGTTGTGTTTTTCGCTAAGCAAACCTTTTTAGACCGCAGAAGAGTATGCAGAAATAATAGATACCGATAATTATTACACAAAACCTGTCCACCTGAACTCAATTTATTGCTGGAAACTGCATTAATATCCGATGCGTATGTTAAATGATCTAAGCTTCAAGACAGCGGGAGCGATTTTGTTTTATACTTTATTGAGAAGATGATCGCGCTAAGCTAAGATGCTTTTCACGTCGGTAGAGTAATGGGTAAGATAAGAACCCGCAACCACATGATCGCAAGTCCAATGCCCTAACCATTAGGCTACCGCCACTTGAATCTAAAGTTAAAAATATAAGATCAAGAGGTATACAAAAAACACTCTGTATAAAATAATGATTCGTCACTTTATTGACAAAAATATAACATTTATCGACAAATAACATTACGAAGAAAACAGATATATCCAACAATAACATCCTATAAGTATACAATATATCACTATACTATAAGTCAGGTACTTTTCGTAGAAACAATTAACAATAACAATAAATAAATGAAAGAGTTAACAATCAAATTAACTGGAGATCGAGTTTGATTGAACCCTGCCATGTTAACAATTTTTACATTTATATCGCATTAAATATAATCTTACGTCATTATGTAATGCTGTAAATAAAACTATCGATAATTGGCCTTAGTTGATCTCAATCTATTTTATAACCGAAATAGTTACACCAATAAAAATTGTAATCGAAAATTTTAATTCCAATGTCTGGTCCCATATACTTCAAAGCAATGTTAATTTGCTTCCAATTAAACTGGTATAATGCCTTAATATACATCTAACTACAGATGATTCAATATTTCAAAGAAGCTCTTTAAAATTTTTGAGATTTTGGTAGACATATTCTGACATTGGTGAGCCTAATCAACTGGGAACTGGCAACTGAGTTCCTACTTACCACGAAATCTTCCTATAAAAATTCCTAGCATCACAATTTGTATTGAGGACGATTCCATTCTTCATACATATTGTGATGTTAACTATAAATACGAAATTTTCATGATAATGTCTCAGAATTAGATGGAAACGTAACCGATGGCAAATTAAAAGTTGTTGATTAAAATTTTCTATTATTATTCTTATTGTGTACTTTTCGGTGTTGACTTAGTGGTGGAGATGTGCGGCTTCGTGGGCAGATATGGGTGCGGTCTTGTGGACGACAGCGTTGAAGCCGTTGTGCTTGTCAGCGGTGTAGTCGACGGTACGGATTGAGCCGTCGGGTTCAACCACCGTGTATTGACCTGGAAAAGAAAAGTTATACGGTTGGTTTATCTTGTAAAAAATTCAATGATGTGATTTTTGCGCTTATAAGATAAGTAACAAATTTTGTTGTTGATTCCTTGTGCTTTTTTTTATTACTGATATTTTATACATTAGTTTTAACAATTGGTGCAAGAAGTATTTGAATGCTGGTTCAACGAGGCCTAATTCTTATGATTTGACAGAAAAAAAAAAATTTTAGTTACAAAACAAATATTATTTACTTAATAACTACTTACTTAAAATGTAATTGGGCTGTTTTTATGAATAATTCTTTAAAAATTACTCGTAATAATAAAATACATTTTTTTACCTTTGACAACATCACCATCTCGGCTTTCATGGTGAGTCTTGATATCTCCACTGTGGAAGTCATTCACGCCATATTTGAACACGTATTTCGGGTACGCCTGGAATATTAAAAACAATATTGTTTTAAATACTAAAACCACAAACCGATCACAATTTTTAGGTACGTATTTAAAACACCAATAGAAATGATTATTCAACTAGGAGATATAGGTACCTATCGTTTCTATATAATAGGATCAATGAACACTAAACTAACTAAACTTAAAAGAAGAAAATAAAAGGCTAACAAAAACAATTCACACAGAAAGTCTACAAAAAGTCTTAATACAATTATCCAATTAAAAACTTAAACACCGAAGTCATCTTGTTTATTTATTTAATACTTCGTGCATTGTTAGGTACATAGGCGGACTTAATGCCAGAAGGAATTCTCTACGAGTCGACCTTAAGGTGATGCAGAGACAGGATTTTATTAAAAACATGTCTTTTTATTAAACAAAATCTTATATAGAGACAAATAAAAAAAAACAGGTCGAACTAATTTACTTACGTAGTTCATGACATAACTAGTGTTAAATGTTACTTGCATGTTAATAGTTAACTCGGAAGCGTTCATGGGAAGAACGTGCAGTGAAAACATCAGTATCTACCCACTACCCACGTGTGCATTGCGCAATGATTTTTATAAACATTGGGTCGAGTTGTAAACGATGCACGATTACTTATTTCATTGAGATACCGTTTACGTAAATAGCTAGAAGGTTTTTTAATATACATGATTATTTTTTACGGAGTGAGTATATTAAACGAGGTAATCAGGTGCAAACTGAACCACTTTCCCCAAGAAACATAAGTCGAAATCTTAAAATTGAAAATGAAATTTTCATACAAAGTGACAGGTCAAGTGACTTATGTTCGTATGAAAAGTAGATTTGCAATTATAAGATTTACCTATGTTTCTTGGGATAAGTTGTTCAGTTTTATGCCCCTGATTACATCGTTGAATATACTCACTGCATAAAAAATAATCCTGTACATAAAGATAATGGTCAATGAAAACGATATACACTGACACACTTAATAATTATAATTAAATAATTTCAGGAAAGACAATCCTAACTTTAGCTTTAAGTACATAATACAGTATACCTAAAGTTAGGATTGTCTTTCTTAAATTATAATAAAAAGCATCAGATATGAGTTTTGAACTGTAAGTTTACATCGGCAGTTTCGGCAAATAAAATAGCTAATTTTGCACTAATACTTCGCTTAAACGCACTTAATTTGCAGTTGTAATTATTCACATATTTGGAAATTTAACACTGCTAAATATACCATTCGTACATATTTCCATATACAACACGTTATTAACTTTCAACTTGGACTGACGACTCGCACGCGCACGTCACAGAGCGGAACGTCACTCAGGAAACGCGATCTTTTCTCGATTCCTGTTCTTACAGATGTTGGCGTAAACACATAATTATGTGACTTCTTAGCTTCAAACTTTCGAACCATTGTTATTGGAAGAAAATCACTAGGAACAAGGAAGTAAGAAATCGCTTGAATGTGCATTGCTTGGTTTATGGTCAGTTTTTGCGATTGTAATTTACTGGCGTATGTGCTAATAATGTGTTAAGCTTCATTTCGCGTATAAAGTCATAAGTGAAAAATGTATTCTGGATAATTTTCTATGTAACAGTTTTAATTTCCGCTGTTACGTCATCTCATGAATGTTATGTTTTATAGTACTCGTGTAGATGACGAAGTGTCGTTAATATAATTATTATTAATGTCATAAAGCTTCATTGATGTAATTTACATGTTATATATATGGATACGTGTTAAGATTACATAAAGTGATTTTGTTCTATCTAAGCTACTTCCTCAGATCGCTATAGCCTATGACTCCGTCTCTTCAATTAGGTTGCTAAAAAAGAGACAATTTCAGGGAAAAATACTTCAACTAAAAATGTCGGCTTCACACATTTATATGTCCTTTAAAAATATTCCCAATTTTCCAGTAAGAAAATTGTAAAGCTGTTAGAGCAACGAAACTGTTTAAAATTAAACATGGTAGACTTTAAGCAATTCTATAAAAACTACTACAATATAGGTACATACAGTAACAAAAACTAATTAACACAATTAGTTTTTCAAAACAGATAAAGTACAATTTAATTCCTTAAATTGAACTATTAGGAACATAAACGCTTTATGATGAAGGCCTTTTTGATATCTTTGATACCCTTATTAATTACCTACTTTTTAGAATTTTCTTTAGAGGTGTTTTGTAATTCTGAAGATGTTCTTCGGTTGATCGGATGTTTTGTGGTTCACTGAACATCATTTGACAACAGAGCCGGGGTCAACGAAAGCTTAGAAAACTGGCGTGCGGTCAACGCGTTACATAACCCATGTGTTTTAGTATTATATTGCTTTAATGACTAGAATTTAATATCTTTGATCTTCCTGTACAAGTCATGTACTTATGCAGGAAGTTCAAAGATATTAAATTATCTATACATACAGATAAATAAACTTAGAGTGTCTTTTTTTAATATTAAAATAGTCGCTTTATACATGGTTCATATACCTACCAATATATATTTTTTTCCAATTTAAAAACGAAACGATTGGACTGATTTTGACGGAACTTTCACTCGCAGATAGCAAATGTAAAAAGGCTAAACGTAGGCCACTTTAATTTAAAAAAATATATATTTTAAGTTTAAGGGAACGGGAACAAAATATCCGGGTGAAATTGGGGGCATAGCTTGTTAAAAAATAAATACCTAATGTGTATACTATCAATGTAAGCAGAGTGAAATCGTAGGTTATAAAAAAAAATTAGATAAGAAGAGATGAGTATCTTTGTGTCATAGGTCCAGCCTCGTGGGCGTCGCTTATCGCGGCAAAAAGTATCCTGCATGTAGGATACTTTTTGCCGCGGTAGCCTTCCTCAATAAATGGGCTAATTGGACCATTAGTTCCTGTAATAAGCGTTCAACCAAACGAAGTCTTCATCTTTATATTAGTATAGATAATAATAATTATGCATAACATGGTCAGTTTCTAGTATATGGCAACAAGTTCTACTGCTGTAACTTAGGTCATAGACACAAATTTGTCTGTTTATAACTTTAATAATATCGAGAATCATTATAATTATAGTTCTGTGAATTTCATCGAAATGGGACAGCAATTACGACAAATTTACTCCTTTCTAAACTTTAAATTTACAACGAAATTTGTTCAACCCACTTAAATAATATTACAAACTAAGATTGCAGTCAATATAATTCTAGTAATGAAGTCGTGAGCCAATTACTTATTTATCGATTGATTATTTACACAACTAGACATGTAATAAAGTTTTGTTACGAACGTTGATTAGCTACTTTTTTTACTTATTTACTTTTACCGTTTGTTTTGCTGTTGCACGGTACAATTAAATTGTTATATACCTAGACGTAATGCGTTGCATGTGCAATACTAATTGTTCGATACTTGTAGTTTTTTTAAGATATAACCTAAATAATATTGATGTAACATTAAATAATTGTAATATGATTTTTGCTCTACATTGTAGAGTCAATGTCCATGTATTATCCTTAAATATTATCTGTATATTTATATATATTATATATATAAATGAATCCCTATTTCTCTCGACCACGGCATCACGCGTTAACCGCTGGACCAATTTTACTAATAATTTTTTTGTCGTGTATGTTTTTATCGGGAGAAGGTTCCTAAAAAAGAAAAAAAAAATAGAAAAGGGGCCTAAAATTTATAAATTAAAGATCACTGAATGACTATATTAACTTTTCTAAAGTAACCTTTATAGTTGTTTGACATGAGAACGTCTGTCGGGTCAGCTAGTGTATTTATATTTTTTTCTCGGTGTCTCATTATGTCGAGCCTATATTTATCTAATTACAATACAATAGTCTTTACAATTGTTAGAAGTAACAGAGAGACACACAACACATGGTTGTTTTTTTTCTCTCGCATATCATTCAATGACTTTTCCAAATTAGGACATTCAATTTAATTTTTAATGAAGTATTATATTTTTCAATGGCCCGTTGTCTAGTAGCTAGTGACCCTAACAATTTTTTTTTTAATTTGGCTAAAACTTGGTTGTCACATTTCTAGTAAGTATTCTTGTTAACCCCTCCTACTAAGCTAAATGCTTGTATTACGAGTGGGTTCCCGTCGGCATTGCAATGGGTGGGATTCGACACCCTAGTCATTAGGATGCATTTAGTACCATTAAAATACGTAACTTAATCTTTTTGTAATTCATTTGTATTATAACATTCACAATTTGTATGGGCCATGATCTGATAATAAAGTTTTATATATTTAAAATATAAATATGTTATGTCTCCTAGTTGGATACCAGATGGCCGTGTATGTGTGTTCCTAATATATATATACAATATATTAAGTGCTATACTTACATAATAATCAACGTGTTCATCTTCCGAAATATGATGGTGTTCGTAGGCGTGTTTAGGTTCAGGGTGTACGATCGTCGCGGCCGGCTGCAAGTCGTGAACCAGCCTCACTGGACGCACGTTGTAATACATGCGGGCTTGTGTACACGCCACTATAGCTAGAGCCACGATCACCAACTGGAATTATGGTTATATTAGAATTAATTTATTGATATAACTATAATTAAACACATAATTCTAATTATAATAAAAATAAAAATAAAACTACACTCAACTGCCTTTAATAAATAAAAAATAGAAAATTATTAATATTATTAAAATCATTTATTGATAAATGATTTTAATGGCAAAGTTCATAGAAATGAGAAGGCTCTTTAAGATATCGATAAAAGTAAATTTCTAAAAATATTGCGTAGTTTTTCTCTTCAAAATTTAAAATTACATTTCTAATTGTAAGTATTATTAAATATCAATATCTAAATTAAGAGATATAATTGCTATATTTTAAGAAATATAATTGATATAGATGCTATTGAATTCAGAAAGTAAAAAATTTGAAGAGTAGGTACAACGCTGTTATAATACCTCTATAACACTAATCTTTTTTTTGTAAGTTTGAGTAGTTAAACACAATAATGCCCCATTTTTCGGTATTATATATACGTACCTCAATGCAGCAAAATAAATAAAACATTTTTTGCTAAATAAAAAAGGTATAACAAAAGTCCGAAACAATACTTTAAAGGTTGTTTTTTTTTTTACTGAGGTTCGGTCACTTTTTTATGAGACCAAAATATATAACGTCGAAAAATGTTTGTACCATGCATACATAATTGATCAGTAAATCATAATTATAGTATAAGGGGAAGACAATTTTGGTGAATAAAATAAATCCCCAAATTATTAGGTATTGAAGGGTTTTTTTACACTAAACTAAAAGTTAGACACACTAAAGTAAAAGATAGACACACAAATGGTTGTTTTATTCAACACGTATTAACGGTTAGATAATTTCCTTCCTCATAGATAAAAATCAAATTTACTGCCACTGTGTCTAATTATATATTCTTAATTACACATAAGCGTCAAAGTAACGGCGAGTTAAATGAATATCACAGGTATTCAAAATCTTAATGGTAGTTAAGACTTGCATTAAATTTAAAATGTCTGTCACAATAATTATTATTATTGTAGATTTAAAAGTATGTAATTACTGTTGCCATCAAATAATAAGAAATATTTTTTATATTTCTATACTCGATTCTAGACTCGATACATAATTAAAGACAACAAATTGAGACAGTCTTCTGTCAAAATTCTGAGAATGTTTGCCAAGTTCAAAAAAACTATTGAATCATAATTATTGAAGCATCTTCAATGATTATAAAAGAACAAATCATTGGAACAAGTAAACAATAAAAGTGCAAGTAGGTATTCAGTTTTTTTCTATCTGAACTTTTCTGAACCCAAGACAATGTATTACCGATCTATCTTACGTTTAAATGTTAACAATGCATATTTTTTCTCAATTTTCTCACATACGCTTTCAAGATTCCATTGATAATTGCAAAGAATGCGTTTTTACGTAATGTTGTCGCCTTTACTACGTAGACTGTTGTTTTGTTTTCACTTACTACAGTTATAATGACCTCACATTCTGTTTTTGTTGTACCTACAGGATTATTTTAAAAGGAGTGCGGGTCGAAGTCTTAAAATGGAAAATGAACTATTCATACAAAGTGACAGGTCACGTGACTTAGGTTTGTATGAAAAAATGATTCTCAATCTTAAGATTTCAAACTATGTTTCTTGGGAAAAGATGTTCAGTTTTGTGCATCTGATTACCTCGTCAAATTCGTTGAATATACGCACTCCTTTTAAAATAATCATGTGTAAAGAATACGCAAAGTACATGATGAGCTATGAGAAGATCTAATTGATTATTTATTTTAGCAAAACCAATGTCACGGTATTCGCTTAGTGAGCGAGCGTGAGTAATTTGATGTATTTAATTAAGATTAGGTTTCGATGGAACCAGCATAACATTTTAGTAAAGGTTCCTTTCGGTGAAAATCGTTCTCCGAAACTTTGAAAACAACGTTGACTGGAAAACAAAATATTTTGCACTATATTATGGTCTATTAAAGTAATTGAAGTTTTTAAAAGATAAAGTTATGAAACATTTTTTTTTGTATAAGTTCATTAATATTTTGGTACCCAAGTAGGCAAAAGATAAAACAAACATTATTGTTACATGGTTTTAGTTGGTTCGTTCATGGTAATTTTATTACTATACACTTAAATTGAATTATTTGATTCAATCACACTCATCAAAATATGTATATTTAAATGATAATTTTAAAGCAATATTATTTATTTATAACACATTCATGCGGAACAATATTAAAACAGTTAATATTTGTAAATAATTTAAAAACATTAAATGTTTTATAATAATTCAGAATAGAATAGAAAAGAATAGAATAATATAATTAAATAAATTAATATATCTTACCTTAAAAGCCATTTTCAAAATATTTGTAAAGAAAACACAGATTCTAATTAAAGATCACACACGATCACTCGATTCCTAATCGATTTGGGAAAATAATCGAATGATACACTCGTTTCGATTGCTGTGTACCTACCGAATGTAGCGAGTGAAACTTCACGGTGGATTTATATGTGGGTACCTAGGGTGGTGGATAGCCGCCTGCCGGGGCACTAATATAAAACATATGACTTAGTAGTACAGTCGACATCACTGTGACATCCTCACATCAAGGCCTTTATACTCTTACGTGTAAGGTTCATAATTATTTTTATATTTTGATAGGTATTATTGATTTATTTATGTAGACGAGTTGAGTTAGTCAGTTTTCGAGATTATTGATTAGTATTTAAAATTTAGTCGATTAATAGAGTCGATGAAATGTTCGATATATTATTTTAAAATTTTTTATTTTGTGAATGTGAACGTCGATTTAAAACTATGAGTGTTAGAAAATAGGTCTCCAATTTGTATTCAATCCTATTATTAGATAATGTCACACATTACTAATATTCATCCCTCGCGCTAAGCTAAATTCTTGTGTTTACGAGTGGGTTCACGTCGGTAGTGGAGTGTGTGAAATTCGAACCGGCAACCACACGATCGCAAGTCCGCCGCCCTAGGCATTAGGCTATAGCCACTTAAATAAAACAATTATAAAAAGAATTAATAAAGAATTGAATTCCAACTTACACTCAACAACTTGTCTATATCCCTTCATAAGGGATCGGTTCTTATGTACTTTCCATATTATATTTCTATCGTCGTAATTACGTGGTCCATTTCAAATTACGTTACATCGTATAACGGTTACTATCTTATAACTAATCTCGAGCAAATTATGATCGATATAAAACATCCTTACGTTTTCACTATCGATTTCAATAACTAGCAGTTACTTACATCATACCTGCAAGACTATCAATTACTATTAATATTCTTATTACATTCAACTATGTTTTGTGGTTATTAACATTGCAATGAATAGACGCTATGAGTTTACTGAGCCGAAAACATTAATAATAATTCGAATCGATTAACATCGAATCGATTTAAAACTTTTATCTCACTCATTATCGATACGTAAGAAAAAGACAGCAACATGAATTTCGATGTCGATTCCGATAAACGGTATTGAATAACGTTAGATGTTTGCTTCACTTACGTCAGTTTACATACAAAAATATAACCGCAGATACCGTTTGGTATGCAAGATAGCTTCCTGATGTGTGGAAATTCTGATCTAAGGAAAACAAAAGATTGTATTAGTATGGTAATAGGTGAGATGTGCTGTCACAGTTTGCTAGGACGTTTAGATGTCATTGGGTGAATTAAGGCCTTAATCGATTTGTTGGAAAAAAAATATTGTGTTTTGAAATAACACAAGTTTTTTTAATAAGACTAGTTTGGGGCAAAATTGTAACTATTGCTGCTACAACTACTAACCTAACCTAAATTCTGATACGAACTTAAAGTGGTACTTACTTTTCGGAAATTTTAAACGGAACAATCCTGTCTTATAAAGGTGTAACAATAATTTCAATATAATTGTGCCAACAAACTGCTGTACAGTTTGGCAGAAGTATTTCGAATTATTGATTTAAGCTTTAAAATTTAAATGACTATAAAATAAAATAATAATAACCATTTAGGCAAACCGGGAAACTCCTAGTAGACTTCTTACGGGTAAAACAACAATAGCTTCTGAAAACGCATTTGCAAACCACTGTGATCCCTGTTACGGATAGACTATAGAAGGTAATTCAGACTGCAATCATCTTCACACAATTACAAAGTCAGTCCCAGTCAGCAGCTTAAGAAAATTGCAAGTTTTAAAAGATTTCGTTGTTTAATAAATACGTCACTCTTTCGTATTACGTAAGTGGTACGCGATTGTTAGCCCACTTTCCGTATTCCACCTAATTATGTGACAATGGTAATGCACTGTTGTGGTCGTTATGTGTCCAGAAAATAAGATGATAGATGACGCAATATTATTATGTTGAGATTGCGTTATAAATAATCTCGTGGTACCAGTTGGTTACAGTGTATTAACCTGTGTAGGAAGCCTTTTGTATTTTGAAATCAGTTCTCTGTTATTTCAAAATGCTTAGGTACCACAATTTTGTTTGATGTGGTCATCCTGATTCTGTATTGTATTCTCTATGTCATTATATTCTTAGATAGAGGCTTCGCAATAGTTTCAGTCCCAGAATAGTCTACTTTTTTGCTAACTCAGCGATATTATGATGTTTAAGGATATTGAAACTAATTTTTTCTTTGGGTTTGCTTTATGATAAGGCTTTTTTTGTAATCACCATTGGCATTGCCAATACCAAAATTAGACCAGGTTTATATCTGGTATTAAGACTTTTTTACAAATATCAGTCAAATAACTTATAAAATATAAAATTAATTAAGTGGTAATTTACAACTAAGCACATTTCTGTGTGACTTGTGAATATACCGACTTGTCAGTCATCACCTATAACAAGATTACGAGTTTCGTACCCTTACCCCCGAATACTGAAACATCAGTTAACAGTTATATAATAAAAATATTACATACAGCTAGACAAATTAATTCTAATCAATCGTTTCAACTAGCTCTAAACGCTTCTACCCCTAGAAATCTTATGTTAAACCTCTCTAACTGTTTCCCAAGGCTCCACCCGCGGTATATATATTTAACACATTCATAAATCTCTACTTCATACCTTATAGTGACAGAAGCTACATAAGACTTAAGGGCGGCATCAAACTGATTGACGTTTTAGTATTCGGCCATCGGACTTAAAAAAAAACATTTGTTTTTAACTATGTGTTTTTAATTATTGCTATTCAAATAATAGTAATAGTACCTAATTTAAATAATTGTAATTAAAATAATCTAAAAATTAATATAAATTGACAAATTTTTGCATGCCCATAATGTGGGTGGAATGTCCTGTGCTATAATTTAATGTAACATCTTGTATACCTACCATGTTTCAAGCAAATAAATGATCTATTATTATTATTATAAAAAACTAGCTGTTTCCCGCAGCTCCGCCCGCGGTCTAAATTTGTTTTTTATGTAATTGAGTTTTTTTTTTACTATAAACCTCACGGAGCCCGACACCTTTCCAACGAATGCAAAACCGTGGAAATCGGTTCGTACGTTCTGGAGTTAAAGCGTCAGGAAGGAAAACCCGACTTATTTTTATATAGTAGATATCTACTAGATAAAATGGCCAGTTAAGCACATTTCTTAGTGGATTGTGACCTAATATACCGGCTTGTCAGTCGTCACTTATGACCACATTTCTAGTTTATTATTGTAACAAGCAGACAGCCAAATATAGAGAATTAGGTTACAAAAACGTTACGTTTTTCTTTGTTTTGTTTTACTAGAAAAAGTACCCTGTCTAATGACTAAATGTAATGCATTACGAGAACTAAGTTATTGGTTATGCCAGCAGTTATACAACCTCATTTGGTGTATGAATTGGAGCTCCGTACCACAACATAGTATGATTTGCTTTATTCCTCATAATTATGTAGATTCATTAATTATTTCTGATTTTAAATTATATTTGCATAATTCTTGTAAAAGTATTAACATTTACAAGGCAATAAACGTTTCATTTTATAACTCACGGTTTAATTATATATTTTTACGTAATATTGTAAGTAGTGTGGCGGCTATTGCTTTATTACCACAAGTATTCGAAAGGTATACCAATCTAAAAGCAGTGAAGAGAGTTTCTGGTGTAGAGTCGGATTACAATAAATTGGTTTTATAATTTATATTCCATTTTTCATTACCAAAAATTATAACAATCGTGCCACTGCAATATGGGGTTAATATTTTATAATCACACTTGTTAATCAATGATAATTTATATTGCTTCAGACGGTCTGGTTATGTTTTTGTATTTAAACCAAATTAATTAAGGTATTTTTTTTCCGTTACAACTGCTTTTGCTGTCATACTAAATTATTGTGTCGCTATTTTATTCTGACAAGCGCTAGAAAGCAAAACAATACGCACCTACTACCACACTAACAGAGGGAACTAACTTGTTCCCTGTCAATTAAATATTTGGTAGAAGTGCAAATAGCTGCTGCTAAGTCGGAAATTAAAAAGTAGCTTTGACAGTAACATACTCGCAATTTTATTGTTCATACGATATTTAACGAGTAGATTAATACCGGGATAAAATAAATAAATGAGTTTATTTCAATATTTTCAGGGATAGAAATAAAATCTTAACTCCAGTGTTGAAACCTAACCCAAAGACATTGTAATGTACTCTACTAGTACAATGTCTTTGACCTAACCCTACTTCTTACTCCTTTCCAAACTATTTCGATTATTTGGCCGCAAAACGTGCACCCAAGAAATGAGTACTTATTTCTTAGACCATTGACAACATATACTTTTATGAAACCTCCTTTCTTATCTAAGCATTAATTTATTACATAACTCTATAATCTATTGTTTCTAAACCAATAATTTCTTGTCAAAGTTTGCCGTAACTATTTTTAGATCGTTTTATTTGCATTTTTGGAACCAAGTAACAATGTTAAAGAAGGTATCGTAATCCTAATCCTAAATAATCAGATCGTCGGTGTATTAGTATTCGTATTGCATTTGTTATTTCGTCATATAGTCCGGATGCAAGTGTTTAGTACATGGCTATAATATTAAGAGGAATAAACACTTTCGCTATGTATAAATATGTTCCAATGATCACAACTTAACGAAGAACTGTATTAACATATGTTAGCGGACAGAATAACAAAATCCGTTGTTATGCGTAGACTTATTCTAGATTGTCTAGGCGTAAACGAATAAAGGTGCAGTTTTAAACAGAATTCTCTAAATTGTTTGTGTCTCAATCAATATTCAGGCTGAATATAATAATAAAATACTGGCCTTTAAAAGTCCCACTGCTGGGCACAGGCCGCTTCTCATAAAGAAAAAACATGAGCATTGATCACCACGCTTGCTTATTGCGGGTTGGTGATTTCAAATTCTAAATTTTTGGAATACAGGTTTCATCATGATATTTTCCTTTCCCGTTTGCCAATGGTATCTTAGAATAGTTAAGAAAGTTCATACAACTTGGTACTTGCCTGGGTTTGAACTTGCATCTTGCTATTAAATTGAAACATATTGTATTAGTTACTGGCGCCTAGACAAACCGTTCATACTGTTTTGTAGGCATTGATGTTTTTTGAAAATTGTAAATGTGTATAAAGACCATACCATACAAACCTGCAATCAAGTGCATGTACAAATCCTGTCATTGAACCGCTAAGACACCACGACATTGGCGTATTGCTTAATAGTACTAGTACTGTGCAATTATTTGTAGTAGTCGGGTACTTTACAGCACTTACATTTTTAATAGACTATTTATGAGACCAGCAGAGCTTTGAACGGGTACCACAATAATGAATCCCTGCGAGTATAATTATGCACAAAAGCCTTCCTCCTGAATCACCCTATCTAGTGCTGAAACACGTACTGACAGCGGAAGCGACTTCATTTCATATTATGTAAAGATAATGGGGTGAATTAGATAATAACATGTTATAGGTATTATTACAAATATCTGCTTTGCCCTCAGTTTGTAATTTTTCTTGTTCTATCTATACTTTTATAGTATAAATATGAAGATTTAGTTTGATTGTTTGAACGCGCTAGTCTCAGGAAATATTTGAAAAACCCTTTTCTATTAGATAGCCCACTTATTAAGGTAGGCTATAATTTGCCTCAGTAACAGAAGTCCACGCGGGCAGAGCCACGAGCAAAAGCCAATATTATAATATATAGAAATAAATCTGCAGTTGCAAAATATTAAACCGAATAGTCTCTTTCTGAGACTTAACAACAAGAATGGTAAATTATGTTTGAAGTTATTACCCGTTAGGCTCATCTGTAGTTATAACGCGTCGCATCTGGACTGAGTGGGCCTCAATTACAAAAGTGTAGCATACCAAATAAGCTTATATAATTTAAAATAGAGCGCTTACTGTATCTATCTATGTCTACGGGTTATACAAAGAATATTGCCTAATGTAGATCAGGAAAGAAGTAAACATATTAAAGCACTAATAGAAAAAAATAAGAACAGTCAACAGCAAAAGTAGATGATGAATTGAGTTTATAACTTTTGGAGTCAAAACTGATCACGAATTAAAGGCAGCTGTAGGTACTAGTAGGAAAATATGTTTGGTATAATTTACAATCACATACTTTGGAATCACTTCGACGCCACACAGTTCTGACGCGAACACCGTTCAGTAGTATTGAATTTCTGATTATTTTAGACATAATAATCAAACTCATTGTATATCAATTCACTGACAGACATAGGCCTCTCCCAAATTGCGCTAAAAACATCCGGTACTTTACCTTCTCATCCAGTCTAATAAATTTATTTCAATAAGAGTACTACTTTTATTCTGAAAACAATAAAGTGTTCATTTTCAAGGTTCACATACAAAATCCTTCCGATACAACGTGTTCGGATAAAAGTCATTATATTGAGTGTACGGAATGTAAAACAAAAGCGAGGTCGGTTCTATATCTTTGCGCATCAGGACACGTCATAAGCAGAACCTGTCAACATGATGGTGAGACAAATTCCATTCACTATCATATCAACCCTATTTTAAACCTTTTTGTGAGTTTTCAGTATCATTAATCTTGATAGTGTAAAGACGACTTTAAGAGACACCTACCTCTATTTATTTCATTCGAAGAAACAATTTCATGTTGATTTTTTGATAATAAGCCCAAGAAAGAGAAGCTAGATGTCAAGAATTTTCTTTTATTAGATGTTCCAGTAGACGGTAATGAAGGAGGCGATAATATTCCTGAAAGGGACTGTGATCATGGCAATCAAATGAAAGAACTTCTTTCTTTTGATACAATTAAAACGGAGTACTTGGCTAGCGGTGATCACGATGCAGCATTAGTGGTTACTAAAAGTAAGTCGTTCTTAATCATAAATAATTGATTGGTTAGAAAGTAGTTTTAACTTTTCCCTTTTGTAATTGTAGAATCGAGTTGTGAAACCAATAAAGAGACCATCATAGATGAGAAACTTGCCGCTGAAAAGGTATTTCTTCTTTAACAATTCTTAAACATTTATGAGCACAAGTTTGAGATACATAATTAATATATATTCTCAGGATACCACTAAGAGAAATCCTGAAACGACCATTCAATATAAAAATGAAAATTACCTCGAGAGCAAATCAAGTGTGACCTTAAACTTGGAAAGCTGTAAAAATACTGGATGCAAAGAAGATTCGTCAGGCTTCAAAGTTGTGCTAAGGTTGTTCTTAAGTCAATTTTTTTTATTGCAAACCTACCGTTAAATGGGGCCTATTCACCCCAGGTTACCAGGGTGAATAGGGATAAATTTGGACATTTTACAGAATAAAAAGATATATAACTTGGAGGCCAAATTATCAATTTCTATCTTTAAAAACAACATTGACTGAAAAATTGATTAAAAGAATGCTGTATTCATAATAATATAACGACATGTAGGAATCCCTTTCCAAACATTGTCCCCATTCACCTCATTTTATCACTACTAAATGATTCATTTTACAGGCCTGTAGTATGCCCTGTGACAAATTGCTCCAAAATGGTAACAATCAACACAATAATGCTACATTTCCATTTCGACCATTCTAAAGTTCCAAGAATAATTATGGATGAAATTAAGCCCCAGGAAGTTTTAGTGAAGCCTGGAAGCATTACAACTGAAATACAATGCATTTCTACTTACTTAATTAAATCTCAAAACAGGTAATAACAGAAACCTTTATATCAAAGAACATTTTTACTATGTGTGTATTGAAAATTAATAGTATCGTATCTTTGCAGCGCACTTAAAGAAAACAAGTTATTACTTCTTATGGCCGTTAAATTGCAGACAACTCCTTTGAAGATACCAAATATAAAATATGTCTCATCACGAGTATTTACAAGAACGATTCACACGCAAACCGAGAAACTACAAGAAAATAATAATAAAGTGGTATAAATAGCTCCAAAAGACTAAAATTTTACGAACTATGCTCGGTCGGAGTTTATTTGAAGGATAAGATCAGAAATGAGATTATCTGGAGAAGAACCGGAGTGACCGACATAAGCTTGTAGACTGCACGGATAGCCGAGTGGTATAGGTCACCACGCTAATTACCACTGTGCGCGAGGTGCTGCAGGTTCGATCCCCGCATGAGACAAGCATTTGTGTGATCCACAAATGCTTGTTCCAAGTCTGGGTGTTCTTTGTGCATGTGATTTGAATGTTAATGAAACTCCCGCGACACAAGGATTAAATTCCTTAGTGTGGGCATCGTTTTTTAAGATAAACAAATAAACAAAATTAGTAAGCTGAAGTGGCAGTGGTCTGATCATGTCTATCGAAGGACCTTTAGCCTTTGGAGCAGACGAGTCCTTGAGTGGAGACCGCCAATCGGCAAACGTAGTGTAGGACACCCCCTATCTAGATGGACCGGTGACCTGAATAAGTTAGCCGGGTCTGACTGGATGCGGAAGGTGGAGGATCGGGTGTTATGGCGCAACTTGGGAGAGGCCTATACCCAGCAGTGGACTGCTATAGTCTGAGTTGATTGATTGACTTTGAGAATTTACAAACTGTGCAATGTTCGCTTTCAGGTAAGCACTGAATGCCTGAGTAAAGCTAGCAGTGACTACAAATCTTGTAAAAATAAGATAGTATTTGAAGATGATGACGATCTTTTATTACTATGGCTGTGCAAGTTAGACGATGATGAAAAAGTTTACAATGTAAGTTTTGCAAGTATACATATTACTACAGAAAAAGATTATTTGAATGTTGACGAAGTGTTATTGTATCCTCTAAAAAATCAGTGTATTTAAGTACCACTATTTTGTCTATAGATAACTGTGATGGGAAGAGACTTAAAGCGAGGCTACAGTTACATAGGCAACGCAGTCCACATAAGAGAAAAGCAAGACCCATCATCCCTCCATGAAAAATCTGAATGTCTTATCGTTAAAAGATCTGCTATTAATAGCCTTTGTATTGTCAATAACCAGATATCTATTATAGTAAGTGTTGCAAAGTGAATAAATAAATTAAATTAAACCATAAACATTTTTATTTGTAACAATACATTATTGTGTTAAAATTGCTCACAAAACTTATCAGCTTCGTAATTATCGACAGCGCTGCGAATTTTCCTTTTTTCTTTATCGATATACACTCGAACTTTTTCTTTGCCACATTTTTTCGATCCCTTGAGTTCGTTTTGATAAAATATCTCGTAATCAGGATTTGGCTTCTCAATTTTGTATCGGTTTATTTTACCTATCTCCTTGTTTAAGAAATCATATGGGTCACTATTTTTGTATTTGAAAACTGTAGTAGGTGCATTGTTGTTCATTATCTCGGTTGGGCTCTTTGCTTCAGACTCGGTATTTTTGAAATCATATTTGTTCTGGATATTCTGTATGGTATTCTGAATATTTGGGCTAGATTGTACAGCGGATGTCAAAGGCTCACCGGTCGCATCGACTACTTTAATACTCTTTAATTCAACCCTGGAATATACTGTCTATAATTAGAAAGGTTATTATTTATATAAACGTAATTATTTTTGTGAAGATTGACTTCCAAAATTGTTTTTTTTTTTATTATGGTCTAGAACTGAAATTTGGTATAAAACAATTTGAGGTAGGTACTTAATTCGTAAGTTAAACAGACAATTTTATTATCCTGTTAGGATCTACAAATACTAAAATGAGCAAATATATATTTTACCCATAACTTGAGTCATCTGCATAATATTTGACTTGAATCGGATTCCCTTCGTTATCCATGTAAGTATACTTTCCAACCACGGTTCCATTGGGAAAATGTTTTTCATCCCTTACTTCTGGTTGAGCATCTAAATCAGGTTTTCCTGTAGGATAACCTGTGAAAGGTAAAGATAATGTAATCTATTTAGTTCAAATACTAATTATGATTGCAGTTATTTATGTCTGATGGATGTTTCAATTTACTTGTCTATACTCGGATACTAAATATCTATGACTGACTGTATATTTATTTAGCTTAATTGAGGGATTCATTTAAGACTCAAATTTCAATTTATCCAAAAATTTACTCATATCACTCTTGATGAAACAAAACTCGGTTTTCTTATTCCGTATTTTTATTTTTTCTATATTCAACATATTTTAAAACTTACCTTTCACAGCTGCAAATAATACCAAAGGAAACACATATAAATTCCACAAATGCTCTTTATTCGACTTGATGCACTTCATTTCAGTAAAATATCAAAAACAGCTCTCTCTTACAAACGTTTCACATTCTGTTTGACATTTAGGTGATGTTGTCACTCAGTTTTATTTCTCTAATGTGTTTACTTAGAACTATTTCGTTTTAGTATGACCTTTTTCAAACAATTAGCTATTAAGACCACGCATAGAGCATTTCATTTATCCTTGCTGCTTTGCTTTCCCGAGGTCGAGTAAAAAAATTTATTTATCACATGTTTAGCTAAGCACAGCAGTATTTTGTATTGATATATTGAATGATTTCTTACAAATAATTGTAGATCTTATATATGTTGTTGGTGAGCGCATAACTCAAGAGTGGCTGTACTAATTCGGCTAATTTAGTTTTTGCATGTTCCCTATCGATGCTCGCTAAGGTCCACGAAAGGAATTAATACAAAAAAAAAATTACGTGATCACTCGAAAAAGTTACATTTATTACCAAATTAATTTTTACTATTAACTTTTGACAGAACGAAGTTAGTCTGGGCAACTAGTTGTCAATAAATTAACTTTAATACACTTTATCAATGTTAATAAATTTAGGAAACAGAAGACAACTGATTTATCTATAAGCTTTTGTTTTTTACACCATGGCTAAAAATACTAGCCATGATGATGGCATGATAAAGATAATAGGATTTTATAAATGTGTTAAATGACTGACTACAAGTAAAATGAAAAATAAAATTATGAATAAGAAATAAATTATTAAAAACTAAAACGTAAATTAATAAATGCTTGACAATTCAGACAGTATTTTAATTATTTTTTTTAAAGAAGATTTTTTCTGGCAAATAATGTTCCGAGTTGTGCAACAAAGTTATTGATAACTTGCTTCTTGTAGGGCTTTGGAGGTCGTGTCCATGTCACGGATGACTCAGTAGCTTCGGTACCGGAAAGAGGCATTACGTAAGGTTGAGTCCTTTGTAAGTCTGGGAATACCCTGCAAATGACACAAAATTTATTTAACAACGAAATTAATTTAAAATAAAATTAAACTTGCCAGAAATTTTGGAGTTTCTGATGTATTTCTGCAGCGCCTTAGAAAAGTCTTTAGCAATACTAATCCGTGCAATTTACACTCGGTAAACAAAAGTAAATATTAAAGACTTCGACACTTTTCGTCACATGGTAGCTATTAAATTGCAGCCACAGAGAGATGACACTGTCCTCGTATACTTTTAAAATATTGCTGACCATTTTCGATGAGGATGAAGTTAATCTTTAAATATTATATATGTTAATCTCTGTATCTCTTCTATCAACCACCGCAATACAAATAATCCATATGTCACAGTGTTTGTGTCGCTTCCGGGTTTTTGGATTTGGTCTAAAATAGGTCGTAGGCTATTTTTTGATAGTAATGAGGGAAAATTTGAAGAGGGCCATTCAGTTTTTTTTAAATCGCTTTACTACTCTTGATCAGCTAGTAAATATATAATAAAAATATAATCATTCTTGTGTAACTATCTTACCTATAACCAAGTTTATCGGCGATGTACCGGTATCTCCGGGGCACACCATTAGGATCTACGTAACCATAGCCGCCGGTTACCGTCCCATTAGAATACCGCTGCTCTGACCGGTACTGGGTGTTGCCGGTTCCCGTGTCCGATACGTCATACCCAAAGGAATAAATACCATTACCTGGAAGAAAAACATAAATATCGAGAATTCAAATTTCACACTTTTTTTACACTTCGGGCCAAAGTTAGGCGGTAATTTGTTACTTTAAAGTTCGTCATTTAATCTTCAGCTTTCAGTTTCGGCTTTGCTGAAGTAAAGTGTATGGGACTAATGGAACCCATTTCTGATATCTAAGAACATTAGCGAACGCATTGTTTGGTGTACGGCAACCGTGTCAATTATAGGCGACACCAACTTAGGGCTTAAAGACCATTATCTCTTTCAAAATGAAATACTGGGCTGTTAGTCTAGCAGTTAGTGATTCGGACTGCTAAGCCGGAAGTCGTCGATTCGATTCTTAACCAGGAAAACTTTTTGTGTAATGAGCATGATCATTTTTTCTGTGTCTGGGGGAAATCTATGATATATAATTATGAATCAAGAAATATATAAGTAGATAATTATTTATCAGTTGTCTAGTTGCCATAATACAGTCTTTACCTAGTTTGGGATCAGATGTCAGTCTGTGAGTTGTCTCTAGGTATTAGATAAGTTCATAGACTGTATCAACGTTGTAAACCATTGTCAGATGGAAAATGTCTTAGATATAAGTATAAGTTTTGTTTTCTTACCATCGAAGGTATAAGTATAAGTTTTGTTTTCTTACCATCGTTGTTGTAATAGCTATGTGGTTCATACTCGGCCACCGTAAGTCTCTTTTGTCTAGGAGCCGACTGTACCGCAGCCAAGCAACAGACCACAAGGAAAACCTGAAAAGCCATTTAGTATTTATGTTTTAAATATTGAAGCATTGTAGAGAAAAAAATAGGAGCTGGTGATTGATCAGAGAGGGCTATTTATTACCTGTTTAAGCATTTAACATATACATACGATGAGTATTTCATTTTGTAATAATTAAATGTAGGAAACATCACATAGATTGCTCCGCATCCAAAGTAAGTAGCTAAAGCACTTGTGTTATGGAATCAGAGACGCCAATAGTATGTGCCACAAACACCCAGATCCGAGACAATGTAGAAAAATGTTTTTCTACATTGACCCATCTGAGAATCGAACCCAGGACCCAGAGCTGGCGACACCTTGAAAACCGGTGTGTGCGCCACTCGACCACGAAAGTCTTCAAATTTAATTGCTTTTATAATTTGAAAATCTTAATTATTAAGTTACTGTATTAACCTAGAGCGCAAAACTGTATGGTTAAATGGTTAAATATAATGTTATTATCATTCTAATCCCGTAGACAAACAGTTAAGCAGAATGGTGGGTTTAAAAAAACATGTTTTATTTGGTTTCATGTCTCGATTTCAATAAAATTCTGTTAATAATTATTATTAATTACTAATTGTAAAATTAGTAGTGGTAATAATTACTAGCTATGCTAGTCCCAAAATGCATATCAGTATCTTACTGTGATCAATCATATTGATGTGGGATATGATCAGTTTTCTGGGTGCGGTAAAGCATTTATTTTACGAATCAAAGACAGACCGAAAAGCGCTCATTAGTTGTACATATACGTCAGTTTGAGTAATACTAGCCATTAGTTAAATGTCCGCATTATACGCACGTACACAAAAAAGTAATGTTTTAATTGCAGTTTTTGTTCATATTTGCCTTAATTTATTGAGTATGTTTTAGGTATTCCCAAAGTATAGCAAAACGATGTATAAAAAGTAGTCTTAAATATCGATATTGGTTGAATTGTTTATATAAAAAAAAGGCAACTAAAAAGCTATTTTAAATGGTTTTGGTAAAAACTGCTATAAATCGTCATGGTTCAATAAATTGGAATTGGTAATATTAGAAGAATTGCTATCCTCCATGGAACAGGACACAAGTTAAAGGTAAGCCTAAGTATCTAACTGTATCTTAGAAGCTAAGACATATTCCTAAGTCCACAGAAGGACATAATACTATGTTTTCTCGGTTATTTCGACTCAGTGGGCATTGCAAATTTACATTTGTACAGTTATGTTTTTTGAAGTTATAAGATAGTTTGTTATGCGGTAATATTTAAATTACAAACATATTAAAATGACTTAAGACCCGGCTATCTAATGTAGTTGTAGACCTGGGTATAATCTCCAGTTACAATAATTTAAGTCCTTGTAAACGTTCTGGCACTTATTTTTCTAATGGGATATTGTTAAAAAAATATTTATAAAACAATGTTTCATCACAAACATTAGATTACACAACTCTTACCTTTAAGACACTATCCATAGCGATAATTTTCCTTTAAAATTATTTCACAATTTAGCACTATAACTTCGGAAGTGTGCACAGTGTTACGAGCTTCGTCCACATGAATGAACATATTTATCCACCTCTCCTTTAAGTGTGTTTTCTTTAAAAGAACGGCCACGCAGTGTTCGCAAAATCAGTGGGTGAAGGCAATTTCGCCCGTATTCGCGAAGTGATGTCATAGTAGGTAATACAGGAGAGACCCGTATTACCTTATAAGCGATTAAAGTCACATAAATGATAGTCAATGATGAGAAAAGTCTTAAATATTTTTAATTGATTATACAGAAGTCCTATGTAAAATCAATTTGATGATTATTAGAAATGTGCATACAAGGATCGTTTGCCGATTAACGTCTATCATAGTGGCTATATTGATTGGTGATAAATTTATAAGTGTAGTAAATTAGAAATGCAGATTTTAATTTATTTGCTGTCGTAAATAAAATCTATGAGAGTTCTACGCGAGTACGATATTTTAATGATAAAAATGTCTTTAAGGTCATAGATATTTATTATTAGAATTCATTTTTACGGTTTACTAACCCTGTGCAAAAAAACCCCTTTTTTAAATTTATAGGTAACTTTGGTCGTAATATACCTACATGTATATCTATATTAATATTACAAAGCGGAAATATTTTATTGTTTGTTTGCATTGAATAGGCTCCAAAACTACTGGACCGATTTCAAAAATACTTTCACCTTTTGAATACTACGTTATTCCTAGGCTATATTTCTTACCAGAAAAAAAAATAGGGATTGTGGGCAGAGCCGCGAGCAACAGCTAGTATAAAAAAGAAAGCACATGCATCTTGTGCACGTGCAAAGCACCTGTAAATTTCAGCATCAATTCATTTTATCACTTATAAAACCGTTCAGAACTTTACTTCACTAAACGGTTCTTTTATTGTTCTCGAGTTAAAAATAACTATCTTGAACATTCTTAAGAGGACAATAAAATGTCCATTTAGTTTTAAAGGCGAGATACCGTAAAATGTCTCTTTTGGTGAGTTCCCTCTATGGAAGCACCTACGCTAAATTGAGCACGGAAATGCTTTAA
This sequence comes from Plusia festucae, assembly GCA_950381575.1. NCBI lineage: Eukaryota > Metazoa > Arthropoda > Insecta > Lepidoptera > Noctuidae > Plusia > Plusia festucae. Next base: position 6,021,306 of record OX494435.1, on the reverse strand, counting down.
AAACAGTGTTATTTTTATGGAAACTACATTATCGAGAGCCATCAAAAATATTATTTGAATCGGTTTTATGACTCAACTGATGTAGTTATAAAAAAGGTATAAATTTGTAAAATAAGGTTGTGTTCTTGTTAGATTCTCTTTTTTTGTTCTTGGCTTTAATTAATGTTGGCTTTTTCTACAACTTCTCGGGATCCTCAACTTCTAAGAATTCTTCTTTTATTCTCATGTATGTAAATATAAGCCCTTAAGTTTTCGACTAATTGGAACAAATTCTCAAATCAATAATATCATGTCAAACTTAATATTCACAAATTTATTAATACTTGGTACACAAAAAATAACTAATTAAAATCTATAAAATGGCGTCCAAATATTCGTCAGCATCACTGCCAACCAGAAATGTACCCAAAAAGCTGGCTGTATTGCCACGTTTCGACAAATTTATTAGGTAGTATTATTATATAAACTACGCTCTACGACTTCATATCTTAGGCAGTTCATCATCATCATTTCAGGTCGAAATCATGCACCTACTATTGAGTATAGTTCCACTCTTTTTTAACCAAGAGCGGACATCTCCTTTGAAAATGAAGTGATTAACTAATATGTCCGAAAAAGGAAACAAAAAATCAACAAGGAAAATTATAAATTCAAACTAAGTATACAGCGTAAGAACTTGTTTTTAAACGACCAAATAAATTATATTATTGCTAAATTAACTTACAACTAAATAAAGTCAACATAGGTTATCGAACCGCATTTATATTGATTGTGTCTTTAATTTATATCATGCCTTTATAAATTTGGAGATTTATGATCATGATTTAACCTATGATGAAGTTTTCCGAGATATTAAACAGTCTTCTTCCTTTCTTGGATGCTTTACACTTGTGATTGAAGAATTTATATGCCAGTACTTTGATGAAAAAATAAAATATTATAATAAGCCAAAAGTATGTATATTATTGTATACATTATCAATAACAATACCATTTTCCCTCATTGAATTGATTATAATTTTGGTGAGACCTTTTTTTAATTTTGCCTCAAATCACACTTGACACTAATATAAATGAGAAGGTTTGTAAATGTGTGTGTGTGCTTGTAACCTCTTCACGCTTAAACGGCTAGACCAATTTTGATAAAAGCAAAGCTAACACCATAGATACCCGTAGCTTGCGTTTGAACCCGAAAAATTAAGTTATCTAAAACTATTATCATCTAATCAAGATAAACCGCGGGCAACACCGCCCGGTTCGTATTCAACATAATAAAATATAGCCGGGCCATTGAAGCGATGTAGTACCTAGCTTAACATTTAGTGAGTGCGGTAATAAGAAATTGACCTTCGAAGTACGGTGACACGTTTGCTATATTTTTTTGGTGTCGAATTATTTCATTATATAGAATTGGGTATCAATTATTATTAAATAATATCCTAACTAATGTTAAATTAAACATGTTTATTCATAAATTTTTATTCTAACAAATAATTAACTCTCCGACTTATTTGACCCTTAGATAGACAACGATCGCGTTTTATCGCAATTTGAAACCAATAGTTAGTATATTTAACCATTGGTTGAGTTAACTAGGGATCAAAAAACATGGCCTAAGTTATTTTGAGTTGCTATTTTCTTAACCGACTATGTACCAGATGCATCGACTCCGTACTCTTTTTGAATAGACATCCTTGTTTTACCGTTTCAGTAAAATATTATAACAAATATTTTTTTCTTAAATTGAATTGTAATTATATTTTTTTTGTTCTTATAAGAAGCCATATTAATAACACCATCATTTAATTAAATAGGCCTACGGTGATGTTGTGCGTCATATGGAACATAATGGGCTATTTGTCAATTTCGCTATTAAGGTAGTAAGAAAAATGGAGCGATTAATCTAATTTTAAGGTTTATGTACTTTGATCTGTACTTGTTACGTATTAGACTGACGTAGTATAGTTTTTTATGGTCTTATACGTAATTACGTGTGAGACCAGAAAGTCGACAGGAGAAATAACCTACAGGTGACAAAATGTCATACTAAATTTTAATGGACTCACAGATTCGCATTACATATCTTATATATAGTATAGATAAAGCTGGCCTATAAGTATGCCACCGCCACCACGCCGGGCACAGGCTTCTTCCCATATAGAGAAGGAATAAGCAATGATCACCACGCTTGCTCATTGCGAGTTGGCCATTTCAAATTCCAATTTTTGTAATCCAGGTTTCCTCACGATGTTTTCCGTCACCGTTGTTCAATGTTGTCTTAGAATAATTAAGATCATGGTGAACATGCATTTACCTTATAAAACTTTGAGAAAGTCACATTCGTAAACACATTTTTGCGGGTTCGCAGATACTTGCCTGGGCTCGAACCCGCAACCATGTATATACGAATTCAGTCATTGAACAGCTAGGCCACCACGACATTACATATTGTAGGTTGCAGGTTTCGACAAAATTTAGTCTACGATATAGACACAGGTGCCAAGCAAGACTATCACAATAAAAAAAAACAAAATTGATAATAATAATTATATTTATACAGCGATCTATTTAAAGAATAATTACAAAATTACATTTTATAACATTGCAGAATATTTTCGCCGGGTTTTTAGTAAAAACAAAATACATTGTCATAATATTGAGATCATGGCAAATGAAAGTGAATAGTTTTTGATTACTGATCTATTTCTAATAAAACTTAAAAAATATATTGAATGGTACAAATGAGTCATTTATTCATAAATAAACTATTAGTGATCTCTTAACACCTACTAATTACGTAAGCAATATAAAATATACAAATATATAAATAATAATTGTACTTCAGATGCTTTTATCAATGGCAAGTTATTCACTAATGTGAACAAATATCCACAAACTCTTATATTCAAAATCATTCCACTCAAGTATTTATATTTGAACCATAACCATTCTAATTACGTTAATTAATTCCACACTTGGTGTCCTGTCTCAGTTATAAAGTCGTTAAAAAAAAGTAAGTCATCAAAGTCGCACCAAAAAGGTTCATAATTTTATGGTGGAATTAAATCAACTCTCAAATCTGACCCTTCGCATTTAAACCCAACTTAAGATTAAAATATGTTATTAATAAAAACTATAGAGTATTTGTTTCGTTAATATTAAATGTTTGTTGGTTTAGTGTAGGTAGCCGCCGTAAGATGCCACTGCGATCGGTGCTGGGGCGTAGTGAGCTACCGGTGCTGCATGTGCCACCGCTACTTGTTGCTGTAACAAGATATTTATTTCATTAAGTCCTGATTTTCCCATCATCAGATAACTTTATTTAAGGAACAAATTTGAATTTTTCACTGTTTTTTCATACAAAAACGGTCAATCGACAAATTTATTCAGCGAATATAATTTATATGGCGATTGAAAATTCAGCCCTTATACATCGACAGAGATATTTCTTTTGCTTATATGTTGGCACGTCAATGAATTCTAAAATAGTTTATATGTATAGCTTGTGCTGTGATCCCTGGTGAAGGGTTGGAAAGGGGTTAGACAGTGAAAGTGACAAAAATAGATATGGAACCTAGGTCAGTCACACAGTGTCTCTAGACTCGTAGTAGTCTTGAAACTTACATACTTGAAGTCATCGACGGAACCATTTGGAAGAGAGAAAATCGTGTGAAAACAAAAAGATCTAAACAAGCTCATAACCTTGGGCGTAAGAACAATAAATTCCAAATCTGTGCTCAAGCAAATCATTTGTAAGCGTGAACCAATAGTCGGTTCAAGGACAAGTCCACTCAACCATAGTATTTCATTGGTTATTAAGAACCTTTAAAATATTCTAAACTTTCTTGAAACTTTCGCTCACGCACAGAATAAGCATTTTTTTCTAAAGAACCTAGTAATACTAATAAACCTTAAGCGGCGGTAGCCTAATGGCTAGGGCGTCGAACTTGCGATCGTGTGCGGGTTCGAATCCCACCCTTTACACTACCGACGTGAACCCATACCTACGTCGTAACACAAGCATCTTAGCTTAGCACGAGGGGTTAACGAGATTACTAGTAATGTGCGATTGCTAGTAATCTTAAAAAAAAAAATACCGGCCTAAAAATTCCCTGTTGCTGGGCAAAGGTCTCTTCCCATAAAAGGAAGGAACGAGCATTAATCATAACGCTTGTGGGATTCTCGAAACTAGGTTTAGTACTACTACTAGTTACTAACTCGTGGATGTTTTCCTTCAGTGATTTTCATTGGTGTCTTAAAAAAGCATATTAAGTTGAATAAGTCTCATTGGTGCCTGGGTTAGCATCTACAAGTAAGTGCATGCAAATCCGGCTTTTGAATTCACCGCCACCGTGACGTACCATAGGTGTATCTGTGATTTCTCCTAAATAAAAAAGGAAACATATCTTTAAAAAATGGTCGTCTTAGCAACGATAATCTCAAGCAAGCAAATAATAGTCGAGCATTTTTCTCGGAACTCCCAAAGGTTGTTATCTGAGAAATCCGTAGTAGTTTGACCAAGATCTACAAGTATCGATACCTTATAAGTACGCGCTATTAGTGTTTGCGCAAGATTCGACGTCGGCTCGCAATCGTAGAGAAATCGCATTTGTGTAATGTCCGTGACAAGTTATCAGGGAAAAATCATACTTCTATAAACATGTACAAACATATCTGAACCGGTGGCCTAATCTGGACCTAATATTACAATACCAATTTAATTGTGATAAGCTTAATAAATTAAAAAAAAGTAATCGCAAATTAAGATTTAATTCACTCCTTGTACACTTTGAGTGGGGATTATTAAAATTTACCCTAAAAACCACGACAATTCAATTACGTTGAAACACTAAATTAAACAATAGCAGCCGGGTCAAATAAGTTAGTGTATGTATATTTACATGACATTAAAGGATCGGGCTGGACTGACGCACACATACAATCTATCTCACACCAGTAACTCCTTGAAAATAAAATAGCTTGTATGGCAAAGGTGTAAGGTTTCATTTCGTTATTCTTTGTGCCACTAAAGTGCGGTTCACTGTACATCTTTCATGGTACCGCTACCATTTCCTTATTTGAAAATAAGTCATCATGTGAAATATATTTATTTTTTTACATTTCACATGGTATATTTAAATTAGTTATGCTAATATACTTGTTCCGGGCTCTCAGTTGGGAAACTTTACTTAAACGGATTTAACAGACAATTATTATTGTTGAACATTCATTTTACTATTAGTATGTCATCTGCATTTATCTTACACAGTAATTAAGTAAACTTCTCAAAACATTGTAATCTTGACCAACAAGTCTGTCGTATTAATCGCTACTAATTATACAAGCTAACTCATTCGCTAGGCGTATTGCAATGTAAATTTGTAAGAGAATTAAGTTGGAACTAAATTCGACGGGTCTAATTATTGTCTATCCTTTTCTGATTGTGGACAAGTGAAAATTTACTAATGGAATAATATAAGCTTCGTGCGTATTCAACAGAATCACAGCCTCTATCTAACTTAAATAACAATACATGTGACTTTTGCCATACCGAATTGACTAGACGCTAGTTGTATTCAAAGTTTTTTAAAAGAACGTTTAACTATCCCTTATAATGTAACATTTAGTTTTTAATGTCAAAAAAAAATTTAACTTTAACTTCATATTAACTAGTTTGTTTTTAGTATCGTGTATTGAATCATACCGGATGGACGGCGTGTCCGGTTTTGTGCACAACAGCGTTGAAGCCGGTATGGTCATCCGCGGAGTACGCAACGGTCCGGGTCGAGCCGTCTGGTTCAACTAGGGAGTAGCTTCCTGAAATTATGATGAATACATAATTATTAAACAAGTAAATACTAATAAACAAAAAAATAATTCACGAACATTTTATTTAAATATTTAGAAACAAAAAAACAACTAAGTTATTCAAATCTAAACTAATTATGAGAACAAGTAAAAATGTTTCAGACATTTTACAATTTTTTTTTAGTTTATACCTGTGCCTATAATCATGAACACAGCTTTTTTATTTCCGTGGTATCTTCTATTTTATCTCGTATGTCATACTAATAGGTAAACTTACATCTAACACGGTATTTTTCGACTCCAAAACTCATTTATGTTCTGTGTTTACAACACTGAGTTGACTATACTTCAGTCGTATAGTTTATCATTATCTCCGTCAATATTTTTTTCATACAATGTTATTCAGGCCTTAAACTTACCTTTTACCACATCTCCATCACGTTCCTCTTGCTGTGATTTAATGTCGCCCGTGTGAGGGTCCTTCACTCCGTAGTTAAACGCGTACTTTGGATAGGCCTGTCAATACAAACACGTTTAAGGTTTATAAGTTCAAAAACCTAGTAGGTTCTTTTAGTTTGTGAGCTTACGAAGAAGATATGCCTACTTTGTCAACTAGTAGATATGATTAATAATTCGTGAACAAAGAAGAAAAAGAGATTCTCTGCATTTCAGAAATCGCATCTGTAGTCATCATCGTAGCATCGCTGTCTTGTTAAACGGCTAGTCGAAATCCTAAACAACCAAAACCTCAAATGCGCGCCTTGTCTATTATATAATTTGCTATAATACTGATGATGATACATACTCATAAAACTCATTTTCAAATAATATTATATTCAGATAAAATGCCATATAAAAATAACACTTTATGTATGCAAAACTTTTGCAAGCGAGTCCATTCGCGTGGAGTAATGAAAATACTGAGTCTCACGGAAAAACCCTGGTTTTATAAACTCTCAGTGCGTTAAGTACTTCTTAATTCATAAAGCCGTTTTTAGCAAAGTTGTAACTGACACAATAAAAGTACCCGCCTTACTCCACTAACAAACAATACACGTAATAAGAGCTTATGCGTCCTGGTGATGTTCATTGGTTATCGTTGAAGATCCTGGCTCCTGGCTGACAGGAACTGCTGTGAGCTTACTGGCCTGATGACTGGCAAACTTCTCATTAAAAATGAAAAACCCGTAATACTCACAATAGGCTCAGCATGCACAGCGTGGACTACAGGGGCAGCGTGTAAAACTGGGGCAGCGTGCACCACTGGCGCGTGCACGGCGACCGGCGCATGCGCGAAGTAGCCGCCATACTCAACAGGCACGGCCACCGCCACAGCGGCACTCACGCAGGCTAGCACCAAAAATGTCTACAAAATAAACAAAATAAATGAAGACAAGAAAAAACCGGCCAAGTTCGAGTCAGACTCGCGCACCGAGGGTTCCGTACAAACCTGTAGGTAGGTATATAAGTAAAAGTTATGGTATTTTTATTGCTAAATGAAATCCATAACATAACAATGTGGAAAGCTGACGGTACCTTGTCAATACATATATGAAAACATTAATATATAAAATTCTCGTGTTGCGGTGTTTGTTTCCAAACTCCTCCGAAACGGCTGAACCGATTTGCATGAAATTTTGTGTGCATATCGGGTAGGTCTGAGAATCGGCCAACATCTGTTTTTTTTTTTAATCGCTGAACAACGTTTGCTGGGTCAGCTAGTAAGTTTATGATTATTAAAAAAAATATACTATGTGATGTAAATAAAAATTTAAGATTTTCGGAATTTTTCCTATATGTGTACTTTATAACGTTGCTTCATGCCAAATTTCAAGATTCCAGGTCGTCTGGAAGTATCCTTTAGGTTTTGATTCCCTTGCGAGTAGTTGCGAGTTTCAAAATATGCGGCTTTAATTGCTGTATCTTTTGATTGCGTTGACGTAGAAGTTTGATTTTGTTACACCTTAAAGATATTATAGACTTGAGTATTTGTTAAGAATTTCAATATAATACCACTACGCGTTCATGAGTAAAGGGGTAATAAGTTTAAAATTATTAAAAATATTTTTATTATATGATGTAACTAAAAATTTATGCTTTTCGCAATTTTTCCTTTATCTGTGTTATAAGACGTTGCTTCGTACCAAATTTCAAGATTCTGAGTTCACGGGAAGTACCCTGTAGGTTTTGATTCCCTTGCGAGTAGTGGCGAGTTTCAAAATATGCGGTTTTAATTCCTGTTTCTTTTGATTGCGTTGACATAGAAGTTTGATTTTGTTACAGCTTAAAGGTATTATAGATTTGAGTATTTGATATGAATTTCAATATAATACCACTACGCGTTCATGAGGAAAGGGGTAGTAAGTTTAAAATTATTAAAAATATTTTTATTATATGATATAACTAAAAATGTATACTTTTCGCAATTTTTCCTATATCTCTGCTATAAGACGTTGCTTCATACCAAATTTCAAGATTCTGAGTTCACGGGAAGTACCCTGTAGGTTTTGATTCCCTTGCGAGTGTTGAAAATTTGCGGCATAAACGGGATTATCTTTTGATCGCGTTGACTTAGAAGTTTGATTTTTTCACAGCTCCAAGAAACCATAGACTTGAGTATTTGATATGAATTTCAGCTTGATACCTCCACGCGTTCCTGAGAAAAAAGGTCTTGACAGACAGACAGACAGACAGACAGACAGACAGACAGACGGACAACAAAGTGATCCTATAAGGGTTCCGTTTTTACCTTTTGAGGTACGGAACCCTAAAAATGAGATATGTCAAAATCAAATTATCTATCAGCTCTAGGGATGAAGGGGATATTAAGGGGAAAACATCAACTGACAGAAACTACATCCTGTCACCTGTCACTACTCATGAATCCAAAGGTTTTTAAAGATCTAGGGTTTCCTTTTGGATCTCGCGTCAAAACCGGCAGGCATCGGCCCACCATACCTAAGTCAGCCTCAACATTCTCATTTATGACAATTTACTCGTATGAACCGACATAACTTAGTCTTTTTAATTCAATTATAGACCTTTCTAAATTTCACATTACTCATTTATCTGTCACATTAATAAGTAAAAAATTAAATGATAAAGTCACAATAAGGACAAAATTTTTTTAATATTTAATACTTTACTTGAAAGCCTATGTACTCGTATTATAGGTATTAGAATTTGTAAGAAGAAAAGTGTAGCCAGTTTTCCCAATAGTAAGATCCTAGAAAAAGTACGTGGGTTTGTCTCTTTAGAGTTTCTATTAAACCACCGTATATGTCCGGATGTGGGATGCAGTAAAAACTGTTTAGGAGTCAATTTGAAGTATTGCCTCAAAAGAGGTTTAATGTCGAGACCAACCTGTTTGGTTGTGGACGTGATTTATATCGTCGCACTGTTTCCGGGTATACTGGGATCTAGCTGGAGGTTGTTTAGTGTAAGCAAAAGGACAGTTATGTAAAACTTACATTAAACCACGATCTGTAGCTTGTTCTCCGTCGCTAACAATATTTGCCAATGTTTGTTAAATATTTTTCGTACATTGTTTAAATATCACTATAATTTATGGGCATTTGGTCGGCCAGTGTAACTTTATCGTGCGTAAAATTAAATATATAAATACACATTTAAAAAACAGCATAGTAATATCCTTTAATACGAATAAGGCTTTCAAAAATTGTATAATGTACGTATAAGTAGCTGTCACATCTCTTAAAGACGAGAGAAAAATGCTTTAAGAATTAAAAAGAAATCTCTGTTTATATTTTTATTCATAGTCAAAAACAAAATAAAATTAAAACTAAAAAGACAACTAAAAATCCCAAAAATAATTTGAAAAAAGAACGAATTCAACTCACCCGCATGTTTGTAACTGAGGTGCACTACACAACACACTCCCGACTATGTGCACCGGCGCAAGCGCCTTATAAATGTAGGACCCCACTCTATGCACCTGACTTAGATACACTTACACGCGACACATTCGTAGACACGATACCATTCAATTGTTTAAAGGGCTTAGGTGGTCCTTTCATGAAAATTAAGCTTATTTAGTGTGTACCCCGTAAGAAAACTTCTTTAGTAGAATCTTTGGTCACTCAACTTTTTGGCCGTTAAATATTTTTACACATTAAAATACACATATTTATGTAGATTACATTATTTGCAGTAATCTGAATTATATTTATGACATAAACACATATTTTAAGTTATCGTTCTCCAATCTAAACTCTGCCCTGAATTTCGACTTCTGCTAGATTTTCGACTATTTACGCAGAAAATATACTTAATTATAATATATCTTCCAAAAACAAAATATATAAAAAGGTATGTGAATATTTTCGCAAATTTACCGAAATTTGCTAGAAAGACCTCAGAGGCAACATAAGCCATTGTCATACATCATTTCATTGAATTTCATTAGGCCTTCGCAGTTAAGATGTGATCATGTAACTTACATGCTCTACTAGACGCTATAATTATAATCCGTAGGTAATAATAGAAAGAAATACAATGGTATCAAAAAGAAGACTTATTATATTGTTTGTTTCCAACAATCAGAACAGCATTTTAGGTAATCCAAAGATCAAGATTATTTTTGACAAAACTTTTGTTTATTAGTACTTAGTCGTAATGTTTTTACTTTATTTAATGTCCATATAAAATAACTTTTCAAAGCTATAAACCCCAAAGTATAACTACAACTTCGCAATTTTTTTTTGTAAAATAGGAATGATGATTCCACCTCTAGGACCATTTGATATAGTAACGTATCATTCCTGTGTTGTCCTGTAATTTTGTCTTCAGAGCAAACCTATTTGTTATTTAAAGTACAAGTGTTAAGAAAATTGCCACGTTTTCGTACCAGATACAATACCGATGTTACTGCATCTGCGAGGAATGTTTACGACTGTACAACAATTGGATAACGATGTTGATTTATTGGACGTGATATCACTTACGGGTTAAATCACGAGCTGTTACCAATCTAAACGATGCATGCGTATATCACTTGAAATTCCTGGAGCTAACAATACCTAATATTGTTAATACTGGAATTTAGATGTTCAAATGTTTCGGCGCAGTATTGCATATAATAATCTATATCTAATTATTCGTACTCCTTACTAATGTTGTTAGTTACCTGTCTCAGTCTGTAACGCTTTCTCGCTTAACTTGCTGAACTGTTTTTGACGAAATTTGGTATGGATATAGCTTCGATCTTGAGAAAGGACATAGGCTACTTTCTGCTTAGATAACCGACACACACGCGGGCTGAGCCATAGGTAACAGTTAGTGAAATATGTTTTTAAAATTACACCTTAGATACATCCAATTATAAAAATACCACTGTGAATATAATCTAAGATAAATGTATCCAACATTATTTTATTCACACTGTACATCTTTCTCGTCTTAAATCTTTCATCATACACTTCATACCAAAGTCAGACTTGCATACATAAAACATGCATAGAATGTAAATCACCAAGTCTATGTTATCGGCTAGACATAACAGGAAGATGGCTATCACTAACGATCCATAACAATAGAAAAAATGTATCACAAAGTAATTTCAACATACAAGAGGATATTGCAGAATGCAGTCCAATAGTTGTTCTACATCTTGACCGATATAAATCAGTCATTCCTTAGAGTAAATATTTTATTTCGAAACGAGACATAATCCCACGCCAGGTGCACTGATTTTATATACACTTAAAAGCTTTAGAAAGTGTGTTTCAGCTAATTGCTACATATTAGGCCTTATATTAATCTACACGTGTCTGTGAATGTGGGTTGACACATTAACCTAACGTTGCTGATAACACGGATTTTAAAATGAATAGTTTTTAACTATAATTTCTTATCAAGCATACCTACCTAATTTATTTATTAATTTTGAGCCCGAACTGTCCCACTGCTGGGCAAACTCCTTCCTTTCTTCCTTTCAACCTAATTGCAAAGAAATAATATAACAGACGTCAAAAATTTCTAAAATTTTCCGTTATTAACAGAAATATTTTCTGACTGTGTCTGCTTCGGTAGGTAATTTGTTAGTTGAAATATATGTTCATCTTTTAACTTTAGCCAAACATGATAATTTATCTACCAATTTGATACACGTTTTTCATGATATCCCCTTTGTGTGTTTGAAGATCTTTTTACATTTGATTTCGATACAATAAGACAAGTATTCTAACAAAACAGTTCTAGTAAACAATAAGTTCCTATAGAAACATAAAGGCATACACTATCCTAATAAAGCCATACAGAACTATTTGCTTGAGATCATAAAACACATGTGACATAATGGATTCACTATTCAAGTCTTCGCCATTTATTACTTACTATTCCGCTTTTAAGTTGACATGAAGACACGGCCGCTTAATATGCTGCTTTGCAAACAATACATTTTTCTTTTGGGCATCAACTTTAGTACTGGCTAAAGGAAGCATAGAACATTTGCCTAATGTTTTTTTATTTAAAAACAGTTTTTTCACAATTATTATTGAGTGAGCATTGAGAAACAAATGAAATTAAAAGTAAGTATAAACACATGTCTCGCAAAAACCGCTATGGTACACAATTGCGCATAACGTTTAATAAAAAATGTGAAAAGCAAATGCAATGGGACATAAAAGGCTAAAATAAAGTCTAAATATTGAAATAATAATTATCATCGAAATTGTTAAACTGCCTATACGAAAATTTTAAAAGCGTCATCTTAGGTTCTCTTCGTCGTCTAGGGCCGCTTCTTATGCAAAGTGTATCTTTGTGTGCACTAACTCTGTTTTACGTCATTTCTGTTCTGCTTGGAATTTCTTAAAAGGAAGCTGTCTGTCACATTCTATGCGAACGTTAAAATTTAACAAACGGTATTTTAGCGGCGGATGTAGACAACACAATCAAACATTTTATTTGAGAAAGAAACATTTGTGGCTTGTTTTAAACAGGAAATCGATTTTACACAGCATTATAATGAATCACCTTTATATTCAATGTCTGGAGTGCCATTTTATATTTGTTCTTTTAACGAAAAAACAAACGGAATATTTAAATATTTACAATTATGGAATTGTTTGTTAAATAAAAATACTAGACTTAAAGTAATAAAAATACCATTCTAAAGTAGTATTTAATGTTGAAATGCGCTCTAGATTGCAGGAACGTAGTACTTGTACTTGAGATGTATGTAACAAGTTAAATTAATGTGGCTAGTACGACACAAGCGTATAAGCAGGGGTCTTATTCACATCTGCTGGAGTTGCGCCGAGCTTGCGTAAGTGATCCCGCGGCTCCAACAAAGGCAAGGACGGGACCGGGGTGTTTTTAGTCGGTGCAAGTCCGACATATCCCCAGGCTGTGCCCTCAGCGTGGGTTGAAGGTTAAAGCGTTTCACCAAAAAAAAATGGGGTCTTATTCACTAAGTCCAAGCGGTTAACGTGCTGTTACGTGTAGGGTCAAGAAAGGCTTTATTGCTTTTGACTTACTATAATTTTAAGTAAAAAAATGTTAAATCGCCTAAAACATAATATACTAACGCTACCCGGTGACTTTCAGAACACAAAAAAGGTTTGGGCAACCCGGGATTCTTGAACTAAATTCTGCGTCGTGCCAAGTTATGTTTTGTTTGGACTTATAGAATAACCCCCCGGGGGGTTATTTTCTACGTCCAAACGAAACATAACGAAAGTCACCGGGTAGTATTAGTAAAACGTTTTAGGCCATTTAATAGATTTTTTACTTAAAGATATCGAATAAAGCCCCAGGTATGGGTATTCGGTTTTGACGGCTAATAACCGGTTTACACGTTATGTCGTTTCTTTTAAATTATACCGACGATATACCTTGGGTTTAGAGAGTCCCTATTTAAAGCGTGTTGGATTTTCGCGGTCAATTGTAGAGATACGTAACTCTGATAAAATAAATAAATGAAATGAAATGAAAATGAAATAAACAGTATTTTCCATTTTCAGACTTCAGAAGTCAGGTCGAAATATGAAACGTCAAGCCTTCTAAGGTAAATGCATGACCGCGTTAATTCCCGTGACGTAATTTAATTATAATCATATAACGCGATTATAATAATTTAAAAATTAGTTATTTTGTACAACCTGATTGATTATAGTCACATCGGTTCTATTTTTACCTATCTCTTCATTTTCTTGTCATCTAAGTTTAGCTCATGTAATTATAGGATACGAATTTTGTACCCTTTCTATTATTATACAATAACAATCGAAGTTCCATTACCTAATGTTTGTTAGAAATAATAACCAGTTATATCACACACTTATTGAGTGCTTTACTGACTTACTATCAGGTTATGAAACTCACCTAGCCCTAATACTGGATATGTGGAAATTACAAGAGTGCCTACAGGTAGCCTATAAGTGTCTCAATTTCACTCGCAATCTGGTTTGATTATTTTGATAATGATCGCGCTTGATGTACGAGTATGTTAGTATTATGAAACTAACCCTACGAATAATTGAAGATTGTCGTCATAGTGACTACCCAGACATCTTAAACAAATAGTTATTAGCTTCCAGGTCCATCACCTTCAAAGAATTCACTATCCGATAATAATAATATCTTGGGACAATTCACACACGGCCATCTGATGCCAAAAAGGCAGAGCCTGTACTATGGCAACCATACAACTGATAAACATACTAATGTAAATACATATATACAATAAATAAATACATATTATAGATAAATTACAACCAGACGCAGAACAAATGATCGTGCTCATCACACAAAGATTTGTCCTGGGTGGGAATCGAACCCACGACCTCCCGCTTAGCAGTCAGGGTTACTAACCACTAGAACAGGCCAGACATCAAATTGAAGTGACCAACTCTTGCACTTTCTAACATTAAGGTAGGTAATAGTTAGTTCTTCTTTTGACATCGTGACATGGAAGAAGTAATTTAAGAATGTCTTTAGTAACATTTCTTTTATATTTAGTCAATCTGAAAACCGGTTATGTGGGCTTGGGGCTGTAATATATTACATACGAACATACTCGAGCCTGCAACAAAATTGATAGATTGCTGACATTAATAACTAGAGCAAGCCTTTTCTATATGAAGCAATAGCAAAGCTGCGTTTATATATCACATGGGACTTTAGATTTATTACGATGTCTTTACGTGTTTGTTAATTTAAAAACAATGGATGAAAGTGCCAAGACTTATTGATCAAAAAAAATTACAGTATATGTACTGACTCGTTAAAAATATGTTGCTGTAATCATAAAGGGCTTGACATAACTTTACGCAAGACTAACGCAACATAGTAACAAAAATGTTGGCAAAAAATCTCATTCAATTCATCGAGAGAATTTTATATCTAAGTGCCACTCGTAAAACCTAAATAATTCGCATTGCAACCTAGAGAAAATAGTTGACAACTATTTTCCGATGAAATTGATTATTTAATTAGAGTATGTTGTGAGAACGCACGCAACGGACTCACTCTGGAACTTTTACGTCACAAACCATCGATACTAATAATCATAATTCATCAAGCGACCTCAAAAAACGAGATTTTTCTACACGTGAAAATCTATAATAAATAAATAAAATATATAAAGGTGGACAACATCACATACATCGCTCCGAATCCGAATTAAGAAGCTAAAGCACTTGTGTTAAGGAATCAAAGACAACGAAGGTATCACAAACACCCAGACCCGAGACAATGTAGAAAAGTGTTTTCTACATTGACCCGTCCGGGGATCAAACCCCGGACCTCGGATCTGGCGACACCTTGAAAATCGGTGTGTACGCCACTCGACCAAGGAGGTCGTTGAAATCTAGAATTTTATCTTCGTGTTGCGGAGGGTGTTACAATCATTCAAATCATATGCACAAAGAACACCCATACTTAAAAAAAGCAGTAGTCATCCACACAGTTTTTGTTCCTATGCAAAAGAGCCCGCATTTGGTAGGTACTTCACGTATAAACGCAATAATAAACTGTGTTTATTATTCATCAAATTACGTCTTCTAGGTAGGTACTATTATGAGATGCATTTTGTTGGCAGATTTCAATCATGATCAGGCTGATCTGACGACCCAATCGGTAAGGTAATTGCCATTCTCTGGTAATAGACTTAATTACTCGCACGTTAAAGTATTCGTATTGCCTACGCATATTAGTCCGAATACGTGAAATTTAATCTCGATTTACTAGGGAAACGTGGGAATATAATTATCAGTAACTAAATTGCCTAAATAAATTACTTATTCTGAAAGGCTGTTACGAATATGGCCACGAACTGACAAAGCAGTCATGGAGAATCAGAAAATAAAATACTTAGTTCAAATATCACGTCTTTATAGAATCTTCTTTTTTTTTCCTGCCTTCATCCCATACATATGGGGTCGGCACAAATTGTATTTTCCTCCATTCTTATCTATTACTCGTAATCGCGGCATCCACTTCTTTCATTACATATCATCTTTCACTCAATCCATCCATCTCTTTTTCAAGTCATCAAATCTATGTAGAATATATATACATTGAATAAAATCACAACAAACGTCGGAGTATTTTTGTCTTCTCATTTTACCGGTGATATACCATAAGAATATTTCTGTGGTGAAAAGAGAAGACATTAAAATCCACTTTTCTCATCTCCAACAAAGACGAATATCTTATATATTATATTATAATATCTTATACTTATCTACTACTTTTACTGCAGACCTGGCAAAAAATACACAAGGAGTGATGGACTTTCTTTTGAAAAACAATATTGGTGGCGTCAGCGAAGTAAATTAGGACGTTTAATCTTGGCGGACTGCAAATCCGAGCGATTTGAATCCAAATCAGTTGAATTATGCACGGGTAGGAGCATGAATCAACTTTATTACGATCAGTGTATGGACGTAAAATCGGACAGGTATTCAATCATTGCGATTACAAGTATTATTTTTGGATCAATTACTGAGTTTTATGAAGAACATTTTAATAATATAGTTTATTTAAGAGAAACATCATTTATATTCCTTACGTTACTTTGACGTCTTTACATATGTAAGTTTTACTACAATGACAATTCTAGAAGAAGGGTTTTAAAAGGGACAAGCTGTTTGGGCACACTCATTTATTGTAACTCGTGAATTCTTGCTTTTAATTTCGTGAATTATTTAAAAGAAAAGATATTTTCCATTTTATCATCAAGAATGGAATGTAAATAATACATGTTTAAAACAGGTATGTACACCTTAAACATGAGCAAAGGTCTTAAAGTGACCTTACTAGTAACGGTCAACTGTTTAAATATCAAAACATATCCTGTAATACATCTAGTAAACCCGTTATGTATCCTGACTCATGCTACATCACAAAGTCTTGACAGAAAATCAACTTCATGGGACAATACTAATATTACTTACTCATGATCATTATTCTTTATTGAGTCATTAAATCTTTTACCCCTCCCAAACACGAGGTTTTTCCATGTGAATGTTATGAAATGGAATCTATTGGTTTTTGAAAGTAGACCGAAGGTGACCGAACTTCTCTCACTACTATGAAATAAGCATTTGCTCCTCCCTTTGAGATGCCTATCCTGTCGTAATGAAGTGATGGAAATTTCACTCTCAAAAACCACCACAAAAACACAAGAAACTCCTGTATGATATTATTAGACAAAACTTATTATAGAACCTTTTTGAAAATACTACAATGGAACCGGAAGTTTGTTATCTAGCTAGCATATATGTACCTACTCCTGAGGTGGATCTACTGTATCACATTTTATTATTAAAAGCAAATTAGTATGCCAGCCTTGTGTATATACGCAATTTAGAAATCCTAGATTTATGCATGTAGAGTGGATGAACTGCTTAACAGCTTTGCATTGCAACTAAGTAGCTGACGGAAATGAGTTGGATGTAGAGTCAGTTGTGTCATGCAATAGGTATTATTAAATTGTTGATATTTTCAGTACCCACGACCCACACGGTATTCCAGAATTTTCCATATTCTTCATCAATCGTAAACTCACCTTTTTAATATTTTGTCTAGTTTCATAAGGATTGTCCCAAAAATCGCTTAGGGAAGTTAGATGAGTGTAAACGGAGCCACTAAATACTACACAATACAACAAAAAATGTTTGGTTTTAAATTATTCCGGTCTATAATAATACTAGTGGAATAATTCCAGTAGTATTATTTACTAATAGTTCGGCCATTAATTATTTACAAAAAATTGAAGTCTATCAACCTGTCAACAAACAAATTCGCCATAATAGGCATTCGTGGGTTACAGAAAAACCGTTAGTTTTTCAAAAGTTCAATTACAATACATGCGAAAATCTAACAATAGGCATTGATCCTCACGACTCTTGATTCTATCGCCAGTCGTTGTGTAATAATGCATATACATGTGTACAATAGTATAATACATACATGAAAGTATTCGGCTTAGTCAGTTGGTTCGGCTGATTACAACGCAACTGATCAAAGATCCGTTTGATTATACTAGATTAATTTGTGATGCAACATTTTCCGTATCTGGCTGAACTAAACTACTGTTGCATCAATGGCCGAAAAGCGATAGTTAGGTATTTAAGAATTGTAGATTCCATAACAATAAACTGTTTGTTTTATTGTTATTATTGCTAAAATTATTATTTTTTTTACTATAAAAAACCTTGTCATATATTACAGGACTTCCTATTCTTGAGATCAGTTTTACATCATTTAAACAGGATATAGTAACATGAGCTGGCAGGTTGCCATACTATGAACCCATAGTTTTTGTTTGTAGATATCCTGGATTGTAAACAATAGAATCTGTTATTTTATTTTTAGTAAGAACAAAAGGTTGAAAACTAAATGAACACAGATACTTTAACTGACTGATGTTCTCATAGTGCCTTTATTACTTCGATAAAACTCTGTGTAGGTATTGTTAATATCTGCATAAGAACTTCATGTTGTTTTTTTTTTCAAATTGTTCATATTAAAAATATATTTTTTGACTGAACGGATAGCCAAGTGGTATAGGTCACTCATGCCAATTACCACTGTGCGCGACGTGCTGCGGCTTCGATCCCCGCATGGGACAAGTATTTGTGTGATCCACAAATGCTTGTTCCAAGTCTGGGTGTTCTTTGTGCATGTGATTTGAATGTTTGTGAAACCCCCGCGACACATGGAATAAACACTTTAGTGCGGGCGTCGTTTTTTTAAAAAAAAAACAGAAGCAGAAACCTGATATTTTAAATATTCTTAAACCTATTTGTTCTTGCATTATTTTCTAATCTGTGTTTTATACATTTTAATTTACTTCTGGTAAATTTCATTTATTTATTTATTTTGATCCTGTTGACTATTTTGTCATGTTTAAAAAAGACAACAATGAATGTACAAAATACCAGTAGGAAAAAAACACGCGTGAAAAAAACACCTGAAACATAATTATTAATAGTAAGATGAATTTCCAATTTCACGTTACAAAATCTAAGGACAAAAATAACTGTCTAACTGAATCAGCAGAGATCAAAGATATTGTAACGGGAGCTGGACATTGCCCGACTTTGATAGAACTGACCTAGATTGAAATTTACTACAAAAATTAATATTTTCCCGTATGTTGGTCACAGCTGGCTTTTGCGTGCTGTTACGGAAATAGGCAATACAATATTATGTGTATGTGCGGACTTTTCCTTTTTATTTTTTCCCCTTTTTCCAAAAATTTGCATCGATATACCAACTTGTCTACCTTGTCTTTAATAATTTAAGATGAAAAAAGATGGAAATTCTTCGGCAGTAGATCATAACATGTAATGAGTTCAGTGTTCGAAAAACTGATCATATCTGAGACACAATATTTAGACAGGAAATTGATTTGTGATGTAAATATTGTATAAAATATAACGGAAAAAATTTTCAACACAGCTGTTCTGAATAAAGCTCGCTCTGCTAAAGATAATGATTACTGGGAATAGGTCACTGTTAAAAATAATTATACATAATATATGATCATTTAACATATTCTAGATGGAAATTCAGTGAGTCGCCTTAACTCAGCCTAGAGCACTATCGTGGAAAAATCATCCCAAACATCCTCTTATAATTTATATAGTGCAGCGGCGTATGAAACGCCTCAATATACCTAATTCTCACAATTTGGAGCACCGCGGTCCGGTGTGCGCTCGCGCCCGCCCATCGTTATGGCTCAAAGTGCGTTATTTATTTATTTTTATCAACAACTGATCTTCCGCGCCTCACCTTAGTATCAATATAGACAGCGGTTTGAAGACACGACCACTTTACCACGATTGACAAAACGGTCAATGCGTTTTACATTTCGCGATATCTCGTTCCACATGGATTTCGGTTGCCACGACAAGGATTCGGGGGAAGTGGAGTGCTACCTCGAAATACGTAAATACATTTTGACTAAACGCTATCAACGGTGATTTATAGCTTTCTTATTGTTGTGGAACATCGCATTGTAATTGATATTTTTAGTTGGAATCAGTGTAGTTTTTGGGTCGTGTAAACAGCTGGACTCTTCTGACAGTAAGTTAGTCCGTATGTCAGCGCAGTCCGCGATTGTAAGTCGAGTTAGACGCTGTTATTACGAATTTATTGCTCCTCCCTTCGATATAATAATAACATAATAACACAGATAGGTACGCCGGTACTCACAATGCGCACGGAGCTAAGAACAATTAGCACTAGGCGTGACAACGTGCCGAGTCGTGAGTAAACAGTGAACTTAGTGCATCTCTCGTCACAAATAAATAAGCCCTAATTTTAAACATTTAAATATTTTAGATTGCGATACGGGTACTTCTTGCGCTATCACGATACAAATGCGTAAGTACCTTGACAATAAGAGTGGAGCTTGCAAGGAAGCTTATCATTAATTCGCGCTTTCCTCGTCCTTATTAACAGTTTGTACGAAATATTAAGATTTATTGTTTATATTATTTGCGTGAGTATCGTGTGTGTATCAGTCGTAAGTGGTATAAAGTGTAATTGAATTATAAGTACAGGGTGTCCCGTAAATAATGGATCAAACGTAACGGGTAGGTAGCTTACCTCATTTCCAACAACTAATTTGAACAGTAAAAAAAAAACCCATAAGGTAACCAAGATAAATTTTTTTTTCGATTTTTACTATTTTCTGTACCAGCATTCAGTGTTTTTAATGCTGTTGCTGCAAATGGTATCATATTTAGGTGTGATTTTTGTCATACATTTCTGAATAGTTTACTAGTGTTATAAGATACCATTTTTTTAAATAACATTTTATTTGCCTTAGAAAAAAAATCTTGAATTGAAAAGTTTTGTTTTTACGATGAAAAGACCAGAATTGGAAAAATTCTCCTGTAAAAAAAATGTATGACATCAAAGTGTACCATTATTTTAAAAACTTGTACAATTACTAAGGTTTGCAGATTGGTATAAAACTTACGCCTAGTCTTTGTCGTTACAAAGATATTGCTATGAATCTGACAGAGGTGCAAAATTACGAAATAAAATAAAATTGAAAAAGTGTGCACAATTCAACTATTTTCTTAAAAATGTTTAGGTATCTCAGCGTATGAAAAAACTTAGGAGGTTAAATTAAAAAAAAAATACAAATAAATCGTTTATTTTGTTTTTACAGTAAATGTTCAAACTGACGTCCCCCTACGAGAATGCAAAGTCTGCACCTCCTAATAAAGGAAGCTCTTATCCGACGGACAAAATGGCTGTTGTTTATTTCTGATACAGCAGATTGGATGCGCTGACGTAATTCTTCTTCCGACGTTATTCGTTGTTTGTAAACTTTGTCTTTTAAACATCCCCAATAAAAAAAATCTAAGGGATTTAAATCCGGAGATCGCGGAGGCCACAAAATTGGTCCTAATCGGCCGATCCATCTGTCAGGGTAAGTTTCATTGAGTTGCGCCCTTACTGCCGTCGCATAGTGAGCGGGGCATCCATCATTTTGTAACCACATTGCTTGCCGCACGTCTTCTGGAATATTTTCTAATAACGTTGGCAACTCATTCCTTAAAAAATGCAGATAGTATTCGGCGTTTAGAGTTGCTGGTAGTTCAAAGGGCCCTATTATTTGCCCATTTATTATTCCTGCCCATAAATTTATTTTAAATTGATGTTGGCTCCTGTCCTCTCGCATCAAATGTGGGTTTACCAGCTGCCAACTGTGCAAATTATGCAAATTGAGATATCCATCTCGCCGGCATGAAGACTCGTCACTCCATAAAATTTTATTAAAAAACTGTGGGTCCGCCCGTATCATTCTAAGCATCCTTTGGCAAAATGCTACTCTTTGCGGGTAATCACGTGACGTCAGCGTTTGAACACGTTGCACGTGATATGGGTGCAACCGGTGCCTTTTTAGAACTCGATGTACCGTCGATCTTGGAATACCTGTGCGTTGCGCTATGACGCGAATTGAGACCGACGAATCTTCCTCGATTTCTCGAATAATAATTTCGTCATTGACTTGTGACGGTCGCCCTTCACTGGCACCCCCAACTCCGGTGCCAAGAATTCTTCCCTCAAGAAGCGCGTTATGCACTCTAATGAATACGCGATAGTCGGGATGTCGATCCCGGTTCGGGTATCTTTCACGATACAATCTTGCGGCCGCCCTGGCATTACCTCTTGCTTCTCCGTAGATAAAATGCATTTCGGCATACTCCCGTGGCGTGTACTCGTAACGAGGCATCGTACTACTGCACACACGTACAACCACACACAAACGATTGTTTTCGAAGTCCGTAGGATTGCCAAGTCATTCATCCAAAACACAAACAGTTCCAAATCGTTAGGCAAAGCAAAGTCCAAATACACCGCACAAGTTTAATTTTAAGGAACACAACAGTTAGGCACAGCAGGAGCGAAAGTAGTCTGACGTACGTATCAACTCGAAGAGAGATTCGTGTCAACTAAACAAATAAAATCAAGCAACATTACCAAAAATACAAAAGCGGTGCTATCTATCCCTTTCACACTGAGTGAGGTGCAACTCCGCAGGTAGCGGTCCCAAATGCCGAACAGATGACGTCATCGGCTCGGAATTACGCTACACGCTTAACCACATGCTTAGATTACAAGCATAAGCCATTACGAGAAAGAAAAGTTAGATTGTACCATTTTAATTTCTGTTCTGTCTTCTTCATCACATTCATACGAGTAGCAATATCTTTGTAACCGCAAGGACTAGACGTAAGTTTTATACCAATTTGCAAACCTTAGTAATTTTACAAGTTTTTAAAATAATGGTACACTTTAATGTCATACATTTTTTTTACAGGAGAATTTTTCCAATTCTGGTCTTTTCATCGTAAAAACAAAACTTTTCAATTCAAGATTTTTTTTCTAAGGCAAATAAAATGTTATTTAAAAAAATGGTATCTTATAACACTAGTAAACTATTCAGAAATGTATGACAAAAATCACACCTAAATATGATACCATTTGCAGCAACAGCATTAAAAACACTGAATGCTGGTACAGAAAATAGTAAAAATCGAAAAAAAAAATTATCTTGGTTACCTTATGGGTTTTTTTTTTCCTGTTCAAATTAGTTGTTGGAAATGAGGTAAGCTACCTACCCGTTACGTTTGATCCATTATTTACGGGACACCCTGTATATTTGTTTATATTGTGAATGTTTTGTTTGTGGCAGCGAATCCTGAAGCGGTGGGATGTATAGAACGATTTGCAACGTTGCTGTCATTTCTACTTGTGGTCATCACTTTCCCGTTTTCGCTGTTCGAATGCTTCAAGGTAATGTTAACCCTTAATAAATCTATATATATAAAACTCTTCCGTTACTGACTGACTGACTGACTGACTGACTGACTGACAGACAACGCACAGCCGAAACTACTGATCGTAAAGAGCTGAAATTTGGCATGTGTGTTTGTTGGGAGGAGTAGGCTACCACTAAGAGAGGATTTTTGGAAATTCCCCCCCAAAGGGGAGAAAAGGGTGGTAAATGACAGACAACGCACAGCCGAAACTAATGATCGTAAAGAGCTGAAATTTGGCATGTGTGTTTGTTGGGAGGAGTAGGCTACCACTAAGAGAGGATTTTTGGAAATTCCCCCCCAAAGGGGAGAAAAGGGTGGTAAATGACAGACAACGCACAGCCGAAATTACTGATCGTAAAGAGCTGAAATTTGGCATGTGTGTTTGTTGGGAGGAGTAGGCTACCACTAAGAGAGGATTTTTGGAAATTCCCCCCCAAAGGGGAGAAAAGGGTGGTAAATGACAGACAACGCACAGCCGAAACTACTGATCGTAAAGAGCTGAAATTTGGCATGTGTGTTTGTTGGGAGGAGTAGGCTACCACTAAGAGAGGATTTTTGGAAATTCCCCCCCAAAGGGGAGAAAAGGGTGGTAAATGACAGACAACGCACAGCCGAAATTACTGATCGTAAAGAGCTGAAATTTGGCATGTGTGTTTGTTGGGAGGAGTAGGCTACCACTAAGAGAGGATTTTTGGAAATTCCCCCCCAAAGGAGAGAAAAGGGTGGTAAATTGAAAAAGTTTATTTCTCAATGGATTCACTTAAAACTTTGTATATAGGTTCCACCAGTGAAGCAAGTGAGCATAGCATATGTATAAGGGAACATAGCATTTTTAGACCATGATTTCATAGAGACAAATATTTCTAATATAATTGTAAAGGGAGACAATTTGATTTTTTCAATGTTTGTTTACACATATGTAATCGATAGACCATGGAACAGGCGATACCTAACTAAGTGAAAAACCCAAATTCTGTCGGAAGTCATTACTACACGCGGACGAAGTCGCGAGCAAAAGCTAGTAAATTATAAAAAAGTAACCATATTATTAATATACACAAAATTTTTATATCAATGCACTAACCTTCATACAGCTTATTGTTTCGAAAATTTTTGTTTCCAATCTAAGTATATCCGGTGTAACTTGTATAAAATGTAACTTTTGAATTATTACAAATTGAGCTGTGAAATTGAATTACATCTCTGGAAACTAGAAATGTATTTTAGGTGTAGTACACAACCAATTTTTGGAACTTTGATTAACTTTATTAGAGGAGATCTCATCCATTTCAGTTGACAGTTCGTGCTATAACCCTATTCAGGTGGTGCAAGAATTCGAACGAGCAGTCATATTCCGGTTGGGTCGACTAAGAAAAGGCGGTGCAAGAGGACCAGGTCTATTCTTCGTACTCCCTTGTATCGATACTTATAGGAAAGTGGACTTGCGTACTGTCTCATTTGACGTACCTCCTCAAGAAGTAAGTATTTTAACTTTATTTCATTGTTTTAGAAATTGGGTTAAGTCATTTTTTTTTTACTTTGGTTCAAACTTAATTTGCTTTTATTACAGATTTCAGATAAAAGTTTTTTTTTGTTTTAGAATAATGAGTTTGATAAGTTCCTCAACAGTTTATGACGTTTCAAATATTATCGTCTTTGTCGAATACCAAAAAAAAAACAAATAATTGAAATCTACTGGAGGCAACATAACTAATATTGAAATTTTATAAAGAGTGGCAGGCGATTTTATACAGTCATGTTGCTCTATTATTTTAATTTCAAAGATAGTGCTCTTTGATTTTATTGTCTGTCATCTGTTTTATAATGATCAAGGACTTTTATATAACGTAATTTGGTATCCGTACCTACTATAAAAACTATTTATCGTGTCCATTACACAATTATAAACCTTAACGGAAATCGATAAATACTAATTTTCTTTGCAAAATTGTATAATTGTTGTATCATGTCCCTACACTTGTAGTCTGGTGTGGATGTTACTTAATACTAGATTTAAGGAAGTGTAATCAAGGTTTATACCTGCCTAAAGTATCTATTATATCATTTCAATGGTAGGACATTTCGATTATGTTTTCCGTGTCCCTTGCAGTTACAATTACGTACTGATGTAATGATATTTGCATAATATAAATCGTTCGTAAAATACTTATACATTTTTTACCATCGAATTCAGATTTAGATTCAAAATTATCATTCCTCTTATTAAAAAATTTAATGAATGAATCACTTTATCATAAACACTTTTATTTAAAAGCTTTAGCGAATGACGCGATTGCTCACTGGCAGCTTTCTAATTCAATTTAAATTTAGGACCCAACAAAATCTTAATTGATCAATTAAAATTAGTTAGATGCCTATAAAGTCTTTCCGAATAATCATTAAACTTTATTGAACTTTCTGCTGTCTTGCTCATCTTTGATGTGCAAACACTCACTATTTCAATTAAGCCTATAGAAATGTATCTAGATAATTCTGAAGTCTCCTTGGTCTCGAGATATGCTAATGTATCAGAAACACCTACATGTTTCATCCGGTCTTTATGTTTTGATGGCTTTCATTACGCATCTGGCAGTCCACATGTTCCTAACATTGCACGTAAAAATCACAAGCCATACCAACAGCAGGTCAGTGGCTTTCGGTGTACAAATAAACATGCGAATACTTTAGATAAATTTACCCACGCATTTATTGAGTACTTCTGTAATATTTATATAACACTGCAGATTGGCATATATATTTTTTGAAATAAAACTGGCACTTAACTTGATTTATTGAATCCTACTTTCTTCTAGATAAATTCAGCCGGTTGATTCAATTTTTTACAGTGAATAATACTGATGTATGGAGCATATAGTAACGATGCTCTTTTGATACAAAGGTTGTCTATTAAACTAAAACACCTCCCGGCGCGCGGTATAATGTAGTATTTTATATGAAAACTTAATTACCTTGCCTTAGACCACATTTGTTGATGCAAACTATTAGAGCAAATTTAAGCCGATGTAAATAGGTAGATATTTAGAAGGATGGAGACATCCTTCTAAATATCTGCCACTTGTCACAGAGTTCTCGAAAATTCGTGCATTCATTAGCCATGTCACAAGATGATTTCAGTAATATAATCAAAACAAAGTTTACTTTATTGAACAGAATAGGAAGCCTAAACCATTTTGTTATTTGCCCTTGTCTACAAATAGTTGACTTATTACTAGGTCGATTCCCAGACAATTGGTTTACAAGAAACGATTGTTTTACATGTCGTAAAACTTTGATTGATAGTTTACAGGCACATCAATTAATCGTTAGCCAACTGAATGGCGGTGGAAACAACTGGGTTAACGATTTTCAATACCAATGCCATACCAGCGCTAGTTTTGTAGCAGCCACGTGGTACAATTATTTACTTAATTATTGAAAGAAATGTTAAACAAAGCTAAAGATATGGACCTTCTAGAACATTTACGGCATTTTTATCTCTTTAATTTCGATGGAACAATTTCTTGTTTTTTACTGTTACAATAATTTGTGTCTACCAAATTTATTGTAACTATGCTTTTCAAAACTAGTTCATAAAATTGATTCAGATGGAATGTTCTGGAATTAAAATAAAGAAACCAACGCCACTACATATCATTGATCGTTTTAAGTTTTTTTGGTTGAATTAAGAAAAATGATATACCTAAGTATTGATTTCACAACAGTGTAAGAACTAAACCAACACTATTAAATCCAAATAGACCCTGTAATAAATTCTGGATCATTAACATTTGTCGGTCTGGTTTATTTCAGTCGTCATCATAATTCTCTCATGTTATGAAATACTGCAATCAACATTGTTAGTCTTGCACTTAATATATCTAAGAAACTGTCTTCCATGTGTAGCTTTTCATAATCAACTGATATTATTAGCCAGAAATTTCAATTATCGTACATAAAAATAACTGATCCATATGTAAATATATGGTCAATATCATGTTCGATGCAAGACAGTTTATTTTAACTTGTTCATTGTTCTGGCGAGAACAGACGGCCGGTCTGACCTGGTTACGTCCTGTTTGCCGGATGAATTAATGATTATACTGAATAAATGAATCTGGACATTGAGATCTTTTTATAACAATAAGAAATGCTAATTAGATTTTTAATGTAAGCTGGCTGACTAGGCTTATCAACGATTTGAGCACAAGTCAGACCAACACATAAAAAATAAAATCTTTCCAGTAATACAAAACCTACCTCAAGGTATTATTAAGAGAAATGGAGCGTAGCGCTTGCAATGTTGACTTTAAATACATTGAGACAGTTTCAAATATGCCGCCTATTCATTTTTCTAATATTGCGTGCAGCATTTGATACTGAAATCAATATTTACTGATTGACGTGTTGTGGCGGCCTAGCGGTTCAATGAACGGATTTTCGAGCACATTAAGGTTGCAGGTTCGACCCACTATAGGCAAGTACAAATATGATTTTTTCAAATTTATGTTTACTTTTAAAGTTGACTGACAATCGGTGAAGGAAAACATCGTGAGGAAACCTGGATACGAAAAATTTGGAATCTGAAATCGCCAACCCGCAGTGAGCAAGCGTGGTGATTGATCAATGCACGTAAAAGTAGCTAGCATCAAAATCATAGCTTAGCGTAAGAAAAAAATTCATCTATTTGATAGGTCACGTCCGTGATAGGCAGAAGAAAGAAAGTGGAGGATTTTACTCAACTGCTCTACTCTTGGGGACAATCGTGACTAAAATTAAATAAATATCAACAACTAATCAGTAAC
The DNA here is from genome assembly GCA_950381575.1 of Plusia festucae. Classification (NCBI taxonomy): domain Eukaryota; kingdom Metazoa; phylum Arthropoda; class Insecta; order Lepidoptera; family Noctuidae; genus Plusia; species Plusia festucae. The sequence goes on along the minus strand of OX494435.1, from coordinate 5,992,884 downwards.
TAGTTAGAAATTACATAAGTTTCAATGTTGACCTTCCTCTGGAGATTACACAGTGCATTGGCAACACAAACGTTAAATAAACATCTTCGTTGAATCAATCGACACCAATATTTATACTAATGTGAAAGCCAGTGATGCGAAATTCAAACATTGTCTATCATTTGAAATAATAAATAACTACAGAACTATTGCATTTATTTTGAGGTTTATTCTTGTATTATTATTGACTGCTAAATAAGAATAAAGTAAAAACTCTAAAGTATTGTGTATTGAATTAAAAACCATCCTAACGAAATTTTATTTCTTCTAAACGCGATTAAAGTTCATTCATTTTCATGGAACTGTTTGATTTCATAGAAAAACCTATTTTGTTTACAATCCCCGTTTTTAAAGAATGAAAAAATATAAGACTCCTATTTATTGCGTTTTCGAAATAACGAATATCTAATTATATACAGCGAATTAAAATTAAGGGCTCCCTACACCCTCACTCCTAACATTTAACGCGCCTTATCACGGTTAAGTTTGTAAATTGTATTATTTTGAAGGAATAAAAAATACGTATCCAATATCTTTCTATTATCTAACTCACGGACATTTTTTTTTCATACCTACTCAGCACCCCTTTTGAAGGCTTTGTAAATATTCTTTCAAAGCTCTAACGTAAATAGCATCGCAAATTTTCATTGTTGGATAATTTAATACAATTAATCAGAGTCGGCGTCGTGATTTCGCTGAGAGAGCGGCTTCGCTTCCCACGACATTTGAACTTGGCAAATGTCACACTAGTAGCGACATCGCAGTTACAATTACATCGTAACTTGCTTTAGTTATTATTCTGAGATCGTAACACTCGAATCATCTCCGTAAACACACATTTATGTACAACATATTAATTATAATATCAGAATACTTGTGAAGGGACAATCATTTCTTAATTGCCAGTATTTTATGTATACCTTAAGTATACCTAGACGTTAATAGAATTATCAAGGCGCCAGACAAGGATCACTTATTTTTAAAAAGGAATGCAACCCCAAAACCGAATTTATTTTCTCCATAAAAATAATATATTAATATTTGTTAGAAATTGCCTTATACTACGTATTACAATAATATTATTTAGTATTATAGTACTAAGTATATCAGTATAGAATGCGAGCTCTAAAAATATAGCTTTTTTTTTCAGGTTTTAACCCGAGATTCGGTTACTGTAGCTGTGGACGCTGTGGTCTACTATCGTATCAAGGAACCTCTTAATGCTGTAGTTAGAGTAGCAGATTACAGGTAACAACTTAATAAGGTTATACCTTTCGTGCATTCTAAGCATGGCTATTATTACTTGAATAATAAACCCTGTACGGTAGGTATACCACGCTAGTTGAATATGAATCAAAAGGAAACGACCGTTTCGTACAGAAGTGACGCATATTTCCCCATTTTAGAAATAATCTTTAGATTTTTTTCTCATTTCTGCTTCTTGACTAGATGCTTAATGGTATTTATTACTTATATGCAACAATAAATAACAATATTTTATGTCTTTTTGTACATTTAACACCTTTTGATTTTATTTGTATCAAGCACATGAGTATAGTCATGATGAGACTACGATGTGACTACGAAGTGGTGTTTTACCACATAAAGTTGAAAGTCAACCCTCGGACACGAGGGCTCACAAATTCCATACCCGATGACTTTAGCCTCCAACAACGCTTATTGTACAAGCCTCAATGAATTAGTACCATACTAACTCATTGAGGTAAGTACATAAACGTAATATTTTAAGTAGTTGTTTAATGACTAAAATCGACAGGTGACGGAAGCGTAATCTCGTATAAGAAAACGTAACGGTTTCTAATGCTTGTAAACATAAATGTAAAGAAGTGCCATTTTGATATTCTTGAAAAGAGGTCAAAAGAGGCACAGTGATTCCCATTTCGAAAGTGATCTTATTTTAAATTTCAGTGCATCAACCCGCCTTCTTGCTGCGACAACGCTTCGTAACGTTCTGGGCATGCGCGACCTGGCTCAACTACTGTCCGATAGAGAAGCCATAAGTCACATGATGCAAGCCAGTTTAGATGAAGCGACCGATCCTTGGGGTGTTGAAGTGGAGAGAGTTGAAATGTAAGGCGGTATTTGAATAGTTTATAAACCAAAATACGAAAGTCATATGTATTTCTTATTTAAAAGTGAACCATTATGTATGTTGTAAGGTCCTTTTATTCGTTTTATTTCTTACTTATTAAGAAATAAATGAATGATTCTTAGACTGGTTGTTCTGTTTTAAAGAAGGAATACATATGTCTCAAATACTGACTTATATTTTAATTCTCTTCATCTCAATTCACCAAGGAGCTATTCTGAGTAAGAGCATGTGACGATACGCTCAAGTAAAATTATAATATTTCATAACTATTTATTTTGTTGAAGAAATCTTGGTAAGATGAACAATATTTACATTGATTTAACCACATTTTTACAAAACGAATACTAACAAGTCGAGCCAAAAACAAAAAAAAATTGATAGTTAATTCGCTCAGGTATTTAACTTCATTTACACACACACATCCATCCAGATTTTGAGAATCCGCTTACGAGTCCAAAAATGAGATGATTACCATAGTGTGTTATTTCCATTTTTTTTTTTCAGAAAAGACGTTAGACTACCAGTGCAGCTACAAAGAGCGATGGCTGCAGAAGCCGAGGCAGACCGAGAAGCTAGAGCCAAGATCATTGCCGCAGAAGGAGAAATCAAAGCGTCTAAGGCCTTGAAGGAAGCTTCGCTCGTTATGATTGATAATCCTATGGCGTTACAGGTAAGCAACCTTACCTTATTTAAAATATCTGATACATAAGATCTCCGATATAGATACGGTACGATGTATAAACTTATTCGTGAGTCTGGAAAAGAGACTATGACTCCTGGTTTTGTTTCAACATTGCTTCTCAAGGCAGTTTTAATAAGAAATTATTAATTAAGAAAGCAGTTATAAGAAATTACTCCATTGATGTAAAAAAAACATGAAATGTGGTGATATAATTATATTCTACTTATAGTTTATATGAATTTCAAAAGGGCAGTGACGATAGTGAACTGAGTCCCTTTTCCTTTTTAATTCTGAAATGCTGGATGTTTGTTAAATCCATATTATTTTAAGTATTCTTACTGAAAGATTTACTGAATTCATTAATCGGCGTGTTTCTATTTACTTTTGTCACATAACTACTAAAAAAAATATCCACTCGTATCCAAGCTATTTGACTCACTTTGCACATTTTCGTGTTTTTTCAGTTAAGATACCTGCAATCACTCAGCTCGATATCAGCAGAAAAGAACTCTACAATCATATTCCCATTCCCTATGGATTTCCTGAAATCTTTCATGGGAGGACCCGGACCAAGTTCACATCATCAAGTCAATTTATAAATAACATATTAAGTTCCGATGATAAGCTAATTAATTCTAGTCAAGTCATAATAGTTTTAATTAAATTTTATCATATTCTAGTTGTTTAATTTCTGTGTCATAAATATGAATGTTATTTAAAAAATATATGTATGTCATTTCCTTAGGTCATTTCATTACTGTCATATTTAGCGTGATTTTTTGGTATTTATAATTTGAGTCCAGATTTTTGTTTAAATATTTATCGTGTCATTTTGTTTCATTTACGATGTCTAATACAATGGAAGAATTCACAAAGTTTGACGTAACAGGTACCAACTAGAGATTGTACAAATTTATACAACTTTAATAAGTGTTTTCATTGAGTTTCATTTTAAAATTTATTTTAGTGATTAAAAAAGAAACCCTTAAAGAGAAGATATTCCGTCTCCTTGCTCTTTTAGCAATAATTGCGTTCCCAGTGATCCTGATCGCGTGTTTTCGGGTAAGTATCGTCATTTAAGTTGCACACGCAAAACACAGTCATGTCCGCTTTCGATGACAGCGATACAGCAATCGATTTACATTTGAATCAACTCCCACGATATAAATCACCAGGAAAAAGAATATGATTAGTGTTTTAGGGTAGCACAAAGATTTTTTCAAGGTCTTTGTAAGATAAATAAAATTACTTTCTTGTTAGCACACCAAATTCTTCTATACATAAGCAATGAAAACATAGACTTCTAGTTATGGTACGGTATTATCCCTTAGTATGTATCTACTAAATACTATCTAAATATTTTCGTAAAGGTGGTCAAGCAATACAAAAGAGCGGTTATCTTACGTTTTGGAAGAGTTCGAGGGGACTCACCAGCTGGACCAGGCATAATATGGGTCATACCTTGCACTGACAACGTACAACTAATCGACTTAAGAACTCAATCTTTTAGTCTGCCTCACCAAGAGGTATACATATTTAACTATTTTCTAATATAACTTTATCGGTCTTATCAGTCCAGCTACAAACTATAGAAATTGGTTTCTTACCCTTTTGTCTGGACATAAGAATAATTTATTAGTACTTATAACTAAATTAAACAGATACAAAATCTGTATCTGTAAAATTTTACTTGCCTGGGGGCTGAAATAGAAATCCAAAAATTTTAATTGTATTTTAGAACTATTCTAATTAATTGACTATTAAGACTTCAGCTTGAACATTTTTATTGTTTCAGATTCTTACAAAAGATTCTGTAACGGTTACAGTTGATGCGGTCGTCTACTACCACGTATCGGAACCACTTCGTTGCTTACTAAACATCCAATCGCACCAGTAAACTGTTCAATCATTTCGAAATTGTTACAAAATTACAGCGTTAATTCGCTTTAGTCTAAATCATTGCTCTTTTTTAGATACGCTACCGAATTAATAACAATTGCTACTTTAAGAGATGTTCTTGGTCAGAACACATTATCCAATTTATTGACAAGTAGGGAATCGATAAGTTATAACTGTCGATCGACAATCGACAAAACGACTGAAGCATGGGGTGTCACAATGGAACGAGTTGAAATGTACATACTATGTATATTCTTTTGAAATTGAGTACTTAAATCAAGGGTATGATAGTCTCATATTACAATATGATTTTAGAAAGGATGTGCTTCTACCCTATGAACTCCAAAAAGCAATGGCAGCTGAAGCAGAGGGTACGCGTATAGCTAAAGCAAAAATAATAGAAGCGGAAGGTGAAATAAAGGCAGCTGAAAATCTTAGAGAAGCATCTAATATTATGATGGATAATCCACAAATAATGCTGGTGAATATATCTGGATTAGTTTTAATCATAATTTCATTATTCTTTCAAGCATCACCTTCAAATAAAATTTCACGAACTGAAATAATCTTCGCAATTTTTTTTTGAGTTTTGGAACCTTGATTGTAAAATTATAATTGGTCTATTTCATACTCCAACTTACCTAAATCGATCTATTTAAACTTAATGGGGGCTGTGGACATGAAGTGAGTTGCTACGTATTAACAAATTCAAGCACCAGCGGCAGAGTGGGGCGAGGTACTGCTCAGTGTCAACTTACTTCACAGCCGCCATTATGTTTGAATCGACCTATATGATGTAACTCCTCTTATTTACTTTAGCTCAGGTACCTGCAAACGTTAAATTTTATTGCTTCGCAACAACCTACGTCAATCGTGTTTCCATTCCCAATCGAAATTCCTGGAACGGTAATGTCAAACCGTAAAGGCGTTGGGACCATGGCTAACTTGAAATAGTAAGTATATTCTCGAATACACAATATCCCGTTTTCTAAAAAATGTGTCAACCTTTTAGGCAATATCCAAAAGATAAGAAACTTGTTCCAAATTAAAATCTTTTTTGTGTGATCCTTGCTAGTCTAGCACGTGTAGCATTAGTTCAATGACGTTCAATCAATAGTTATTATATGACATTATCCGTCAACAGTCGTGTTATTTATCGCAATACATAATGCAGGCTTTAGAGACGAGTCAAATACAAATATATAAAACATGCCAGCGTCAGAACTCCAATCAAATGATCCAAATCGTATCAATGTGTTAATATCTGAGAATGGTAACAATAGTAGAAACCGTGATGATGTTGAAAATGGTGGACCAGCGGACAGATTTTCGGTGTCAAATCTATTAAATAAAAACTTCAATTTAAATAACGCTGTACCGTTAAATACAGGTATGTTAAAATATAATATAATATTTATGACTGGCTCGTTGGTCTAGTGGTTAGTCACCCTAACTGCTAAGCCGGAGGTCGTGGGTACGATTCCCACCCAGGACAAATCTTTGTGTGATGAGCACAGTTTGGGATCAGATAGGACTGTATGAGTTGTGCAATATCAGAATGTAGTATTGGAACCACCATATTGTGAGTATCTAGGACTCACAATATGGTGGTTCCAATAATATTAACGAATTAAGAAGTCGTGTACAATTGCACATTGTACCATTTTGGCATGCGTTGATGCAAATCATCAACAAACATACAAACATTAACTAGCTGAATTCTAAATCTGCGCATAACCCTTCATCATAACACTCATTATTGCCAGTCTAACAAGGCTCTCAACAATAGGTTTCGTTACGATAGCTAATTGTAGTTTTTGTCGTTTGTCACCAGAGCTTGTAAGTTTAAGTACTTAATTTATTTCTCGTGTTTTTTTTTTCAGGAAAAGACACATTCATTGAAAGATTCCTAGTGTTTTTGTCTTTTTTTTTCGTCGTTATATTGTTCCCGATATCATTGTTCACAGTTTATGTGGTATGTTTTTGTCAATTTAATGTAGCTTCGATACCTTTTATTTTAACAAAAACCATTTCAGATTACTTATTACTGGATGTCTCATAAAGTATTTACTTTCGTGCTATTTTTTTCCCTTTAAGTCTACATTTACCGTAACAAATGCTCAAAAGCTCCATAGGCTCACTATTAAGCTATGGTACCAACCAGTGTGATTTGTAAAAAATATAAATTCAGCTACTTTCAATTATTAATCTAAGAACTACAAGACTACAAAAAAAATGTTTTTTTTTTTATAGCCTATTTTAGATCCCTTTGCTCGTCAAAGGCTCCCCTTTTATTTTTCCAAACCTCTCTGTCTTTGGCGATTTCCAGATGGCCACAAAAAACAGCCAAACATAAACTTAGTTGAGGTGATTCCGCTATCTCAAATTAGTGTAATTGATGTCCTGACTGCCGCCCGTTCGCTGATATAATCTAGGACGTTTTAGTTTTACATTATACCATCGTCACGACCGCATTTTATACTCATAGTAACAATCATAATATTTACTTAGCTTTTCTTTTTAATTTTATTGTGATCTACTTAATAGTCAGTATCAAGGTACGTTCAATAAATTGAAATTGGTTTATTGTGTCTATTACGCAGGCTGTAAGGCAGTTCGAACGTGCAATTATCTTGCGAAATGGCAAAGTACGAAACAACAAAGCCTTTGGGCCGGGTCTTGTGTATTATCTGCCATGTGTCGATACCATAAAATATACTGATCTTAGAATCATGTGTCACGCAGTACCGCCACAAGAGGTAAGAGATTCAGCAATATTTAGAATCACCATAACTACTTACGTGAAAAACTTTTTGATTAATTAATTTTTGTCCCTACAACAGGCACTAACTAAAGATTCCCTGACTGTTTCTGTGGATGCGGTAGTGTATTACAAAATCTGGGATCCAGTTTGGGCTGTTCTCAATGTTGCTGATTACAGGTAGATAATTATCCCATATATTATCCTCTTTAAACAATATTATACAATGACCCAATTTTAAACTTTGTTTTAAATATTCTATAGAATGGCAACACATTTTCTAGCAGCTACAACACTTCGCAATGCGCTTGGAACTCGAAAATTGTATGAAATCCTGGTTGACCGACCCGCAGTAAGCTTACAAGTGTTTCAACATATGAACAATCTTACTCGGGACTGGGGAGTCAAGATCGTCAGGGTCGAGGTGTAAGCAATTATCATTTGTCGACAAAACTAAGATGAAGAAAGCATTAATAGCGGGATAATCAAATCTAATGCACTATGCCTTTTCAGTAAAGATATCAGCCTGCCACTACAGTTGCAGAAAGCAATGGCTACAGAAGCAGAGTCGTCCAGATTGGCAAACGCAAAAATAATTGTAGCCAAATCAGAAATAGAAGCCACTAAAAATCTTCAGAAAGCTACAAAAATGCTCATGGAAAATCCATTATGCATGCAGGTTGGGATCTTGAAATCATAGCTCATAAATGCTTACTAGTAAAACTTATAGTTTATAAAATACAAACCCTAATTAGAAAATGCAACTTTCCAGCTCAGATATTTACAAGCTCTACAAACGATTGCTGGAGATAAGACACATACCATCGTCATACCATTTTCACTTGAAGCGGTTAAGAATTTATTTAAATGAACTAAGTACGTACCAACCTAACATATTACCATGCATATTACTCATGTATTTTTTGTAACAGTGCTAAAACATTTGGATTTATAAATTATATTTCAAGTGCTTTTAATACTTCCTTTTATTAATCAAAACAACTAATAAATAATCAACAATGTAGATCACACTTAACTAATAACAACAATAGTAAAAAGACTAGTATTCTCTGGAGTCGTCTTCCTGTTTCACATGTCCGTAGTGAACTGGTTTTTGAGCTTGACCACCAGCTTTCTTATGCACCGTTGCCTGAAAAAAACACAAAACCAAAAATTCAAATAATCAAGGAAAACAGCAGCATTTAAGTTACAAAGACATTTTTTTTTAAATTATTACGCACCTGGAAACCATTCTTAGGATCAGCGGTGTACCGTACAAGACGAATAGAGCCATCAGGTTCAACCAGCGAGTACTCTCCTCGAACCACGTCACCGTCGCGTTGCTCTTTATGGTTCTGAAGATTGCCTGTATGAGGGTCTTCTACGCCGTAAGAGTAGTGGTAATCTGGTTTGGCCTAGAATGGAAAAAAACGTATAAATCGATTTCAAATTTCTTATTATTAGGTTTATTACAAGACGACACATGGCTTGAACTCTTTCTAACATCTGGGAATGCGCATGAGTAATTTAGTATCTCTTTTCCTTTAACTCTATTTGGTAACTGGTAGCTTTCGAACTCTATTTAGTAGCTGGTCTATTTAGTGACTGGTAGGTATCCCAAAAAACAATAGGTACATACCACATAATCAACAGTCTTTAGATGTGCGTATTTGGCTGTGTCTGGGTGAATTTGTCCAGTTTGATGATCGTAACCGTAGTCAGCGTGTTGTTGGGCTGGTATTCCTTCAGCGGCTGGCACTTGAACTTCTATGATTTGGCCACTGACTGGCCCACTGAAGCGGCTATATGAATATCCACCTGGAGCTTTTGCCGATAGCACCACTGACGCTAATGCCAACGGTGTCAGGAACTGAAAATAAATAATTGGTCATAAGATTCTTCGCCTACCAATTTTCAAAATGGACTTAGAAGCCAAATGCACCATGCAACGATTTAATAAAAAACATGAATGAGTTAAACTTTTCTAAAGTTTCACATTTCTACAAAGTTCAAGAGTACTTTTTGCCAGATTCAATCTCAATAACAAAAGGAAACGGCCTTCACGGTCAATGCTTTATATTTCGTTATTCAATACTGACAATGAAACATAATCGACCACGAAGAAAGTGAGACCAGCCGCTTTTTACGCTCAACTAGGCTAATTTTGTTTGTTATGGGCAATAAGATGGAATTGAAATATAAGTAAGTTCATAATTTAATTAATTCTTAGAAATTTTATTTATATGCAACTATTTTGTCTTTTTTTAAAATAATGTTTTGTAGTTTTATAAGGAGGCGGACTGGATGTTATGCAGCAAGTCGAAATAGGTATATCTTAGAATAAGCGTAGGTACTTATAAAAAGCATAATGATATTAAATGTCCAGCAGTGAATCGTCATAGACCGAGCTAAGATCTGGTTAGTGAATATCTCCAATAATCTTCATTTATCGATTGAGCCTGACCCGACCGAAAATTAACCGACCAGATGTTTTTAAAAGTTGGCAGACGAGCATGACGGTAAACGGTTACTGTAACCCATGAACGCTTAAAACACCAGGGGAGCTACAAAAGCGTTTTCAACCTCTCCCTCCAAATAAGCCTGGATACCCTACTGACCGCAGGAATACAACATAAGGTTGCTAAACTGACATCTTCAATAGGGCCGGGCGGATGTATTTCACCCGTCAGGCTACTTCAAATTGATTTGTGCCTTACCTCGTTTTAAAAGACAGGTAATTTGGAAAGTTTATCAGCGCTTCTTGTAAGAATTCACGTTATAACACAAAACACTTATGTATACAATATGGTAAGCTTGGGAAGTCCTCATGCCTCCCTTTTTTTCTGAAGTATTTTAATTTATATATTCACAGCATGGAAAAAGCCCTCCATCATATTTTAAACTAATTAAATTAAAAAAAATGTATGTACCTTGAATACAAATGCCATATTTGAACGAGGTGCCGATGCCGTGGTGGTCTACTAATGATCCTTGCGGGACTGATGCCTGTGCCACAAATGTTGTGGTTTTATAGCAACGGTCAACTCGGTAAGAATAAAGTGCAATCGTGAACTTGTACACTACGGTTGCGGCAAACTATGAATCAATATTTTTCAATATTTGGTACTGGGTACGCAGCCAAACGTTACAATTAAATTGCGTAGGTTTCTTTCAACGTTAGTTTGTTTTTACCTTTGACCTTGGAATTTTCGTGAATAAAGGCCTATTGTTTGTCATTAGATTGTACACACCTACCTATCCACCTGGATACAAGACTGCTACCACATAATGTATCTGCTTATTTTTTGCAAGAAGATATACCTATCATAACTTTATATAAATCACTAAATAGGTACAAGTAAGTACTTGTGAAATAAAATTGGATTCTTTAGCACTTATTATGTAAATCTAAGTCGATTCAAACTTAATGGCGGTCGTGAAGTACCTCACACCTGCGCAGTACCTCACCCCGCACCCCCGTTCATCCATGAATTTGTTACAGCACAACGATTCGCCTCATGTTCACAACCGCCAATAATTGCGAATCGGACCGTAACTATGTGCTGTAAAATCCGGGTTTTTTATAAGTCGTATTCGTTTATCAGATTTTCAAACTGAGTACGCAGTTACCTTCTGGACTAACTGACATGAAATTAAAGAGGATATTATCTGACCTCCCATTACATACTTTACACGGATTCTATCGCGGTTTATATTGATTTTATTTCCCGACGTTTCGACGCCTTTGCAGGTGTCATGGTCATGGTCTGAGGTGGTATTTGTCCGGACATGGGATGTTGCTCGTTCTCGTTATACCTTCATTTATTTTTAATATTTTTTTGTGTTCCGATACGCAATACGAGCTCACTGTGTCATAAAGTCTTGCAGCGCTGCTCTTGGGTTTGGTTTTAAATTTATAAATTATTGGGTCCCAAGTAGGTAATATCTTCCAGCCATGTTCTTTATTGAAATTAGGATGTTTTTTAATCTCAATAGCCTCACGAAACATCTCAGATAGGAATTTGGATTAATTAAAGAGGATCTGTGGTTTGTCAAATCTAATATAGTGACTGGAGCCTTCAACATGTTTCGGTGACTGCAGACTTCGTTGAGCGGCGGTGTTTTACGTCAGCTATAGGTTCTTTTACGCGGGTCCCTATACTTCGTTTTGTTCGACCAATGTAAGAGAGACCCAAAGACATTGTAATGTACTCTGAGAGACCACAGTCACAATCTAATTTATAAACTCCTGCATCTTGTAGAGGTATGTGACACTTGACAGGTGGTAGGGACTGACTAATCTTCTTAGGTGGCTTGAAATATGTTTAAATAATTGAAGCTCGCTTTAGGATGTGCCAATCTTGTCTGTGACTCCTCTAACAATGGTAGTACAGTAGGTAGATCGTCGACTGTGGCTGGTTTCACTCGGTTTCTGTGATGGGGCCGTGGAATCTGGAGCTTGTTGTCTCGCAATACTTGCTTGACGTGTTGTAGCTCAGTGGCAAAGTCATCACAGATTCCGTGTGCTCTCTGAAACAAAGATTTACCCACGGTAGCTAACTGTTTCGGATGGTGGTGAGATTCACCGTCCAGGTATGTGTCTGTATGGGTGTTTTTGCGATACACAGTGTGAATTATTGTTTGATCAGAATTTCGGTGGACTACTATTAGCTAAGAAACCAAGAGATTTGTTTTCCTCCAACTCCATTGTGAGTTGAATTTTGTTATTTATGGAGTTGAGATTATTTAAAAATGCAGTTACTTGGTTTGATGGATAAAATGTTGAAAGTATTATCTACGTACCGTATATAAAACCTGGGGGTGACTGAACTGTTTTTATTTTAAGTTCCTCAAAGTCTTCCATGAAGATAATCGGTGACTACTGTGGATACAAGCGAACCCATTGCTATTCCATCTACTTGTACATAGAATAGATTGTTCCACAACAGATAGCCAGATATGTAAATGTAAGTCATTCTCTGTTAGCTTCCTTGAGATAATTTCAGCACCTACAATCCTGAACTCCTATTTCTAATCCATTTACCAGGTAATATGTACTAGCTTTCAGAGTTTGAACTGAACCTCCAACGACCGACCTCATAATATATTTGGTTATTAAGTATTTTAGGCTCTCTAGATCCCCCGACGCAGAAAAGTGAGTTATTTTATTTGCGAAATAGGTGATAGAGGGAGTTTTAAAAGAAACTATTTTGGTGTTATTTTGCACTTGCAAGCTTTTAATTTTTTATAACTCTGTAAGATCCTTATCTTATAAAATAGTGAAATACAAATCGAGCTGAAATTAATATTAATTAACTAGCAACATTTTTGGACCTAGTTTTGACTTCAGACCAACTCATTTTGACCCAGATAAGAATCTGTCAACAAATTGTCAATGTCAAATTTTATTGTCAAGTTGAACTTTGATTTTGATGAAGACTTGACTTGCTTGAAGTTGTTTGTCCAAGTCAAATTCAGATAATAATTATCGTTTCAAACAATTGTAAACATTAGATAGTTAAAAAGAAACTTTTATCTTCAATCTTATATAGCAAGAGTAACTGAAATTGCCACAATGAGTCCTAAAAAGAAGAAGCCCAAACTGTCTACCGAAGACGCAAAGAACCTAAAGCGGGAAAGTGATTTAGAAGATGTATCTCAGATACGTGCAAAAGTCGCTAAAACTGAACAAAGTGATTTAAAAGCTAAGAAAAAGAAGAACTTCATTGAAGCTTGTAAACAAGTCACTAGTAAAGCTTACTTTGACCATAACACCAGACTACTTCTATTATATTTGCCATCTTGTGTAAAAAATACTGTTTGTAAACATCACGAACAAAACGGGGTAAGTACAATGTTATGTTGAACAATGTAAATTAAGTAACACCTTAATGTTTTAAGTACTTGATATTACAAGATTCTTGCTCTTCTTATTGTGATAATTACTTCTATTACTGGAACAAAACATTACTAACATAAAGTTATAAATTCTTTATTTTCACACCATGGAAGTTACATTACAGAATTATTGTAATAATATAAAAGCGAAAGAGTACAATGATGGTCTTATAACTTGAAATCACTGTAATTTGATTTGAATTTTATCTAAAAATAACTTATACCAATATTTTTTGATTCTTAAATATGGTGTAGTGGTATCCCTGACTGCTAACCTGAAGGTTGTGGGTTTGATTTCCACCCAGGACAAATCTTAGTGTGATGAGCATGATAATTTTTTCTGTGTCTGGTGTTATTTATCTACATATAATATACAATGTATTTATATAAGTATGTTTATCAGTTGTCTGGTTACCATAGTACAGGCTCTGCCTAGTTTGGGATCAGATGGCCGTGTGTGAATTATCCCAAGATATTAATTATTTATTTAGGTACTCTAGGATACAATCAGTTTTTATCTTAATTACTTAATGTTATTGAAATCTTATTTTCAGTCTCATATTATAAATCAAATGCCTTCATATGCGACAGAGTCATTTATGATAGAAATAAAAAATAATGCATGGAGTGAAGCATTAGAAGTTTGTCAAATGTGTATTACTCCTGTGCAGTACTTGTCTGCAGATGTACTGAAAGGTGTTGTGGAGATTATTCTGGTAAATATTTTCTTTATGGTACTTTGCTTACTTAATGCTTTGTGTGTGTAGTATGACTTTGACAACTTACATTTTATTAATCAAAATATTATTATTATTTTACATCACTTCCGATCATAAGTAATGGTAGAGTCATTGTATATTTAACTAAATTTAGCTCATGGTACCCATGCGAGATTTGGTTATAAGACCAAAAACTAGCCGTCCTTAATACATGAGCTATCTAACACTAAAAGAATTTTTGTGATCAGTATTTCCTGAGATTGGCATGTTCAACCAAATAACCAACTCTTCAGCTGTATGATATTAGTATAATAGATCTAAGTACTGAAATATTATGATTGTCAAATTTCAGAATGCACATGAGGATGACCTCTCTGAACATTCAGTGCCACAAATCATAGATAACTGCCAGCAAATTCTGTCACTCAACTTCAGTACACACCCACCTTGCCTCGTCAAAACATTGAGGAGCTGTTACAATAAATTCCTTACCTCACCCATGGATCTTAAAGAAAAAACTTTCACAAATAGAACACAATATGAATGCAACAAAGGTATTGTTAAGTACTGCATTAACAGGCTGGAATATGAAATAAGTAATCAAAGTATAGATGGCCCTTTAGTCGATAAAAATGAAAACATTCCAGAAGAAATGCAACAGACAGTCAGAGGTATGCATTGGCAGAAAGAGAAATTTGAAATATTCGAACTCCTTGATAGACAAGAGAGGATGGAAAGACTGATGGCAGTTTTAGAAAGTGTTATTGAATTGTTACAGTTTGATCTAGCTATTTGGAATTCAAGGTAAAGTTACATTTAATTGCTCTTGATTTAAAATTATTATTACTTGATGATATTATAAAATACTAGCTGTCCTCTGTAGTGTTAACCACAGTTATTTTATCAGGGTAAAAAGTATCAAATTTATTAAATATTAATTGCCCTGCTTTTTGAGCATAAAGAGGTAGAGCATACACACTCACAAACTTATGCCTTTATAGTTTAAAATATAAATTAATATCTTAGGAATAGTATTGACAGCAGGGTTAGCCGAGTGGTATAGGCATAGAATAATAATAGGTATAGGTCGCCACGTTAATTACCACTGTGCGCGAAGTGCTGCGGGTTCGATCCCCGGATGAGACAAGCATTTGTGTGATCCACAAATGCTTGTTCCAAGTATTGGTGTTCTTTGTGCATGTGATTTGAATCTTTGTGAAACCCCCGCGACACGAGGAGTAACTAAAATAACTAATTAAAGGTACTGTTTCAGGTATACCAGTAACTTGGGGCGCCACATCATGCGCTCAAACAAACCCCTAATGGCATTTGTTTTGTGGGCAGATAACATACTTCTAACCGGAGGTGTGACAGCCATTTGCAAACAAATACTGAGAATCTTTGCATATATGGTTCATCTGCAATATCCAGATTCCATGCTAAAGATTATGACTGTAAGGAAGTATTTATAATTTTAGTTAGTCCTTTCGCAGCGACTTCAGACTCCAAAGATTCGTGTCTACGTAAACGAAACTAGTATGCATGAGTTTGTATGGCGGTAGTTGCTTGGATACAAAATCGTTCAGGATTGGAGACTTGCCTCGCTTTGATTACGAAAGGCCTTAGTAATTAGTGACCAATGCCATATTAATAATAACTAATAGTGCCAATGATTAGATATTTGGTACAAGTGATGTACACATATCAAAAGATACTCTTATAATATAGCTTGAATGTATCTATATTATATACTTCTTAAAACTGGAGTTTTAGCTGTTAGGAACAGGGTAATGATTTTAAATGTCTATCCTTACCAGCTAGACGCAGCGGTACCCCAATGGTTAGGACGTCGAGGGTTTGAATCCCACCCTAGCATTTTAGCTTAGCACAAGGGATTAACAAGAATACTAGTAATGTGAGACCGACTTTACTAGGAAGCTTTTTATTATTATATATTTATTATTACTATATTATATGGTTGATTATTTCTTTAGTAGTAGCAAACCAGTAATTTCAACAGAATGCAATCATTACGATTTTTATTACAAATGTTAATTTTAATGTTTTCAGATGTGGTTGAATACAATGGTACAAACATTTTACATATGTGAAACAGACTCAAATGTTGACTATCCAAATGTTGCAAAGTTTAGTAACGTCTTTGGAAAGGAGTTCTATAAAATTATCTACAGTAAGTAAATTTCCAGCAAAATATTATTCTTACTCATTATTTTATTCATTTCTGACGCATTAACGCATGTGGAGCAAAAATTTGTGATTAATACATAGAAAAAAAAGGGGTTAAATTCGAACCCGCGACTATCAGTTACGCACACCAGTGGACTGCAGAAGTGAGTCAGTGTTTTATTTTTTATCATAAATGATTCAATGGATTCCCCGTTTTTTACAGATATGCCACAAATCTCTATTATCAGGATAATAGAAAGAATAGAACCTACATACATGCAGCACATATTAGGTGTCTTACATGTAAAAAGACTACTCTCAACAGACAATGACTGTATAATTAGTACAATAATTAACTTTATTGATAATTCTCAATGGGAGAATTATCCAACAGATAATACTAAAATAGAATTGTCTAAGCAGTTGTTTCCCAAGCCTAAGAAGATTAAAAAAGTACTAAGTTACTTGTTGAAAAAATGTACGAGCTGGCCTCCTGAAAACAAAACAGAAAATAATAATTATGCAAAACTTGATCTGGACTCATTAAAAGATGAGTCTGATGCAAGTATTAATCATGTTGTTCATACTCTGTACATAACTTTAGAAGCATATTTAGATGCATATGATATACATGCTGTGAAGGAAACATGGGACAAATTGAATGAGCAAATGCTAGATAATTTTTCAACACAAGAGCAAAGTGCATCACATGAGCAGAGTTCATATACTGTTACTGAGCATTTAGTTAAGAAATACAGAAATATGCTGAAGAATGTAAATGAATTGCAGTCAGCTTTTGGTAATTTAAAAAGTAAAGGGGATCCACCGGAAGAATTGAGTATTTTTATAAACGCAGGTCTGTTATAATTTTAAGCTGAACTGTGATCATTGAATTAAGTGTGATGTTCAAGACCAAAATAGAAACTCATTTTTATACAATCAACATAATTATAAGTCCTACACAAAGAATATTTACCGCCTATGGCTTCTGTGTGGTGTTCATGTTTTTATGATGCCCAAATCAGAAAATTAAAAAATAAGATTAGCGTTAAAGTAGGTATATTACTTTTATATAATACCTGTTTTTATACTGTTTTTACTTGTAGGTATCTACCTAAATTGAGAATGTCAGTTCCTAGGTCACATAAACAGTAACATAATAAAAGGAATAAATAACGGAACACTATTTTGTTTCTATTATTTTTAATGTTGTTTACCTTATAATAAGCAAAATAAAACTGCTAAAATTAACACTATTGTTTCATTAATATTTTGGCATAAAATGGCCCCTGGCTTTCTTTGACCGTTTGGCTTTTTCAATATCTACATTGGGGTATTCTGCTTTTAATTTTTCCATATCCATGTCTGGGAAGCGCTTCAGTAAATGTTGGACATGATTGAAGTCTCTGTTGCGAGCTTTTCTTTCAATATTGTATTCTTTCTCCTTGTACAATCTATAGAATCTCTTAACAGCAACACTGTTGATAAAACCATGTTCAAGGTAAGGTCTTACCCAACGTTTATTCATATACTTAGGTATATAATACTCTGACTTCTGGTACTTCTCTGGCAGCCCAAAGAGATTTACAACATCTTCTACAGGACGCTCTCCAGTCTCACCTGTCTCAAGCTGGTAGTATGCTACATTACGTTCCCTAATAACTGTTTCAATATTATTCATAGATTCTTGAACTTTGTCGATTCTTTCAGGATTAGGAAACAATCTCATTTTGTCATTGCATTCATGCTCCATTGTGAACAGCATATTCCGTTCTTTTAACAATACATACCACAGCTTGTGCAAATCTGAATTTGACTTGATTCTTAGTTCGTCCGTTTTCCATGATCTGCCGACTCTAATATTAGTTTCTCCCCAATTCTTCTTTGAATCGAAAAATTCCATCAGGTCATAGGCTGGACTTGTAGTATGTATGCCTCGAAGAGTGCATGGTGCTGCTGCAAATTTGATAGCATTCTGTGTCCGCATACAAAGTGCCACAGTATTTTTGAACAAATTACTAAGCATTGTAAGTTAAAATAAATAAAATTATGTGATTGACTACCTTTTAGGTTAGGTTATCTTTTTATCTGTCAATATCAAAATCAACATCAGCTGTCAAGCAAATGTCTTCAGTTTAGAAATAGTGAATTAATTATACTTCAATATAGGAAGAAATAGTCAATTAATGCCTGCGAAATAAATAAGGAAATGTAATGTAAATATTTATATTCTTGATCATGTAGTTATGAAATGTGCGTTTTATACAAATGCAATACTTAGCCACGCGAAGCCAATAAATTATTTCATTCAAGAAGTTGTATGAACTATGAAGGATTATTTTGCGTTTTGTTTGATCTAAATTGTTATAGATGCTATTTATTAAAAAAAATGGCACTTAGCACATTAAAGTATGATTTATACAACACCAGGTCCAATTTCGAAATAACAAATTATTTGAAAAGATTATTTATAAATGGCTTTACATAACGCGCATCAACATGACGTGTGTTGACAACCACTTGCAAAAATAAAACGTACGAGTTGAATAATGTCGTGGTTAGAGAGTGGGTGGTTGAAAGGACGCATTAATTTTCGATATGATACGGGAATTCATAATGAAAACAAATTAAAATAATAGGTTGATTCGCGTGTATATTGGTGTACTCCATGTGTTCATGTGACTTAAATACTGCCCAGTTTGTGTTGTGTATGTTATTTTTGAAGATTCCGTCATCGTAGAGGAAGCTTATTGAAAGGTACAAACATCATTCACCTCTTTTATTTTTATGAAACTTTTGTTTAGCTTTGATATTTTTTTGAGTATTCTTGAGGTTACCATTGCTTGTAGCCGCTATTATTAGTGTTATAAGGTTATGAAGTCGCACAGTTTTTGTTAATATCAGTCATATTTGGGTATATCTAATCGGTCATTAGTGTTTTTGTTTGTAACGAATTTAATCTCGAATGCACTTTGACTTTGTTGAACGTACGCAGGTCCATTAGCTATTCTCAAAGGGAGCGTCTTATACATAATATAATGATAAAAAATAGTCTAAAAGTAGAAACATAACAGAAGACTAACAATTTATTAAATTATTGTGGATATGACAAGATTCCTTGCTTTTAAAGTACATAATTTAATTGGTAGGATATGTGTACCTTATTTTACCTGTTTCTGCATCCATGTGGATGTAGGATCCACATTTAGCATTCACTAAGTTTATTATTTACAGAATTAAATCTGTGAAGAAAATAATGTAAGTTAGTAATTTATTTTTATGATAATTAAGTATCTATTTCAGTACCGGATCAGATCTAAAGCCAAAGATTGGTTATAGCTTTCCACCCGATTAAACTTTTAAAACACATTGAAATCTAGAAGTTTATGCATTTTTTTGATTTATCTGTTTAAAAGTGATTTTCCGTTGTAAACACATACAGAATGCTGCAAATTATTAAATATTATATTAGTTGTGGTTGCATTATTAAGTAAAGATTGATATTTGTGTTATTAAATCATGAATATTATGATAATAAATAAATTTTACAATTATTAGGTTAAGATTTTTTTATAGATATACTCATACAGTTTGCCTTAAGGGCATGGAGCCCTTCGGTCTAGAGCCATATTAATCTTTATTTTCTGCTCTGCTATGCAGTGTTTTGTCTCTTCTGCCCTGTTTTGATTGTTTTGTATTATTCTTTAATATGAAATGAATTAGAACTTAGAAAAGTCATTGAAGTCCTGCTTTGTATACAAAATAATTAAGTAACTAAAGTAGTTACTAGATGAATTGAGTATAATTAAGTAACTATATTCTACAGATGATATTAGAATTGACCTGTTTATAAATTAAAAATATGTTATTCTTACACCTATATTTTACAATAACCACTAACATAAGACTGCAATGCATCAAACAATAGGTATCTCTATAATGCAGGAAATAAGGGTTTGCTAAACAACAATTGTTTTCGTCACAATTTATAAAGTGACAAAATACGTTCATTAAGTAGGGGGGACCCATCCGCGTGTGTTCCAGAGGGTAATTTGTCGCATGCATTAAGCAAGTTGTGTGCGCTCGTTACGGGGCCCACAGAACCGCACGCTAAACAACGTGACGTCTCAATTGCTCTCCTCTCCGCCTGACGACGTCATAAACATTACACATCACGGCACGCTTATGACGCCAAATGACGCTGTGTCGCCAGGTAAAAACACATCCTAGAACTTTCTCAGAAGTCTGTGCGAAAATGAAAGCACCTCACCATTCTTTTATTCTTTTGGGGTTTGATTGAGGTAGGCTTCTGAAAACTTTCCACAATTATCAAAAGTTTCTCGAAAAACTATTGACCCTTTGTTACCGTCATTAAAAAGCTTTTTAAACAATAATTACGAAAAGCTGAGCAGGCCACGTATTTATATTTAAGTGCCTACTGCATAACTTTAACGAGCTTAATCATAAAAATGTAAAATAAAGTGGCAATTCAAATTAAAGATTCGACACTCAAACCATGTTCGATTTATTACTCGTATACATAATTTATAACGTCTGAATTTAATTACGAATTAGCGTCACGTCCCTCTTTCTATATCTGTCAACGACGGATAGGTGCTTACATAGGATCTTCGTATAGAATCGTTGATTAAATCAGGCGCCGTCGCTTTGTTTAGGCAGCGATCGCATTATCTCGCATGCTTGTCAGTCACACTCGACCCGCTTGTGACGTCGGACATCTCACAGCTCCAGACCACGAGCCCGGAACGGACAGGAAGGATTGTATTGCATAACATAATAGCCTATCGAAATTAATGCCACATTCGCAAAGATGTCGCATGCATCCGGTTAATGAATATTTCATCTGTGTAAAAATTTGATTTTTTATAGAATATGCACCTTATGAAATTTCTTCGTCAATTTCTTCAAAAAACAATTTCATTTCTTAAGATGGAGCTTTTGCAGATACTATTATTACTTATTCCTCAACAACACTAAACTTTTGCAAATTCGCCTATCCTTTTGCATTAACAAACATACCTTTTTATGTACTTACTTATTCTGAACTAACATTATTGCGAACCTCAGCCTGTGTTTTCAATTTACAAAATGCTTTTTAGGCAAGTAAATATCGATACACCGCTTTAGGAATTCATTGGACTGGGAATTAAATCTGAATGGAATGAAGTAGGCTAAGTTACTTCAGTGGGAATTCGTTCCATTAAATGTTTTAGGAATAGGTTTGGTTTGATGTTCGGCACTGTGAGCGTCTGAACCAATTGAGAATTTAATTGGTGGTAACAACGGATTAGAATTTTGACGTATAATTCACTTGACTGAATCGACTGCCTGTGACCACGGGACGATCTTATTAGATCGGTCGATGAGTCAGTATTTTTATTATTATGGTCGATTATTCAATGCCGATTCCAAAGGTCTATGGATCTAGCAGTAGGTATGTAATCAATGGAAGAACATTTATTTAGACCATAGAGCGTCGACATGAAACGCAACTAAATTTGAATATGGACTTGAGAGAAAACATGAATATTTTTAACAAGGATTAAATCAAAATAAATCGTAGTACTTCCAATTGGCCCAACTATTTGCGCAACATGCGCAATCAATCAAGCACCTTCTGATGAAGATTTAGTAATCTCCTTTTTCAATATTTTAAATTAGTCAAATAACCTTCTATGAGATTGCGCAACAGTCCCTGTGGGTTCGCTTTCGCTAATATATTCAATTATGTCTCCCTAAAAACATACGATCGTTTTTTTGTATTCTGCGAATTAGCTGTGTCATCGGCTTTTAATCGCAATATGAATGCAAACACTTGTTTAAATTTCACCCAGTTATTCAACGTTGAATACTCTAATATAAAACCATTTGTATAACGTATTTTGTGAATCTTGAGAGGCGTTTCAAAGGGCCGAAGATCAAAGCTATTGAGGCGAATAAATAAAAGGAGATGGGAACTCTTTTTATTCGTGAGGGGCCATATTTCATTCTGTGTTTAAGCAGACGTTTAGAACGTTATGCCGGCAAGCGTATTATGGTAGCCTAGAAGTTCATAGATAAGATAAAAATGCATGGGGTTATGGGTACGAAAAGTAGCGAGTTCCAATTGTTCCAAATATAATAATAATTTTGTCATTTTTATTTATCCTCACTATCCACAGAAACACTGTATAAATCTTAATATATATAAAATACGCGTCACGTTGTTTGTCCGGGATGGACTCCTAAACTACTTAACCGATTTTAATCAAATTTGGACACCGTGTGCAGTTTGATTCAACTCGAAAGATAGCCTAAAGCTTACATCACAATTTAAAAAAAATGAGGGGGATCTGTGGGAAACAACTAGTACAAAATTTTGTCAATGATGTTCTATTCAGGGAACTAATGTTCCCCAAAAAGTCTATGCCGCATAGCACATTTAAGGTATACGTATAATTTTACTGTATTTAACAGGTTCCTTCTGTTCCTGTTTCCAGTGTAAATATACAAGTGTTCTTTCGTCTTACCTACTATACAAATCTCTTCAAGAAAATCATGTTTTGATTATAATTAAGCGTAATAATTTAAAATACGGCGGTACGTTTACAAAATCGTTGTTGGTGTAATCGTTCGTGAAAGCTTTATTCTAGAGAGGTCACACGTTATCTAAAACAGCTGTCGGAGGCACACAGCCTACAATGAACTCGTTTGTATCCGTAACGTATATTGTTTGTAATTTAAAATATCGGATGTGGCACGGGTGGCGGGCGGTTTATTTTCCAGCTCAATTGTGGAGTTATCCGAGGTGTATTGTTGCGTTGATTAGATCAGGGGAGCTTTGTTCAGAGGAGAATGGCCGGCTTCGCGCCGCTATCGTCTGTCGGCCGCACGCGACCTGTTCATGAGTTTGCGGCTACACAGGTATACCTGTTTTAGCCTTCTGCCCGACCGCAGCGTACGTTAATTTACAGTAATTCCGAAAATTATCTTGTTGCCATAGACGTAGACTATCCCTACATTTAATAAAACCGGACACTTATGTTAACAAGAAAAATACGATATACTAATAATATCCTTTTTAACGTTTGTTGGTAGGGCTGTTTACTTTCCAGTATCATATTTCCGTTATGATGAAATGTATTTTGATATTGATACTCAAAGATACTTAACAAAAAGCCCGAAATGGAGGGTATAGTTGAAAAGACGCTAACAATACGCTAATGGCTTATGTTTGTGATGACTGTCCCTCCCAGCCAACAGGCTCTATTATCACGGTCGGCCCCTGTGCGCTGAATTGGCTAAATGTTTTGTGCCTCTGAAAAGATTCAAGATGACGGTGAAATTGTTGAGAAAATTGATCACTTCCACTCGAGTAACTTGGCCTTGTTACTGCAAAACTCCTTATCAGCTTTGTTTGGTACTCGTCTAATAATATATTTTTTTAGGTTTAATTAGCCTTACTTTTTTGGCTATAAATAAAATAGCTACACGCAAAAGGTTAGAAATGCATGCAGATATACATTTAAACTTAATGTTATTTGAACAAAATCTGTTCAAGTAACATTTAATTTAATTTGTCCTCGACAAAAGAAAGGACTAACATTGTCGTATAGTCAAAGTAGAAAACTTTTCTAATAAAACCTAAATTTTGCCTTTTTGTACTAAAATACGAGATTGCTACTTAAATACTTGTTCCAACGTTTTCTAGATATGAACTTTTTAAAACGTTTTATTTTTAAAGTTGGTAGAAGACGTTTTCGTTTTTCGTTTAACCTACACTAGAAAATCGACGGTTCTAACAGAATTAATATACTTTTCAACATTTCAGAAACTGCAGTGTTTAATTTAAGTACTTCATTAAAATTATTGCAAAATATGAATTCAAGAATACATAGATATCATTATTTTGAATGTAGGAATTATTTGGCCTATTTTGAAGTTAAATATTTGCTGATCGTAACGCAAATATGAATCATCGAATCAAGATTATAACAAAGGATTTATCGATGGCATTGATTAACATTAGATAGGCATCTCCATGTGCGTGTTCGTGTCGTCTTCAACAGGATAATGAGCTTTTTTCAAATCAGGTATACAAGCACAAATCTTGACTTTTGCACTCGTATTTATGGCACAAATTTGGAATTTGTGATGGATTACGCGCGATATCGTGGAGGCGATGTAAGCGATGTGTGTGCACACGTCACGGGGAGTGTCGATCAATCACGGACGCGGATGGACGCGCGACAGGCCATTAGGGCGCTTCGTCGCCAGCCGGACTCAGGTGCCGTTGGTACGTCCGAGGCGCTCCGACAACAGCCCAGCCCTTGTTGTCTTCAATCACCCCACCAACCGACCGCATGATTCATATTGCTTTACAACTACAGCTTTATTATTTGCTACTCAATCCTTTGAGGGCAGAATCGAAAAAGGGTGGTTAGAAACGGTTTTTTTTTAATATGCTGCCACCACAACATTTTTACTCGTTACTTAGTGTAATGTAATATTTTTATTTGCGTTCTGATTCCGAGTTAGGATCTTTGAACGTGCGCTAGATAGTTCTGCTAGACGGCATGTGGAATGCACTTCTTGTGGCCTGTAACGTTATATCAACTGTTTTATGTCCCTATTGCTCAGTGGAAATATATTTCTCCGGTCGCCGTTATTGTCTAGTTGTTATTTTGACTTGAAACCTATGAAACCTTCCTGCAAAACTGTAATGAAACTTATGAAACCAATTTTCCAGCTAAAAAAATGGTTTTTATTTATAAGTAGATAATATAATGGTAAATGGCTAAATAACATTTTACTATTTATTAATTTCGTTTACTTAGTTGTTAAATATTTTCATTGATTTCATTCCAGGCCATTGTTAATTATGTTTCTTTGCAACACGCAAGAGACATTAAAAGTTTTCAATGTAGCCATTAATTACAGTACACGCTCAGTTAGCATGTTCCGTTATGTGATTTTACGAATTTGAAAATTATACGTGTATCTTTTTAGTTTTTTTTATAAAGATCGCAACAAAATTATATATAAAGTATGTTGATACAATGCACTCAAACGCAACTGCATAAACATGACTTCGAAGCTATATTTGCTCTTGGAATGTAGATCAT
Source organism: Plusia festucae (assembly GCA_950381575.1). Classification (NCBI taxonomy): domain Eukaryota; kingdom Metazoa; phylum Arthropoda; class Insecta; order Lepidoptera; family Noctuidae; genus Plusia; species Plusia festucae. The sequence goes on along the minus strand of OX494435.1, from coordinate 5,967,461 downwards.
CTGCATATAACACTCTTTAGAGATCCGGATATATGAGTAACCACAGCACGTGGTACCCACACCATAATAGACCGTGTCCATTAATTAGACCAACATGTTTCATCGCAAATGGACAACGGTGACGCGTACACTACGGTTGCGAGCGTCCGTTATAAAATGTATGTAATTGATGGTCGCACCTCTAATGCTTTTTGCTTTGCATAAACATTAGGTACTCGACCCGTTTTTGTTTAGCTTCCGATATCATCTAAAATGTTTACGTATATTCCTGTGTTTATCCATTAACTGCGCTCCTAATGTTGGCTCGTGGTGTGTTCGCACGGTATCATAAAGATTAGATAACTTAATAAATCGTCATCTATCCTCGTCTGCGAGTAGCTTATCCCCCGTTCCGCTTTAGTATGGAGCTATTCACCTTTCACATGTAGGCCATTAGTAGAAAGATAGGCTCGATATTGTAGCACGTGCCTCTTCCCGCGCCCGCGCGCCCTGCCTCGTTTGAGATAAGCCTGGAGCGTTAAATATGTGCCTCTCGTGGCTTGTGGTCGGCGATAGCGCCTACTAAACGTGGATATACCCGTTTGTTTATAATCTTTTTATGTTTTGATCGTTATTCTTGAAATCGTTGCTCGGGAAACGAAACTACATTCATGGTTTCTCTTTTCAGGTAAAATTTGCCGCAGAAACAAGATTTTATTTGTAATTTTCCAAACCAGTTTTATCGTAAGTAGTTACCATAATTTTATTAGGGTACCTATACCTTCCGCTTTTATGTGAAAATATTCTTCGACTTTTCCTTTGTTATTCTTGCATAAGTAGGTATTATTTTCTTCATATTGTAGAATTTAATTGGTCTTGAGGAAGAGTGCAAGTTTCAATTCAGGGTTTTCGAGTTATAAGCTTATACATCTAAGTACAACGGTCTGGCACGTTCCAATAAGCGTCAAAATTAATTTTATTTTAGGTTTGACCCTGATTTTATACCTGCATAGTTTCGGTTTCGTGTATTCAATTAAAAAAATGGTATTTCTTAATTATCCATTAGTTAATTTTTGAAGTTGATTTAATTTATGTATACTTTTTAACAGTGAAAAATCAAGTATTAAAATATTAGTAGGTGAATCACAATCACACTGAGCTCTATTAAGTTTCTCTAGTTTCATTTAAGAAAATAATTAGTGTTTGTAAAGCTTAGCTTATAATTAATAGGTAAATAATTTCAACAACCTCATTAATTTCGTTAAAATGTATAAAAACCACTTTAACTGCATCACAAATACCTAAAGACGAAATATTTAATAATATCAATGTATAAAATATTAACACATAAAAGCTTTTCCTCAACGGAATCTATCGCAACATTGCTAAAGAACTAGTATTAAAGTATTTTATTGATATGACAAACAAACTCGAAACTTAAAGTATAGGCCCTTGTACTCTTTGTAGTTTGTAGGTTTAATATAAACCATAATTTGCACTGAATCCAGTTATTTAATTCTGAAAGACAGTTAGTGATAGATAGTCCCCTGACGACCCCTTTCGTATAGAGCTTCGAATGTCAACTGGCTCGACACTTGAAATACCACGATACACCGAATTTGTCGGTAAGGAATGTCGCCACGAGGTTGCGGAGGCGAATATCTTCGGACCAAATACCTTAGAGTCAAATAACAATACAGAATAGATTTGAGGCTAATTTACCTTAGTGACCTACATAGTGAAGGATGAAGATTTTGGTACAACAATCGTGAATACCCGCTGAATTTTTAATGCCCCATCTTGACCCTTGGGATTCTATAGTACTAATCGAACTGAAAATATACACGCTATGGAAACGGAAATGCAAAATTCAAGTTTTTCCTTTCCATAATTGAAGCCTAAATTCGTGATGGATTATACCTAGTTTGGACGAATTCCTGTGATTTTAAATCCGTCTTAATAAGTCGAACCCTCATGAGTAAGTCGCCTATGTAATGTAAAATAAATGTAGGTTTGTTCTGTGTTGTTAATCCTAAAAAATGGCTTTCGTTAATATACAATGGCAGAGAGGACAAATTGAAACCTCAGACAGGACTCGAACTCGCGAAAACTGATTAGGTGGTAGTAAAAGTATTTGAGTTTGCTGCGTTGTTCAGGATTGGATGGCGATGAAAACAAAATAGTTTAAATAACTATTAAAAATTGTCCATTCAAGTATACAAAATCAACTTCTGAATTCACAAACTCCTTTCCCTTCTGACGATTTGTTAATGAACTGTAATTAGGGATTCTGCAGAAATTCTTATTGTCAATTTGTATTGTTGGTATAAAGTGAGGGCTCTAATTTATATCCATATTTATTAAGGTCGAGGCTCTCGTTGACTGAAGCAACATGGCAAAGCGGTCGTTATTCTTAGAGCGATTAAGGTTAAAATTGAAATTGAAAGTAGTTCTGATATTTTACTCCGATGCTTATAACGTAGACGTCAACCGAAATAAATATTTGAAATGGAGCTCCCAAGTTTCGATTTCAGTTTAGTTGTGACTTAAAAAGAGGATTATATTATTGATTAAATGAAAAAGGGTTATACAATATCGAATAAAAATATTTTTTGGAAAAAGAAATGTCTTTTAGCAAATGCAAGTTTAAATGGATTTGAACTACCTACTATTCGTATTATATCTTGTATATTTCGTAAAGCTTCGTTTAGTGAAACAATGGGTTTATTTATTTAAAAGTTAAACAGCTGTTCTAATGTGTATAGAAGCAGAAAGATATCAGTGATCTAATTATTTACAACGAACCAGTTGTTACAATAAGTTCTTGCATCATTTGGGAGCCGTTATGAAACAAGTTTACTGTAGATTGTAAGTATCAGTTTCGTTGGAAATGTATCTCATTGCCTATTCCTTTCAATTAAATATTAAAACAATTATCTTACGTTTTTATTTGTTTTTAAGATAGGCATAAACAAGTCCACAGAAGAATTTTATAGTATCTACCGATATAGATTTTTCGAAACCACTAATAAGTAAACGTTTTTTTAAAGGTGGTTGGTATCATATATATCGCCGATAATGGTTCGAAGCGTAGTTCACCAGGATAGTGGGTGAGGACAGTAAGTACTGGTTGTTGGTATTGTTCGTGGCGGTGACGTCGGAAAACCTTTGTTCTAGCGGGGCACGGATGCGGGCGTCACCTTATCTTATTACACGTGTCGCCGACGGTCTAACGAAGCTGCCCGCCACAATAGTTACATCATCTGGTTTAATGCGTCTACCCATAATAACTGGTTACCACAAAATCCCAAAAACCGCCAATATTACCTACCCCGGTACCCAAATAATGCGATGTCGTCGAATCAATTCATCCCCAACAAGACCTCAAGTAATTTACCCCTATACCACCTTAATTAACTAGAATTTGTCTTTTGAAAGCGATTTAATCACGAAGCGACGAACATTATCACTATCTCGTGCGACGCGATAGTAGAGTTTACTGTATAGGTGACGATGAGCAAACTCACTCCCTGAAATAGTCCAGGAAAAATATACGCAAGTTATAAATAATATTTGCAGAATATAAAACAATGCAGTAGATATGTTGTTCTACTAATTGTAAAGCTCTGCATAAATATTAATATCTAGTTATTCTTGTATTTTGCAATGCAAATATCGCAATTGCTTAAAGCGGGATTTATTAATCGCGTAATGACCTTCGCTGAGGAGGAAAATACAAGAGATCACAAACCAGATTACGAGTTAATTGATAACATAAAACACATTTTTTCTGACAATATTCTGCACCCAAATATTACAGAGATAGATAGGGGTATGTAATGTCTTGCCGTGTCTATTTATCACTGCCAAAAGTAACTAGATAACTTATTAGGGTGACAACACGTGCGTAAAAAGAATATTTGTCTTATTTAAGATAGAGGTAACACGGGTTACGTGATCGTCATAGTGGTATCTTTCACGTTTTTTTGTTGGCTTGTTTGTTTATGCCTTCGCCTCTCAGTATAGCATTTATTGTAAATGTACTTACAACTTTGGACGCTTACTATTATTTACTGAAATAATGTCATACTAAATCAATGTTATAATATTAATTTAGATTATATTTGCCCAAGGGAGATCGTTGAAGCGCTATCAATAATATCTGTGCTTATTATTAGGACTTACATACCTAGTTCAATAAACATTCTACGTTGCACCAGAACGAGAATTAAAGCAGAGGTTTGCCGTCGTTTTTCATATAATATGCTCCATAAAAGCAATACAGTGGTGGCAAACGCCCACAAATGGCAGATGGTAAATTACCTTCCGTTAAGACCTGGATTGCGGCAGTTAGCTGCGCTACGCTGCGACTATGGCGCGTTAATGAGTTCATGCCATATGTGGCCATAACACAATGTCCTCGCAATTGTTGCCCTGGATATTATCCATATTTTGTGCTTTGTTTTTGTGTTCCCACATTTGTGCCTTATTTTCTCATAACAATGCTTGCATTGTGGTGTCATCTTTACTGAATGATGAAATATAGATATTGTGAGTACGTACAGAAACATGGATGTAGATTGCATCTAAATTTACTAAGACTATAAAATGCCGGTTTCTCTGGGGAGTACAACCGAGATGATGGATATGTTTCCGGAATGTTTTTATGATATTTCTGCAGCGAGTTGCGAATTCAAAAAATCGTAAAGAATGTACGCCGTTGCTATATTTGGGTAGAGGAATGACTACCAGTTTCAATGGCTGAGTACCTACCATGATTTTTTCTACATTATGACATATTTAATCACAAGCAAAAAAGTATGAACGTAACCGGTAACCAACGCAGCGTTAAAATAAATTATAAAATATATATTATTTAGACGTAAAAGGTTATTTTATTTCTGAGTGACTGGCTGCCTAAAATGTAATTTTCAGCGTAGAGGTAGTACATAGGTACATAGTGTAAGTACAGTCACGAGCTTAAATGTATACTTACACATAGCGAAACTGTAAAACAATAATTTAACAGGAACTCACCATCAATTCAACTTTTAGGTATTTAACAACATAAAATTATAACAATTCACAAATCATGTATATATTTTCGAGTTTGAACAAAACTTCTCACTAAATAAGTTTTACAATTTCGCTATGTGTATAGGTACATACTTATGCTCGTGACTGTACATTATCTAGTTATATGCATCAAAATGTTGTAAGACCATCTACGTACATTAGTTCGCCTAGTATTTATAAAAAAACTCATTATTGTTCGTTTAATATGTTACGTAGCTTCGACATAATAGTTAACGATCGTAGTCGAGCAATTTGTCATGTATCACGAATCTGATTTTTGTCGCTGATATTGACACACGTATTATTCTTATATGTTATACAAAAAGCTTTGTTATAATATTATTTTTGTTGACATTTTGAAGGAGAGAAAAGCTCTATCGTTAATTTTACGATTTCTTATTTTACCTTGATAGTAATTTTATATTATGTATAATGTAATGTTTATTTTTTTAATTGGAGTGGCACTTAAAGAAGAAAAGTAATTTTGTAAAGCGGCTTGCTACATTTGATTTTTATCGAATAGAGTTCGTTCATTTGGTTGTTATAAGATATAAATTTACAAAATGATCATGACGTCATGTTGCTATATCCCTATGATGCACAGATACACTATTCCTAAAGGTTAATAGCGACACAAGTACGTTCAGTTTCCCTTCAAATTTGTAATTCTATTCAACCAAACATAAGTGACTAGCTGTGCGTGACGTCTGTGGTTCTCTTTTTCGTGTACCTTTTGAACTTCCTTATAAAGTTAGTTTTAAATAAAAGTTGTACCAATTAGTTTATTTGTTTCCAAGTAAAACCTCGCAACTTTTCCGTGTCTTGGTTTTTTAATGGTTTTCTTACCTCTCTCAGTATCAACATCCTTTACATTTTTTATCTTCCTAAATATTATTTTCTATATATTGTTCATTTGTTTTACACGTGTAAATAAAGAACCTACCTAACTACCGGAAAAGGCAACGTTTCCTACAAAGGAAGTTATTTATTGACTCTCAACTGTCTCTGAATTACCGGCGACGTCCTGTTTTATTTCCATTTCAATCTTTGCACTAAAATAAGTATTTATATAATAAAATCTACCTACTTAATGTGGTGAAAAGTATTTTTATAAATGAAATTTAACTGTCACTGAAACAAAGACATTTACGTAGAAACCACGAAAAATATAGGTACTTGTTTATTTATAAGAATAGAACAAAACTCATTGTTCTCTTTATATTAAAAAGCCACATAAAACGAGGATAAAAATACTTTTAACTTATGTAGGGACGGCATTTTACAGCGTTCCATTGTTTGGTTTCTGTTATAATTACGGAAGTAACTAACAACATGGCTACAACCTGTTGGAAGCGTAGCCTACAATACAAATAGAAAAGTTTAAATCTGCTGAAGTTTTACGGGCAAATATAAAAGGTACAAAACAACCGCTAAAAAGGGAAATAAAGCTAAATTAATGTCGTTCAACTTGTTATGAAAAAATCACCCTTATGAGACATTTTCATTATCTCCTAATAAAACTGTATAAATCATAAAACCAATCAAATCAAAACGTTCAATTTCATTTAATCAGTTTATTTTGCGGAACTTTTTCCTATTACGCTGAGTAAAATGCCCCAGGAAAAATTAATCTAGTGTCTGGGACCAACAAATATTGTTGTTTGGTCGGCTCCGGCGGCTATAAGTAATCTCGGCACGTTATGCACTCAGCCGGGTGGTTTATTGGGAAAGTGGATGCCACGCCACTACGCCAACTAATGCCTCACAAATGTTTGTTGACTTAGCGCTCGTGTAATTGGCACTCGCAGATACCGATGAGAAAATGTGATTTAAACACGTCTATCGATAACTTATTCAAATCAATTGTTAGTTCAAATTAATGATGGGTAAACTTGCTAGTGTCTAATTTTTTAAAGACAACCTTGATATGCTAGTGTAGTAAAGTTACTGCTTAATTCAATTTTAAATTATTGCATGTATTTATTAAATAAATCTAAATGTTTGCGAAATTAATTACTTAAGGAAAGTCTTTGACATACATTTACTAATATTCTGCTTGACTTTGAACAATATTCAAACAGTTATGTTCGTTTGGGCTCAATTAATTTATTTAATAAATTCTTAGAGGCCCCTGCGTACCGTCTGTCTCCGGTTCGTTCCGAAGTTATGAATTTATATAGCCGGACGTGTTCAGAATTTATGCGCAGATGTGTTTTCTTAGTTTGCGTCCTTGCAACCGTAAGAAATTCATCTTTGGTGCCATCACCAGATGTTTCCTAGCATGATCTCTTTAGAACTTTATATTTATACAATAGGTGTGCTATTAGCTTCTATAAAATTCATTTAAGTTCATTTGGATGCTGAGAATAGCTCTAGTTCTGTAATTATTGATTGTAATTTACTCTTAACTGTTGAATTGACTATTGGGCTTCTTTATGTACCTTGTTTTACTAATATGCCACGTTGTACGTATGATAATGAAAGATTATGATTAGATGTAATTGAATGTCGAATGAATATTAGAATTGATCTCAACGATTTCAATTGTCTAGGTAGGTCTGTTAGTGCTAAACTCGTTGAGAAGTAATCTTGATCGTACTTAGTGGTTGTAGTTGACAGCAGTTATGACGGTTCCCATCGCTTTGTTGTCTCGTACAGCCATTGTCCCCTGAGGCTCGCGGTTAGTTTTAATTAAGTTCGCTTTGAATGTTCATTTCCGATTGTACGATCCCAGAGAATGCACATAAAAGATTTTTTCTTTTCTCTTTATTGTAACTAGGTCCCCACTTCATTACGAGATAGTCATATTACCCTCTGTAATTCCCGAAGGAAATCCTTCATCGACGGACCGCCGCAGATAGCTATTTATTCACGCTGTTCAATTTCCTTTTTACTACATTAAATGATTAAGTATTTATATTTAATGCGATTACTAGGTACTTACTAGTTTCCTTAAAGCTGAATGAATATTAATTTTTAATAAGTTGGTAGGGAAATCATACAAAATACTAATATAACATAATAATAAGTAGGTATTTAGGAAGGAACCTACTTAAGTTGGAGAAAAGCTAAATGCGTAAATTAATTTTGAAATATTGGCGTAGAAGGTGGTTGAGACATTTAACTTGGGCTTTGAAGGAAACCGAGATGTAATTAAAATAAATATTTGGCACGAAATCCGGGTCGCAGCGGTTAAGCGGAGACATTTCCACCCTTTGAACAAGTTCTTGTTTATGTTTGCTCATTAAACAAATAAAAGTGGAAATTCTGTCTTAATCTGGGAAAACTTTTAAGTTACCTGCTGTGTTAAGTTAAAATTATTTTGCGTAAATAATTCACATTTCTAAATTTCAAATTCGTTATAAGTATAATTAAAATGGTTGTAACTTGAATCAATTTGCATTTCGGCAACTAAGGAAGTTTAAATTCGGAGAACTTAGCAAAGATAAAAGAAACAGTACACAAAGCTTTACAGGGCGAAAACACAAAGATTTTTGTTAGAGATACGCAAAACAAGACATTGTTGTAGTAATTACACGGTCGATTTGAATTCATAGAGCGTACGCATAATTAACTGGCAGTCAGCGGCGCTATTTGATTGCACATTAGCAAGCTAACTCGATGCCAAGTCACGACTAATGGTACAACAACACTCTCATCTAATGGACTGGTCTGCTCTTCACAGCGCACGGCCATCTAAAGGAAATAACAGCCTTGCAAATATACTCGTAAATTAAAATAGATTGTGCAACTAAATCACCGCATTTGGTATCTGTTTTAAAAGTTTCCAACGTTTAAAAAGTTAATTGCATTGTTGGCGACATTCCATTTCACTCGATAATGTGGAAATGCACAAATGCAGTTATCTAACACTTTTTATTCGATTCCCTCGCCTCTGCACCTGCCCTCGCCAGTTTTCTAAACTATTTTCATGAAAATGTTCCTTGTATTCACATACATTTTATTTCAGATTCACGTTCAATCCTCAAAATCAATCTTTTCTTCATTGTAGTTGTAAATTATTTAATAGATCCAGATGCATAAATAAAAAATCAAATTCATCGGTTCTGGCTAATGTAAATAATTTTATATGGCATAATTTTTAAACTTTTTGTCTCTTCTGGAAAATACCAAAAAGTAAGTAAGTATTTTATGATCCTTTTTAAACAACCAATCCCTATTAAATATTTTTGCTTCACCTACATGAATATTCTGTATTTTCCAAGTTTTACGTCGTTGTTCCTTCAGGCGCTTTATTTCTTTTACACGTTTTGTGATAAACGTAAATACTGGAGTGTTCCTCCCCATCAAAATATGATTCCGTAGCGGGCTACGGGTAGGTACTCTTGCCCGTATTACCTCTGCGCTTTCCCCCGAATATGTTTATAAGCCAGGAAATAATACATTTCCCGAGCTCAGGTCTAACATGTCGACGTAGATAGTTCGTAACAGAAAAACAGATCCTTAAATTCGTAGTGCTCCGTAGTATTTGCTTTTTATGATTCGCCACGCCAGCTACAAATAGCTGAGGTTTTCCACGTGTGTGTTCAGTAACATTTAGTGGGGTAATATTTCAAAAGGTTACGCTGTTTTAAAACGTTTTAGGTAAAGCGTATAAATAGCGAAGAAGAATGGAATATGTGAACACGCAACTGAGTAAAGAGAAGAAACTTAAATACGAATACTGGGACTAAGTTAAACTGTTAAAATTTTAGCACTCCACAGAAAGCGAGGAAGTCTGAAGTCGTTTTCGTGATTGGATTTTATTTCCTTCTTATTTTGATCGTCAGTCTTCAAAGGTCGCACTGTCATTAATCGCTTTATAAGAGAGGAAGTGCAAAGTGGAGCGTACGAGCACGCTCTAGCAACCCCCTTCACACCCCGCCCCTGAATTCATTATTATACTCCAAGTGAGGATGCGCTTCAAAGAAACTGCTGACTTCCACTCCATGTCGACCCGTGAGTGGATTCGACGGTTTATTGCGTTTTCGGGAACTTCGTTTATTGATATTAAGGTTACTAAGTTTAATTGAATATTTCATGTCCGCCATTACTGAAACAGCACAATTTTAATATGTTTAGTTCGAATGTATTTTGTGTTGTTAATATAAACTAGAAACTTAAAAAGGAAGTGTTGAATACGTTTTCCATTCGGTATGCAATGTGAGTCTATACGAAAGTAGGCAAGTCGGGTATAATATAATAATCTTTATTTCCCAAAAAGAAGTCTTAACTTATAGGTACGTTAGGGGATGCTACAAATATCTGTATAAAATAACTTAAACTGACAAAATTTGATAATTTTGTGCTAGCCTATATTCCTAAAATTATTCTTTAATATACCTACCATGTACTGAATTCACTTATTATAAAGTATAATTAAAGCCAACCATGCAGCTTCATAACCACGAGATTTATTAATGCAAAACCTCGCTACATTAGTTTTAAGAATCTGATATTTTAATAATAAGCTGGGACTGACTACGGCGAGACTTTAATTAAAATTCGTCCATCTTCTAGAAGGTGCGCGACTCATAATTTATGAGATAGTAACACTTGACTACCTAAAATGATTTTGGAAGTCTGGACGACGCTGTCCATGATGTAGCATGCTCGATAAGTACGATATTCAAACATCACCTTTTTTTTGTTAATAAATTATATTTTTTTAAAAACCATACACAGGGGAATGCCAATTTTAGGCCCAGAGATGCACATGGTATTGGTTTCCCTAAAAAAATATGTTTATATTTTTCCCACGTCATCCACCTAATCATTAGTCTGTGCAAGTCCGCAACATTTTTTTGAAAATATAAAAACTGAAAACGACTAAACTAATATAACTTGAATAAAAATGTTGCCTTTGCAAAAAAATGTTGGCAGCTAATTGGAATAATCAGTGATCATTTTCTTCACCGTTCATTTTCTTCCAAGCAAACATAAAATAAACATTATAAATCATAGAAATCCCCTTTTGTAATTATTATTATTTATATTTTTTAAGATTACTAACGATATTAAAAAAAAAAAAAAAATATTTTATTGATCCATATATCGTTTTTTTTTTCTTTTTATGGCAGCACCAAGTCTAACTTGTCAGCTGCCGGAAAACGTAATTGTCAAAATCATTGCGTGTTTGTCAGATTGCGGCGACTTGTGTGTGTTTATTTTTTGCGGATTTAATTGACTACTTTTGCTCATGAATACTACTGACTCCGACGATTCTCCTATACCTGACGACATCGGCCTGATTATGGATTCTGCTCCAGCTACTCATGACGACATTGGCGACAACTTGGATTTGATATTAGATGCTTCGACCGACGAACCCGGATGATGATTTGGATGATGTTTTAGTGGTGTATGAAGATTAAAACTACAATGTGTGTTATATTATTTGATTCCCAGTTAATTATGCTCATTAATATATTTAAATAATGTAATAAGTGATATTTAACATAACCGGTACTAATGAAATTGAATCTTAAATAACTTTAAAATGCCAAGTTTTTTTGTAATCAATTCGTTTACTAATTAGTTATTTGAATTGCCCCCTATTATAATCATGAATTGTTATATGTGTGCACACTGGGCCTAAGTTACTATGGCGACTTGGCATTCCACTTTGAGCTTTGAAATACATTAAATGTATTTCAAAGCTCAATTTTGCATAGGCTTTTTCTCGGCTATCAGAATATATTATATACTTAATAAAAATACCGGCCTATAAACGTCCCACTGCTGGGCACAGGCCTCTTCCCGTAATTATAGAGAAGGAATGAAACATTGATCGGCTATCTGTGCTGGAGTAGAATTACTAAAGATAAACTCGAGCAGAGTAAATTATGATCGGACATCATAATAAACGTTAAAATTATGTTAAGATGGATTGCTGAGAAAGTACCTAATGAGTGTTTGCAAACAGCTTGCCTTTAGATCATTGCTCTTTGTTTGTTACGATGTCGGCAGGGCGAAGGAGCGCACAGTTGTACATTGCCGGCGCCTGACGGTTGCCAGTCTTGGCACCAGCCGGACACTTGAGACGCTGGCTCCCACCCAACGCGCTTTATCTTAATGCACTCGCCTGTCCTGTCCTTTCACTAAGTCCATAGCTCGCTGTTCCACTCCACAATTGCATTGTTTCAGCTATACGACGCATCGTTAGTGCGAAATTTGATATGTCGTCTTTCTTTAAAAACGAACCGTTCGGAAGCGCACGCCTCGTCCAGATAATGTAACTAATTTCAGAAATGTGATTGTTGTTAACCTTCTAACGAAATTTGTGTTTAGGTGCACTGCGCGCATTGGTGAAGAGAACAGGAATTTAATTCGGGTGTTTCTTCTCGTGGAGACTGACGGCTTGTGACATGGTGGGACGTCCAACCAGCGATTTTCCGCCACGTTTTATGTAACCGGGAAAACATTTTATTGTATCCTAGAAATTCCAACCCTTAAACTATATTTTACGTTGGTAGTTTAGTAACAAACACAAGGAAACAATCAGATCTAATGTATTCTCCAGTCTTTAACATGCGAATCTAGTTTTGGGTTACTTACATTTGCATAATATGATAAGCACTAATCAGTAGGTAACTATCTATTAGCACTATGAGATAACTTGTTACTCAGCGCAACCTGAGATCATCAACAGAAGTTGAAAACAAATGTAACTGAATATTGTTGAATTTCGTAAGGTACACCTTAATATCGAAAGTACACACATTTTTTTTGTCGGATCCAACCTGTATAGGCACTTGATGTAGTTTGTTGTTGCTCCCACAAAAACTACATCAAGTGCCTATACAGGCCTATAAACAACGATATAAAAAGACAAAAGCCGCATCGAATTCGTGGTGAATTTCAGTCAAAATTTATTTATGATGAAATTTTATAAAACCCTTAGGTAGTTCAATACCTACTTAACTTCCAAAGTTAAACAGTTTTCCATAAAATGTGAACGAAGATCGATCTCATCGCTGTTCCCGAAGAATTCTTTTAGCTGAACTTAAAACTTCTCGAGAGGAAACATCTGTCGTCTTTTCAACTCGGATTCATTGAACACAACGCTTCAAATTGTTAACAATTACCTTCGTTTAATGAAATCTTGCTCCCTGCTGGCACGAAAATAAATTTCTCATCTAGATAGTGTTTTGTTATCGGCATTTTAAAACTTTTTAATACCTATGTATCTACTTTTACTGTTTTTGTTTAATTAACTTTTTCGGATGATTTTTGCATTTTTCATTTACCTTTTAGGTAACATATCTTCAACACATTTGACTTTGTTACAAAAAGAGGTTTAACTAAAAACCATAATTTAAACCTCCATAAAATACGGTAAAACCTAGATCACCCTTTTTTTGTAATAGACCGTTAAAGTTCTAAGTTAAGTAAAGGATTATTGCCTGGCAAATTGCACTGTATGTACTTTGTAACTCATACACCTGCTTATCTATTGGTATGCCGCCATGCAAATATCTGGAATGCGAACTGTGTCGTCGTATAACATCTGGCAACTAGGACATCGTATTAACTGTTAATGATTCTATATCTTACACGTATTCTAGGTCACAGCTTAGCACTAAACATGAACTCTAACAGCGATTAGCATGGCGTGTATCACGCGTGATGTCAGCTGTTTGCCCATTACACGAGTATGCTACTAAACCATTGTTCACATCCACTACCCATTATATTAACGACCTTAATGCATCCGCACCATAGAAATCTATTACCTACTGACAATTCTATATTAAAGTCACATAAATCATCAACATCGATTAATCTTTTCAATACCTTCCAAAAATATCTTTGATATTTTCGAAAATGTCTCATTTTATTTGAAATGAAATTAACCTAGAATAAATCAAATTATCTATTTATAGCGTACCCTTTGAATCTTTGTTTACCCAAACCGCACGAAGGTGGATCCAATAAATCATAAACTTAGTTTCGAACGTTCTCATATCTCGGCTATCGATATTTGAAAAGACCTATCGATATTATTATATGTATGAGGTATTGGAGAACAATATGATTTATGTGCTGTATTCAAACGATCTTATACGCAAGTGTTACATGATAATTGTAAAATATAGTTACTTGTTTTAAGAAATTATCAGCTCAATGCGGAAAATCTTGTATCGTACTGGAGGGCTGCATCCCTCTATATTGGAAGTGGAATCACGTTCCATTTCGCGGCGGATATAGGGCCCCACGTTACGGGCCAATCCGACGACACGATGATGGTTCGTCGACGACTACGATTTCCGGCTCGCACACGCCTATGCGCCAGTTTATTCTATGTTTACGCCTGATAAACTCGCTTATATTCAAACACGGTATGGATATAAGCGTGTCTTTCTTTTTCCTTATCATCGCTTTCTTCTGCAAAGATTTGCTTCCGTTGCTGAAGTGAGTTGCGTCTACCTGGTAGCTCAATATTTATGTCGTCTCAAACAATAATTTATTATATTTTCTCGTATCATATCGAGTTCCAAAAGTAGTTAACTTATTGACTGTATGCCGTCCACTCAGGAAATAGTTTGTTGGAACGTTAAACAGCTTAGTGACGCATGCATAACAACTATGAGTGGAACCATTTAGAACGTGAAAAAACTCGTTTGGAACGGGTGGATAAATGTAAAGAGCCCAACAGGTTAGAGAAGCGGCGGAGCCGACAAAGCCTATTTGACAAACACAAAGTAACTCTTAACAAATATCAGGTTCCTACACGCTAATGTAAGAGAACCTCTGTGCCGCAGACACAGCCCTCCGCCGTTTCAAGGGACTTAACATATATTTTTAAATAGAGGAAATCATGTAGGTAACCTTTTAGGGTTTCCATTTAGAATATTTGTTTTTCTACATTGTTCTTCACGATAAGCCAGAATTCAACAGATATACCATGAGATCATTTTCGCTAACTTATCTAAATGCAAAGTGATTCACGAAAATGTTGTGGGTAACTGAATATTCAGTCGTTCACTACAATGAACTGATTAACTATTTTGTAATTCATCGTACGTTCACGCTTTTCGTTTAAAAGTCTCTCTTTCGCAACCACGTGCGGAGCGAAGAGTATTATCCACGGCATCTACTTACGTAAATATTTGTAAACTATAAACAATCATTCATCATTTGGTTAATATCGACAAGGTTAAGTTGATTGTCTAAGATTATAGGCTGCTGTCAGATCGGTCAATAACTATTTTAGTTAATTATAACAGACAACAGGAAATAGTGAAATACAGTTTTTTTCCTTCTCTCAAAACCACTATAATACTATACTATAGCGTATAGTATGCATGCCACGACCTGACTGACCTATATACCTAACGTATACAAATTATAATAATTCAGTTTCTGAACAATGCAAAGGTTTCTCAAGACGAGACCACAATTTACATGCAGAATGAGATTTGTCATCCCGAGTTTGGTTGTGGGCGGGTAAGACGGGCCGGCTTACTGGAACGTATTTTATTTACCGGGAGCACGTGACGGACTTGCCCGAAGACGCAGCCGGCGCTCAACCGCTCGTTTGTCACTCAAAATTACCTACCTAGATCCCAAGACGTTTACTCATTTAAAATATTTAATAAAATCGAAATTGGCGACGCTTTGTCTTCAGTAATTAGGTACCTGAGAATAATACAGTTTTAATTTGAATTGATGACGTCTGTTTGTTTTGAAGATTCATTGCGAAATGATTTATTGGTAATTATTTATTTTTGGCGTATTGAAAATTTATTGAAACCCTTAGTAAATAATTGTAAGCTGATTATTGCCCCATAATGGAAGTTTTTACCTAGTTGTGTTTTACACATTCCAGTTTCTATTTTCCATTTTATATTCTGTTATTTTAAATTGAGTTTACTTAGTGAAATAATTTTTTTTTCATTTAAACAAAATTTTGCGCTGAAATGTCAGTTTGGTAAAATGTTATTATGTTCCAACTAGAACTTACAGCCTTAACTAATTAAAGATCAGCACTGGTCTAGTCTGTTGTTTGTTTAGCTAATATCCTATTATGAGGAACTTGAAATGTGTAAATAGCCTTTTTAGAATGAGGCCGAAATCCCATTACAAGAGACGTCGCGTCCGGGGCCGCAAATTGGATTCACGAGGGATGGACGGGCCAAAATAATGCGGCTTCGAAGCTACAACCTTTTTAATTTGTGTGTAAAATTTACTACGCTTACCTACTTCAACCCCTTTCATACTCAAAAAGTCCTGAAAATGAACGAATACCCGAACGAGTTTATTGTTTAGATTACAATTTTGCTGTTTTAGCTATAAAATTATAATTTATTTTCACCCACATTACTTGATCGTACAAAATAAGCAGGGAATGAGAGCGATTTACGGTTTGTTTAGAATTCAGACCTTACAACAGACCTTACAAATGTAGCTTAGGCTGCCTATGATTGTAAATCTAAATTAAGCGCAAAGCAAGCCTTCTTTAGTTAAGTAATTGGGTAGCAAAAATTTTTATATTTTGTAATCGACTAAAATATCATACCGCAGCATATCGTGTACAATTTGCATGCATAAAACAACGATTTTATGAGTTCAGCCTCTGCAATATTAGAACAAAACAAATTGGAGTATCGAATTTATCGTGAAAACGTGACACATTCGTCGAAAGGTAAATGTCACGCAACTCATCGGTCGAGTATTGTTCGTTGCACCGATTCGTGGTACTTACCTACAAGTTATAACCAATCCGTGTGTGTTAAAGAATGTAAAGCACACAAGGATATTGAAACTGACCTTTATTTACACAGAAGAACAACGAAATTAAGAGATTTTTTTTCTTCCTGCTCAAGAGAATCTTAAAGTACCTACTAACTAAATGTTTGCCCGTGATGTTAAGGTTAAACGAAGAAATTCTTCAAATAATATAATTGAACAAACTTTAGTAAGCTCAAAAACCCATACACGTAGACAATACCTACCTCGATCGAAATTATAAAAATTGTGGCAACGTTTACAGCTTGTAACACCAAAACCAAAACGTATTGCGACGAGTCAATTGCCTGTTCAAATAGATAGACGTAGGCGGAATAGCAAATACGTGAGCGCCTATTGCTACTACTATACCTATGGTGGAACAGTCGCGTCACAAAACTATCGGTATGGATGGATTTTGTTTATGTGATGCTATTGATACACCATGAAATTTTTATTAGTTTTCTTTCAGAGTCGATATATATAGCTTTGTTTACAGATGAACTCGCCAAAAGTTTCCAAGTATTTGTACTTTGAGCAATATGCTCTATTTTATCTGTTTGAACAAAACTAGACATACCTACGTAATTTCTACCATTGGTAGTATTGGTAAACACTGATTCAGATCGAATAGAGTTATATCTTATTTAACACCTTTGTTCTGACATTTTCAGTGGCATATATAAATGAAATTCATCTAGATGTATTTCATTTACATAGTAGGTGGGTACAATTTCTGTTCAGATCATGGAATGATTGTCGTGGATGAAAGTAAGCTCAAGAAATTTCTAACTGTTTTAATTTTACGCCTCCATTTTACTACCTCCACAGAAATTAAGTACTCGTATCCATTCTTAGCTAGAGGTTGATTTGTATGCCTTAATTAACCACCTAAACCTACTCGTAAAAACATGTCTTCAGCTAAATTCTCGGAGTCTTAACAAGATCAAAGTTTAACATCATAACAATTTCGTTTGTTATCTCGACATAGCGTGTCGTTAACTCAGAAACGGTTTCACTTGTTGAAACAGTTGCCCGTTTGGATGCTAATTTCTGTATCCATTAAATACGTGATTCTACTCTCCTAGAATTCACTCTTTCAAAACTAGCCTCCTGAAAGTATCAATACCAGAATAATTCATATTGATTTTAGACATGTAGGTACACATTTGATTACACGAACGATAGGTAACAATTTGTAGAGACGTAAATGTATTATACTATCTATTCTCGTGTCTAAAGTTTGGTTAAAGTGTAGGTAATTTATTATTTTAAGAAGGGCTGTAGTAATTATCAACTATACCGGAATGCCGGAAAACCTATATAAGACGTAAGTTTCTTAATCGAAACAATTTTGTAGATAATTTAGCGTCAAAGCAAGCAAGTAAATAGATTAAGTTTTTAATTAACACTACTAACACAATTTGCTAGCGCTAAAGTTCTGAAGACTACAGTAATAATCAATTTTACCTTCAATTAGGATCTGAACGTTGCAGAATAGAATCAAATAAATTAAGTAAGTTAATATTTCGAGGCTGTATGATTAAGAACTAGGCATATAGATAATCTAAATATCTACCTATGTGCCTTACTACGAAAAAAAGGTTGGTCCAGCACCATTTTTTTTACGATTCGTTTTATTTTGATCCCCATCTTCATTGTTGACGTATATGTTTAAAACAATACGAGTTTCATAATTACGAGGCTTCAGAGCCAAATGTTTCAGATTTAGGTCATGATAATCCGTTTGCAAACGTGTCAGTTGAATGGGCAGCTCAATTTCGACCCTGTAATTAAGGAGTCACCTGCGTGAACAACTCAGTCCACGTAATTAAAGCTTTCAAGTTGGGTCGAGTTATGTCGACCCACTACCACTGGGGAGTCTGCGGTTTGTGAGTCAAATTTCATGCAGATAATAGGACCTCTATAACTGCGCAACTTGTGAGCTTAGCCACGATTTAATTGAAGCTGAGAATAAACTAGACAAGTTTTCTATATAAGTGGATATTTTGTCATATTATTTTGGTTTATATTAGATACAGAGTCAATTAAAAGTTAATGTATTGTATTTGTTGTTAGCTGGTTTTACATGACTCAAAAGTGCGTTGGTATTTTATGAAGGTATCTAATTACTTCTTAAACAACTTATAATGACGTCCATGACTCTACGTATCGTCGTAAATTATGTAGTTGTTTTTCACATAATAAGTACGTATACATAATAGGTACCTTGTCATGAATTTTATAGCTATTTAAATTTAATCTTATAGTTATCCTTATAACTTATAACAACTAGTTTCAGTACAATAAATTATTAGCTTAATTAGATACAGAACTCGATATGATCTACTAGATGATAGAGTAATAGGTGTATCTGAAACGGGACGGGCTTACGGTAGCGCCGGCGCCCAGCCCAGTTGGACTGCAGCCAACAGTTACTGTACATAGTGTTTGTTTATAACATTAAAACGTTTAATGTCGTCGAACCTCTCCCAACGTGGTCGCTGAGATTTTATAAAAATTGCAGACTAAGAGGATCCGAAGCCAATAGTGATTTCAAAATTTTCTTTTTGGTGTCGTACCCACTCAACACCCAGTTTACTATTATATCTTAAAGTTTTAAGAAAAATAATGTTTTAGTATAAAAAAAATGAAGATATATCTTAACTCAAAATAGACCTTAACACCCTGTGGTAAAAAAATAAAAATGCAGATGATAGGAGTGCATCTGGCTGTAATTCCCAGTTCGACGATCCAGGAAGACTATAAACATCAAATTTACAGAAACAATGACATGGGTTACTATCGATACTAAAACCGGGGTGCTTAATATGTAGGTATGAGGTATGGCTATAGTTTCATTAAACACACCTAATAGGATGATGTTAAATCATACGTGCCGCGTTAAATGTCCGTGTTTACATAGGACTCGGAAACATCTGGTTTTGATGAACTGAATACTTCGCATTCAGGTTGGCGGCACTTGAAATCGTGCCAGCTTATTTTAAGTGGCGACGTCTGTTCAAGATTTGTGTCTAATGCCCCGCGCTATAATATTTTACGACCCGTATTGAAATCATCATTTATATTGTGTTTTTCATAATTTTAGAAAAGCCGAGAAATTTTTCCTGTAAAATTCTTAGCATGAAATGAACCAGGGGTTTATGTTCACTTGGAGAGTTGTTGTGAAGATTGAATGATACAATAAATATGATATTTTACGATTTCACTTTCGCGTCGCTTACTCTCTCCTTTTAAAATAACTGCACCGCTCTGCATGGATGAGTACAATACATTCATGTATAATTCATTAACGCGGCTCATTTTTTGCTATATAATTAATTCGGACACATGTCGCATTGACAATGTAGCTGAAATTTTATTATGCATCTTTGAATTTTAATTAAAGCAGTTCATCGTATCGTAAATATTCAATGCGTTTTTGATACTTACGTTGTCGATGACTTTATTTTAATTGCACGTTAAACTTTTAACGAGGCTTAAACTATTCATATCTGTGTTGCGCAATTTAAGCAGTCCTGCCGCAGCTCCCTCTGTTAGTGGCAGTTGTATGATAATGAACTGGAATGGGTTATAGTTTGTTCCCAATATCCTCTATAACGACGGCAACTCGACGGCGACTCCCGCCGGAAACAAAGTTTGATTTAGTTTAGACGCGACAATCCGTTTGTTGTAATGATTTGGTAACGAATCCAATTTTAGGTAGTAGTTAGCTACCTGTGTTCAACATTACCATATGCTTATAAGTTTGTGACAGATTTATAAAACT
Organism: Plusia festucae; assembly: GCA_950381575.1. Lineage (NCBI taxonomy): Eukaryota > Metazoa > Arthropoda > Insecta > Lepidoptera > Noctuidae > Plusia > Plusia festucae. The sequence continues at coordinate 5,946,886 of OX494435.1, read as the reverse complement.
GCTTAGATATATTATGTACCCACCTACCTCTTTAGTTTTACGTAATGAAAAAAAATACGTAAGTATATCCAGGTATTTTTTTAAACCATTCTACATTAATCATTTTCAATGTTTTTAATTAATTATTTTAACCATGGTGAGCGAGTTTTAGGGCGGCTTGCACAACAAAGCTTAAATTGATTTAAGACGCACTAAACATGATTAAAATGGTTAAACATATTTAGCGTCTTGCACAACGAAAAATTTGTCGCTAAATATGTTTACGGACTTGTCAAAATTAATTACCCAAAATCTGCTATTTAGCGGCGCTAAACACGTTTAAGCCTGACAGTTTAAGGAACTGACAGTTTCTATCAAACTTTCTATGATGATAATATATTTTTTAACACAAGTATGGATTTGGATTATTTTGTTCGATAATAATATGTTTTGTGATTTGCTATGTTTTCTGTGATGATGACGAAGATTTCTACGACGATAATATCTTTTTTAACACAAGTATGGATTCGGACTTGTTTGATAATGATGTTTTGTGATTTGATATGTTTTTTGTGATGAAGAAACTTTATCTGATAGAAATATGAGCACTAGAGAAGATAGACTATCAAGAATCTCAAATTAAAACAAGGAATGTTGTGGAAAGAGCATTTGGTCTATAGAAGTGAAGGTTTCTCATGTCGTCGTTTTCTTGTCTCGTGGGATAAGTATGAATAATCTAATCTACATCGAGTACCAGGTATCATAGTGGCTACAGCTATGCTACATACTTTAGCTATAATTCAAAATGAAGAAGTTCCTCCAGAGGAAAATGAATACCCAGTACTTATTGAAAATGCAAGTTTTACAACCCAACAAGGAGAGAGAACCTTACAGAGAAGAATATTTAATGGATGGTTTAATAGATAGTTCATTGAACAATGTTCATTGCAATAAAACAATTTATGAATCATTCACTGTATTTTATATTTTTAATTAATTATATAATTATAAAATTACAAAATTCTTTTTTTCATTTATCATCTTATTCCAATTTATAAATGTTTGATTTGTGTTACACTTCCATCTCTAAAATCTTTACTTGCATTTGCACTAATTCAATCTTCTCCTGTGATACATGGAAGAAATATCACACTTCTTTTTTTGCTTGAACACACATAACCTGTGAAAAGATAAGAACCGTTATTCATATGTTATTGAATTTATGTTTAAATTATATAATAGCTAGTTTAGCGATAACAAAACAACTTACCTGTGTGCCCAAAGTCTGTTTTTATGTAATGCATCATCTATAAAATATACATCAGTTACTATTGCCAAAGCATAATTATTATTATTGTTTGTCGATTTGCTTGGTGGAGTAGGTTTTCTCACACTAGATAATTTTTGTGTATGGCTCCATAGCCGTAAACAGTAACAACTTTTCTTCTTTAGTAAAATTGGGAGCACTCATGTTACAAAATTTATTTTCATTTCATGGTTCAATGTGAACGTCTGTTACTTTTCTCGTGTTATTATTTTGACATTTCGTCCGTTACCCTGGTTACTAGAAAGCTATAAGGAGGTTATAAGCTTAGATGAATAACCAATGAGTTCATAATCTGAGGTTATAAGACAATGCGTTTCGTTTTATGAAAAAATATACGTATGTCGTATTAATAATCGTAACCGAAAAACGCTATACCGTGGAACGAAATGTTGAAACTGCTGTACCGACATTTAGCGACCTCTTAAACATATTTAACTAAATCAAGAGGCTGTCATCGTTGTGCAAGAGGTCGCTAAATGTATTTAAGATAAACGTGATTAAGCGGTTAATTATATTTAACTAATTTTATTTAGGGCGGCTTGCACAACGTTTGACTTAAATCACTCCTAAATAAAATTAGTTAAATATAATTAACCGCTTAATCACGTTTATCTTAAATACATTTAGCGACCTCTTGCACAACGATGACAGCCTCTTGATTTAGTTAAATATGTTTAAGAGGTCGCTAAATGTCGGTACAGCAGTTTCAACATTTCGTTCCACGGTATAGCGTTTTTCGGTTACGATTATTAATACGACAAACGTATATTTTTTCATAAAACGAAACGCATTGTCTTATAACCTCAGATTATGAACTCATTGGTTATTCATCTAAGCTTATAACCTCCTTATAGCTTTCTAGTAACCAGGGTAACGGACGAAATGTCAAAATAATAACACGAGAAAAATAACAGACGTTCACATTGAACCATGAAATGAAAATAAATTTTGTAACACGAGTGCTCCCAATTTTACTAAAGAAGAACAGTTGTTACTGTTTATGGCTATGGAGCCATACACAAAAATTACCGAGTGTGAGAAAACCTACTCCACCAAGCAAATCGACAAACAATAATTATGCTTGGACAACGGATGTATATTTTATAGATGATGCATTACATAAAAACAGACTTTGGGCACACAGGTAAGTTGTTTTATTATGGCTAAACTAGCTATTATATAATTTAAACATAAATTCAATAACATATAAATAACGGTTCTTATCTTTTCACAGGTTATGTGTGTTCAAGCAAAAAAAGAAGTGTGATATTTCTTCCATTTATCACAGGAGAAGATTGAATTAGTGCAAATGCAAGTAAAGATTTTAGAGATGGAAGTGCAACACAAATCAAACATTTATAAATTGGAATAAGATGATAAATGAAAAAAAGAATTTTGTAATTTTATTTACTAATTAAAAATATAAAATACAGTGAATGATTCATAAATTGTTTTATTGCATGTTCAATGAACTATCTATTAAACGATCCATTAAATATTCTTCTCTGTAAGGTTCTCTCTCCTTGTTTGGTTGTAAAACTTACATTTCCAATGAGTACTGGTATTCATTTTCCTCTGGAGGAACTTCTTCATTTTGAATTATAGCTAAAGTATGTAGCATAGCTGTAGCCATTATGATACCTGGTACTCGATGTAGATTCATACTTATCCCACGAGATAAGAAAACGACGACACGAGAAACTTTCACTTCTATAGACCAAATGCTCTTTCCACAACATTCCTTGTTTTAATTTGAGATTCTTGATAGAGTCTATCTTCTCTAGTGCTCATATTTCTATCAGATAAAGTTTCTTCATCACAAAAAACATATCAAATCACAAAACATATCATTATCAAACAAGTCCGAATCCATACTTGTGTTAAAAAAGATATTATCGTCATAGAAATCTTCGTCATCATCACAGAAAACATAGCAAATCACAAAACATATTATTATCGAACAAATCCAAATCCATACTTGTGTAAAAATATATTAGTATCATAGAAAGTTTGATAGAAACTGTCAGTTCCTTAAACTGTCAGGCTTAAACGTGTTTAGCGCCGCTAAATAGCAGTTTTTGGGTAATTAATTTTGACAAGTCCGTAAACATATTTAGCGACAAATTTTTCGTTGTGCAAGACGCTAAATATGTTTAACCATTTTAATCATGTTTAGTGCGTCTTAAATCAATTTAAGCTTTGTTGTGCAAGCCGCCCTTAGGAGTGATTTAAGTCAAACGTTGTGCAAGCCGCCCTTAAGTATGTAAAGGTTAAATATCCGAACAAAACAATAGTTATTTGTGGAACATTGAAGTTTTTTTTATGTTGCTTACTCACTGAACCTTTTTACAGCGAAAGCAGAATTCTCTGAGGTACCACAAAGGTTGCGGGTACCGTTATTTTTATTTTATTATGTGACACATGTTTACTATTCTTGTGTTGACAACTTGCTTTGAATATTAAGTAACCCTTTGCCCTGCAATGTTCTTAATTATCATTTTTAACTGGACGGTCAATGTGTTTGCCTTCTTGTTAGATTTTGTAATAACTTAATATCCTATATTTTATCGAACTAAATGTTCATGAATATTGTCCTATTAAACAGTCTACAGCAGGTACATGAAGGTAAGAAAATTAATTCCACGAACTAAAGCAAACAAAATCTTTTCTTTTAAAGTTGTTGCTTACACAAAATCGCTTTTGACATCCGGGCGGAACATTTAACAGTTTTTTTCGTATTACGTATCGCCCCGGGCCAAGGATAGAATTCTCGAGATACTTTCCCGTTTTAACACATTTGCCAGAAAGTCGGGTAACTCGGGTACAACTAGACAGCGCCCGGAGCCAGTCGTCAGCTGTTCACTCCTTGCACATTTATGAAAAAACTTTCGTCTACATTCTTGGCATTGTCTCCGCTATTTCTCGGTTCAACTTATTCTGAATTCATATACTTTTGTTCGCTTGTTTTACAACCGAATAGAAACCATTTTTCAACCTAATAACTCCACAAACACGAATACGCCTAATTTATATTTTATTTGTCTGTGTTCTATGAATCGGAAAATTTAATTATATTATCCGCAGATTAAATTGTATTGTACATAAATTGATTTGATCATCTTGTTTATTGTTCTGTTCCCACAATTTCACTCGATTGGCTTTACTGGTACGCTGTATTACCAATAATGCAAATAATATGAAATGTTCAAGTTATAAAAGTTAATAAGTAACCACGGCAACTGTTCACTTTGCTCTTTCTTCGCAGCCCACTGCCTCGTTGTACTTTTATGAAAAAAGTTTTAGCCGTTGCACTCTCTTCTACGACTTTTGCCTTTGGTAAATTCTTGTTCGCCACAAATCTCGAGCACTTATTTACGCAATAATGATTTGTATTTTAGATTGAAATATGAGTTATAAGTTAATGTGTAATATGAAATAAATTATCATTATTTAGTGTAAAGCATTGTGCATTGTGAAAGGTTTTTGGGTTGTAAAAGTATTTAAGATATATTATGTACCTAATTTAAACATTCAGGAAACAAAAAAAAATCAAATATCAAAAAACTAATTCTTGTTAATAGTCTATCTAAAACTTGTTTACAATTAATAGGGATGCGGCCTAGGTATGAACGGTAAAAATCTATTTAGTCCGTAACATAGATACTATCTTAATAAAAACATACTAGATACATAATTTTTCTTTTTTTTTTCAAAGCAGTTAAATTTGATAAACATAAAACACGTTAAAGTTCAAGCGTGAGGGTTTGTGCCTGTGCTTGTGAGCTATATCTAAGTATATTCGTTATTTCGAAAAAGCAGAAAATAGCTGTAACCTAAGTATAAAAACCTGACAGAAAAAAAAATATCCGCATGCCTATTACATTCAGCGAGCTCACCTGTAACTATAGCCTGTCTTATTTTTATTCCGAGGTATTTAAGCTACTTCATTGTATGCTCTTGAAGATTTAGGTAGCACTTCGACTGAGCCGCTTACCTCCGTCACGAACGCGCCCCGAAGCTTATGCACCGCTGCGGCTGGACCACCCTATCTATTTTCACAGACGTCCAATCAACTGTGTCGATTCAAACAATATTTTCACTTTAGACTCCATTTTAAAGAACATTTATACTAGGTTAAGCGGAAAGCTAAGGCTCCTTTTCCTCTATTTCAATTGATTATCTGTCGTATTTAAGAAATAGGTATGTACCTACTTTCAGATTTCTAATAATTTATTATTGTCTCTGGTTATTTATGTGATCTTAATCTTATAGAAAAGTCAAAGCTTACAAAAAGTCCCAAGTCAATATAATAATACCGGCCTATAAATGTCCCACTGCTGGGCAGGGCTCATAGTGCTCATATAGAGAAGACACGAGCATTAATCACCACGCTGCGCTGGTACACTGCGGGTTGGCGATTACCTACTGATTCCAATTTTAGGAATCCAGATTTCTTTACGATGTGTTCCTTCACCGAATCGAAAATAATGTACCTTTAATCATAATACTCTATTACAATGTTGACGTTACAGCATAAACCCATTTCATAAAATGTTTTGCAGAATAAAAGAGATTCCACACGCACTGATGACGCGTAACGTTTTATAATATGCTGAACCAAAACCCTTGCGTAGTATTTGTCTACGGGATCACCACTAATCCCCGCGCAAAAAATGTTTATATCGCATTACGAGCATACTAAAATAAAATATAATATAAGTAAATATTGTGATCAAATCTCTTACACAAAATTACTATCTTGACAAAGACTTAGGGAATTTCATTTAGGTTAGTTCCCGTTTGGTTATTTTTCGTTATCAGCTATACCGAAATTTCGAACAGTAATAACTATCCGTATGTATGTATTAATAATTTAACCTACTCATAACACATGCACACACACAAATTAAGCCTGATAAGATGGATGAATTTTACACAAAAAAAAAGAAAAAATAAATTTATGACTTAATCTCAATCAATGCGGAATACGGTCTAGGTATATAGAAACAAACCCATTATAGGAGAAAATAGTTTATTCAGTACTTGATTTATGTAAAAGCTTGTCGAAAGGAAAGGCGATTTGAATAGAGCTTCCTGTTAACCGTGTCGAACCTGAAAGCTTTTCATAAATGAACCTACTACAGTGGCAGTCGCTGCAAGGTGGCTAAAAGCCTTCGTTGTTGGCTGTATGTGTATGAAACTTTATACTTGGGCTCGATGAGGCAGACGTACGCATTGAACGACACATTAAAAGTATGACGCGTTGAGTATGAGCCTCCGTCACCACGAAGCGCTACATACGCGAACATTAGTACTGAATGCACGTTACTTAAGTAATCTTTACGAAACATGTTGACGCTTTTAAACTTCGTAATTATAATGTTCGGTATAAATATTTTCTTATAACTTTACATTTGAGTGAAAAGTCGTCGTCACTCAGGTATTTGAAAGCTAAACTTTCAATAACCGCAGCTTATATAGTTTTTTATTGTTATAATAGTCACGCTTTTAAAACAAAACGATATTTATTTACTTTAAACTAAAGGCCCAGTCGTAAATCGACCATAATTCGTTTAATTTTCAAGTTAAAATAACACACACACACAAAGAATATCTACTATATAAAAATAAGTCGGGTTTTCCTTCCTGACGCTATAACTCCAGAACGCACGAACCGATTTCCACGGTTTTGCATTCGTTAGAAAGGTCTCGGGCTCCGTGAGGTTTATAGTAAAGAAAATTCTCAATTACATAAAAAAAAATTTAGACCGCGGGCGGAGCTGCGGGAAACAGCTAGTACTTTATAAAAAATATCAGCATTCTGCACTGCTTCTCTATGTACAAGTGTGCGATATTTCATACTCCTTCGTCCGCGCAATTTTCGTAAAAAGGGTACAAGATTTTGTTTCACGTATATAAGGAGTAATTCTTTAAGTGGTACTTTTTTGTTAATGGATTTTTTGAAAGCCTTATCCCAGCACAGCTTCTACAAATTGTTCAGTGACCATAAGTGCACAAAACAAATTCCTCGTAGAACGCTGATTTTCGTAATACAGCTGAACAATTTGTAGACACTGTGCCGGGCTAAGTCTTTCCATGATGAAATGTCAAACTATACTGAACAATAAACCATGATAGATTAACACGACTCACTCTTTATCCGTCAAAAAAGCCATACACAAAAAAGTTCCTCGTAATTAATCACCCCTTATAATTATAGAAGATATTATATCTTATCGATCTAATTTGATTTTAAACCATATGAACACTTGGTGTTCTCCCAAATACTATGTGATAGTAGTAAAAGCTAAACATACGATGCGCTCATTTTATTACTCGTAGTTCGGAAGTAGTTAAGGATCTTAAGAGTGTCTTGAACGTTGCATGTACGTTTAACTATCAGTCGGTGCATCATTAATGCATGTTGTTTACAAGTTCTCACACTGTTATTGGAAAACTCCACTTTATCTGCTCGACGACAGTCTGGCCATATTCCTCGCTAGTGTTTACTCTAGACTCTATTTAATATTGTAATATTCACTTGTTTCGTGTTCATATAACAAAGCAAAGCATTACTTATTACGCGGACATACGTATTTACATATACATAGGTAATCACTAATGTAAAGTAACAATTTATCATCATTCCTTTTTTACGATGATTGCATATGATAATAAACGAACAAATACTTAATTTAAAAACTTTTTAATAATAAATGTAAAACATTTTTTTTATTGACTTATTATGATAAAAAAATAACGTTATTTTTATTCGTATGCAAACACAACGGTCGCCAGTGATTTAGTGAACCGCGCCACTTATTCTGACAATAAATACTTAATCCAATAAGAACAGGAAGACCCCACTTACTTTGTCAGCAGACTTTCCATTAACGATTATCACAATTGATATTTCTTCACTTATATTCAATTTCTGTTCAGTAACAAGTGGAAGAATGGGCAAGAGACCTTTGCCTTGCTGTGGGATAATGCGAAAAATGCCAAACAAAAAAAAATGAAGAAAAAACTTAAGATTTTAGATTCACATTTGCTTACTTCGGATATTATAGTAATCGATAATAATTCATGAACTTTCATGATTCGTAAAAACTAAAGCAATAATTAAGAAGATTAGTGAGGCCTAGACATCAGTATGTTATCTACGTGCAATAAAAATAAAAGTAAAATATTACGAGTTTGCAGATTAAGAATGAAGGTAACTAAAGTATACGAGCGGTGTATCGCGTGACTGAGAACCGTGCCGCCCACTGAAGGTGATAGCGTGAATATAGCCGTACATGCGAACATCACCGATACCCATCCCCGCTTACCGTACCAACATTCCCATTAACAATTGTATCACTTTCTTTAACACGCGTATTCCTTCACGCGTGTAATCTTGCAGTTTTTTTTGTCACCTAATTGGTGTAGTGCATGCCATCTTTCATATTCAGTGTGACAGAATGCTGTCACAGTCGTTGTTACAGATTGTTCACCCCAATTGAAAGTTGTTACTTAATGCAATGAAATATGTTTGTGATATTTTAAAGTATTAAATCTAACAATTGGTAGGTACTACAAGTGGTACTGCGAGGCAAACCAAGTTTACTGAATTTAAAAGCAGTTAGTTATTAACAAATTTAGATTTAGTATAAATGTAGTCTATTATCACATCGTGTATTTTTAAAAATAAGTATTTTTTCCTCACCTACATGTTTGAACGGTATTCACCCACGTACAGAAATCGATGTTGATTTCCAATTCTCCAGGAAATGTATACGGAAAAGCCTCCCCGTTAATGTCGTATTATATCAATGAGATATTAATATCACATTGCTGCTTAGCCACGTGATAATATTTAATTACTTGCCCACAAAACCGGCGAAAACAAATGGGCGTTACATTAACGATAAAGTTGCGTATTTTTAGCTAAAGTATTTTTGTCTATCAAGAAAGCCACGTGATACAGCAGTTTCTTCTTAAGTGTAACAATATTTTGCTATTCACTGTGACTAAAGTGCCTACTAACGAATAAAAAATACGTAAAGCTATTTAGAAGCTAAGTGATTATTATTTTACAATCTCATCCGTAAGTAATCGATACTTGTGAATTTTATTGCGTTTTTTATTACAGCAACATAGTCATCATATAGATAAATCAATGATTTATCGTTTCCTTGAAGGCCTTGTTAAGTTTAATGACCAATAAAAAGGTAAGGCCTCCGGGTCCTATCTTCATGTAGTTGTCGTAGATTCTATTGTAAAAGGCAAAGCGTGATAAACGATGGACTCTTTTATTTTTAGGGTTTGTACTGTCGACCCAAAGCGAGCTGTAATTAGAGTTACCAACTCCAATAAAGCAGAATTAGGTTCTGGCTTTTATTGAGGGTGGTCAAAGAGTTCCTTAATTGAAATTCAAACGGAAATACTATTCAGCACCTGGTGTCAAATGCGTTCGAATTCTTTTCATGTTTGTAATTGGAGCTAATTCATCTGAATTCCCTCCCAAAATTTTTGTTTATAATGGTCTCACACGGTTGCTTATTTTCATCGCAAATTAGGACGTCTTAGGAAAGAGGTGACATCTGGCAACAGTATAGTTGTAATACTGGGGACGCCTGCTTTCTCGCAAGCGGCACTTGTGCCGGTCGCAGCCGCCATGATGAACGCCCGGCCGTTACGTGACGAGAGTCTCACCAGAAATGTTTAAAATATATAAGATACAACAGCAGAAAGAACAAGAGAACTCACAACTTTCATTTTAGGAAAAGTGATTTGCTCGTGCCCTTATTATGACGACTGTATTATTCCACTAAGGGATAGTGAGAGATTAACTTTTGCACTCCCACATTGCACAACCCTCGTGTTTTTCTAGATAAAGCATTGAACCTATTTTCATGTAGGATGGGAATTATGGTATCTTAAAAGCTATGCTGCTTCAGCAAAAAAAAAACAATTGTTTCCCAACCCGAAATCAGTATCTTTATTTTTTTTTTGTTATAAAACACATATTAATTTTATTGTTAATATTTATATTAATTGTAAAAGCTTGCTAAAATTCTAATTCTTAAAATGATTTTTCGCCGGAAATTACAAGTAGTAAAAAAAAAATTAAGTTTTATTTAATGGAGGATTATGGCAATAAGTCTATACATTTCATCAAAGCCGCATATTAATTAGAAGACGATTAGTGTCTGACAGGTTTTCATACGTTGACTCAAAAACTACTGCACCAATTTTCATGCTGTTTTCACTAATGGATAGAGTGGTTTTCGAGGAAGGTTTTATTATATAATTTGTTAAGTTATTGTATACATTGGCTAACCGACATCCATGTCGACGAAACCGCGGGCATTAGCTAGTGCTTAATAAAATAATGTGAATATATCGATACAATAAAGCAACGTCAAGAACGAAATAATGTGAAATCCAAAATGTATCTGAGGTACGCGATTTGTCGGGCAAACGTGAGTGTCCCATTAATAAAAGGAAACGAATCTTCCGTGCAAGACAAAGAAGCCAGTATCAATATTTATTGGCGTGCTTAGTATTAATCGGGGAGGATCGTGCCTTTGTATCGCAAGCGTACGTTGTCGGCTCCGAATAGATGGACTGTCGCGGTCGGAGCATCCCTATTTTTTCTGAAGCAAATCATTTTTCTTTTGTTTACATTAATATATTTTTGGTACCAATATTAATTTAAAGCCTATTTATTTATTTAGGCAGTAAATTTTTTCCTTCGTATAGAGTATTTTTAAATGTACGCTTTTATAACGGAATTAAAAGTTATCTGAAGTTAATATGTTTACAATGTTCAATATTATTTGTAATCAACAGTTTTTAAGTTCGTAGTGCGTAGCGAGCTCTCGTAGCCGCGCCCGCCCGCCCGCGCTGATATCGCCGGTTGCCCTACAGTATCACCAATAAAATTCAGACTCGAGTCGAGTCGGTTCAGTCAGTATGCCTCCCGACGCAACCGAGAGCGGACGTGTGGCGGACGCCGCAATCTCACTCACTATTCGCGTACGAAATGTGTGACAATAAGTGTTGCTTCCTCTTTGTTATTTAAAATTTTGATGTGTTTATAGACATTTAACGCTGTTAATATACTTAAAACTTTTAAATATCTAAATTTTAAGTGTGTATAGGTATATTGTTTCATTCTGGCTGCGAATATAATCAACTATACATGGGGTAAGATAATTATTGAAATATTTTAATATAATTCTATGTCAGTGTTTCTAATAATAAACCAAAAATTCTAACAAACAAACAATCCCAATTCTTATTCCAACGTTATAAAATTGTTTTCGTCCTTCACTTCTATGGCCGAGCGGTGAACAATGTAGTACGCACGCGACCTCTTTATAATTTCATCGCACATTAGAATGTGATTTTCCATTTTACCGCCATCATGAGTCACCAACCCACCATGTTGACAGGTATTTTTGCTTTTCTATTTAATATTTGTTGGACTAATACATAACCTAACGCAATAATTATTATACACAATTACATTGTCCGACCAACAATAAATTTACTGGTGTGTGTTAAAGGGTTTTAAATGTTAAATTGGTATTTATGTGAACCTCGTAGGACTTCACAAGCGTATTAGACTCAATATTGTTGAGGTATAAAATACTAGTCAAATAACCCTCGTTAAACGATAATTTCCTAGAACCAAATTTAGTATTCTGAAGATTAGTTGGTAAGCATATAAATTGAGTTCGTGTATTAATTTATTGGTAAGGAACCTATATTTCTATGTTGTGTAAGTAGCAATCTAAATGTAGATAGGTTTCTTACAATATTATGTATGTCAGCATTTTCTTGTCCCTGCATTATGCTGTTACTTACAGGCATAACTTTGGTCAGCCGCAAATATTGACGTCGTAAAACGCGGTCGCAAAAAAACACTGTTGTATCCCTTACGCTTACAAAGATTTCGTATTAGAATTTCTAGGACTTGCGATGATTCATATTTGGTATAATTCATTCCTGTTCCCGTTCTTATTTTCATTTATCACGTTAAACAGTTATTTTGATATATATCTGCTGAAAGGAAAATAGACTTTGTTATCTCAAACGTTTAAGAAGGATGCACTAAGATGTATGTAATGTATGTAATAAAAACAGTGCCTTTTCCACAACAAGTTTTTGGCGGTTTACGTTTCTGCCCTTTCTATAAAAGCTACGGCGCGCGTTGCTCTTACCATTTAAGATGAGAAATGGGCAGCAATGCAGTTGAGACAGCGACGTTGGAGCGCACTAAGATTGCGGTCGTATTATGCTTATGCACTGAATATTCATTGTAGCTACTCGCACTCAGTTGGTACTAATCAACTCCTTTCGCGGCGCAATCCTTTTTCATCTAAAAGGTGACCTGTAATTTTTAAAAGGGAAGCAGTAAAGCTGTTTTGAGATATGAATCAGGAAGTCAGGAATTTTATTAGAAATCCTCGTCCTTTCCTTTTGTAGTTATCTTACAGTTAATTATTTTTAACTGTAAGTCTGCGTGTTGTAAGTCTACTGTCAAATTTTCTTCACGCTCCTAGTCCCACCAATACAGACTTTTCATGCAAAGGCAACATAATATATTTATTTTCTATAGAATATTAATGTAGGGACCTACTATTATTACTACTCAAGCTACTAATATTACACACATGAGAAAATAGAAAATCTTCTAACATCGTTCTGAAACACACGCACATTCACAGACTTTTATAAACTTATGTTGACCTATATACCGTAAGTCATATAAGAACTATGTGGAAGAAGGCGCTGATTCCTGATATAAAGGCTTGCCTAGTTTGGGAGCCAGAGGCTTCATTATAACCTCTGTAAAATTGTTGTCATTGTAGATAATAGTATTATTATTACACTGTACAGGTACGTCCGGTAGGCATCGGGAAATGTGATACTATCCAATACTTAATTAAAGGATGATAATTACCTATAGTCATAATTATCTTCATGACTTGTAAATTATGTAGCCATTATTTAGTTCTTTTTTTATAATTTCTCAAAGAATATTTGTCGATAAGTATTCAATTTATGAAACTCTATATCTTACAATTTAATAAATTGCATTTATTGTAGTAAGCTTGTTCCCGTTTTAAAAATTTTCATATTAAGTACTCGCAGTCTATATACATTATCTTTAATTATAATAGGTACCTATATGCGCGTCGATTAAAAAATGTAGAATGATTGTTAAGAGTCCCATACTCCTCAATGAACACGTATTACACAACTACATACCTGCAATACTGAACGTTTAAAGTGTACGTGACGTTATCCCACCTTTAATATGTTGATGCAAAAGACAATAATGTTCCCTCTCTACGTGATTTTATTGGTGATGATCCTTTAAAGAACACTAGAACACTGTTCTGTGTTTTAAAAGGAGTTAGGATAGAAGATATTCTGATTAAAAAGTTTATTGTAGTTTGTCTACGTGTAAAAAACTATTATGTCTAATTACATACAGCCAAAACGATATTTAAACATAGGTATTGTAAAACAAAATCGCCGCTGCGTCTGTCTGTCTAACGCAATTGTTTTTTTATTTATTTTTGATAAACACAAAGAGTACTTATGTACAGCCTTGACGGATCCGCTCGTTTATTTAAAAAACAATAGTAGGGAAAATGTTTTGATTATTACATACGTAATCAAAATAACCTAGAGTACAACTTACTAGAAAAAAGTATAATAATTATTGTACAACGTTCATATTTCATATCGTATTATCTACTAACTACATACGTACTATGTTCAATTATAAATGTTTAATGCGATTTGGAACATCATGGAAACTATATTAAATTATTCTAATACGCTTAGTAATAGTTCTCACTAGGGTATCCCAAGCTGGGTTTCAATTTAAACACCGTACGCATACTTAAAGAGCCGAATAACTTAAACCTAGGTAGAAACTCAAGGCTCAATTTATTTCAATAATTTGTTTTGTGGCTCCAAATCAAACTCAATGTCAGTAAAAGCCAATGGACACTGGATCTAAGAGCGAAATTACTCGAAAAATTGGTTCCGAAAAGATCCCTGCGTGGTAGCGTTATTGAAAAAAGGTCGACTTGATTGATATTCGAACTTTACACGTTGAAAATGGTGAAATGCGAACCGTTTCGGTTTTTCGTCTCGGGCAAAAAAAGATTGACTCAATTTGTTCTTGTCCGTTACGAAATAAACTTGACGAAGGGTATTTTTAACTACAGATTTATCTTTAGGGACAGTCTGTAATCGCCTTAATTTCGTCTAATTGTAGAGAGTCGAACGCTAAATAAATGAAACTCGTTATGACTAGTCAGTAACTTACATATTTATTGTATTTTTGAATAGATTTTAAAGTTCAACTAATATCCTTATCATCTTACAAACAAAATGATTGATCTATAATTAAATTTATCAGTGATTTAAATTGGTCACATCAATACAAATGTTATTTAATGTTGTCCTTTGAAGTGAAGACTTAGGTATTTAACATAATTTTAAAACCCTCGATAAAAAATTAAACAGTCATTTTACTAATTACCGTTTCGCGTTTCGTTTAACACAAAAGTTTTAAAAGAATCTTTTAATCTTCTATCAAAATACGAAGCATGTTTTTCGGAATGGTATCATTAGTGTACCAAAATTTAATTACCTCAAATGCTGTGCTCTAGGGGCCTATTGTGCCTTGAATAAAACGTCGTACGCACTGCCTCCGACGGTCACGAGAGAGCTCACCGTGATAGATGATATTCGAGAACAATTAATCTTGGGCAAAATATGCGGACGATTTGCGAGCGAGTGGTCGGGCCTAATGGTCGGGAGATTATCACGCGTCCACGTCCCGCGCTTACCCCACCCGTCGTCATTAGCGGGAATATCATCGCTTTAACTACACTAACAAATTAATTGATTTTTATAACGCTCACAGCCGATATCTGCAATAGTTGATAAAACATTGTAGCGTTTGCATAGAAAAGACGTCGAGGGAGGCAATAACGTGTCGGCACACACCCATATATCATAGTGAGGGTTTTTCATAAAGGAGGCAACGCCGGAGCCGTGCGCTCGGACACTAAAGGCGTTGTTATGCGACGCCGCTGTCCTCGGATAATGTCTTGCATAAATTTACTGTAATCGTGTAAAGCCAGTGCCACTTGCATAATTTAATGCAAGCAATGCTGTTTACTTTAAAAACGTCACATGCAGATCGCGTTTAAAACAGCAGCTGAGGATGGCTGGATTTCTACTTCTGTTAAGTGAATCCACTAATTATGCATGAGAACACTCCGCAATAACAAGAATTTAATGGTACAAATGCTCCGTTAATTGGAGATACCTGTTTCCAACTTGCATTACCTTGCAAACCAGAATGGGTTATTGTAGTTTGCCTACACAGGGAATCAATATCGAAACGGTATCAATTATTGCCTTTGATCAATTTAACAGCACTTAGGCTATGAACGTTTAGTGCCCGTGGTAATGCATTAATATCTTGCGATAAGTTATTGGTAGTTATTAAAGATACATATTAAATCGCTGAACTTTTTATACTTCAGTCCTCAAACGAACAAAGCTGACACTAATGACAATCATCAAACTAGCATGATAAAACATTTCAGTTTAGGCTAGGAGTTTGAGCTCACTTTGACCGCGCAAAGTGAAAATGAAAAAGCATGGTTTAAATATCAGAGAACGTGTAGAGATAAATTAAAGTACGCGCTGTGATATGAAACAGTAATTTTGAATGAGATTTGGTAGGTTGCTGTAGAAATAGTGCTCGGTATGAGCGTGTTTGCTATACGGAAGTTGGGCGGGCGCGGCAGGCAAGCACGGGTAAGTCGTCGCGCCAATGCAAATTAGTGGAATCACAATTAGCGCTCGATTGTAGTTCGCCCTGCAACTTGCAATTAGCAAATGAAACAACCAGGTAAGAGATTCTACAAATAAATTATGAAACGGCACACCCAGTATTCCTTTAACTGTAAATTCCTTCTCCTTCGTTCTCTGCAAGTATTCATTCAATAATACTATGTATCTGTTTGCCGCATCTTTTATCTAAATAATGATAGTTCTGTAATTATATTTTACCCACTACCATATTTTTTATAGTACTTACTTAATATTACTTTTCTATGTAAAACATGAGTAGGTTAGTATATAAAAATTCAGACTCAGTACAATTAATAATGTGCTGCAAGACGAATATGTTGAGCTATTTGTACAGCAAACAAAATGTCCACGGAATGTCCCTCGGGTTGACAGATGATGTTAAGGGCAATTAATCTTGACCAAATATGCGGGCGAATTGTGGGTTTCGCCTCCGTGGCCTAATGGCGACGTTACTGCGATGTTCCAACGCCTTGCATGCCTTTTCACAACCGCTTTTATCTACAAAAAGTAAAGCTCGTTTTTAAATGTGCGGTATGTATGTAGCTATGTAGGAAGTCCGCTAAATAAATACACAATATTTGTTCATTCTACAACGAACGCGTTATAGTGGAATTCCTGTGTAGGTTCGGCTATGGGCTTAATAAATAAACATCCCACAGCAAGCGAACGATGCTTTAGTATGGAACTAAACAATTTTCACTGTCGATATTAAACGTGGTTTCTGATAATAGGTTCAGCTTCAGTTGAGCCCATTAACATGATAGTCCATGCTTGGTAGGCTTATAAAAAAAAGGCATTTTACGTGTCTGACCACATGGAAAAAGATATACCTCACTGTCCACTTTGAGAACCGTTTAATAGCATCCGACAGACCCCTGTCACTTTCAGTGGGTACGTATCCCCTGATTCACACTGATCAATATTTTTGAAGTTTGATCTTTGTGTTATACGAATTTCGTGTTATTACATATTATTATGCGGGTTTTCTGAACGGGTCCTGTGACAATGAGGTGTCGCGAACGAGCAAAGTTATAATAAGTTTGTCCCTTCATCTCTGGGGCGAGGCCATTGTCTTTGATCTCTTATAAAAGTGGTAACACTATGTGGCTAGTATGTTGATTTTTGCGTATCTTTTTATGACGTAGTATTGCAGGTCTGCTAGAATTTTATGATAGGTGTTGCTGCGTGTATTTCTCCTTATGTACTAACAAATTTAATATGAGCAGGAAATTTTAACAAACCTATATCGTTGTACCTGTTTGCTGAATTTGTACCGGAGGACAAAAAATATAGCAAACAGTATAATTACTATAATATAAACACACACACAAACTACAGTATAATTACTATATATTTTGAAATAAATTTATAAATAAATTTATTTTAAAATATTTTTATCCCTAATTCTAGTTTTAAATTGGTCCCATCAAGTTCCATGGTGAACAATCTTCTTCACCAGTTATTGGCTGAGTTGTTGTACGGCTTACCGAAAAATTTTCTTACAACGGATCTAATTAAGCCAGTCATCTCACACAAAGTCGGACTAACCCTAATCATTAATAGGTAATTCGGCTTGGTATCTTTCGTAGAAGGTCCAAGGGTTAACTAATAATTGTTTTCGGTCGTTACGCGCACACTACTGTAACCCGCTGATCTTTTACGCTCATTCCCTTAATGAGATTAATGCATCACTATTTTACTTTGTTCCTGCGCACGTGTACGCGAGTCTTTCACTAGATAATGATAGGAAGTTGATTTTATTGAGTTACTTATCTAGGACGTCAAGTTCTAAATTGATTATTACCTATATCAAAGATTTTAATAAAATGATGTAGAACGTAAAATCTCAATCGCAGTAATCACATTAATGTGTCTCACAGTATAATGACATGATTACCGGCTGATCTTGGCAAAGTATTATTTATAAATATTATGTAATGAATCCAAAGTTATTATCCGTTCCTCAACCAGTCTTTTAGTAACCTATTTTAAGTAATCGATTTATGACTAGAGCCATCAGAAGTATCTCTTAAAACAAACAATTCAATAATATTCAATATTTCTTTCTTATCTGGATATTGCTGTTATATTTCTCCACATGTAATAACAATATCCAAGTAAAGTCCCTACTTTGAAGATATTTCGAGAGTTATATTACACGTAACTTACTGTTATCGAAACTGGAATATTACAGTTATTTTGAAAGACTTTACCTGTAATCCTATTTGATGTTATTTCTTGTACTTATCGTTATACAAAGTTTATCGCCGGAGCAATTGCTACGCTCTAGATGAACGTTTCCTTGCTCCTTTTAATTAAGTACCCTACTTTTTCTTAGTCTTATACTTATTTTATGGTATCATTCTTGTTTGTAAAGAATTTTTGTATCTATTTACTAAAGCATTCGAACAATAAAATGTACTAGAGTATATGTTAACTCTTGCGGCTTATATGAAAATTGCTAATAATATATGTTTATAGTATTTTAGATTAGTGTGTCCTTTTTTCATCAAGCACTTTTATAAGTATAAATATTTTTGTATAAGTAGGTATATTAGGCGTGTGTTAATATTCAATTTTTGCGACAAATATATTTCTTTTTCAATTTACGTCTACTTTTTTATCAGAGCTAAGAAATAAAGCACGTCCCAACAGTGAGCAGTTTGAATTAACCTTTCGAGTAGCCTTGTAGATTCGTGGCCCGGTTACGAGCGGGTCATCTGCTAGTTAATATTCAAAGGGTCGCACAATCACGGATTCCGTACGCGTCTCAACTCCACCGACGCGCTCACTGCGACCGCCCGAAAACCTCTCCCTTAGTTACCAAATAGACTACCTACACTGTTTGTCCGTAAAATTAGACCAGGAATTTGCTAACGAAACAAAAAAATCGTGAATTATTGTAACCAACACAACTGCTGTGAATTTTCATTACAGCTCCAGCATAGTAGATACTGTATGAAGGTATTGAACAAAACCGCATGAGCCTGAAACCTTTCAGTATGGGTCGTCAGTTATTGTACACTAAGATTGAATTATATTTTATTTATGAAAACAAACAATCGTACAAACACTTTGTACCTCATAATATTTTATAATTCCTAGAAATACTTTTCTACAGAACGTCTAACATTTACCAATATTTAGGTATTTACAGTAAAACTAAAAGTAGGTTTTTCTTATAAACACGAAAATTTTAGAAAGTATGTAGTCAAATATTGATTTATTATCTATATAAATAAAAAGAGAAGGCCTGACTGACTGACTGACTCATCAACGCCCAGCCCAAACCCTTGGACCTAGAAAGCTGAAATTTCGTACAGAGGTTTCCTTTATAATGTAGGCAAGGAATAAGGAAGGATTTTTCGAAATTCAACCCCTAAGGGTGTTAAATAGGGGATGAAAGTTTGTATGGAAAAACGTTATTTTTGTAGTTTACACCATAAAAATTTGTGGTTACCATTCTGGTAAAAAATGAAAAACCACGTGTTTCAGTATTTTTCGGAAATCAACCCCTAAGGGAGTTAAATAGGGGGTGAAAGTTTGTGGGGGAAGTTCAGTATTTTTAAAGACAGACACATGAAATTTCGTATACGGGTTGCCCGATAGAAATAAATAAGGACGTATTTCAGCGATTTTGAAAATCTACCCCCTAAGAGGGTAAAATAGGGGATGGAAGTTTGTAGGTATATGAATTGTGTAGTTTTCATAGATGGGCACATTAAATTTCATAGGATTATGAGTTAGAAATAAATAAGATATAAGTCCGAGATTTTAGAAATCTACCCTCTAAGGGGGTGCAATAGTGGTTGGAAGTTTTTTTACGAAGTTCGTCATTTTCAAAGAGAGAGATGAGATTTGCTTTCATGAGATTTGGTATACGGGTTTTTGGTTAGAAATAAATGAAAACATACCTATTTTAGCGATTTTAGAATTTTACGCCTTAAGATGGTTAAATAGGGGTTGCAAGCTATTATATTGTGGACTTTATATTTAATGATAAGGCCATGCCTTTCATATACGGGTTTCTGGTTCGATACAAATAAATGACCATCTAAAACATATCTTTACGATGATCCGTGTTCGAGTGGCGTCCACATCGGTTTTCAAGGTGTCGCCAGCTCTGAAGTCCCGGGTTCGATCCCCGGACGGGTCGATGTAGAAAATCACTTTTCTACATTATGTCGAGTCTCGGTGTTAGTGGTACCTTCGTTGTTTCTGATTCCATAACACAAGAGCTTTAGCTACTTACTTTGAATTCGGAGCAATGTATGTGATTCTTCTTCATCTTTTCGTGTCAATGATTTTCAAGTTTTGTCTGACCAAAAAGTTGCCACCATTTTAAAAGTTTATCCAAACTCAATGTATGTGATGTTTTCCACATTACGCCATAATATTTTATGAAAAACATAATTCATGCTCCGTACTTTGAAAATCCCAGAATCCATCTATCCTTTACTACTTACTACTCTTAACTTTACGCGCGTGCGAACCCGCGGGCAACAGCTATTCAAAATATGCTGCATGAAAAGACACTATTCCACGCGGACGAAGTCGCGGGCCCAGCTAGTAGTAGAATAATTATACAAAGCTGCTTCACATTAATCTGAGAGATAAATAAATTATATTTCAACGTATTTCAATATTTTTATCGTTCATTTAAATACACTTAAATGTGTGTTTTATACCTACAAAGCTACATGTTTTGTACGATCACAAACATTCAATAAATTGAGATAATGTGGCTGTCCACAAACCTGGATCGTTTCATTTTAGCGCAAATCTGATTTCACATTAATTACTTAACTTTTTGATCAAATTTAATTCACAATTTTAAGGTTTGTTCGTCCAATTTCACGGCTGAATGGATTTGTTTCGGGACTGCAAAGAAATGTTTCAATGTGAGCTTACATTCAAATAATGCGAGGGGGATTTATAGAAGCGACCGGTCGACGTAAAGTATTCACGACTGAATAAACACAGAGATTCAAATATAAACCGAAATATTACTAATTGACAATGTATTTATTTTTGCCAGGCGTTTTCCTCTGAAGGTCTGTCGTCAATTTTATTAGGATATATTTATAAAGGATGTGGTATAAAACACCAGAATCAGGCCATAAGTATCTATAACAAAAAAAAGATTTCAACTTGCGTGTAGATATTAATACTTAAAGTAGCCGCAAATATTTCATTGAATAACTTATTGCCTCGGGAAAGTTAGAATCAAGTACTTGTTCTATTATAATTAAAATTTACGACTAGTCTGTTTGTAATTAATGGCAGTTTCCTATGGATAAACGATAACGCCGTTTATAGTATGGCTATTTTATATTCTTGTCTCGCCATTTTGATAGTAAACGAGCTCTCGGTAGTTAAAACTAGTAGGTATTTATCAACCATTTAGATTGAGTAATTAAAATTTATTTAGTTTTTAGAATTTTATATTGTGTTTCCACGAAAAAGTTTTGATGCAGAATGTATAGAAACAGGAAAATTATTTTGTTAGCAAATCAAAAATAAAATTCTTAGGTGTTTGACTACTTATTTGTTGTTTGGGTAAAGATACAAAATCATTCATAAGTATATTGTGTTGCATTTTAAATGAGTTGTTGCAAAAAAATTGTGGTATCATCATGTCTCTCTCATGTCCTGTCGTACTTAGTATCTTCGTACAATAAATCTAAAACTTATTGCAATTTTTGCACAACTATACAATTTTAAATTTCTTGTAAAAGCATTTACACTATGGTAACCCTTTTTGCACTGAAATACCTGAAGCTTATTTTATGAACAACTTAAGTTTTAGGGTTCTCTACGAATTAGGTACTCAATTATATTTTTGGGCGCCAAAAACTTCTTCACATAAGACTGTAATTTAGTTCGTGAATTATGCAAAAATTACGCAAAGTCTATTATCGTCACGTCTGTTGCGTTTTATGTTATCACTCAGGTTCTTATCAAATGCTTGTTGTTACAGATTTCACCGATGAGCCGAGGAGCACCAGACCCTGATCTGTCTTGGAGACGGATGCCGTGAGCTCTATCCACAAGAGCGCACGACGTCGGCGTGATGAGCACAACCCGCCATTATGCGTCGGCGGCCATTTTAAACCGGGAACGGACGCGTTTGTCGGCTCGAGATGGCCGTCAATCGCGGCGCACGCACATCCAGCCTCCTTGCGCCCGCGCAATCCCATACTCCACCGCGGCACTATGAAATGTGGAAACACGGCAAGTGGCGACAGAAAACGTCACCACCAAGGACAAACGCAGCCGTTAGGGTTCCGAGATAGAAACTTTGTATAGTGAAATCCTTAGAGGCCTAAGTGTTACTTTTGTGTGTAAATATAGTGGTGTGTAGATGTTAAGAATGGCGGGCGAGAGCAGGGGTATGCGCGCTCCGCTGCTTGAAAGCGGTGGTGCTGAGTTTGCTCATCCGCACAAGACATCAGCGCCCAGGTGTTGCTTCTGGCTGGCAAGCCATGTCAACGTGAGGAAGTGTGTCGCCGGCGTCATGCTGCTATCCGTCCTCACCATATTCTTCTATACATATTACGTCACAGTACCTCTCACTAGGTAAGTCCAGATAATGACTGAGGATTCCACTTTTACATTCATTTTCGTCTTTACAAAGCATAGCAAACGATAGTTTTTATTAATAAACAGAGTAAACTCGAAAGCAAAAGTGGATTGTGTCTGTTGTGTGCAATACAAATCACTCTAGTAACACGCAACAATGCTCAAGGTATAATTTATCGTTTCGATCGAGATCACGAATTGAATTTTTTTAATTGCATGTAGACATAAACAGTTTGATATAATCGTATGTTGAACTTTCCTCATTAAAACATTATATCCATTTAAATTTTAGTGAATCGCGCCAGAATTTAATTAATCTAGTTGAAAATATGCGTCATTCGCATGAAATCCAATTTGCTTCCTATCGGGAGCAAACACGCTGCTGATACGAATTAATAATATGAAATTATCGCATTTGGACAGCTTGCATCGTTATGTCATACTGGTATTTATTGGGATTAGTCACATAAGTGGATATTTGTGTCTCTTTATTGTTCACACAATTGTTTTTATTTTGATTAATACAGGTTAACAATAAGTTCAACCGTGTGGTATCCACTTCCTTCATCACCAAGATAGATTGAAACGTATTTGTTTAAGTTCTTCGTATATCGCGAAGGTAAAGAAATCTCCAATTTTCTTTCTGCTGTCAGTTTGCTTGAGAACAAATTGAAGTGACACAAACATGTGATGAAAGAAACGAACTCGTACTCTTTATACTGCACTTCTTTTGTTTCAATACCCGAAGATTCATTATGCATAAAATTGGCATTTAATATCTACAGGAAATTGCTTCGCGGAAGTATTAAAGACGTTTAACTTTGTGCCGAGCGTCCTTGTCGCCCTTTGTTTGGCAGCTTTTCGCAGCTAAATTAGGACGAAGAGGCAAATATTTCAGAGTAATTTATAACGTGATTTTATGTAATTAGGGCAGATGGCGTGTAGCTAGGACCCATAATATTTTATTTTATCGGCTTAAAATTACACTGCCTCGAGATGAGCGGCAGGGGCGGCAAGTTTCGCCGACTCAGTTGAATTTATAGCAAAACTTGTGTTCTGGCTAATTAATGGAAGCTGCTTCGCTAACGCGCTGCCAACTCCCTGATTTAAATGCATATTGTTTTATAAACGTTTATTTACTATTAACACGTAATTGACTTAACCGCACAAATTTTCGCCTTCCGAATTTGCATACAAATCTCACCTCATTAATGCTAATCGGAGCTAATTACGATGTTTAGATAGTAAATACGGTATTTTAATGGTAAATAAAGGCGGTATTTGAGCTCTCATACCTCGGTATGTCTAAGCATCGCCGTTAAAGTTTCCTCTCGGTTGATTCAGGCATGGCTTTCATTAAAGCAAAGAGGCCACAAGACTCAGCCGCGGCTCACAGGACCACTGCCGCCTACGGATAAAATATTTCCACAAATTCCTGCCTTTATTTATTTTACGCTATTGAGATAAACCTTAATAGCGCTTTGATGTGGCTCTTTCTTGAAACTCAGCTTTAAGTTTGGCAGTATTTGATTGATTTTCTCATAAATTTTGGGTAAAGGTTACTTAGTAGGTAAAATAATGGCATGGCTTTGCTTTAATTGCCGGCTCATTTGCTCAGGTGCGGGAAAGTCGCCCATTTTTTAAACTTTTAATTTGTTTTTCTTATTCAATGG
Source organism: Plusia festucae (assembly GCA_950381575.1). Lineage (NCBI taxonomy): Eukaryota > Metazoa > Arthropoda > Insecta > Lepidoptera > Noctuidae > Plusia > Plusia festucae. The sequence goes on along the minus strand of OX494435.1, from coordinate 5,922,421 downwards.
TGTATTTATTATTTTTTTGGATCCATTACTGGTTTTGAAATTGGCTAAGTGATTTTGTTTTGAAACTTACCGAAATTGTTTTCTTGTTTTTAAAATTTAATGTAATAATTCAAATAATATATCATACACAAATAGAATTCGTATGGAAGTTTACAAACGTACCTACTTGCGCATAATATGGAAAAGGTACCATGTACACGAGTAATTCTTTTATCGGACATCAATAACAAAGACTGAATGATCATTGTAGTTAATTAAATATGTAAACAAGTTACAGCTTATGTTATGTATTTCTTGATTCAAACTTAAGTATGTTTACAGTCTGGTGTGGCGGGATCGCGTCCCGCGGCCTCTCTCGCAATGCTCGTTGCTCGCGTCGCAGCAACAAGCGGCAAGAGATCACCGATCAGACGCGCGTCTGCGCATTGACGCGAAGGTGCTCGTTATCGTGGAGTCGGCCTACTCGCGGCTCGGGCGCGACATCGCAGAACTGCTCGTCGCTAACCATATACGGTAAGAAAAAAATTGACAACATCTCACTGCTCCTTTCCCATATATTCAATCTTAAGGGGTCGGCGCAATGCGTATTTTCCTTCCATTCATCTTTATTACTAGTCATCGAAACATTCATCGAGCTATGGGTAGACAACAATCATAAAAGGCCTGTAGGTGTTGCTAAGTTGACAACTGCAAACATTAAACTTTTTATTGCTGCCAAACAGTAGTTTTAGCTTTAAAATTAAACAAGTTCCACGAATATAGTGTGTTGCTTTTCTAGTGGGTGGACAAAGCTAAATAGTAGGTTGATCATACTAAACATAGGTTGTTGCCCGCGATTTCGCTTACGCGTACCGTACATAGCTACTTATACATGCAGGAAAGTATGTATGTGGCCTGTCTCTCTTTTACTAACACTGTTATTAATTGCAAAATATTATGATACAATAAAATTAGCTTTCATTGACAATAATGATCGTTGTCAAACACCCGCAGACTGTAACATAACGTCTTTTAAAACGAAGCTCATCTTATTTCCATACGTCTATATACGTAGATACTTGACCGTAATACCAATTTCTTAAAGTTCATGTAAATATTTACTGCGGCCGTTCGCTTTATAGGCGATGTTTCCTTTTATTTATTTTTCCTTGTAGAACACGGAGGCGATCGGCTGTGCCCGTTGACAGCTAATATGCGAACCAAGTGATGTACTGTAATAGGTAGAAACTTTTTGTTTTATAAGATGAGCTTGTATAATGTTGGGATTATGTTACTTACTAGGTAGCTGTGTATTTTATGTAGATTGTCGCTTGAAAATATAATAGGAACAGAAGCGTGTTTTGGTATAAAAGTTGATATTGAAATGAAAAAAATCTAAGAGCGTTTAAGGCGATTCACAGCGGATGCACTTCTCAATTTGGTTTAGTATATAACCCAAGATCTTCGTCTTAATATGTAAGCTAACAATTGTACTGGTTTATTATTACGGACAGGCATATAAAAGATAAGGCACATAATACCTACACATTTGTTTTCACAATACTTAATTAAAAACGAATGTTATCTCAAATTCTTAGTTTTCCGCAATCATTGTAATTTCTCAGAATTCATTAAATGAATCTGTTGAATGGGAATCTCTGCTAAATACGTAAACAATTATTATCTTGTTGCGATATAAGTAAAACATTAACTTATTAACCTCTAATAGTCCCTCAGATACACAGCCGATTTGTTTATCAGTGTTAAAAGCAATGTTTTAATTCACTTATGAACATAATTATTGCTGTTGCTCTAAAACTTGGATACCTATTCTGGAGCAGATAAATAAATAGATAAAATACACCAAATCAAAAGTAAAAGTTGTGATATTAGTGAATACTTTATTAACCATAAATAAAATACGGCTTTATATAAAATAGGTTTAATTTTATAAAATAATGGATAAACCAAAGCATACTTACGATAAGTAAACAATGGCATTAAAGGTCGGTACAGACGATTAATATTTAAGTTATAACATTGGATATGGAATTTTTAAGATAAATGAAGTAGGTAAGCAGATACACACCTACATTGTATTCTAGATGACGTTAAACACTGCACATAATAGGCATGTTCACTGGGTAATAAATAAAACGTAATTCAGTTTAGTCCGTCAGGTAATAAAAAAATATGACACCCATATATTTTTTTTATATATATCGCTGTTGCAAGCTGCTTCTGCTTTTGACCTGGCTGTAGCCAATACCTGGTTTACAAAAAAAGACCAACACCTTATCTCCTATATGAGTGGCTTACATAAGACGCAGATAGATAATTTCCTAATTAGGAAAAGAAATCTATTCTGCGTCAAAAACTGCAAAATCATACCAGGTGAAGACCTAACGACCCAACACAGGCTTCTAGTTTTAGATGTAAACATTAAAATACAGGTTACAAAACATAAAGAAAAGCCACCCTCCCAAATAAGATGGAATATGCTAAGGAAGAGTGACTGTGCGAAAGAGATGAAAAACAGAGTGGCTGATAAAATGATAGATTTATGTGCAAAAATGGAAGAACAATCTGTAAATGAATGCTGGAATGACATAGCAGGTAATATTAGAATGATAGCGAAGAATGTACTAGGAGAGTCGAAAGGGAAAGGAAAGATTGATAGAGACAGATGGTGGTGGAATGAAGAGGTTCAAAGAGTCCTAAAAGAAAAAAAAGTTGCGTTTAAAGAATGGCAGAGAGTGAATGCTGGAAAGGATAGTTTGAAAGAGGAGAAAAAGGAAATATATGGGGATTATAAAAGGAGAGCCAAGAAAGCCGTAGCTATTGCTCGAACCACTGTACAGCACGATTTATATAAACAATTAGACACTCCAGCTGGCCAAAAAGAGCTCTACAAAATAGCGAAAGCGAGAGAAAGGCAAGCGAAAGATGTTATGAAAGTTAGATGTATGAAAATTGATCGCGGTCAAGTACTGTCAAAAGATGAAGATATTTTAAACAGATGGAAAATATATTTTGAAAGATTGATGAATGAGGAAAATCCTTGGAGTGGGGTAATAGATAGTGTGGCAGTGAATACAGGTCTAGTAAGAGAGATAAGTAGTGATGAAGTAAGAAGGGCAGTAAGCAGTATGAAGAATGGAAGGGCTGTAGGTCCGGATGGTATACCAGCAGAGGTATGGAAGCTTTTGAGTGAGGATGGATGTAAATGGCTGACTTTATTCTTTAATAAGTTGCTGCATGAGGAGACGATCCCTGACGAATGGTGTAACAGTTCACTGGTACCCATCTATAAAAATAAGGGTGATGTGCTAGACTGCAGCAACTATAGGGGAATAAAGCTCATGTCACATAGTATGAAAGTATGGGAGAAGGTAATAGAAAGACGACTGAGAGAAGAGACTGAAATTACCCAAAACCAATTCGGATTTATGCCCGGTCGCGGAACGACAGACGCCATATTTGCACTAAGACAAGTGTGTGAAAAATACAGACGTGCACATAAAAACTTGCACATGGTGTTTGTCGATTTGGAAAAGGCTTACGACCGGGTACCCCGTGAGGTTTTGTGGTGGGCATTGAAAGAGAAAGGTGTGCCTGGGAAATACCTGCAGCTGATTCAAGCTATGTACAATAGATCTGCTACATACGTTCGATCTGTGGTGGGTTCTACTGACAAGTTCAGTGTCACGGTAGGTTTGCACCAGGGTTCGGCGCTAAGCCCTTACCTCTTCCTGTTGGTAGTGGACGCTTTAACGTCAAACCTGCAGGAGGAGGCTCCCTGGTGTATGCTATTTGCTGATGACATTGTTCTTGTTGGCGAGGATTCAGGGCAGGTCCAGAGCAGACTGGTTGTGTGGCAGCAGAAGCTGGAGGGTGTTGGCTTGAAAATCAGCAAAACAAAAACGGAGCACATGTTCTGTGATTTCGGCGGTCCCTCCACTTTTGCTCCAATTTCCATTGATGGAGAACCACTACCAGTTTGCTCTGATTTTCGCTATCTCGGTTCCGTCATTCAAAATGATGGAGAGATTGACCGAGATATTAAGCATAGAATCAGCTCAGGTTGGCTTAAATGGCGACAGATGACTGGGATGATATGTGATCCGAAGATGCCCGTAAAGCTGAAAGGTAAAATGTATAAATCGGCTATAAGACCTGTATTGATGTATGGTTCAGAATGCTGGGCAGTGAAAGGGACTGATGAAAGACGATTGCATGCAGCGGAAATGAGAATGCTTCGATGGATGACTGGAGTGACGAGATTAGATAGGATAAGGAATGAGTATATTAGAGGAAGCTTGAAAGTAGCGCCAGTGAATGAAAAGGTGAGAGGTAAGCGTTTGTCGTGGTATGGACACGATGACGAGTAATAGAGAGGAATGGAAGGAAAATACGCATTGCGCCGACCCCATATGATTGGGATAAGGGCAGGAAGAAGAAGATATTTTTTTTATAAAATTATCAAGTACCTAATGACTTAGTTAAAACGCATTAAAGGGGGGAGTGGGGGCTCACTACGTCGTGGCTCGGTATAAATTGTACCAAGGCGTGACGTCATTTGACATTTCGTGAAAAATGAAAAATTACGTGTCCAATACTTTTCTATAATCTACCTGATAGACGAAAAAAAAAAACCTTAGTTCACACGCCTATTGTCAAGCAAGTACGAAAACACAGTTCAAATTACGCCATCAGAATCTACTTAGCTGTTACTAAACTTAACTTAAATACAGAACATCTTTTTCGAATCTAAGTAGCTTCATAGTAAATTAATTCATAAATCGTCCAGTATCAAACTGTCGGCGTCTATTTTCCGGTCTGTATATCGTGTCTCACAGACGGTTGCCCTACTTGCGTCATATGAGACTTTTTTGCTCTTGTCGGGTTAAAAATCGGTTCTCTCTCCAGCCTCAGTGAACTTGGCGCTTGCTTATGAAATGTTTGACGGGTCAGGAATTAGTTTTCTTCCTTGATATTTTTTGTCAAAGCCTTTCCCTTAGGCCTCGGTTTTTATCGCATCTTTGAGTCTGCAATCTCCAGACGAAGTAGAATTTATTTTTTAAACTTTTATTTTGCTTTCTTTAATTTTTTTTTGTTGAATTTGCAGTCCTTCATGACAATTTAGGTAATGTAACATTAAAGTAATCTGAAAAGATAGAAATGAAAATTAAATCTACGGTAAAACAGTAGCAAAGTTTTACCGGATGTAGCTGAATGCCGCATTTTGCATGGAGTGACTGAGTATGTGATTCCAAAACTAAGTACCTATGCGAAACCATTCACTTAAAAAGTTTTTATAAAATTAATCACATATAGTTGATATTTGAAATATTACGTACCTCTTAATATTAAAAATAATATACCAGGACGCCTTGATTTAGCTGAACACTGTATTTGGAGCTCATAGTATGTGCAAAGGTTTAGATTAGGTATGTCTATATATGTAATTAACCTTGTGCTCTACTATTATCCTGATGACTGAAATGAAAACATAATGGTAGTTCACCAGACCATATCGGTGACATTTATGTATGTGGAATTAAGTCATTTAAAGGTTTTTTGGACCAGAGCAGTATCTGTAATAATCTGTATAATCATTTTGCTCAGCCTATACCGACCGGTACTCCGTGATGTTGTTATAAGTAGTAACGTCTGCCCAAATAATCAGTAATAAAACCTAAAATAAAAAATTGGCATGTTTATTATACCTAGCTCAATAATTGACACACATTTCACATAACAATACAGTCTACACAGCCAGCCCTTAAGGCCAGTTTTTTCAGGTCTTATAGTTCCCTGTATAAATATAAGGGCCTTAATATGGAGTGTGTGTGTTGATACCAAAGCTCTAGATTAAATCCGTCAAGCCATACATAGTACACTTGAAAAACTTGACCCTCCATCTGGTGAAGTCGTGTAAAATAAACGTATATTTAATTAAAATAGTGGAACAGTTTAGGCTCAAAATAAATAATAATTAAAGTAAAGTTCTAAACAAGGACCTGTATCCCCACGTAAGCATTTCAAAGAATCCGGTCTCTTCTCCTAAAGTGATCCAGTGATTAAAAAAGATATAGGTACAAATAATAAAAGTTAAAATAGCCTAATGTAGAGAAGACTTCAAGTTTCATCAATTTGTTTTAAAAGGTTCTGAAGAACAAAGTTAAATAAAAACTTTCATATGTATGTTATTTAATAATTTAGAGCCTTTTACTGGTCATTAATCATAACACATTCGTTTCTCAATTACAGTGTTGGACTTGTCCCTAATTGAATTTAATTTGAGTGTGAACTTAAAGTCCCATAAAGGGTGTTGACCCAACGGTTTAATGAAGGATTACCTTTTATTACTTGTACACACATAAAACAAAAGGCTCTATTCCGTTTTGAAAGCCTGTCATAAAACCGAACTTAAATCATTCAAAGAATGAAACAAAGGAAAAACTTACGTATGTATATTTAAATAAGAAATAAATACGTACGTTACTTACCTGTTTTGTTTTGCCATAACTAAATAAATAGCATAATACATAATACGAAATTCAATTCAAACAAAACTCACATTATTGAAATTCCACTTTATAATGAATTTCATTGACCCCAATATCGTTATTCAAACAAGTTACCTCGACCCGTAATGCAATGCGGTCTAATTAGCTGATAATTTGGAAACAAACACCAGTTTCCGTACGTAAGAGGTAGTAATGTAAACTTAATTAAATATAAAGCAAGGTATAAGGTGACAGCTGACTCGCAAGTCGTGGGGTGGAGCGGGGACCGGCGACGCGACGTAGAGTCTACGGCGAGTCGTTGTGGCGACAGTTAGTTAGTTAGTAGTGCCATTAGAGGCAAGCCCGCGGCATCCCGCCCCCTATCTTACCGCCTCGTTCTCCATTAATGCTCGTTTGTGTCAAAACGACTTAATATAAAGTAATTAAGTCGTTTTGACACTGTTTCCTTTAATCCTACCCGAAACCTTCCCCGTAAATACAAGTAGACTGCCTTGCGTATACAAACGTTGGTACGGCGATTCGTCCCATCGAGTTTCGCTTTAAAACTTAGAGACAACGGCTACAGTAAATTGAGTGTGAAAGAAAGATTAGCCGCTTTATTCGAGCTTTTACGACAAACGGAGTAGTTTTGTTTTAATGCTGCGACTGTTTTACACAACCTACCAACTTATATTACTATGTATGTCTCGTTTTTGTACCATTTCATTGGGAATCCCTTACGTGTTCTAGTTTTTCAAGTTTGATTGCTATCGTTCATTTGACCCTCGTGTGATGTAAGCCGTTTATTACTCCCTTCCCTCGTAAACTCTACTTTATAGTGCACAAGAGAGCACACCGCTTTTTTTAATAGACCGTTAATGGTTAGTGTACTGCTCTAGTGTCAGGAGGTAATCCTCACATATTTTCAGCGCAGTTTAATAGAGTTTAAGTGATGTAGACTAAAGACAACACTATTTCATCTGACTAAGTCATTGTACTATTTGTTTTATTCATTAACTAAGCATTTAGTTTTATTAAAAACCAGCTGCCCTGACAGACTTTGTTCTGTCAAGTTAATAGTAAAAAATAACGTTTTTCGGGTGATCCTTCCGTGGATCTTAGTGAACATACAAAAAAACAAAACCGAATTGGTCCAGCCATTCTTGAGTTATGCGCTTACCAACTTTTTTTAATTTATAGAATATAAAAATTAAGAGAATTACACTTTGCGGAAGTGAGTTAATATAGTGACCAAATTCAAGTCGCGTAATAAAAGTTTCCTCTAACGACTCAGGCTGAGGCTACAGTAGGCAGCGATTTGCGATGCGACTGGAAGAGCGAAACGAGAAAAACATGGTATGGCTACATTACAAGCGAAATTCCGGCGTATATTCGGCGATGACATGGCTACAGTACACATGCTCAACAACGAATTAGCAAGAGCGATTCATGCGGCTACACTATAAAAAGAGAAAAACAGCGATTTCGCTGGGAATTCGCTAGTTCATCGCATTTTAATGATCTTAAAACATTCGCGGCGATCAAATCATCCATCACGGTTTACTATACGCATAATGTAGCCACACGCATATTTAACAGCACTATTGAACTAGTCGTGCAAGTGAGAAATTTTCTAATAAATTCGCTTCAATTTCGCTCATATGTTGATGTAGCCGATGCCGTGATTTCAGTAATGTTGTTCCTATCGCATAAAGAAATCAAAGATCGCTAGTAATATTTGATGTACGGTGTAGCCATATACGTGAGCATTCATTTACTTGTTTTAATCGCTCATGTGTCGCAGGTCGCGTCGCGACCTAATGTAGCCTCAGCCTTAATGTTGTGAACCCCCAATTCTGGATAGGTAATGTGTGCCCCTAATTGACTTCGTGTCTTATAGGATTTTTTCTTTCAAGTACCACTGAACGTGAAACGACCAACATTTCGTGTAAGAAGTTACCATAAGTACCAAACATTAAACAGTAGTCTCGGAACACGGCCGTCTTGTCCTTAATTTAGGCACCAAGTTGGCTGGTAATTGCTTCTTACTATTTTTAGTTATTTACGTTCACAGTCTAACAGCGACTTCCATTATACTAGTAGTTCTTTAATACAATAACAATGTATTACGTTGCATACAGTAAGTGACATCATCACATGCATGATTCCTAAACATTAAGGCAGCTGGCATCAGGGCAAAAAAAAATGAATTCTCTACCTTACCTTTTATAAAATCTACCTGTTTCATAACGAAATTGAAAAATTTTAATATTGCTGTATTTAGGGTTACATTAGTACCCACAATATACTCTACGCATAAATGCCGTGCCTAAGTAGAAATGTCGGGTAACGCAATTTTGAATAATATAAAGATTTGCTTAATTTTTTTCGTTTTCTGGATAACCGTAGCACAGTTATACTGGCCTCTTTACGATAACTGGTGTTATCCTAAGAGGCGGAGGGTCACCGAGGTCGCACGCCGTGACATTGCTCCCCTTTGTTGAACTCACTCGCGCTCCCTTATCACGAATTAGCCCTCGTCGCATTCGGTTCACGGACAAAGTAGGCCGTTTCGCGCGCTCTAATTTAAACTGAGCGCTCTCTCGTTTTAATGTCAGGACACTAATTAAGGTAATTAGAAACATGTTAGCGCAAGCTAAATAGTGACGCAGCGCTCACGTCCCTCGTTCCGTACTCGACGTAGCTTTACAAAAGGAATCGCATTTTAAAACATATAAAAATAGAAAACTTTAGTATCGGACCATTTACTCTGCGAATATACTAGTGGCTGCACAAAGTTGCCAACGAGTGCACCGTACATTAGTCGGAAAGACGGACCGGCTCAAGTAGGTAAATGCTATTTGCAAGTTGCCATTCGCTCTAGACTAGGTCCGAAGTGCTCTCGGTCTGCCAAATTGAAACGAGCCCTAACTGAAGCAAAATGAGCGGCCGGTCTTGATAGCTGCATGGACTGCATGCTACTAGCAACTCTTTTTTTTAGATCGGTGCATATTTGAAGACCAATTCCATGGTGACTGGTATGAATTGAAAGACTTGTCAGATTTCCCAATATCGTTAAAATGGGTGTTTTTGATTGAATATTGGAAAGTATCCTAAAAGCGAATGTTTGGACAGTTCAATTTCCAATATTGCCAATCAACTTCGGCGGCCTGTTGAATGTTTGACAAGGGGACGCCATTGCCGTCTGCTATTTTAACTGTAAAATGTTATGCTAAAGGGTAGAATCTAAAAGCTTTTGTTATTAGATACGTTTTTGACATTATAGCTCAAATAACATAATATTTCGGTTTCAGTTGTATAATATAATACCAAACTGTGAGTGAATCGAAGGTTTGGTTGCTTCATAAAAATGTCATTAAGTAGCGTTGCATTACGGGAGTGAATTCCGCTCGTGGTTCTGTTTCTGTAATCGACACTGTAATAACCAGTTGGCAATAGGAATTGGAAGCTACAGATCCATAAAGTGGGTTGTATTACAAGCCAGATATCTACCTAGATACGTGTATAATAGTCCACTTTCTAAAGGTAGCGCAAGCTGCCACTTCACCTTCACGGTATTGATCTCGTATAAGAAACTCTCATCTGCAGTAAGCTGAACTACATAATATTATGTTTCTTATATTTCGATATGATCTTTCCAGAGGTTAATAATAGTTACCTTTGAATTATTTGAGAAAACCTGCCCCATACATAGAAGTAAGTCTGCCATATGTGTAAAAACGTTGGAATACAGCATCGGTACATATAGAACCATTATAGCAGTGGGTTGATATCGACTCTAAGCCTTGTTTTTTGTATACGAATGCTTAACTGTATGATCGACTTCTAACGCATAGGATGTAATAGGATTAATAATGCAAAGATTAAAGATGTTTGAACATAAAAACTTAACATGTATTTTTTTTTGTGCAGGTACAAGGTGGAGGTAGCAGGCAAGAGCTTGCCCGTACTCACAACTTTGGACAAGGGCCGCTACGGCGTGATTGTGTTCGAATCGCTATCGAAATACGCGAATATGGACAAGTGGAATCGGGAACTCCTCGATAAGTACTGCAGAGAATATTCTGTGGGTGTTGTTGCGTTCGCAACGCCTGGGGAAGAGACCCTTGTGGGAGCACAGCTGAAAGGATTCCCTCTGTTCATGCATACTAATTTGAGGCTGAAGGTGGGTGCCAATATTTTAGTCTAGTTTATTTATTTCCCTGCATACAGTGTGTTTTTTTAAAGAAGTAAAACTGCATTTATAGATTGTTGAAAACATAATTAACCGACCCGGGAGCCGAATGGGCTGAAAGCCAAATAAATAATAACCTTATATGACATCAGTCGTTAGTAAATAAATTACGTCACGGGAATTAACGCGAACACATGCATTTACCTAAGGCTTGGCGTTAATTCCTGTGATGTAATTTATTTATAATCATGCAACGCGATAGCTTAAAAGTTAATACCAGTCGATTTGATTTCACGGTTTTCCTTTCACAGATTTGCTCCTTTTTACTGTCCCTATTGATTGCTATACTTGCATTCTTACACAGCACAATTTGTTGTTAATACTAAGTTCATGTATCCTCGATTGTTCAAATGTGTTGGAACAATACGTCGTTCCACTGAAAGTAAGCTTTCAAAGTCTGCTGTGAATGTCATAATTAGAACATCAGTCTAGAGACCAAAGCTTTATATATTTAATGCGGTTTCCTTGTCTTCATAATGTTGTGTTGTGTACTCATTCTGAGAATAATACGAGTCTTACACTAACTACAGTTCGTCGAATATATCTTACGAGCCGCTTCAAAACAATGCGAGCGATTTATAAGGCCTTACTGGCATAATTAATGTAACAAGGATCTCCTTGTATAGACCGGGTAGAGAAGGTAAGGGAAAGAAGCTCCATAAAAAGCTTTGTTATTTGCCATGCTTATCTACGTCTACGAACATTCTCAAGACTTTATTTACTGGAAATTGACATAAACAAATAATGTTGTATAACAGTTAATAATTATCGCAATTTTAAACTATTTAAACGTAGCTTTTGAGCTTATGTAATCAGGTTAAATTTATTTCATTTTGGAGATATTAGTTGCTCTCGAAATAAATAGTTCTAACCCTACTTTATTTTGGGTCTGGATTTAATTTAGCGTTTATTTTATCATTTTCAAATGTAGTAATATACCTACATAACAAAATGTTTGCTTTAAAAGCAATACAAAGATATAATTCAGTGTAACATGGTTTCTACTTTACTTTTATTTCTAAACAAATCGAACATGTCATATGACCATCTGATATGGCTGAAACTGATAGATATCTATCGCAACACCCAAATTAGAGTACAAACCATTAAAACTACGAAGGAAATTACATATTTTATTTATGGATTTAAGAAGTGGTGGACGATTGCTCACCTCATTTTTATTTGAACTGACTGGCCCCGGTTGGCAAAAGTAATACAGTAAGAATTGCCTATAATTATGCACAAAAACCTTCCTCTTAAATCACTACCTATTTCTTAAAACTGCACTTAAATCCTATGCGTAGTTTTTAAGATTTAAGCATAACAGCGGGTGCGAATGTTTTATACGATGAAAAGATGATCATTACTCAATTCTATATCGTCTTTCCATAATGTACAGAGGTAGTGGTGCTTAAAGCTAATATTAGGAACAATAATGGACCCTGTTTAGCACAACAATATCGTTATATTGCTAAGTACTTAAATGCTATAAGACATTAATACAAACTAAATAATTATTTGGTAGCATGTGGACCAACCTATAAATAGGGAACAGATAGATTAAACTTTTTGACTAATATATTTGTAAAGTATAACATACATGTGATTGTATGAATGTATGATATTATCGATCCAAACAGTATTCTGCTCAGTGAATGGAGTGAATGTGAAGGCCGGATGAAATAGACAAATTTTGGTAAAGCTTTTTAACGTAATACAGAATAAAAAATTGGATTATGAGACTTTCAACTGATTAATAAATTATAAGAAAGGTAGGAATCCCAAAATCCTTTCCAAATATGTCATTGCTTACCCCCGGCATCCTTATTCACTACCTTTTACTTTAGTAAGTGCAATCAGCAATAATAGTTCCATAAAATTGAGTTGCTATTAATAAATTTGCCTTACTGTAAAGGAATAACGCTGTGATATCGATTAGTAATTGATGGAATTTAATTAGTTTCACGAGTTTTGTTTATTTGATTGTGTTCATCGACTTTTGTTCATACGAAGTTTTTCCTATACAGGCATACAAAAATAAACCTTTGAAATGCACGTCTAACCCCCGGATACTAACGAGCAAATTAATTTTAAGACAATTATAAATTACTTTACCCAATAAAGGGACAGAGGTAGTATGACAATTAAGAGCCAATTAAAACTGAGGTTTCAGTATTTGGCAATAAACTTGTAAGCCATTTATTGACAAAATATTTCTTTCGTAGGATGCAACTTTGAACGCAGCGTCACCTGTGCTTCGGCTAGCACGCGCCGGAGAGACTGCTTGGGGAGCGCTCCCAGGCGCCCATTGGGCGGTGTTCAGAGCAAACAGCTCCACGTATGAGCCCGTTGCCTGGGCCATCAGGCATAACGAATACGGATCTGGTGGTAAGCAGTTTTTTTTTACAGGATTATTAAGAATATTGTTAGTTTATCATTATTCTCGGGATATTATAAGCGTTCTTCAATGGTTTACTCGAATATTTCAAATTTTGATCGCGTTGTGAATCAAACTTTGGACCGAGCTAGGTCTTTCTCCACTATGAAATTTCACTAGACTACGAGGCCGAATCAAAAAGTGTGTTCAAAACAATAAAAAATAGTAGTCCGTAATAATATAGAAGTAAATTTACTGACGATTTTCGCAATATTCTGAGAATGTTATCGGTAATCGGTATATCCTTTGAATAACAATCACAAAAATAAAATAACCTAGGTTTGTTTATGTTAGTAAAAACATTGAGCAACAATACATTAACTGACATATCGTGTTCAAATCTAATAGCTGTTTCGAATAACGTCAATTAATATTAATCACGCCCGTCATCATGTCCTAATTAATGGAAGGAATTCCATAACACTGACATTGATTCGTGCAATATACTCTTAATGTTAATATTCCTGCCAAGGTTTTCCCCAAACTAATTATTACGGTACATTTATCCGCCTATATTTTATTGTGTGTATCACTCGGGAAACGTATTTTGAATGTGGGTCAGACATCTATACTGTTTATGTTCATACGTCATCGTAATCCCAAGGGATTACTGACCTTTCCGTAAATATGTACGTGACGGTGTAATATTTAGGCATAGTAAATTAATTATACTGAAATGATAATTTAAAATCAAAATGAGAATTAGGTTGTTGAGATTTGGTTTTTAATCTTTATACTTTATTTTTTCAAACTGTTAGTGTCACTTCAGTACTTGGTTGCCTATTTACGATGTAATAAGTAAATTTCTATCTACTATAAAGTCTATAAAATTTGAAGATTTTATTGTTGGATATTTATGACATAATAACTAAAACAGTTATATCAAAGTCACTAAAGTTTTGTCTCTTTATATACCTTGTATTGGCTTGTATATCTCCATTATAAAATATAATTTTAATCTTAGCTTTTAAAAGATACGCTAAAAGCAAAAGACAACAATGAATTAATGTAAAAATCAATTTAAATAATCTGTTATATTGTAACTTAAGCCTAAAAGCTGTACGCAGCTGCTAAAACAGATTAAAAATAAGACCAGACCTTTAAAATAATCTCCCTAAAGCCTACTAAAACACATTTGACTTTCACTTTTTTATGTCAATTATCACTAATCTATTGTATAAAACAAAGTCGGGTTGTTCCAACACTTATAACTCAAAAACGAGTGGACCGATTTTCATGATTCTCGATTTGATTTCGAATAGGAGAATAAATAGTAAAAAAAATGGAAATTTAACTTAAATATATGTGTACGGGAAGGGGGTCAACATACGCGGGTAAAACCGCAGGGCATAGCTAGTCTACTATATAAAAATAAGTCGGGTTTTCCTTCCTGACGCTATAACTCCAGAACGCACGAACCGATTTCCACGGTTTTGCATTCGTTGGAAAGGTCTCGGGCTCCGTGAGGTTTATAGTAAAGAAAATTCAGTAAATTCAATAAATTAAAAGAGAAAAGGTGGAAGGGAAAATATCGCGATTATTGACATTAAAAACGAATAAACAATGCGGTAACCTTGGTAACCTCGGTAAAATTGGTAAGTAGGTGGTTGCCATGACGAACAAATTTCGTTGTTTTAGTACGATTTACTATCCTCCAGATCCTCCTCCATAGAGGTTATTTAACAATCAAATAAACAAGGTTGTCAAAACTCCTTGCAATGATATTAAAACTGTTTTCTTCTTTAAATATCAGGCTCGCAGACTTTTATGTTTTTTTTTCGTTTGTCTATTTGGTAGGTCTGAGAGTAGGTCGTAGGTTATATTATGATAAACAGGATGGATTTTTTATTGCCACCAGAAAGAAAGAGAGAAAGTACTCTCAATACTGAAGAATAGCAAATTAGACTCAAAGAAAACATTATTTTATTTTTTAAAAGAAATAAATCTGCATTAAATTGATGTTTAAAAATACGCTTTGCGGACCGGGAATCGAATGGGCTAAAATTCGAAAAAATAGCACTGTGTACTTTTTGGCATCAATTAATCTATACAATAAAACAGTAAAAAAAAACTGTGTATATACATTGAAAATATAAAAAAAAATTGAGAGGGGTTTACAAAAAGATATAGAGCACGAATCCAAAAAAAAAATCTGTCTTTCTGTATTTCTGTTTGTCTGTTTGTTTGTACACGCTAATCTTCAGAACTACTGGACGGATTTGAATGATTTTTTTTTGTTGTATAGGTATTAAGTCTGGGTAACATATAAGCTATAATTTATCTTGGAAATTTGAACACCTCATGCAGAACCGCAACAGATCAGCTAAACTATAAGAGATACAAAAATGGTACCATAGCAAAAATTGTTCCACGTGATGAGCATTTTCTGCTGAGAGAATAAATTTGAAGATCTGGAATACCTGATTAGAACTCCAAGAGCCCAGCTACAGTATAACACATATAGGAATGGCGTCTTAGCAAGAGTTGTTCAGCCTGATGAGCACTCTATGTTGACGTATAAAAATTGAAGACTTAGAACAAATTTTTTTTTATTTTTTTTTATCGAATATATTTGATATGCTTTCGGGCTTATGTTATTTGAGCGTTTAATTTACTTTGCAGTCACTTAGATTTTAATTGATCAGGTATCTTCACAATAAAACTATAACCATGATGAAAGAGGTCAAATCTTTCCCAATGTTCCAAAGGAGCTAAAAGATTGAGGATCATAAAATCCCAAGAATCTACCGAAGAGCGTCAGCTTCGGATCGCGAAGCACGCCTGCATTTTCATCGTATTTACGCATCTACATCCACGTCTCTAGAAACCAGTGAAGAATATGATGCGCGACTGACCGCTGATCGTGAGGAAAAGTTCTGATGGGCATTACCTGCTATCTTACAAAAATGAAAGATCTGGAGGGTCCCAAATCGTCTCGCGCATCACGTTGTTTTCCCGCCCCCGGGCTCTTAGAATTTGACATCAGACGTTTCAGATATTTTATTTTGACGACCATGTTGTCGCTGGCATAAGCAACAGGATCCGCGTACGAAGTCGCGGGCAGAAGCTAGTCTACTATATAAATAAGCTCGGGTTTGTTCCAACATATATCGAAAACAGATGGACCGATTTTCATGATTCGCGATCTATTCGTCTCCATTCCGAATATCAAAATTAAAAAAGCAATAAAACATTGTCAATAAAGTGATGTTTACGGGAGCGGAGACCATATATGCGGGGCACAGCTCAGTATAATAGAATAGGGAATAAGAATTCATTAATTTGCATCTTTTAGCATCAATAGAACATGCAAATGGTTTTCCTTACACCGTATTGTTTAACTCAAATATCCGCTCAAAATGCACGACCTAGACAATGAGACTAAAATACAGTTTTGACTCCTCTTTCGTAAATAATTTATCTACTAATGAATCAACTCAACAGGATATATTATTTATGTGAATGAATATTGGACATTAAAGTCAATTCAGAAATGTAGAACTGTCTTTTATAATGTATAATGTTTTGTAAATAAAAGCTTCTAGACATTTAATCCTACTTCCTACTAATATTATAAATGTGAAAGTGTGGATGTTTGGATGTTTGTTACTCAATCACGCTAAAACGGCTGAACGGATTTGGATGAAATTTGGCATGCATGTAGCCTTTGACATGGAAAATAACATAGGCCTTTTATCCCGATTCCTTAAGTAGGTAGTTCCCGAGGGAAAATTGAACATTGTTTACGAGCTAAGCTGTGGACAGACATCTTTGAAATATGGTATTTTTTCTCTATTACAGCGCAAGCTATAACAAGGATGAAAGTGTTTTACATTTTTCATTTCTTTTTGACCCAATTCTGAAGTCCACGCAGACGAAGTCGCGGACAGAAGCTAGTAGTCGTTATAAATAGACGAGCTTTTGTCAAAATGTTTCAGTACATTCTAATTTAGTAAGCCGTTTGTAAATGTTTCTATTTTCTTGCTACGTCTACAGAGAATCAAAACTTTAACATCCAAACTTTGAGTTTGCTACATTATTTAAAGGTTGTTTTGTGTATATATATAAGTTACTAGCTGATGCCCAATGTATACAGTAACTCGACAAACTGTATAATAAAACCTTCCTTTAGAACCACTCTATCCAAAAAAGTATGAAAATTGATACAGTAGATTTTGAGTTTATCGCGAACAGACAGACAGATGCGGCAGCGGACTTTGTTTTATAATATGTAGTGATTACCTAGTAGAAGCAGTCCTTTACACAAGGACTATACAAACGTCAAAGATTAACGAATTTTCAGTATAAGTACTTATACAGGGGGTCAAAGTCGAGGGCAATTTATTCATGGGAACTACTTACTTGTACTTTAGGGGAGGTCTACATTCAGTAGTTGATGGCGATTGGGTGATATTATGATGAATTATTTAGGCTCTTATAAGCAATAGGTACATGGAACACGTGACTTTCAGGTTTTATTAAGCGTGTTTAACAACAAGAATTAAGTGTACCTATAGTAACTTAGCACCTTCGGTGTACCAGTTATTGGTAACAATGAATTGCAAAAATTATCCGTATGCATTGATTTATGACGATTTCAATTTTATGACAATAATTTGCGGGCAGCTGAGTTGACATTGTTATACAACTTTTAAGCTGTTCATAGGCAACATGATGACCGTAATGCTATCAAACTACTTTCTAGTTTTTTTATTATTTAGACATTATTCGTCTTGAAGTAAACATAGTTTGAAACACTCTAACTCTAACTTGCATTTAAAATTAAAACGTAACTAATAAACTTACAGAGTTTTTGTTTGTTTTCTTTTATACATCCGTGAAGTTCATTCTAACTTGTAGAATTTTTCATTGACTTATTGAATATACTATATGTAAAAGAAAATTTTGTAATTTACCGTAGCAACGGAAATCAACTAATTTTCGGACATCAAAACCATACTTCCGAAGATGTATAAATACACGTGTATGTATCAAATAATACTGTATTGTCCCACTGCAGGGCCAGTCCTTTCGTTGTGTGAAACACATATAGGCCCCATAAATCCTGCAAAGGCAGTATAGTTAGAAATCAACACAGAGACAAGTGAGTAAATTACAGCAATGTTTACAGAGGAACGCATGCCGCTAGCGACAGTGATACAAGACCACGGCCGTTTGGACGGCATCCAACGCGTCCTGTTCGGCTCGGGCCTGCAGTTCTGGTTACATATGCTGTTGTTCCTAGACGCGTTGAGTTATCTCAGTCACGGCCAGCTTAGCTTGAGCCTCGACAGGTGGATACTCGTCGATGTGGATGATATCTTCGTGGGGGAAAGAGGTATGTATGTTTTTGTAACTAATAATATACCTTTGTGACATTATTGTCTGTTTATCATAAATTTTTCGAGTGCCTTCCAATTGGATTTTGCCTAATGTTATGTAATGCCTAATGCGTGTAACAGTTATTTTTTTAAAGAAGATACAAATTCATAGAAATCTTTTTACATCACCTACATTTATTAAGGCTTGTTCGACAAACTTGCTACTAAAGCCATCGATTACCCACATTTATTTCCAGAAACTAAAATAAAAATCCGATACATGGATAGAATTTTAATTATTTCCAAACATAAAGCTAGAATAATTAAAGTACAGCTCAATCAATCCAACATTGTATTGCGTTTAGTTGTCTTTGTCCTTACTATTAGTATGCGCACAAGATCTGAATAATATTAGCACCTAGGTGCATTGAATAATAATAGGTGCGCTTTATACGTTTGTTAGTATGGAAACTAATATTCGTATTCACAGATACGGCTCACATTCCTAATCAAATTGTTAGACGTTGTACCAAATAGATATGTACGGTGCGCCTTAAAACGACTGACAATTAGCACTCTACAAGTTTATTGAACTAGCGTTTGGATGGCTTTGATTATTGTCTGTTTCCTTTTTGATGAGATATTTAAAAGTGTTGTGTAATACACTGCTCTATGTCATATGACATCAAGTATTACTGACGTATGAATTAAGATCTTACAGTACTTTAACAAAGGGGAAGCTTAATGTTTTGTTCTAAATAAACTAAGTTTTCTATAGAGTCAGACAGTACAGAGGTTGCTCTTTAGGGATCTAGGATCATTCTGTTTTAGGAGTGTTTTTTTTTTCATATTCCGTATAAGTAGTCCCCTGATGGTAATCAAACTTCTCAGCTAGTTCAGCTCATACTTCTGTAAAGTTACGATAACTCTCATATCACTGTGGTCAGTAGTGTTTTGCAATTATTTAATTTTATGTTTTCATCAATCCTCATTTATCCTCTGACTGCACGGAGAGCCGAGTGGTATAGGTCACCACGCTAAATACCACTGTGTGCGACGTGCTGCGGGTTCGATCCCCGCATGGGACAAGTATTTGTGTGATCCATAAATGCTTGTTCCAAGTCTGGGTGTTCTTTGTGCATGTGATTTGAATGTTTGTGAAACCCCCGCGACACAAGGATTAAATTCCTTTGTACGGGAGTCGCTTTTTTTAAAAAAAAGATAAAGATCCTCTTCTTATCTTTATTTTTGTTACAAGGTACTCGTCTCCACGAAGAAGATGTGGCTGCCATGCTAGCGTCGCAGGCGGCGCTCCAACGACTGGTCCCCGGGTTCCGGTTTAACCTGGGCTATAGCGCGAAGTACTACCACCACGGCACCACGCTCGAGAACCGGGGGGACGATGCCTTGCTGAAGAGTAGAGAACATTTTAATTGGTGAGTAAAGATAAAAATGCTGATGCACTTTTGGACATTTAGTGTACTTCAAGTCAAGAGGTGCAAAATGATTACCGTCTATATATTTAAAGTTATAAAAAGTGTTTTTTTTTGTTATTCGGGTACGAGTTCGGTTTTATCCGAAAGTATACCATACCAAATTTTACGAGTTTCATGATTCAACGCCAGCGTTATTTTCCAAAAGTTTCACACTATTTTTTACTACGACTTCCAAGTTGGTCACATAGTGCAATAACTCTCCCCGGCTAGATTATGATTAACCAATACCCGCGTGGGTGTGAAGTGTTGATAAATGAAACATGTTACTGAATTACACGATTCACTAATGTTTCAACCCCAGTACGTTTATTGACAAAGGTTTAGACGTCTTATTAAATTCCCTAGCCGTATTATCCGAAAATAGATTTAGATTTTCAAGGAGAAATGAAAATTGGTTGTCAAGATTTTTGGGTGTTTGTTTTTCAATCATGCCATGCCTACTAATCTAATTTAAATAGAAAAATAGGCTCAGCGATAAAAGGTTTTTCAGATCGTATTATCCCTTTTATATTACAGTATTGAGGTTGTTAGTCGATTCGATCGAGAAATCGACTTACAACGCCATTATTTAGAGCACTGGCCGCCGGCTGAATAGGGTAGACCGATACTTTTTTTTTATTGGAAACCCACCTTGTTACTAGGCAACTGTCAACTGGCCGTAAATATAGACTTTTCTTTAGTTTGAGGACAGATTTATGATATATCCGACTAAAAAAAGAAATCTGAACAAAATTACTTAGTGTGTCAATATTAATTCAATTTCACCGAAAGATACTATGTAGTATATTATTTGTGCTTCATTGGTTTGCACGAATATTAGCACAGGTAGCCGTAGTAATAGACGAGGACTTAGTTTCAAGTCAACAAGTCTTCGTGAGCTTAATATGCATATGAGCACTAAGTTTTGGTTAACTTGCTTCCGTATTCTATAGCTTCATTCATCAAAGATGCTCCTAGATTATGTAAGCATACGTGCATACTTTTCACAGTAACTTCTTGATATTTTAGCAACACATTGTTTGAAATACACCCTGTAAAGAGTTCGTTTCAGCTTAACACCTGAGACACTACATTTTTGTTCGATTTCGCCATTATCGATAGTTCGCGACGTTTCGCAAGAGAAGAGCGTCTTCAAATTTGAGACAACCCTTAAAAATAACTTATAGTAGACAGTATTAAATTATTAAGTATCATAAATAACTACAATGTATCAAATCAATATCTCTAATGTCATCCCATTATTATGTAAAACTAATGTATTGGAGACGTTATCTCTGTCTAACTAAATTGATAAAGGAACAATGTCCATTAATTGGGTTATGTAACCTTATTAGAAGTGACCGCTTTGTGTTATCGGGTCCATCACTATCCAGCATTATTGCACTAAGTGATCTCAATTGCACGTATTATAGTATGATAAGTCTACCTTGACTTGACCCTACTTTGTCCGGTGAAGGAAATTAATGCTCCGGACGGGTCCGTCTATCCGAATTAACATCTAATCTTCGCCCTCTCCTTAATACTAAGTAGTACGCCTACGTACCTTCCGTCCTTATCCTACACAATAGCCGTCTTAAGGCCATCCGCGTCACAGTTAAACTTTAACCTTTTCCTTTGGTAAGCGGTTTACACATAATGTACTAAAAAACAACGGGTCGCACTCCGGGAGTGCCGGCAGAAGTGAAAACTTGAACATTAACGTCGTGCATTTTTGATATATTGTAAAATGCCTTTATAAATTATAAATTTACCATTTTAAAACCTACACCGCATATGCGCTTATTGTGATGTTATAAAAATATAAGTTACTTAATACTTAAAAGTAAAAAACTTATTACAAATATTACATTTGTATTGTGTAGTAGTGGTACAAATGTATCTATCATAATAAGTTTCGCCTACTAGCTAAGAAGTTTTCACTTTAAAAAATGACACTGACACCCATTGACATATTTTTTCTATGCTGACACCGGATGACATCTCACACTCGCGCAAGCGCCCTGTGCCGGGTCTTAGGTATTTTCAATCAGGTCACGTGTCCCCTGACGCTAGGTCCTGACGCGAGTTTTTTTTACCCATCCCAAAAAGTGGACAGCGCTGCTAAAAAAGTTTTCACTTCAATACCCGAATTCAAAATATTCTAAATGTCATTCTACATTGGTAAACCACCTCAAAGTAAAACACTATCGATGTAAAAAAATATCGATCTACGATTTAGTATCGAATAAACGTACAAAAAAACAGAAATTACAAACATCCTCCTTTTGAAGTGGGTTAAAAATGTTATCAAGGGACTCATTTAATAGATATGTTGTTCACATTACTGGACTAATTGGTTAAATTGGTTTGGATTGAATTAAATTGTTTATCTCGACTTGACCTTACTCGGTTAGAAAAATAACGTAATGACTCAAATGCATTTGGTTCGTGTCAGTTTGGTTAAATAACCGCTACTCTCTTGATAATTTAGAATTTGAGTAACAACCTATCTATTTTTTAACTATAATTTTTCTACATTGTTTCTGCTTGATGCTAAGTAAGTTTTGTGTCAATGTATGGAAATGTATTCAGTAAATGGTGTCTGATAAGTTCGTTTTTACATATCTTACCGGTTAAGTTTTCAATATAGTCAATAAAAAAAAACTATTATTACCTATTATAAATATTCTAATTTTTTTTTTCTTATTGTCAAAAGGTTTTGCCACATGTGGAATCACCAGCAGCCTCACCTATACAACAACGTTACTCATCTAGAATCCGAGATGATGCTGAACAAACAATTTGCTATAGAGCATGGGATACCAACAAACTCGTGCTACTCAGTGTCCCCACATCATTCAGGGGTTTACCCCGTCCATGAGCCTTTGTTCGAAGCGTGGCGGAAAGTGTGGGACGTCAAAGTGACCAGTACCGAGGAATACCCGCATCTGAGACCCGCTAGGTAAGTTTTGTTTGACTGTCCACAATTAACTTATTGGTGGTGATGTTCTATTTGTTTCCAGAACCATACATTTCTCGCTGTTTCTATATAGAGTTATTGTATATTTCAACAAATTTCGCGTCTTTCGAAAATGAATACTTTCGGTCAATGCAAAACATGCTTATGTAAAAAAAGTGCGAATGTGAAGAGGTTTGTATCTGTGGATATTTAGAAACGTAGCTCTGTGTTTAAAATTTTTCTTAGCAACCTATATTATTATTTAATTATCATATCAAATATGATATTTAAATAATAATATTGATACCCATAGTATGTGTATAATCTTACCACATTCAAACTTAGTAATGTGTAAGTGGACTGAGTTTCTAAGTCTTAACTCAAATAAAACTGCGCAAACCAATTAAATATTGGCAAACAAATGAAAGTTCAAGTTTGAGTCGAGGAAATTGTCGGGGCAATAAGTTACTGTGCCAAAAGTGACTTCGAGCGTGTATGAGTGCAACTAGTAAGGACCGCTAGTTCCTGGTACGTTCTATTGGACTAGTAATTGGTATATCCTTGATATACATGTTTCGTACGTATCAATTAAAACTTACACAACAGTTCAAAATCAAACGGTTAATCATTCTGGTAACATGAGACTAATAACGCTCACGATAAGTGTCCCTGTTAAAGCGAATGTTTGCGGCAAGTGTGCGGCCGTACCCAAACTCATGTTGACCGCAAACGTTGCGTTGCGGCCACGAGTATCTCGATAACCAGGCGCCGACAATGAAATTCCAATAATTATATTACCAACATTGCACGGGAATATCGTTCAACAAAAGTATGCGCTGTTTAAATTGTATTCGGAATGATGTCAAACGTGATTTAAGCTACAGTACTGTGGAAACGTTTCGATGTTGTGTACGGCTCTGAATTTTAATGTTATTGCTGTATATTGTGTCGTTGTAGACTGCCTTAAGCACCCCTTTTTGTGATTGTTGAGAGGGCGCACGTAACCAAATAGATTGTCGGCTGATAAGCGTTACGTATACAGGATACCGTCTGGATAAATAAATAAGTCTGTTAGAAATCTATGTATGTAAATAACATTGAAAGACTGATATACTATTAGTTTGTTTTACCATTTAATACTTTTTGTATTAAGTATGTCAATATTGACTGCACAGATAGCCGAGTGGTTGGTAATTAGCGTGGTGGATAGGTCACCACGCTAATTACCACTGTCCGCGACGTGCTGCGGGTTTGATCCCCGCATGAGACAAGCATTTGTGTGATCCACAAATGCTTGTTTCAAGTCTGGGTGTTCTTTGTGCATGTTATTTGAATGTTTGTGAAACCCCCGCGACACAAGGATGAAATTCCTTAGTGTGGGCGTCGTTTTTTTTTAAATAAATAAGAAAATAATTTGTTTTTAATAAATCAAGGTCTATCATTAACTTTGTACGAGTATGTATGCGTGCAACCACTAATAGAACTTGCATACGATTGAGAATCCGCATGCAAGCAAGGCGTGTATAAAAGCAATTAGGCTGTAATTCGCCATATTGGCCTATAAGTCAATTAAGTTGATTTATGTCACTACCTTCTGGGTATTGCTACCTATCTGAAATCTGATCACTGAACTATACACATATTGTGAATATTAATTAGAGAGGTTTACCTTACACTGCCGTACCCTTCCTTAAGATCAACACAGATAATATGTTTGGAGGTCTATGTTATCGCTGCTAGTAAATACACTACATTATATCTTGTATCTGCATGTCATACGTAACATACATAAAATGCACTAACAACTTTACATATTCATTTGTCGTATGTAAAATGTTTTGTGTTTATTATTGTGCTCGTATATACATGCATTCGTGTAAATACCTGACGGCTTTGTTTCTCAGTACTGGCGTACAATTAGATGATAACTAGTGCGCTCTCGTGTTAATGTAGGATTAACGACGAATGGTTGCTGTGGCAGCTGGCTTTATTATCATTCAACACAGGGTTAGACTGTATTCAGCAGTGAATACATCGGTATTTGTTGCTGTAAGTCTTCTTGTAAGCGTAATGACTAATTGGTTTAAGTTTATTTAAGTAACCTTATTTGAAATTAGATTTCATTTTCAGATATTTTTTATTCATTTCCTTAGTTAGCGTCTTCTTCTTTTATTGCTATTTACGTATTTAGTTTTACTATACTTATAGCATTCATGCGGAGCAATTACTTGTACATTGATTAAAATATAATTCGCTGGTTCGAGTACTGCCGAAGGTTCAAATTATTCCTTTCTATTTGTAATAAATGTAGGTACAAGTAGTGCCCTTCTATTATTTTTGCCTGCTATGGTCCGGGTATTGAAATGCTGATTATCACAAAAAAATATTGATTTCAGACTTGTGTCCATCCCATGATTCGACAACATCAAATTGATTTGCTTTTCAAAAATCTTTAACCCTGGAAAATAAGTGTTGAATTTAAAATAGATATTTACCAAGGAACCGCCCCACAGATTACGGCGAGGTTTCCGCCATAGAGGCGTGATGGTGTTACCTAGGCAGACCTGCGGGCTCTTCACTCACACGCTGCTACTGGAGCGCTACCCCGGCGGGCGACAACGGCTCGACCGCTCCATACAGGGCGGGGAACTCTTCCAGACGGTCATCAATAACCCCGTGAGTATCGCTCGTCCCCTCCCAACTTTCCTGTGATATTAATAAATGATGCTCGTATCTGATTTTTCGGAAACTGCCCGTTGTTTTTAGGATAATGATAAATAGGGAGTAGCATATTGTAGAATTGGCGCGAGTTTGTTTTGAATTTGCGCGATCGATGAGTTTATTTGTTTCGGTGCTCCGATTGGCTCGCTCCAAGTTCTCATACATCATAAACGTGTCGATCGCGTAAACGTAAATAAATTTTCACTTAGCAATCTGGAGTTTAATAGTAAGTATCTTCGCTCAGCAGTTGTGAAAAAAGCTGTAAATAATTTTAAATATATTTTCATAATTGTTTGTATGTATATAAAGACATGGCTATAAAATACCTACTTAAAAAAATGCGATTTATAAGTTACTAGTTACCTAAACTATCATACACAGGCAAACTGTAATTTAATGAACGAAAAAACCTTATCCCAAAACCTCACCTTTTAAAATATTTTAACATGTATCCGAAAATGTATCGTACGATATCAACCATTCAATATTAAAAATAAGTTTGAATGTAAATTCACGATTGATAACAACATTGGTATCGGTGGAACTGCGGAGCTCTTGACAAGAGGACCACTCGGCGCTGTATACAGATGTGAATTGACTTACCAAATAAATTGACTAGTGCCAGTTCAATAAATATTATGACTCGACTATTGTTTGCAAAATAGGCATTATTTGTGGTTAAAAGCAGTTATGTTTTGATGTAGGTATTCGATAGTTATTTATAGTTTTTATGTAAACGCGTTTTAGTACAAATTTCCTAATGTGAATTTATACTGAATTTTAATTTATACTTGAAAATGTATAGTTAGATAGACATCTGATAGATATATTTAGGTCGATGAATTCATAAAAAAATATGGGTACTCAATACTTAATAGGTACCTATTTCATGAAGTTACTACGTTTGATTTCAAGACAATGTAAAAAGCATTAATTCAAGTAGGTATACCTTTTCGTACTATATTTTGTATTTATTTAGGTAATGCATCGTATGAGCTCGCCAAACCGCTTCCTAAACGAACCACGCCTACCACCTAAGTGTAACATAAAACATTCCTTAGTAAATAATTTTGTCTAGATCAACGTGTTCATGACTCACATGTCGAACTACGGCAACGATCGCCTGGCGCTCTACACCTTCGAATCCGTGGTCAAGTTCCTGCGGTGCTGGACAAATGTAAGGCTGGCGTCTGCTCCGCCGCTAGCCCTCGCCGACAAGTACTTCCAACTGCGGCCAGACGAACTCAATCCGCTGTGGGGGGTGAGTGTTTATTACGATCTGATTGGATTTTTTATTTTATAGGCATACGAGGACACGACCCACCTGGGACCTTAATCACTAAGTCCAAACAGTTAACGTGCTGCTACATGTAGAGTTAAGAGAGGCTTTATCTCTTTTGACTTATACTTTTAAGTTACACGTTGTTGACTGCACGGACAGCCGAGTGGTATAGGTCACCACGCTAATTACCACTGTGCGCGACGTGCTGCGAGTTCGATCCCACCCCCGCATGAGACATGCATTTGTGTGATCCACAAATGCTTGTTCCAAGTCTGGGTGTTCTTTGTGCATGTGATTTAAATGTTTGTGAAAACTCCCGCTATACAAGGATTAAATTCCATAGTGCGGGCGTCGTTTTTAAAAAGAGAGAGAAGTGAAAAATCTGTTAAATGGTAAAACGTTTATACTGACACTACCCTGACTCTCAGAACACAAAAAAGATTTGGCGTACCGTGCTAGTTGAACTATGTATAATCTACGTTATGCCAAGGTATGTTTGTTTGGACTTAGAGAATAACCCCTGATCAAGCTTACCATCAAGGGTTATTTATTCTCAAAGTAACCGTAACCGATGAACGCTAAAAACTTTGTCAATCTGTCCCCTTCCCACCAAAGAAGCATGGTTACCCTACGCACCGCCGGAACACAACGCAAGTTTGCTTGGCTGCGATGTTCTGTAGGACGAGAGTTATCTCCCCTGTCGGGCTGCTACAATTCAAGACGAATTAAAGATTCCTATATCTATTCTAAAATCTAATAAACATTTTGAATACATTTCTATTTGATTAATTTCTTAGATTCTAAGAATTATTTTAGAACGATTTATCAGTTGCCCTTATATCAAAACAGCAAGATCGATTTTCCCGGTGTCCTACTAATGACGTGTGATCCAGCGATTACGATCACCTAATTAGTTCACCTTATATATTTTAATGTAGGTATTTATTTATTTATTTAATTTAAATATTTATTTATGAACACACATCAGACAGCAATTGTTATATTTCATAATAATAACAACAAGTGAATGGCTCTATAAAGAAAATTCTTGCTATTAGGATAATCGTTTCTTTGCCTTTTATTTCTGATGTTGACATAAACGTTACGATATCAGCGCAAACAACACTAATGGAAAATGCTTTAGGCTATCGTCCTTTGACACTGCTAATCTGATGTAGATAAAACATCGACGAAACATTCCGAACAAATGATACAATATACAAGCAATAAACTAATGGACAAACAAAACATTCAATCAAATCAATCTCAATTTAAAACTATTACTTACGTCAAAAACGGGACGAAGCCGCGGACCAACGTTTACCTAATGTGTTTAGGAAAACATTAGGTAAACGTTGGTCCGCGGCTTCGGCGGTCAAACTAATGTATTGACATTGATTGGTCGCATCTACTATGTATATAACCCACAAGCCTGTCATTCCTGTCCTGTGTTTAACCAACACACGTAATTCGCTCGCAAATTGTTTATTTAAGTACCTACTTAGTTCGTTTAATGTTCGGTGTTAAATAAATAGAGATTATTATGGGCTGGATTTTTTATAGTGTTTGGATTTCACACCGGCTTCGTAAATATTGATATTTAATAATTTCCAAACATATCATTTATTATTTGTTATTCATTCGACACATGTTTCATGAAAATATTTTATGTAATTAACAAAATATTTGCCAGGGCTAAAACTCAGTTATCTTACTTAAAGGTATGTCTAACATACATTTAAATGCAGTAATAATATGCTGTAAGATTATGCTGACCTAAAATGTTAATTATTCTATGTCAAAATTTGGTTTCTAGAGAATTTGAAACAAGGCTTTCATATAATTATGTATGAAACCCGTAGTTACGGAAGGTTAGCGTCGCACATTGCCCATCAAATTAGGAAACGCGTCGAGCTTCACAACCACAATTACGTACGAGTACCTACGCTCTAAAGGAAATTTCATATTCATCGTATCTTCCTCGTCGCAAGTAAAACAAAGGAACTCAATTTTATTCATTCACTATATAACACCGTTCTTTCGTCTGAGTGCACACAAACTTGAGAATCCTTCCATGGCTTTGACAGTTGGAGTTCTGAATCTATTAATCAGTTATTCTATTTAACAAACTCCGATGGAAGTCTTTTGATGCAAATAAAATTGACTGTTTTGTTATAGAGACGTCGACTGAGTAGCCATTGTCGTCGAATCAATTAACTTTCTCTAACTGTTCGACAGTTGCTTCCCTCATTTCCGCTTGAATACATTCGGACCGTAAAGTTGGAAAATATCCATCATAAATTGTCAATCATCGTCCCCCAGCTATTTTGAATATCGAGTCGAAATCGTGGCCTTACTGTCAGTTTAAACAAAGAGACGACTGGGGAAATATAGAACGTTCTATTTTCAGTCTAATATTTCATAACGAGTCCTTCTAACGAGGAACGGGAAATATTATGCCGTGAAATATTGTATTCAAATTGAATACGATGTTTAAATGTAATGTTTGGTAAAGTGAGTGCTTACAAAATAACACACGGTCGTCCCTATTTAACTGGTAATTAATTACAAGCAACAGAGCGAACAATAATGAGAAGCTGGCAACATTGGGTACCTACATAAATTTAATGACTTCATTAAGCTATTGCTTATTTTTGAGTGATTTTAAAATGTTAATGTTTGTTCATTAAACTTTATAATGAGAACAGTCGATAACACCGTTACTGCAAAATATTGTATTGGTTAGGTGTCTATTAATTACTCTATTTATTAATCTAATATAGTTTCATGTTGATATATTTATTAATGAAACAATGCTAACAACATAACCGATATGTACGTAATTAATATTATCCGACGCTATAAATCGAACCGAAACACAAGAAACGTATCTCAGTTCAGGGTCTCCAGAATCATAATTTTATCGCGGTTCATAAGGATATTAATCAAAGTTAGTCTGCTGTAACACAGATATTACAATTTATGTGCGATGCGTACACATCTTATATGCACGAATGCGCCCATATATCGTTTCGCACGGCAGCACGAACTTGTGAGTAACAATATGCATGCCACGAGTTTTAATATTTTATTGGGCTGCGAGTTATGCGCGATATCATTGAAACACGACAAGGAAATTGAAAATACATCATATTTTGTTCGGCGGGACGTATATGCTCTTGTTTATTGCACAGATAAAACTAGAATGTATATTGCATTCGTTTGAACATAGATATGTCAGATTTGCAAGCGAAAATGTGGTCCAACTATTTAATATTATATTTTACATAAATAAGATAAAACAAGATTCCTATAGCACCGTTTCTATGTCGGAATTTTTCCCAGCTTTTCTCATATTCCAAGAATACGTTAGTAACGAAATGTTTACCATAAACTTGAACACTGGCATGGTATACAGAAATTATGTATAATTAAATATATTCACTGAAATTAATTAAAACTGTACCAATACGTACAATTTCTTACGTGGAAAATTATTGGATTAAATTATTCTGGGAATTTCAACAACAGTAATTTTGCATAGGTACTCTATTTACTTACCTACTATATTATCAGTCTATATGGTTTTATAGACTTAGAAATTATTATTTTTAAATGCATTTTTATTCTATCTTGGCGAGTTTTATCATATTTTAGATACTAATTCCAAGTTTTTTCCCCTAGAACCCATGCGACGACGTCCGCCACCGTCGAATATGGTCGAAGAGTAAAAAATGGTGTAGAACGCTACCAAGGGTCCTGGTTATTGGACCACAGAAGACGGGCAGTACGGCGCTGTACACGTTCTTAGCGATGCACCCCGCGCTGTCACCGAACCTGCCCAGCCCGTCCACGTTTGAAGAACTGCAGTTTTTCAATAATAACAACTATCTGAAGGGGCTTGACTGGTGAGTAGAAACAGTATTTATTTAAGTTTCTTTTGAGTGTGCCTCTATAGAATTGTCTTCAGGGTAAAAATTTAGATAGGTACCGTACTTATGTACTAATATCATCTAATGGTAACATACACTACATATGTAAACACTATTAATACTGGGATGGAAAATAATTTAGGTAACGCAGTAATCATGTGACATAATTCATATTAATTTTTCGTTCATACGATATGACTGGTTTTCAGAGACCAACAATTTCATTGAATTTTATCTCAACAGTCATTATAAGTCGATGTTCTCTTGTTCATGCTCTTATGTCTAGACAAAGAACAAACGATGCGGTGTCTTACCACGGGTCTTAGTAAAGGGGCCACAAACAAGCAGGTATCCCGCTATGCGCGTTCCTAACCACACTCTCGAGGGGTGTGGGAAACCATCAGACGTTCTCTTTGACCCACAATATACTTCAGTTCTTTAAAGAAAACAACGCAAAACAGCTTCTGTTATTTTTTTATTTCATTTTTTCTCGCATATACATCTACGAGTAATACAATTCTCGCGTTGTAATGTTTGTTACCAAATTCCTGTGTAAGGGCTGGACCGATTAGTACGATATTTTGTGTGCAAATTGAGTAAGTCTGAGAATCGGCCAACATCTGGTTTTCACACCCCTAAGTGACATGGGAGGTTTTTTCTCTCTCTCCAGTTTTTTTTATTATAAGAACAACGTTAGCTGGGTTAGTTAGTACAATATAAAAATCTCCCTTCATCAACCTAATTTATAAAATACGTCAAGAATTACGAGAAACAATATTCGTTTAAAACATTTAAAAGTTTTACACACGTTGAAATTAATAAACAAATGTCTCCGTTGTAACTATGTGAAAAATTACCCGAAATGTGTTCCATTTTTTCCTCCCAACTAATTTATTAGTCACGTCCAAAACACAAGCATTGCGGAAAAACATATATTAAAAAATAACGAGATATGTATCTGTGGTTCGTTAGGTTAATTATTCTATTTACTTTTAGTCTACGCAGTTTTAATTTGGGTAAAAAATATCGTCTCCCTGTTTAAGTATGCTGCGGCCGTGTAGCCTACGTTTTTCAAAATGATTTAAACACAGCATCTCATTAGTATATTTTTAATTCAAATAGGCAGAGAGCTTCAACGTTGTGTTCAGGTAATTCGATATTGTTATGTAGAAAGTTTTGGTCTGTAATAGGATAGTAACCTAATTCTTTTTTTATATCAGATTGTTCTTATTGATTTTTCTCGCATTTATGCGTAACAATTACTTTGAAATTAAATATAAATATAAGAAAAAATTTGAACCTGCGGCAGGAATAGAACCTGCGACTCCTGCTTCAACGCTCCCGTCGCTTTCCCAACTAAGCCTCAGAGATCACTGGCCGAGCGTTCAAATTTGCCCTTCCCTATTTTATTGCTTGGGATTTTTTTTGTTGCACAATCTTATGCACCTATTTACATTTTGTTTGTTAAAAAAGATTCCTTTATCTAAATCGTAAATTAAGACAGATTCGTATGCAAAGAGAACTATCAAAGTTTATTTTACATACATATTACTGATAGCAGAAAAACAAACTAAACTAACAAATAAACTTTGTGTTTCTCAGTTATTTTTGGCTCAGCAAAGCTACGTCCACATATCGTTATGTTAACTGAAAAGGGGTTTGGCCAAAGGTATGCTGTCAGTTGGTTGCATAGAAACGCCCGGACGAATTTCCGTGCGCTTTGTCGCTTTCGCCATATTTTTTATTGAAATAAAAATATCTCGAACATATTTCATAGTTAAAGCTGGGTTCTATTTTTTCTGTAGTATTCGGTGAGTCAGTTGTTAAAACTCTGTGCCTAAAAAAGGAGATGATTGTACATGCATGATTCTAGATGTTTCCTAGGCAAAAAAGCAAATACTACCTACCACTGTCGAACTAGATTCTGATTTTCTTTTTTAACCAATTTTAAAATAAGGAGGTTCTTCATTCAACTACGTTTTAGGGATGTCTGTTACGCGAATTCTCCGGCAGTTGTAAATCGATTAAAAAAAATGTCTTTCATAAGGTAAGAGAGGTGTGGTCCCTTAAAATATTTCATCTAAATTAATTTATTATTTTGGTTAAACAATAGGACAAGTTTACCAAGAATGTCTGAACGAAATTGCGTTTTTTTTTTGTGCAATTGATGTTGGTTTTATATAAGTAGGTACTAGCTGCCCGGACAGACATCGTTCTTTCAAAAGTAAATTAATTAAGGTAATTCCCGAGTTTAGGAACAGTTTTTTTTTTACTTATCATGTATGTTTTACACCTTTTAAACCTTCCCTGGACTTCCACAAACATTTCAAGATCAAAATCAGCCAAATCGGTCAAGCCGTTTTCATGCTATGTCGTGACAACGGAAAACGGGTTTCATTTTTATATATATAGATAGATGTATAAACAATTATTTAATAATGTAATCGTGAATGCGTATTGTTAAACAGAAAATCGAAACCAGAAGCTCTCGCCGCTAGCTATGCTACGCTTATTGCTATAAAATCAATAACGCGGTCTCTTATCAACTAAATATTCAGTAGTTTCAATATTCAACAAAATTAATGATTCCGATATTAATAAACTGTTTCACCAAACATTTCGGCGTAAATATAAAACATACCGCTTAATATGTGTATTTCATTATTCATAATACAAAACGCTTGTAAATTTTCATTTCAGAAATTCAATGACTATTAAACTATTGTATATATAAGTTATTTATTAAAATGTCATGTTGCTGTTTTATTAGCACATTTGTAGTTTATATTTCCGACGTAGCAGAAACTTTGTTGTGGTACCTTGGTTAGAGGAAGTTTATGGCTTTGAAGGCTGTAATCGCGATCGAACGGCTGACGGTAGTAAACCGAGTGCACCCGCACTGCAAACGTATAAGCTATAGTCACTCAATAAATATGTATTAGAAGTTTAATACGGAATATTTTACAGTTTGGAACGTTTGCAAATTGAATTCGTCTAGAAACACATAGTTTTACGGATATTAGGAACCTATATTATCTCGCTTAGTAATATAGCTGCCGTCGTTTCTTCAATATAACATAAAGAAGTTCAATCAGTAGGTAACGGTTCTATGGTGCTCTTTTAATTATACATCTGTATTTAATAGGTTGAATAGTTTATAAATAGGTTTGTATGTTAGGTATCGTAGTAGGTAAATTCACACAATTAAATAAATGTTTATATGTATACAGCAAACGTGATTTTTTTGTCGATTTTATAGATAGTGGTACCTTCCCTTCGTGCCCGAGTCCGACTCCCACTTGACCGGTTTTTATTAGTTTCCTTAAGCTACTTGATAAGCGAAAGCTTGTTTACACTTGTATGAAGTTCGACTTCTGTACTTCAATATTTCGTGCTCGATCTTGATTCAATCAGTCTCAACACGACAATGTTATTGTACGGTTTTATTTCCGTGACTTTTAGCATTATGGTTTCTTTTCTCCGTACAATTGTTATACTGGAAGTTGTAAGGAAGTGTTCTCTTTAAACTTGATTAAACATTTACACTTTAAATGTGAAACATATCGTCATTGTTTGTTCTACAGATATTGTATTTCATGATATTTAAACAATTGTTTACTAATAAAGTTAATGTCATACAATATTGGTATAGGGTATATCTGAACATGAATAACAGTGATTAATGACAGCTGATTATCTGATGTGAAATCTGATATCACTAATTAAGCGAAACTAACTAGTGCTATCAAATTTCAAACACACTACAATGATGGACGAAATAACTTCCGCGAAATAAATTCTGGCGTTCAACATTTGGCTCGAAGGAGCCCACAGACCGGTGTAATGTTTTCAGCGATTGCTTTTCTCTTTATTTAAATTGCGACTTTATTACGTTAAATACCATCACGCTTTTAGTCCTCGGGTACGAGACAGAAGGGTAGAATTCCTTTCGTTTTAATTTTGACATATTTTCGTTTTAATTTCCGGAAAAGTTTTTGTCAGGATAAAAGCACTGGGCGGGTAAGAGTATACTTATTCGATACCACTATAAATAATACGCACACTTGAATAAGCTAGGCGAGTTATTTATCCAATAATTTTGACAAATCTTTGTGATGAGGACTATTATTTGTTCTCTGTCTGTCTAGGCTCTACGTAGTTTGGGATATATTATTATTGGGATATGATATTATTATTATATTTTCCATGTTCCGAATTTCTTCTTCAGTATCAGACCTAAGAAACAACGCAGGTTTAAAGGTCGAACGAAATTAAAAGCTTTCATTATAATACTTATTCCCAACATTAGTAAACTACGACAATCTCAGGCTACTGCAGTTAGTCTACTACATATTGATAAACCTAGCCCAAGTTAGAAGATTGAATAATCAGTCTTAAGAAGACTCATGTATATTTAATGCGTAACCTAGATCAGTTCTAGACCACTAGGCGAAACAAAACACGTACCGCGCCCTGTTAGCGTTGTACGTTTTAATTAGACACGATTTTGCATTCTTCATTCCTTTACGAGTAGTACAGACTACAAAATATAGGTACAGACTGACCACCTCTCGAGGGCACCGATCTTCAATAAATTAATATTTATAAAAAAATTAGTTATATTGTTTTTAAGTATTTTTTCTGCTACTCAGATCAAGGATCATGAAAATCGGTCCACTCTTTCTCAAGTTAAAAATGTTTATGATTATGATTAAAACAATATACATTTTAATGGAATCTCCCAGCTGATTGACGTTATTCTTCGATGCTAGCGTCCGTCTTGTCTACATTTTCTTTCTACTCTTTGATATTTCAATCGGTCGTTGATCTACAGATCGTTATCTCTTACAAAATAAGGAATCCTTATTCGTAATGCTACAGTGGATTTAGCGTCGTATTCAATTTGTAGTCATGGCTACGCCTGTTATTAAATAAACGGAAAATAGAATATTTCTTACAGTTATTTAATATTTTGTTCATGAAACTCAAGGGAACTTTTATTGTATCTCGAGTAATAATAATTTTACTAATTACGCTCCTACTTTTGATGTTCACTTTCCGCCATGTTTGTGTAACTAAATACACGTAAACATATTCTCTATTTCGACGCTATATCAATTACAGGTAATTGCACAACACACTGTTCACAAATACAACAAATCTAAGTGCTTCACATAAATTATCTCTACATTAATCGGATTTTTAAATTAGGTCTTAGACTTAAAATGTTTATTATCGAGCTTATTTTGTGGTAACATCAATATTTAATCTTTAAAACCAAGAAACATAGGTAGAAATCTTAAAATTGAAAATCATGTTTTCATACGTGTAAACATAAGTCACGTGACCTGTCACTTTGTATGAAAAGTAAATTTTCCATTATAAGATTTCGACCTATATTTCTTGGGAAAAGTTGTTCAGTTTTATGCACCTGATTACCATGTTGAATAATACGCACTACTTTTAAATTAATCCTGTATTTTATATGACTTGCACTGGAACTGTTCGTGTATTATAATTTGAGTTTTGGACTTTACAACGTCTCAAACTTTAAGTCACGTAATAGGTTGGGCAAAATAACACGCTGTCACCTGATTGGTTGATCAGAGTTTCAGTCGATTCAAAAACCGGCGTAAAGATTCCTTTACCCAGCCGTGTAACAGCTACAGCTCGTTATATGCTTATTATATTTCTTAGGTACTTAAACTTCTTCCCGCCGAACATGAGCAACAGTACTCCGATAACATTTGAGAAGTCTGCGACTTACTTCGATGGCGACTTGGTGCCGAGACGGGCGCACGCACTGCTGCCCAGCGCGAAGATCATTGCTATACTTATATCTCCGTCTAAAAGGTAAGAGATTTATTTATTACTGCCTGTTGCCCGTGGCTCCGCTCGCGTGGGTTTTGGTTGTAGCGGAAAACCGCTATTTTGAATAGTAAACTTTGTACGTACAAAGTTTGAAATAAATTAGTAACAGACAGTTACTTTGGCTTTTATAATATAAGTATAGATTGTAAGGGATAGAAAAACTTTACGAGCTAAAATTGTTACTAGCTCTTTTTTTAATCGACGACTCTTAAGCTTGCCGCACACAGTCAATAATATTGTCAATGCAATTGTTATTTCGTTAGTAATTTCCTAATCGTGGAGATGTTTTGCCGTAAAAAAACAACAACATACACCTTCGCCTAGACAGAGAGTTTGACATGAAGGCGAAAAAATATCGGGAAGAAGAAAACAAATATACGCTTCTAAAATTTCCATAATACACACCCTGTATATTTCTAAAAATTAAAAGTTGAATTGTGTTCTATCCACCGTAAACGAATGTACAGTTTTTGTAAGCCCTTTCCTGTTATCAACCTTCAAGAAACTATATTGATTGACATACTGACATGTATGAACAACGTTAACATTGGCTTGGAATACCAGTAGATATTAAGTATTATATTATTACAATTTATACAACCAAGGTCATTGAAAATATCTAGGATTTGTGGCTATTGTCATAAAGCCACTCAAGTGTACTTATATTGTATTATTTCTAGTGAAATCTGAGGCTAATAAATGTCTAGACTACCTAAGCCTTATTATACCTAATAATAATGATGAAGGTACAAAAAGTTAAGTCGATATTTCTACATAGAAACTATGTTGGATATGTTTAAGATGTACATTTATTGTAACTCTTCTTCTTCTTCTGCCCTTCGTGTCTATGCTAGCTTAAGCAACTGTAGCCTGTGTGTAATGGCTAGAGCGTCGGGTTGCAATCACGTGGTCGACAGTTCGAAACCCACCCATTGCACTACCGACGTGAACCCACTCGTAATACAGGCATTCAGCTTTGCACGAAGAGTTAACAACATTACTTGTAATATGCCATCCGCATTGCTAATAGCTTCTAAAAAAAATAGAAAAACATGACCTAAACTTTTTCGAACCAAAAAGTTTCCACCTGGATGGCCCGGCAGTTGGCCTCCATCACTTCCTGAAGAGTGCAGGGGTAGTGTAGGATAGGCAGAACAGTAGATGCTCATTAAAATTCTCGCATCATGCAAGTTAATTATATATTTTGACTGGACTTTTATGGACTGGACTTTTATATTATGACTGGCCTGTTGGTTTAGTGGTTAGTGACCCTGACTGCTAAGCCTGAGGTCGTGGGTTTGATTCCCACCCAGGACAAATGTTTGTGCGATAAGCACGATCATTTGTTCTGGTGTCTGGGTGTTATTTATCTATAATATATATGTTTTTAGAAATCTATAAGTATGTTTATCAGTTGTCTGGTGACCATACTACAGGCTCTGCCTAGTTTGGGGTCAGATGGCCGTGTGTGGATAAATGATGAATAGTACCTAAAGGTTAAAATTATACCGTAATTGTTATTTTCTGTGACCTTTAGTTAATACTTCAATTACAGTAATTTAGAACACCCACGTAAAAATTGAGTAGATAAACATTTTGTTTCTAAGGAATATACATTTACGTTTGATAAATAGCAGGTAATAATATTTTTACTCTCAGCTTGAAATTGTACATTAATCTTGTAGCGATTCTCGTAATTACATCATGATAAAAAAAATATTTTATCGGCGCTCTTCAGGCCGCGTTCATCAAAATGCAAATGTAAAATCTGAATTATAACCGTCGAAGTTTCAAGAAAATTCATTTGAATCCCTTTGTGCTTCTATTTTTATAACGTTTCTTATGGCAACACTATGTTAATAGCGTTGAGTAGTTATCAGGAACATTAAAATGTTTTACACCGCTATTTAAGTGCCAACTCAAATGCCTCTATTTATTAATTCCGTTGCTGTCCTAAATAAGTTTATATTTAAACACGCCATATAACTGATGGTTAAGTTTTTAATTGTAGTAACACTCGTAAATATTGGGGTTTTTATTATAGTACTTAATACTGTGTGGTCATTTAGAAAATGGGTCATGTAAAAATAGATACGGATATACTTTTAATGAATGGCGCTTTCGTGTCGTACTTCTGTTAATGAAAAACGGTAATCAAGTAGCCGAATGTAGCTAACTACTTTAGTAAATAAAGTATGGAGTCAACGATTTATTTAACACGATATGCTTTCAAAAAATAGCTCTAACTTAGGTTGATTTATAAACAGGAATCTACTAAGTTTTATATTAGGGATAGTTATTAAAAAGTAGCACTTATTTTCATTAGCTAAAAAGTATTATCAATAGATGTTTCTCCGGGTTTAAAGTATCTGAATCACATAGTAATAGTATTCATATATCTCTAATCCGAATACAAATGGCAATAGAGTATGTAAAACGAATACCTTAAGAGATTGCAGTGGAAACTTGTGCCGTAAACTGCTTATTCAAATCCTATTCGATACAACTATGAGGTGTCAAGCATTTCACATACATCTTGAGTTTATACCGGTTACTACAAAATATATCTTATAAATCCTTTGCAATACAAGTTACGTTCAATCCGAATCGTTGTGTTACACTTACACTTTAGCCAGCCTCATTGCTAATCTTGTTCAATATGATCTCAGCATAAAAAAAATATGTACAGTGAATGACGAAATCCTATCTCTAACCATCAATCATGATACCTACTATCGAATTTATTTACAAAATATGAAAATGCTTAGAGATTCTAGAATCTAAAAAACATTATATTTAAATTCAAAATTTTAAGTGGAAACTCCAATCCTTTGACGAATTATAACAGTAACAAGTGACTTTCGTAACCAAGTGTACTTTACAATATTTTTATCGACTCTTTCGAAATTAAATCCGCACAGAATCTACAGTGTAATATAAATTAAGGTATATTTCATCGTAGTGTATCGGGGCGTGAATGTGCGTGAATAATTCACATTAAATGCTGTATGTTTAATACAGGGCGTACTCGTGGTACCAGCACATTCGGTCGCACGGTGACGCGGTCGCAAACAACTACACGTTTCACACAGTCATCACGGCGAATGACTCCGCACCGAAACCCCTCAGGGACTTGAGGTAAGCATTGCACCAAATTAATAATATTTTACAGGTTTTAGGACTATTTTAAAATTGTTGGTTTCCAATCTAGGATTCAAAATATTAATATTTCATTTTGCATCTTAGTATTGCCATTATCTTCAACTTCTATCGCGTGCCTTCACTAGCTTTGATTTCTAATGTAATAAGCAGCGCTTTGTACATTTATTAAAATAAGTAAATATATATTGGACAACAAAGAAATAGGGACTCGTTGGTATCTTACACAGCAATAAAACTTTCGACGAGAAAGTCTTTCTAATATAAGTAATCCTATCCTTTTTTGTTTTTATCTTGGGCGAACGGCATATTTTACGTCTGACTTCGACCCTCTCATATTGGATCACAATTTTTCTGAGCGAACCCCAGCGCTTGTACATTAATAACGAATGTAATACGTACACTGTACTATTATTTCATCCCCCTTCTACTCGTTTGTGCCATTCGGCTCCTTAACTTCACGCTATTATAGCACAAATGAAGTAGGGGTTACTTATCGACTTACGTAATCCCGTTCGTTGGGCCAATAGGCATGAAAACGATTTAGTTTCAATTAACTAACGAAGTATGTGGTGTATAGTTAATTATATGTAAGCAGTGCAGTAATAAACTATCTAAAAGCTCTTGTATATTTTGAGTTTGAAAATCTTAAGATGATATTATATTAAACTGATCGTAGACAAGTGACATGTCCACAAGCGTTAACAATGTAAGAAATCACTTAAATTATATTCAACTCAACGCGGTTCACAGCTCGACATACTCGTAGGCCTATCCCAAGTTGCACCACAACACCTGGTCCTCCCTTTTCCGCATCTAGTCCGACACAGCTATCGTTTTCAAATCATCTGTCTACTCCGGAAGCTGGGGCCATGTGTTGTGGTGTGTAATCATTGTTGCCCTAGTCATCACGCTGGGCAAACGAGTTGGTGACTGGAGTTTAGTTGGTTCTAAAAACGCTGCTGCCCATTCCCCTAGTTTCTATATACCTTAGTCGCGTCTTACGACACCCACGTGTAGAGAGAGGAGGAGGGGGGGAGGGTTGTACGGCGCATCAATGTCATTTGTTTTCGATAAGTCATGTGACTGACTTATCACGATCAACGTTGAAGCTTTTAGAAATTTCAGTTGTTTAGGCGAGATTCTTCGCATTATAATAACTACATCTTTAAAATGTAATCACCCTTCACGGCTCGAAGTTCTCCTCAGCCCGCAAATACGTGACTGTACATCCACAAAATCTATTTGCCATTAAAATAAACCAGCATTATTTCGGAGCGTGCTCTTCAAAGATTATTGTGTTCTTGACAGGCTCATGAATTTATTATCAGTCTTCACGCGCTTCCTTATAAAGCTAATGTGCTCAAGACGGATTTATAAATTGATATTGTCTGAATTCTCAGCGTTTAATATTTCGAATAATTTGGTTTTTGTTTGTCCATGTAATATAGTCTGTTTGAATATCAGTATCTCCTATAACGAGTTTGGCGAATATAATTTCAGATGATTGAACGTCAGAAGGAAGTTCTTTTTCTATATTATTCGTGTCTGCACTCGTATTAAGATGCTATACGAACAGAAATATATTTATATAAATCTTGTATAATATATATTTCATTGTATCTATCCACCATATTTTCGTCCATATTTCGGATTTTCGACGATCGACCTATAAATTTATTTATGATCGACATCTTAGACAACAAGGTAATTGTTTTTTAGTTCAAATACGCGCAATAAATAGATTCATGATCATCATTTTATAGGTACAGGAGCAGTTTTTATTTATTTATTCGAGTACTAGAAAGACAGCGCTAAACTGTCAGCAATGAAAACCAAATGAGGAGGCCGTTTCCCCTCAGTCAGTTTAAGAATGTTTTTTGTACGCACAGGAATCGTTGCCTAAACCCGGGAAAATACAGTCACTACCTCGAACGGTGGCTGGCGGAATACAGCAGCCACCAGCTGCACATCATCGACGGGTCTCTATTGAGGTCCGAACCGGCAGCCGTCATGAACACGCTGCAGAAGTTCCTCAAGATATCTCCGAATATCGACTATAATAAGTTGCTCAAGTAAGTCTCAAAATTCCTACCAACGGGAAGTCATATAATGCTTATGTCTTACTTTGCTATTTTTGTTCTACAATTTTAATTTAATCCCGACAGGTTTACAATAAAAAAACTTGTCATCTTAATTTGACGTTGTCTTTTGACTGTTTTGCAATTAAATTTTTGCTTGTTCGGAGTCCAGAAATAATGAGGCCGAGCAAATTTTACGTGCAAGTTAATAAGGACACGTTTTAGCAGACTCCACGTTTCCGCCCCCTACATTGTGCTGGACTAAGACAACACGCCTGAGAAGATACGAAGACATAAAACTTGAAGTATACCTTGTAAAGTGATATTGTACGGTCGCCAGAGAGACCAGTAACCCCTGCAATTGGCGATAACTTAGCTACAATGGCCTCTTAAACTCTAGGCGCACAACTTCGCAGAAGCAACTCGCTGGGACTAATATCACTGCATAATGCCCTATCTACATAGAGCAGCTTGTTGCAATTCTAAGCCTTTCTAAGGAAAATAGCATTTAGTTCTCGCAGCCCGATTCGTCTTCAATGAAAATTCTAAGCCGCAGCCTCTGGATTCAACGACGTATTTTATGTTTGTTTTATTTAACTCGCGCTGAAAAAGGTACTTGCTTAAATCGCTGAAGCTTTGAATCCTTCGTCCCACCATAAGTGGCACTGAATAATATATAAAGGTTACTACGTAAGTTCGCAATAACAAAGAAAAATACGCTCTGTTCGAGGCAATAGTTTTGGCAGTCTCAAATAAAATTGATGGTGAAATTATTGAAAGATGAAATTGAAGACAAGGATTCGAACGTGATAACTTAAAAGATGGGTCGTTGCCGTACCTTCACGTAAGTTTGTACCAATCAAATGCAGATGGGACGTAAATATTATGGGAATGAGTGTTAACGTAGAGATACTCGCGTAAGGTTTGACTAAAATAAAGGGTAAGCCGCACTCGCCGCAGTTTATCCGTGGATGGGTGACCATTTGTAAATATGCCGAAACCCTTCCGAGCCTCAGAAAGCACGTTAGTCCCGACTGTGTGTATGACACACGGTGATATTTGGCAGTCGTTAAGTCACTACAATTCTGACAAAAAGTCTTACTGGGATACTGTATTACCCAGTAACATGGGTTACGGAGGTCAGATAGGCAGTCACTCCATGTAAAATACGGTATTCAGCTAAATCCAGTAAGACTAAGCCGACCCCAACAGAGCTTGGGAAAGCTATGATAGTATAAATAACGGACTAATATTAATTTTATATTTTTGTTTCAGGTACGATCCGAAAAAAGGATTTTTTTGCCAAGCAGTAGATAACGACAGGACAAAATGTCTCGGTAAATCCAAA
The DNA here is from genome assembly GCA_950381575.1 of Plusia festucae. Classification (NCBI taxonomy): domain Eukaryota; kingdom Metazoa; phylum Arthropoda; class Insecta; order Lepidoptera; family Noctuidae; genus Plusia; species Plusia festucae. Next base: position 5,879,089 of record OX494435.1, on the reverse strand, counting down.
GGTCGGATTTACCCTCCGATGGAGGAGCGATCTTCCAAGTTTTTGAAGCGTTACTACACGCCACACAACACGGCACTGTCCAAGCTCCTAGTGAGAATAGGCCGCACAGTCCCGCAGTGGCTCAAAGACGAACTGTCTTCAAACGGATAGCATATCTTTCAACCTAAAAGGTTGGAACGAAGTAAGAAAGTGTTGCACGGCTTCATCAAAGTCTGTGTGATCAGCATCCCTTGACGAGGCCAAGGGTCGACGCCAGCGGCCGTCCAAAAGTTACAAACTCTGGGCGAAGGTCGCGACTCGCGGTACCCATGTTGTTCTTTCCAAGTGTTTCAATGTGAGAGTATTCTTGTTGAACGAATATCTTTGTCTATCGATTCTTGTAATATAATGTTTTAAAGAGTGATATTAAACGACTTAAAGTTCTTGATCTGTTAAAACGAGATGAAGAATGATATTATTGTTTTAGTTTATTTTTACTCTACGTAGGGTGTAGTGAATGACTCAGTGTTCCCTGTGAGACGGTTACGATTCGACTTTGCTTGCCTGAACATGTTGTTTCTTAGCCATATTTATATGGACTGTGTCCGGTGCACTCGCGTGTACCTGTCTAGGTGCTATTTGTTAGTAGTTTCATTCGATTTGTGTATGTTCGGTTATGTAATCTCGTTTTCTTAGATAACAATGTATTGTTAACCCCATCATGATTTTACACTAAATTGATAATGCTTCGTAATTAGATGTTAGGTGAGGTGGGGTGGAGTGCCTAAAAATAAATAAGTCATTGCCACCCGACATTAATCAGTATGGTTTATGTTCTATTATAAATATCGGGTACGAAATAAGCTTTGAGAAATAGTTATTTACAATGCGTAAATATGTCTATTGAATAAACAAAATGTAATTTTGTTACGTACAATACGGGGTTTTATATTATCTAGGTAATAAAAATAAAAAATTGTGTTTATCTACTAACACAGAAATTTAAAAAAAGTTTTTTGTTGTATAGTTATAATTTATATCTATATAAAACAACTCATGAACCCCTACTTCACCTGTTTTAACATACAAACGTCTAAATCAAATCGCATATCATTCATTCCACGCACTAACCGACTGCTACACGCTTATTTTAATAATTTGTTTAGTAACAATGTACGTACCTGATGCAATTTGTAAATTTGTAGTTAATTTTGTACGTTTCATATATGTATTGTAGTTCTAACGTTATTTTAACAATCGCCTTGTCTATCTGTGCCATAACTATTGTGATGCAAGTGGCACTCGAATATAATTTCATTTTTTTTTATGTTCACTCATATTTTGACAATAGAAAAAACACTAGTCCTTTATTCAAAGTGGCATACATTAAGCTCAGATACATGTTATTTGTCCTCGTTGCACAAACTGTGTAGCAGTGTGTATCGCATTCCTAAAAATAAAAGGGCATGACTTATTCCGTTTACGCGGAAAACATTCTTAACATCTTTGAAAGGAAAAAGGGAGTGAGGGACTCGTATGCATTGATAATTATACTATTATTGAAGCGGTGGTAATAATGGTAGGGGGTCGGATTTGTGCCCATTTGGTATCTGGTTCGAAACCCATCCATTACAATACCGACGTGAACCCACTCGTAACAGAAGCAATTTAGCTGAGCACAAGGGCATAACGAGAATACTAGTAATGTGCGACCCACATTGCTAGTAAGCGCTTTATAAAGGAAATAAAAATGACTTTTTATCTCGAATATAAAATTATCCAAGTTGTTAGTTGAGCCTTAACATTAGGAGTACGTTACACAATGCAAGCACATAAATCACATCCATTTTTGTTCAGTTACCGAATTAGCCGTAAGAATTTTTAATATACATATTGAAGATGTCGCATTATATTTTAAATAAATGATATCAATGACGACCCAATGAATGAAACATAAATGTATTTCGTATATATTTTGATATGCATAAATTTATTGGCGAGATAACTCGGCAAGAAAGATGAATGTTTTTGTAAAACTAATTCATTGTAGAACATTAAAATTTCTTACTCTTTGTTGTAATAGATGTCGGTACTTAAATATTGTAAAAATTCTTTTCTCGTGACAAATACATAGAAGAGTACAGAAAAATACATATTATGAAATCGATATTTGAATATAGCGTTAAATGTTAATATTTTTATGGTACATACGTTTATCTTATTTTATTTAATGTTTTTGGAAAGGCTTCATAATAAAATTTATATTGAAACTTCTGATGTTCTTGGTATATTGTGAAGATGTGTGTTATTAGAAACGGCCTTACGATGTTAGAAGCGAGCTATGCAACGTGTTAAGGTGTTGTCGTCTGTGAACACGCACTGTGTACATGGGTTAACATCAGTCATTCTACCGTGGCATAGCTCATATATACACTGTTCTGTTCAATCAAATATAAACCAATATTCATTTACATACATAGCTGTTATTTTATGTAGAAAATCGTTGTTAAAGAAACAGCCTGTGACTGCTCTTGAAATGTGTTCTTTATAAGAAATTATTACATCACTTATTTTATTAAATGATTTAAACCTTATCTGTGTCTCAGTGTGTACCCGTTCCACCCCATCACAAATTCCTGCGTGTCTCCTTTAAATTAACTCAAATTATTAGCCGTGTAATGGCTTACAACGGTCGGATAACGACTCGGGCCTGCACCGCCTAGACCGTTAAACAGAGACGTTTAGATATATTGGATCTCTTAAATATCCTTCCGTATATTTGCAGTAATACGTAACATTGCGAGGCGAGTGCAATTCTGAAGAGATACAACGCAACCGCCCCCGAGCGTCTTGAAAAATGTATTACCCATTGCACAGTATTGTTCGGCAGTCGCTACTAAGCGCGGGAAATATGTTGGCCATAAGTTGCGGTATCGATATGCTTAAAACAAAAGAAATGCATTAGCACCACTCTTTGTTCGCACCACTATTCTTTAAGCAAGAACGAAAACAATGGAAACTCGGGTGTTACAATGAAACAAAAGTTATCAAAGCCAATCAAAAATTGGGATTGCTGACATATCCTTCACAATGATTACCAAAGCATAAATAATGGAAGCCAATACGGATGGCGTGACGAAATTTCATATTGAATGTCGTCGTTGGCAACGTCTACCTAATAAAAGAGAAATATTGCAATTGTTTCATTTCTTAGAAAACATTATTAAACTAGCTGTTGCCCGCGGCTTCGCTCGCGCGTAAAGTAAATATTATTATAGAAACGTCTTGCCGGAAACATTGATTGAATCATAACAAAACTTAATACTTTTCTTCAGTCATTGACGTTTCGCGAAAATATTGTTTTTGAAACTTTTTTATGATAAACTCTTTGTTATGTGTTCTTTCTTTAAAAATTATCATAGTGTGCGAGCGTTCCAGAATCAGTGAGTCAGTGAGTGACGTGGGCTTTTATATTATTATATTATTGATTGCAAAGGCCACTTGGGGGTTATGAGTATTTCGAAATAAATTCGTGGACGTTAATATCTGTAAGTACCCTGAAAATTTAGGTAGGTGTTGAATTGACGATATATTGCAAACATTATGGAAAGATACCAGTTTGAAAGCAAATGGTAGCTTAGATATTTTTCTTTGGAAGTTGTTAAAGCTGCCTGCCTTGTCTGCATTTGAAGGGGTGGTCAGAGGTTGATTGATACCTCAATATAATATCAAGTCAAGCATCATATCTGTCTATAAAAGCATTGAGAATGTGAATTCCAAAGTAGAGGCATTTTTTTATTAGGTGCGACTAAAAATAAATAAAATGCGAATAAATCTACGAAATTACACTCAAAGCAGTAATTAAAATCCTTATTCAGTTTTCAACAAGAACTGAAGTTTTCACTAATTAGCCATATCCGAGCGATAAAGGCACGGAAAGTTGGAAATCGCTTATTACGCCAATAAGTGCACCTACGTACAGCAAGAAAGCACGTATCCCGGCCTAGTTCCAAACTAATAGGGGAGTTTCATTCCACCCGATATGCAGCCGTCTGAACTCGAACTTGGCTGTTCTTATATTTGTCTGACTTAATACGCAGAGAATATTGAAGAGAAAATATACCAAATTGACTAAGAAGTTTTTTTTAATACGAATCGCTACGAGTGGATACAGTAACGTATAACTAGGAACTGTACAAAAAAACAGTTTTTACAGTGTTATGCATATCCAAATAAACTCTTTAATGAAGAATTTCATGGTTTCAAGAATTCAAATACTGAGACGTCAATCAGTTTGAAACCCCAGTGCTGTCTCTATCACTTTAAGGTGTGAAGTAGCACCAGATACGCATTTAAGAACATGTTAAAGTTAATTAGCGGTTCAGTACTCGGGGGTAAGACAAGCTATAGTCCATATAATGTCTACAGCTGCACGAAGTTGAGATATATAGGTACCTACCTATTGATATTTAGATAAAATATAACTAAAAACCATAAGCCACATGGTTCTTAGTAATCAATATTTCTTACAATATGATGTGGTAGGTCCATTCTTAATTAAATTAGACGTAATAAACGTTAATTATTTTTAGAAACACCGCCAACAGTTTTATTAAGAGACAAACCAATAAAAACCAATTCTTGTGGCCATCAAGTTTATTAGTAGCATCACCAAATCTTAAAGTACATCCACGTAAATCAAATCGATGTTAATGTTTGCCGTTGCCGCTAAATTGTACCTACCTACTTTATAAAGATTTACACGATCGATATATTAATGAGTATAATTAAACAATAAATTCAGCCTTTCGCGGTCTACTGCTGGACATCATCAGTCTATCTCATTAATCTATGGACAAAGTTAAGTTTCCCACGATATTTGGTAACCTTTCTCATAAGACAGCTCATCATCTACATATCAGCTGATACAGTAAGTTGGCTGAAGAAGCTCGCATTATGGCTTTTATCTTAAAATTGCGACAGTGATGGATGACGGCTGCCTACATAATTCATTTATCTACGATTAAGGGTCGGCCTCCTGGTGCTTCCCTCCTTGACCAAACTATAAATTGACAAGTTAAATGTTTCCATGGTAACTTCTTACGTCGTCTTCTGTACAAAACCTCAAGAAACGTTTTTGCAAGTATTGTGACCTTGAGTAAATTAATTAAGTTAGAAACGAACAGTCTTACTTATGATATTGTTATGTTCTCAGTATCTCTTCAAAGCAATAAGATGTTTTGTTATCTGAAGTTTCGTTTATTACATAAAAGCTAATTATTCAGAATGGCTTTTAATTAGTTAAGTACCTAAATATGTTTAATGAGACAAGTTTTAATTTTTTATCTTTTATTTTAGGGACCTTATTCTAGAAACATGACAGCCCCGTTGAGTCATATAGACAGTAGCAGTGATAATACAATTATTAATAAATGATGAGCATCATCAAGTCACATACTAAGTAAATCACATACCTACTTTGCAATTAGGGGAATTGACTTTTTCATCAGATAAGTAAATGTCTTTGAGAGGTAGTGTCCTGAACGTAATCTATTTGCTATTATTATATATTTCTTTTAATCTATAAATTACTTATAAGCCATGGTATTCGAGAAGGCTAACACTGTACTGTTATATACCGAATAACTTTCTCTTTACTTCTCTCATCCAAATAGTCTTTGAATGAGGTATAACATTTATTTTTAGTTAGACTAATATATTCCGTAGAATGCAGTTTTAAATAATATGGCTTACCATGAGGCAATAGTTAGTTGGTAGGTACTTACGTAGGTACAAATACAAATAAACTGAACTTTGAGAAAATTAGAGGTACAAGAAAATTTCCAGTAAGTTAGTATTATGAATAAACGGATTTCATAAAAGCGGAATAAAATAAAATTAAACCGGCTAAAGCATTTTACATAAAGCGATATTAACTCTTTCCCAGGCGTAATAAAAACGTCTTAGAATGTGCGGGGGAGCGCATTTGCATCAACCAATTATATGGCGCGGGGTATAGCTGGGTATTACTCAGTGTTGTACCAAGATGTAGTTGCAAACGAGACATTTACCGTTTTATGACCTGACGACGCCGGGACCTTTATTACAAACAGCGAGATAACGTCAAATACTGAAATCTTTCGGTATCTATGCACCTTACGGGGTTGCAATACGGTCGGAGTACTTCTATTGTTGAAGTGGTGTTTGGAAGTAGGTGACTGCTCTCAAGCATCTATTTGTTAGTTCTGGTGATAACGCGATTTTGACGAGCTCCTCAACCTGGTTCCGAATGTTCAATCAATTTGTTATGTTCCACTGATAATTCTACAAATGTGTTCTGCGATGCAGTATATTCAAAATATTGGTTACCTACTTTTACTTATTTCCATCAGACAACAAAGAAATCTTTCTTTAACAAAGATATTTAAAATAACATTAGTTACTTAAGCATGTATAAAGTTTTTTAAAGAAAAACGAGCTAGAGCTACAAAAACTGAAGAATTTTATTTCAATAAAGCGTTCTCATTTGGATTGAAGTAGAGAAGTTCAAACAAATATAGCAACCATAAAGATCACAGTTCAGTGCTCAAGCTTTTAATTAATTTATAAAATGTGATGGAATGCAAGTTCATGAGAGTAGATTGCAGTTCATGTGTATGAAAGCGTATCTTGTGGCGCAATCTTCGAGTTGCTCGACAGAAGGATGTCCAACAAATAATATCTAAGTTTGTGTCGCTTTGTCGTAATATTTGCCAAGACTCCGAAAGCCGGCAGAGTTTGAGCGACTTCTCGAGCTTATTACTATTTGTGTTGCCAAGATTCCCGTCTCCTACATTTTGTGACGAAGGTAGGTACCGCGCGCGGCTGCCGCTACACAATGTTCTTTTTAGTTTCGTGTATTCTAATATGCCGAGGAAAAGGACAAAGTTGAGCTATTTATACATACAACAAAAAGGATATGAAATTTCAGGTTTAGTTGATGTAGGTATACTCGATATAAGTATAGGATATTTGCAGAGATTTATTACAAGTTCTAAATTAAGATACCTTACATACTCGTACTTAGTTATTTTAGATTCAGTTACGAAACGTACTAATTCATATTTCAAGTTATGAGTAAATATCTGTAAGAACCTTTAACAGCCTACATAATGGTCATAACCTTTTCGTATAAAAGCACACAGCCTTTGTACGAAAGCACCCATTAAGGACTCGCATAAAAAAATAACAAAACGCACGTAGTCGCACTTCTCTTTATTTCGCTTCGTATCGGGCGCAGGCATGAACGGCATGTGTTTACGTCACGCTAAGTAAGAATAATGGCGCACATAAATCAGTGGCATCTTCACGTCGTTTTGAATACTCACAAAAGATGTCAACTCGTCTCTAAGTGTGACTCTATTCAAGACAAACGGTACGCGCAACGGGAGCAACCCCAATTCTGCTTTGTCGTGTTATTTAAATTCGTACAACAAAGGTTAAACGCTTTTGGTAAGGTTTAAGAATCGTAGCAAAATGCTACGAGATTGCATTAAATCGTAGTGTTGTCTACAGGTCGCCGTAGACGGTGCTACGATGGCCAGAAATAGATTAACGATTACGTCAGCGCCAACATGAAGAAAATATTTTTCGAGCGCAAAATTAAGGTAGAATTTATTTGTTTGTACACGAATGTTTTAACACTATTAATTACTTACAATTGTTTGAAGAGTACGGGAATGTTACACATTGAAATAAAATTATAGTTAAATTTGCGAGGCTATTTGAATTAGGGTGGATTTTACCAAACTTTTAGTCTACGTTTAGGGCATATACTTCGGATAAATATTGAATTTTTGACATATTTGTAAAGAAAAGCTGTCAGACGCCATTTATATACCACGAATAAAAGTTATCTGACTTTGGTCAAATCAGCCCTTAGAAAACTTATATGAAAAGAGAAGATATCAGGTGGATACAACAAAGTAATCGGTAAGTATACATATACTGTACTATATAATGCACAAACTGAAAACCAAACTCGAGTGCTATCGACGCTGCACGACCTCAATACAATGAGAACTCGTATTAAGAAGGTAGCAAATATAAATAAAAACTAATTAATCCTTGGGTCTTGTAAATAGTTATAACGTGCTCTCCCGAATGAGTGGACTTTTAATTGAACGGTTTTTAAGAATACCTAAATGCATCAATTCCTAATCGTATTCCAAAATGTTAATAACTACAGTCTATTCATCCTTACTTGTCAAAAGATTAAAACGAATATGGCGTAGATAGAGAATGAACCAGAATATGGCGTCAGGCTTATCAAAGAAATGTCAATAAAATTAGTGTTGGGGCACTTTGTGTGAGAGCTATTTAGGATTGTAGTTCAATGTTCATTCAGTGAATAATAGACTTAAATTAAAATGTTTTGATAGCGTTTTAATGCTTTAACTATTAACTCAATCATGGGTGTGATTTTTTTGCTGAAAACCCCCATTTATGATTAAAAAGTATTAAAAATAAAAAGATTGCATTAATTTTGGCAATGCCTTCTTTCATGAACTCCCTTATTTCCGCCATTTCCAAGTTTCTTATTTTTGCCAACATAAGATTTAAATAGTGCCTATACTATATAAATTCGATGGGGTTATCTTCGCAGTGGCTAATATTTATTTTATAATTTATTTCTTAAACTAATAATTCGTTCTTTTAATTCTCTTATACTCATCTCTACAACCAAATGTCACACTGACATATCGTCATTTTAGTCTGTATTTCGAAGTGTTGTCGGAATTACGATATTTGTTAATTAATATTACTTTTGTAGTGAAATTGTAAGTGAATTTAAAGTGATTGAAATTGGAAATCAATATATTTGTGTTTGGACGAGTAGTATGTACAACTTGTGGTAAGTACCTAATATATATTGTGTGATTTTTGAGAAATGTCATGATTTGTAATCGAGGTCGGTTTGTTTACAAATTTTGAAAAGTAAGGATGAACTTTACGTAACTTGTACTATGTACGTGAACATTGCGTTTATTACGAAAAAAAACTCAAATGAACTTATGAAGCGGCGATCCGGTCAACCAGCGGTGACACCTATCAAATCAATGTCAGTATAGTTCACTAAATCCGAACGCGACGATTCAACGGTGATTCAATTTACGGAACACATTCACGTACCTACCTGTGAGTATGCAAATACCTGATACAATATTTTTACATGAAAATACCTGTCATTTGTGTCGTTTTATTAATAAGGGACAGGCCGTTTCGTTCTCAAATTATATAGGTACCTACGATTGTTACAAATGAAAATAAGATTATATTTTCCTTTGTTTCACAGCAATTGTTGTGAAACAGCAAATATGTTTGACAGCAATTTTCAAAATTACTGTTTCAAAAATATAATAAGCACTAATAATAATTGAGTGGACAGAAAGCCAATTAAACGTAAACTTTAAGGTTTCTTCGAAACAAAAGTAAATCCTTCGAAAAATTCGACTCATAGATTAAGTCTAAAGTAATATTGTATCCACACCAAAATTATCGATAAAAATACATTCAGTCGAACATAGTAGGAACCTCCTCCTTTTTGGAAGTCGGTTAAAAATAATAATTATAAAAAAAAATCCACAATCGAAAAAGAAACATTCTCCAAATCCTCAGAATAATAACTAAAGTAATATTATTCTGAGTCCAAATCAAAGCAATACAAAACCAGTCACGCACAAATAACTGTCAGATGTTCAATTTGTTCTAAATCAATCACATTTAAAACAGCATTCAAAGTTACACGAATTTGTCTGTAGGTACGCCAATTAATCTGAAACTCAAGCGGAACAGAAATCCTGAGCGAGGTGACGTAAAGTCGAATGAAGCCTTCTGCCAAAAAGTTGTGATGAAAGTTGTTATTGTACGTCAGAGTGCGGCCGGCGAAACTTGCGCGGGCGAGCGTTTATTGAGCGGAAAGCGAGCGATTCGGCCCAGTCGCGTCGGTCGCTGACTGCGCCCGCCACCACCTCGCTGCCCAACTTTATCAACTTTATTCTGTATTGAAGTTCCTCCTTCACTTTTACAATAACCCGTAACAGTTATCGCATCCCTTAATTAACCGTTTAGTTTCATAAACTTAGTTTCTTTACAGAGTGTAAATATTGATTTTGTCGAACATTGAAACACAAATACCTACAGTTTGGAAAAAGAAGCAATTTAGCGCGTCCCTTCTGAAGGCGACGACTCTTATAAACATCGGGTCACAGTGAGCTGCTGGTGCCCTAATCTCCCGAAAACATAAAAGCGTATGAAAACTTTAGTATCCTATAAATTTTGTCAATACAGCCAAGAGCAGAGCGTTATATTTTAATATATATCGTCATAGCGGCAAAAGGAAGACTAAAGTTTGCGACCTTGTGCCTATTAGTACCTACTCGTAACAAAGAGAATCATGTCAATAGACCCAATTCTTTTATATGACTATACACTTGATTTTTTTTAGTATCACGGATAGTAGGTAAGTTTACAAAATAAGGGCGATAGGTTCTTACTATTGTATGTTGTACTTTTTCCAATAATTAAATACTTATATATTACTTCAGATATCGATAGAGTTTGTCACAAATCTAAGTCTTTGTTATAAACTACTTAATTCAATTTTTTAATTTTGCCCCATGCTTCTCCTACCTACATAAATTAATTTCACCTAACATGACATCAATTAAATTTGTAAGTACCATCTCAATTAAACGAGAGAACATTGAGCTGCACTACAACGGCGTGTAGTTTTGGTCCAATCGACCAATGATTTCGTTTCGAGTGTATTTGAACGAGCCCTGGCGCAGGGCCGTCAAAGCCATCATTAAGCAAATATTTCCTGACAGTCGGCAGAGGCGGCGCGCACCGTCCTAACGCACCAACGACTCGATTAATTACACTCCTGATCTAATTAGCTGGTTGTGCGATCAATCGGTGCACGCGATGCTGGACAATTTGAATTTCGTTTAATCCTGTTATTTAGAAAGCTAAATACTCCGTTATACATCACTGCTGACTTCCTACAATCATGTTCCTAACGAAGTCCCTCACTTGTGTTGGTTCAGAGTTTTGAAACTGGTAACTAAATTAAACAATGTTGTTGCTCGGTTAGGTACCCAAGAACAAATGAATCGTACGGAATACAATCTCCATACATAAGTACGTAATACATAGGTACACGATTGTTATTCAACATACACACTTGTATGGTCCGTGTAACAATTTTCGGATTTTTCCGCCTGTATTTCGTAGGTATATTAGCCGACGGACAAGCACGTTCACAATTTGCGGCTGCGGATTGGCACGAATGGAGCGTGCAATATCAAAGTTGCGGTGGTATATAGGTTCGAATATTGGACTCGATTGCCGAATGACGGACCAGCAGTGTTCGCAGACCGCACGGGGCCGCAGCGGCGCCGCGCCGATGCCGCACGCCCGCATCGCTCGCGCCTCCACACTATGATTTGTAATTCAATTATGACTAGTAGAGACCGCAATTCTTGCTACAATCGTCCGGATTCGTCCGTCCTCGACCACGGCGCGCAATAAAATTCATGAGACTGTTGTTACATTCATGAGAGGAATTGGGAAAAAATACTGTGTAAATACGTTTGCGATACACGAGAGATGTAGATTTTATGACCGCGCATCACGAACCCGCCGTGCGCGGAATTTACTCCACATTCCTTTAAGTTGCGTATTTTTTGTTATTTTATCTTACACCAAACACTTTCCCCTCCGTGATACCGGTGTTAAGATAACAAGATTTTAAAACAAGGCGACATCTAAATGAAGCATATCTAAAATTGCCCAAAAAATTCTGAAAAAGTTTCGTATTCATTAATAATTCAGGAGGCTCTACAAAAAGGAGCCACAGTCTAATTTCATTAAAGGCTAGAAGTAAGCAGTGCCTCTGCCTACCACTCGTTATAATAATCTCATTATTCTGATTTTATTCCATGTTATTACGATGAAATTTGTTCGGCGAGTGTCTGAGGTAAGAGACTTAGACGCCCTAGTTTAATTTACTGAGAGTAATATTAGATTATCTAAAAAATAAATAGCACATAAAAACGTTACGGCAACTCGGGGTATAATATGAAATACACGATAAAATGGTACGACGACCCGTTGGCGCTATAAGATTAAATGTCCTAGATGAAACTAGAGTCCGAAGGTCTGGACACAAGATTGGAAAAGGCTTAAGTTTACTTATAGTATCTATTGGGATTTGGGTGCTAAAGAAAATCCAAAGAGTAAATGGATTCATATATCAAAAACCGTTCGGCAAATCCTCTCTCATACGTTCGAGTGTCCCCAAGATGCCGTGAAAAACAAAAGATGAATTTTAAGGAATTTCAAGTATCTTAAATTTAAGGAGAAAAAATAATATTTATGATAAGGAACTTTGTAATAGCTTGTACAGAATGCCTCCAAGCTCGCTCCAGTCGGCGAGCTTCATCGCAAGCAACTGAATTTATTGCTTTGTATCGTATTTTAATTATTATAGAAGATTTATATTTTTAAAGATTTATGGCGGTTGTTGAACCAATTTTAGGTAGAATTACGAAGTAAGATAATAGAAGCAGATTTTTATTTTGCAAGCTTTCACGCTATCGGGATGATTTGCATAATAGAATAGCAACTTAGCGCGGAAATTGCAACGAGATTAGAAGAATAATTGGTGTTTTTCATTACCATACAATGTAAGTGCATGTAAAACGGGTTTATATAAATTTTATGCAATGCTTTTGCATACAATGTGCTGGGATTTAGGAAAATTAGATTTAACTTGAACTAGTTTTTCTATTCTGAATAACACTTTTAATACTTTTTTTATTTTTTCTAATTATGATGTAAGCTTGTTAAAGGTTAGGTTTCCTATTATTTAGTAACGATTCTTTTTTTATCAGGTAATTGTAATTTATCACGTGGTGACACTTATAATATCTATCTTTATCATAAAGTTATCAATGAGAAACAAATGCGCATCACTTAACTATGGAAACATTTCACCTATACTCCATTTATTATAGCATTAGAAAAAAGAGGCTCGCAGAAGCAGGAATTGAAAACATTTTATTTCTTAGAAATTGTTTTAAGTACTTAAATAAACGGAATAAAACGTTTTTTTTTTAAATTACGCTTTATTTATAACAATATCTTCATCACACATTACAAACTTACACCAAAACAATGAATGGGACAACCAATCATGTCATGATGACTTACATTTAATAAGATTAAAATAAAAGTAATTTTTAGAACAATATTTTAATTAAAATAACAACTTACAACACACTATAGTGAATCTTCTTCGTCTTCATCATAGGATTTAGACATAATAAAATAATAAATAAATAAATAATGGTAGGAAAACAGTAAAACGAAAAACGTTCCAGTATTGTTCATCACTGCTTCTTTTAGCTTTTTAGCATTGACACTGTCATTTTAGATTGGATTGAAATATTATAAATAAATGAAAGCCACATAATTTGTTATGAAAAATGGTTAACATGATTACAAATAAGTGTGACAGCTGGTATGTAAATAGATTTTAATTTATAGGCGTCAATCGTAACTGTAACAAGTTTATTGTACTTTTGCAACAAAGAGTGCATTATAAATAACCTTTTTTAACTTCTGTCTAATGCTATTTTAAATGGAGTATAGTTCATTACAAAGCAGTCTTTTGAAAGCATTTTGTATATTATACGTATAAAAGTAAATGATGGGTTATTTATTGACCATAACGGGGAAACTTCGGCCGTTAACGGCACCAAAAATTAGATATTAAGGAAATTTCCTTATAGGTAATGGTTCCAGACAACATATATTGTATGACTTCAATATTTATGTCCAATGTTTTGATACATGTATCATATTTATTATGATTTATACGTAGCTTCGACAACTACAAACAATCATAACATAATGTTTATATAGAATATTCAAACAGTTTATACGTAAACACTTAATAAATATTAATAAAATGACGTAAAGTAAATGGAGCAATAATGTAGAATTTTCTGTATATAAAATACGCGTTATTTTAAGTATTTTTGTTTCGTATTTTATAAACACTTAGTTGTAAAGTAAGTACACTTGGAAATTTATGGCAACTTGATATTCTTTTTTGTGAATACGTATTAGTCTTATCTTAATGGACAAGATCGCATTCAATGGTATCAGGGGTAATTTGTTACGATGGTTCCAGTCATATATAAGTAATCGTAACCAAAGTGTGGTAAGTAATGGATACCTTTCTAACTCATTTTTAGCTACCTCGGGCGTACCGCAGGGGTCAATTTTAGGCCCTTTATTATTTATTATTTACATTAATGACATTGGCAACTGCTTCCGTAACAGTAATTTCCTATTGTACGCCGATGACCTTAAAGTTTTTAGAAAAATCCAGTCATTAGAAGACTGTCATTTATTACAGCAGGACCTAAATAGACTATCTGACTACTGTAATAATAATAAATTAATATTAAGCATATCTAAATGCAAATATGTTAATTTCACTAAAAACAAAAAAGTCATAAACTTTAATTACTCTTTGTGCAATGAACCTCTACTTAAAGACAATATAATTAGCGATTTAGGTGTCCTCTTGGATTGTAAACTCCATTTAGACGTCCACATTGAAAAAATTACCGCCAGCGCTTTTAAAATGTATAACTTAGTGATGAGATCTTCGGTGGACTTTAGGAACCCAACTACATACCTATACCTATTTAATGCTCTCGTGCGACCACAGGTAGAATATGCCAGTATGATTTGGAACCCCTACTATGCAAAGTACGATCATGCAATTGAAAGAGTGCAGCGTAAGTTTCTTCGCGCAACTCAGTTCAAATGTCGTCTAGGGCGTTCCACATACAAGGAGTCTCTGCAAGAATTTAATTTGCTTACCCTACACTCAAGACGACTATTACTTCAGGCCATGATGCTCTATGACCTTATTAGCAATAAGTATGACTGTACTGAACTTGTCAACGCTTTATATTTCATCGTACCCAGAACTGTAATAAGAAGAGAGACGCGCGCCTACCCGTTATTTGCTACGACTACTAGTCGTACGAATGCGGGTGAGCGAGCGCCCCTCCATAGAATAGTTAAAAATTTCAATTCATTTTTTGTTAATATAGACATTTTTGCCACTACTCGCAATCAATTTAAAAATAATATTATAAATACGCTTCGTCATCTCCAATAGTATAAAAAATTGTCAACATTTGTTTAAACACTTAGATTTAGATTTAAGTACTTACTAACTTTAAGCTTCAACTAGGTTTAACTGTACTTCTCAAAGTAATATGTGGAAACGTCGTGGATTGTACTTTAACTTATTTTATTATGTACCTAGCCAGTAAGACACAATGTACAATTGTTTGTTTTCCCGAATAAAATAAAATAAAATAAAATAAAATAAAATAGTCTGTGGTATATGTGTGAATTTATAGACGAAATAGTTCTGATTGAAACATTTTAATTCACTAAACGCTAACTTCGATATGACTAAATAAATTGCTTACTTACACTTAATTGTTAAGTTAATTAAGGTTTTTTTAAAGTCTTGATTTCCAGCAATCTTGCGTGTCAACAAAAATATTTTAAAATTTTCCATACGGCTGAATCGTGACATACAAACCCAGCGGCAAAATGTGACAGAATTTCAAATAAGGTACCAATATATCACCAAACTCAGCAACAATCGCAAGTGACCCGCGGCGCCCCAAACGACCATTCAAAAGTGACAGTAACACCGGACACTTACACTTAGCAATTTTCCTTTCTGCTAAATTTTTCCATCATAATAGGTTTACCACTTTTGCGGCAGTTTATTTCATGAAACAAAAACGTCCGTCGCTTGTGCATGCAGCTAACAGGGATTAAGAGTTGAAACATTGCGGGCGGCGGTAATAACGCTCTTATTTACTGCGCAACTGTGCAACCCGATATCCTTCTGCCGTCCGAGGGGACATTTGTGGGAGTTGTATTGACTGCTTATTGAATGAATGCCGTTATTCGTAGTGCTTATTGAGTGAATATGTATGGTTAGAGCAGGATTTTTGCAGTCTTTACGTACTAGATAACTTGCTACTTTAGTTGTTAGGACTTCTGTTTGCTGTGATGGTCTTAAGGCTCAAAGTTGTAAGTTACACTCTATTTTTTTTGTACTAGTGTCGGTGTCTTGTCTGTGCCTAAACGAGACTATTTTAAAGATATTATTTAGAAGGTAAGTAGGTACTGTATAAAAAATCGACTGTAAACATATTAATTGAGATCGACTAGATATAAAACACGTCGATTGTATTGTTCTGTAGTTACGTTCAGGAAATATTATACTATAGGTATTTTCCACAGAGTTCGATGAGAAAACTCCCTATAACATGCATTTAATCAAAGAAGGCTCAAATCTCTATCACTAAGACAAAAACAAAACAGTACCGAACTATTAAAAACAGATTAGTATAAAAATGACATCAGAACATCCAAAATGAATAATCGCCTCGCCAAACCGCCTGTAACCAATTTTCACGGATATTTTAAAACTTTACATCTCAAACAATGTTTGCCGAAACTCCGCTTACTCAAATCGATTTCTAAACTAATCGCAATCACAAAACTTGCAAGTCATCTCCAAGTCGGTGCCTCTTTGGAACAAAGATACGTCTTTAGAACTCCTTTTTGTAGCTCTCCGATTTATATGAAAGTCGTGAGAACGGCTTGAGTTCGATTCTTAGATGACAGGAATTTTGTTTAAGTATCCTCATATTCATTTGAATTACATTAACTATTTGTTTTTACTTTATCATTGTAGTGCAATTTTAATAAAAGATCTTTTAATAAGTACAAAAAAATATTTTGTTTTACGGAAACTTGAATGTCAGTGATTGATAATTATAATGAATGTAAAACGTTCTCTTTGGAACTAAACTCTATATAAATATATCTACCGACTTATGAGGTCTTCATTTAGATTTAAATTACCTTATTAAAAGACCTATACGTCAAATTGAGTCTATATATATTTATAAAAATCAATTGCTGTTCGTGAGTCTCGCTAAAACTCGAGAACGGCTGAACCGATTTAGCTGATTTTGATCTTGAAATGTTTGTGGAAGTCCAGGGAAGGTTTAAAAGGTGAAAAACATAAATAATAAGTAAAAAAAAAAAATTGTTCCTAAACTCGGGAATTAACTTAATTAATTTACTTTTGACAGAACGAAGTCTGTCCGGGCAGCTAGTATCTAAGTATATAAAAATGAAACCCGTTTTCCGTTGTCACGACATAGCATGAAAACGGCTTGACCGATTTGGCTGATTTTGATCTTGAAATGTTTGTGGAAGTCCAGGGAAGGTTTAAAAGGTGTAAAACATAAAAAATAAGTAAAAAAAAAAAAACTGTTCCTAAACTCGGGAATTACCTTAATTACTTTACTTTTGACAGAACGAAGTCTGTCCGGGCAGCTAGTTGTATATAAAATGTCACATTTTTATAAACTTTTGCATTTGATTTGTTTAAATTGTACCTTCATGTACCACTATTAAATATTCAAGTTCAGTTTTAACAAGATTTGGGAAGAGTATTCTTAACTTTCTTCTGTCCCACCCACAGCCATAACACGAACTTACATTGAGCCCTAATTCCAACGAGGCATCGCAAATTACAAGCACCAGGCCTCCCACATAAATCCAACCTTTTCAAGTTAATAAAAATGATTTAAGCACGCATTAAAAGGATCTTTTTCCCGCTGAGAACACGGAATTTATAATGGTAATAACTTGGCCGATTGTCCCGTAATTACGTGTTGTACATAGAAATATTTACAGCGAAAGACACGGTCGGCGAGCCAGGGTAAACGTACAAAAGAGTTGATAATTATAATCGTGCGAGAACAAATTCCACGTTAACATTCCTCGCGGCTCCCGAAGCGTTTTAATTTCGCAGATTAATAACTGGGAGATAAAAGTTGTGTTAAGCGCAAACAATAGTGGGTGGTTATAGCGGAACCGTAAAGCTTCGAAACGTTTAGAGAATTGCGAGATGTCCCCGGGTATACCCGGGTCGCGTTCACTTGCCGCTAAGAAAATACTGCCGCCGTTCATTGTACTTTGACTCGCTTTAGTTTTATTGAAAATTATTGTTCCCACGTTGACTAGATAAATCTTTTGGAATCCTTAAAGACTGCCAAAATGGTTTTAAAGAAGAATATAAAGCCATTCCATTTTTTTTTTGTAATTTATTTTTATTTTTAATAACTATTAGTTTTTTATTTTCATCAATTAATGTTTACTAATACATTGACAATAATTTAGACGAGTCAAACATAGATAGAAAGCACTTTGCTAACAAATGATCCTCATTATGCGTCGCATAAATTCAACAAGGTAATTGTCCAAATCACTGTCAATCTCTAATGACAAAACCGTTTGTCCTCTTAATGGAATCATTAATTTGAAGTTTGAACTAAAAACAGATTTGATTTAGGTACACGTCCTAAACATATTATGCAACCATTGATCGGTAGAAGTTAGTCTTATCATTGCATCACACGGTTTCCGGACAACAAAAGACAATTTAAAATTTCACTCATTCCAGAAACTTAATACATCTTTGCGCTTACAGAAATAGCCATTAGGACATTTTGTTTCAATGAAAAAAATCATTATCTATATTAGAATTTTCTTTATTCAAATTAGGCCACTAAGTAGCCCACCCTTCACCGCTTCCTTTGCTCTAGCTGTGGAGAAGAAACGGCGCAACAAACTCCACAGCAGCACGCTGTCTCTCATTTTACAAAAGTAATAATAATAAAGATTACTTAGGTGTAAAGAATTTGATTCGCCTATTCCTATATTTTTGGTCTAACCCCTCGTGCTAAGCTAAATTACTTGTGTTGTGAGTGAGTTCACGACGGGTGTATAATGATAGATCGCAAGTATGCGAATACCAATCTCAAACTCGGTCGTTCCTTGTATATAGGAGGAGAGGCCTGTGCACAGATGTGACATTTATAGGTAGGTACCTAATTATAATCTCAAAAACACGCAATCTAGTTTAAAATAAATGGAATGATGGCACAAATCACAAAGTATAATATAAAAATGTTTTCTTCCCTCAACGTGTGAACGCATTAAAACTAAATGGGATTTCCGAAACTAAATTATGAGAATATTTGAATAATCTTTACATTATGGAGATGGAATTCACGTAGCGATGATACCACATAATATTTGGACTTTGAATAACGACATAATTAGTCATAAAAATCTTACTTTCTGTAATTTACTCCTTGGTGCGGTGGCTGGCGTCTGATGATTAACGAAATTCTTATTTTTCTCATTTTCGTAACCGACTGTTATTAATCATAGAATGTTGCTACTTGATTTTTATTACCTTGTACCCTGTTATATACTACGCATATATTACGTTTTTGTAACTTTATTTTACGAAGCAAAAAACCTATATACATTTGATTTTATATCAAAACTAAATAATGCAGAAAACTTTAAGAATTGAATGTTCTACAGAGAATATTAATTTGATGATCATTAACAATAATCCAGCACAATTTACAATGCTTATAATGTCAAATCAGTCCTTTACAGATTTGATCAGATCTAATAATGAACAGAATTGATTCACAATAAAACCCTTCGTCGGATAAAGGACAATAACTGGGATTATCTTGTTATGCTTAGAGGCAAATAAAAATATGTTTTTTTCTAAAACAAACAAAGTGTATTGTCACTAAATTGCAAACAGACTATTTGATAGATTTATAGCTTTGATACTTTTTCTAGTAAGCTTACATCGAAATTATAAAACAATATTTATTTAAAATAAAATACATCAAAATATTATTTTATTATTTCATTTAGTTAAATCTTACTTTTTTTTTTCATTATTGGCAATTAGTGTTCAATCCTATAAATGCAAACAGGATTACCAGGAGCGCATAACACTGAAGGAAACTTTTCGACCGTAAGTGGAAGCGTCCCCTTTCTAAACTATTTGTCAAGTGATCCGTGCTTATTGGAAACAAACGTGTCCAATGCCGGGCGAGCGCCGTTGGACATTCTCGCGACGAATCTACCCACAGCAATGTAACCGTTGTTAATTTAAAACTATTCTCATTAGTCTTAGTCTGTCCACCGCAGGATTTAATCGTGTAATGTTACTTAATAACTCTGCTGGTCTTGTTTTCCTAGTAATTTCTGTCGTCTAGCTCGCTAGATTTCGTTGTTCCATTCGATTTTTTTAATGGTGTAATAATTCATCTGCTCTTAAAAATGATTTACGACTTTGCAGATCGCAGTAAACAGAATTTCAGAGCAGCGTCGGAAGCAACTATTTGTAGATTGCTCTGCTAACAATTGCTTTTGGAGTACGTAGATACTACTAATTTATATCTACATTCTGATAATTTACTTGGTTGGTGGTTTTTAAATAATTTTCATATGTAAATAATAATTACCTTTAACCTAAAGCCAATCTGGTCAAATACATATTTGGTAGTTTTTATAGTAGATTTGCACCTAAGTAAATTGCATACGAGGAAATTCATTTGTAAATCGGTAAATCGTAAAAGTGCACGGCATTTACTAAACGTAAGCCATAAAAAAACACATAGACTTTTTGAGCTTACTATCGAAACTATGGCACAAAGGTTTTCAACTCACTACGAACTTTAACGGCTTACAAACTATACTTATAAAATACCTGTTTCTCTCAGGTATGTAGTGACTTAAAAAAACGTTTATGATTCGATTCACTACAGCAACTACAACAAAGAGATACAAAGAAAACAAAATGAGGTTCGAAACTGAATCTCATTAGGGGAGGGAAAACCAGTTGACAACGTCGCCTTTTACAAATCGAACCCTTGAATCGGAGTTTGAATACGTGAATTGAGAATTATAAATAATACCTACATAAAAGAGCACCTTTACAACTGAGTACTTATTAATCTCGGTTGAAATTCTTGAAGAGTGCCTCTTGGCCTAAAGCTCACTGTAAGCCGATCGGTTTTCCTCCCGCTGAACTTTCTTATGTTCCCAAGTAATTGCCTATAATATTTTAATAAGCGCCCAAGATAATATTTTGCCTGTAAGACGGAACTCAAATTCGGGTTGAAAACAGATATTATATCAACATCAATTAGCAATTCCTTAATAATTTAGGCCTATTACTGGAACATGATATTATTGGTTTATTTAATTTTGTGGCTTTGTATTTTATTAGATGTTTCGAGAAGTAATTTTGAAGGGTTGGGTTCACGAAATTTTGTTTCCACAACGCCTTTTGTCCGGAAACTAGTTTTTCGGACATTGCTCCCACGCAATTTTGTCTAGATTTTCTTTTGTAACATTATACAGCCTGTGTGATTGAAAGGTAAAAAACAAATATCTGCTTGTTATAACAAATAAATTTATTTATCTATCAAATCTTTTCTGGCAAATATACTTTTTAAGAAATCCTGTGCCGGTGACCTTGTCATTTCATACTCAGCTACGACGTAATATATAAAACGTAATATGTGTTATGACGCTACACAAATATAGGTATAATGTGTAAATTAATAAATTCGATAAAGCCGATTTTGTGTATTTACAGCTGAATTTGTAATATCCAAGCATTGTGGTTATATTGCGGCAGCGTAAGCTCCTCACAATATTATTACAATTATTAGCTACAGTATTATCATATTTAGAAGAAACGTTCGCTAATAGATGTAGGGATACACTGCTTTAACGCAAAATGGAATCACTACCAATAAAAATCCTGTGAAAATGATCAGAAAACCTTTGTTCGTAGGCTGCAAAACATGCGTTTAACTCCCAATCGAATTAACGGTAGGTACCCCAGAGAACGCGTTGCATCCCTTTTATATTCATGTTTCAAGTCGGAAGTAGATAGGTATTGCAGTGGCACTTCTATAAGACGTTTAAAGCAAGTCTTTTTCTATTATTTCCAGACATTAAAAAAAATGAGAGTAAAAATAGCAATTATTAACATTAATTTGTATTGCTTAAATATTTCAATGGCAAAATAAGTTCGTATTTGATATTACGGTGAAGTTATTTAAATCTCTAAAAACTTCTCTACACAATACACATTGTACCTTTTCAAAAATATTTATGACTTACAAATTCAATTTTTTCCGCTATAAAAGCAACAACAATATAGCCAATTTATTTCTATTTTTACTAAAAGTTGTCAAAGTTTCCGGCCTCGTCACCTGGTCTATAGACAAACTGCTAATTTACTGCCGCGTTTCGCATTTTAATTAAAAGGGTTTAGGTCAACACCGGTGAGGTACGAGAATAAATTTCTAGAATTATTTTGTATTATTGCACGAAATAAGAATCGCTATTCCAATACAACATCAAAACAGTTTGAATAAGTTAAATGAAAACATAGTGAACTGTTGTTATACGATCAATAGGATATTATTAACAGAAATTTTATTTTCTGACTTGATTTATATCCAAGCAAGAGAAGAGAGCAAGCTAATTTAAAAATACAAAATATTCAGAACTAGCTTCTGTCCGCGACTTTGTCTGCTTCGCTCGTTAACAATTTTTGATCTAGAAAGTATATGTCCTTTTCCATAGCATAGGTGACATGCACACAAAATTTCAAAGCTGTCTGCTCGCAGCTTAGCTCGTAAACAATTTTCGTAAAAATATTACAACCATTTACATGTAAAAACGTGGTGTAATAATGTGTTTCAAGAATCTATTCTGATATTAATAATGCGAAAGTAACTCAGTCGGTTTATTGTTACTCTTTCACGGCTAAACCGCTAAATCGATTCTGATGAAACTTAGTGTGGGATAAGCTTGGATCCCAAGGAAGGACATAGGCTACTTTTGTGCTTATAACCGACATCCTAGCAGGAGGAGCCGCGGGCATTAGCTAACGTTTCGCACACGTCTGTCTACCCTTAAACAAATAACCATCGCGATGATAAACGAACATTTCCAATAGAGGTTTTATTCGAGATCAATGTGGATTGAAACCTAATACGGTTAGTGTTGGAAAACAGTAAATACCGAAACTGACACAATGGCGAGGATTTCCCGCGCGCAGATACGAGCACGTTTGGTCGGCTGGTGTCAACACTGCAGATCAGAGGGAATCACTCGGTAAGTATGTACAGCGGAACAAAGCCTAGCCCCGGGCTATGTTACTAGATAAAACGGACGAAAAAATGGAGCTTGGTGTGAGCGATAGTGACGTATTTAGTAAAGATTAGTTAGAATATACATTATGGTGTATACTGCAAGGACCAATGAGCGAATACCGGTTACAAGGTGTCAACATGTTCCGTTTGTTATACGAATATTAATACGCATTTAGATATAACAGGAATAAACACCGAATTTGCTTGATATTTGTGTATTTAAAAAATGTCGTGGTGACCTAACGGTTCAATGACCGGATTCGTAAGTGGTTGCTGGTTCTAGGCAAGTACCAATGTGACTCTTTCAAAGTAATATGGACTTTCTTAATTATTCCAAGAAATTATTGACAAAAAGGTGAAGAAGAACATGGTGAGGAAACCTGGATGCTTAAAATTGGAGTCGGAAATCGCCAACCCGCGTTGAGCAAGCTCGGTGATCAGTGCTCATTCTTCCCTATATGGGAAGAGGCCTGTGCCCAGCAGTGGGACATGTACAGTCTGGTATAATTACGTATTTAAGACAGATTACATGAGAACCAAGCAACAAAACCTAACAAAACATACCAAGGAATAATCTTAAATCGTTTACCCCACCGTGCACATTTTCTATTTTGTCCAATACAACTAAAAGTCGCTTCGTGCAACGTTTAAAAATAAATAAACGAAAAGTCTCTTTAAGTTGTGCATTCACGAAAAGGTCACTGCATACATAAGGGAGCCAATATGAGAGCACTGTCGGAGAGGTGGTTGTTACGTAAAGTACTGAGTTTATGTGAGACCGAGTGAGCGGCGACCGGCGTCCGGGTGAACTCGCATATAAACTCTCTTCAACTTTTCCTTATGCCTAACACTTTTATAGCAAATTTAATCAAGTTGAGTAAGCGTTTATTAATATTAGAGTTTTACATCAGCTTTATATAAAACAGGTCAAGCAGTTCTCTTCTCGTGAAGCGAACGATCAACGATCACATAGCTTCAGGTGTTCTTTCCAAGTTATAGTTCCTGCTAAGCAATAAAAAATAACTTAAAAGAAAGCGATTGCACCCAGTATAAGTTTAAGAAGTACTATGCTTCCACGTTACGTTAGTTTTATTCAAAGAATCGGTAATTATTTTACCGGGAAATGTTATATAATAATTTAGTATTGAGTTGTTGCATGCTTGTTATTACAATCCGAAAGAATGGCCACATCATTCACTAGATAGTCCCGCAGTAAACATAAAACTGAAAAATGTGAACTTTTAATACGATAAATATTCCAAAAACACTTTGTAATAAAAACTGAATCTGTAATCAAGTTGATCGTTACGGTTTAGTAAATCGCCTTATTGGATTAAAGCATAATATTCTATTTGCTAACACTGCGAAGATGTTGGAAATTTATATTTAAAGCAAAATCAGAATGTTATTTACTTTAGTCAGCGCGTTTTTCTGCGATTCAATCTGCAGTAACTTTTCATTGTGCCAGGTTTTGCTGTATAAAGAAGGCCATTATTTTTCGAAAGACATGATTACGTGCTGAGAGGAATCACGAGAAAGCCGGTATCGGGAGGAAGGATGTTCTTAGATAAACTTGTGCTCTGTGGCTGACATGTTGTAGCAAACTAACTTATATTAACCTTGGTAAAATAACCTAATAGCTAACTGATACTTACAAACTGTCTCTATAAACTTAAAGGTAGATAATTCTATGAATATCGGCTTCATTTTTATTCGTGTTTTTGTCGAATTGTATTCAATAATAAATCAATGTGACCGTAAATATAAATTATGACGTCACTACGCTTAATGACTAGTTAGAACGCGAAGGTTCGACATGCCTTGATTGGTTGGTTTTGAGGTGCTTAAATTATTTTGTATGGAAGTGTATTTTATGTAAAAAATATATCATCCTATGTTTTAGGTACATAAGATATTTTTTTAATGTAGGTTATTTATTTTCCTTCTCTGCATTTTGTGGTAGGAACTTTCAACTCATTTCTATGTATGTAGTATCAACATACAATTATAACTAAGCACACAAAGGCTTTATCTTCCATTGTATAGCTATCGTCTTTTTTAAGAGAAGATAAAGAAATTGATCTTTGAGTTTTCCATTTCTACTCAACCCCTACTGATTAAGTAAGAGATTAACTTAACATTATATTTACAAATCTCCGCCACACATAATGCAACCAGAGCCATCACTTAGTCTTTAACGGAACCTCACATCCATATTTAATGGAATGGCGTCAAGGCGGCCATGTGTAGGACGTGTCAAATGCAATCAAGAGGTCCAAAGAGCCTTCCTAATTACTTTACACAGCGCCGCGCGCCGGGCCTCACAGAGTGGCACCTGCTTTAAACCAATCACTATTTATGAATACATCATACGGCTAACGTTGAATAATTGAATTACTAAACGATTGATGTCGCTCTGTTACAGTTTTTTCACGTCAATGGTAACGCGTATACGTCACTCAGTAGTCAGTATTAATGCGTAATGTAAACGCGGGACTGACTTTGACAACATAATTATGTGATTCATAGCTTATTGGTGATTCTGGTGTTTAAGTTACAACACGTGAAGGGGACTCATAGTAACACACATTAAAAACGCGATTAACAATTAAAAGTTTTAGTAAATCGTCATTTTAGCGTTAAATCCAACGCTATGATTGACGAGGTCCGTGGTCGAGTGGCGTACACACCGGTTTTCAATGTATCGCCAGCTGTGAGGTCCCGGGTTCGATCCCCGGACAAACATCTTCTGGTGTAAAATTATCAGGGTAAAATTTTTAAGGTATATTTTTAAGGCTAATGTCACTGTATTGTTACCTTAACAACACATTGACATTAGACACGGTAGTTTTTCGATCATACCATAAATGTCTCCCTTATATTTCCATGTCACATATGTACTTTAAATTACTTTACTCACGCAGCGCAACTTCGGTAACTACTATTTCCATGGGTTCACAAATTCTTCCCCGGGGTAAACTTAAGACATTTACGGAGAAGCTAAAGTGAAGGAGCCCCATCACATGCTTACCCTGAGGTACAGCCCATTGAGAACTTGAATAATTAAAACGAATAACAAGACTTAATTTAATAATCAATAAAAAAAACCGTCACATTATCAAACAAAAAGTTTCCTTGATTTTTTTACAACAGACATCGCCATTAAAAACAAAAGAATAGAAATCACTTCAAATGTGAAACGAAATTAATATTTCTGCATATTTAAAAATAGAACAATGTTTACATATTATTATACTTTGTGATCAAGGCCCATCACAAAATGGCGTCTTATTACGTTAACATCTCATTTACCCGTAACACTCTCATCTTAGGGACGACCTAATTGACTCCGCGCGATAATTTATATAAGTAATCTAATAACAGAAGCAAAATTAAAGCATTTCCTATTGATCTTCACTTGAATGAAAATTCGACGTCATTACCCATATTAGGTAGGGATGGAACCTTCCACTTTCACGCTACCTGTCGAGTTCGAGACCAATAAAATTTTAGACGCCACAAGACAGGCATAGAAATGACGGTAATTGTGCCACCCAGGATTTTCGAAGGCAACCCTACGGACGGAAAAAACGTATAAAAAGTCGGGACATGAATTTCATGAAAGCTTTTCGACTGTTTTTAAAGTGTTTCGGTATAACGAAGTCGCCATGGTTGGTCTAATAAACATATCTGTTAGCTGAGTGAGCTCTTATCAAAATCTTTTCCCAATAATCATGATAAGCTATGAGATAAACGCTGAAAACTGATGGGTTATTTTTTTCATAGGCTTCATCACAATGCAATATAAGATTGTATTTAAATAAATAGTTGAATTGAATTCAAAAACAATATGAACCCACGACTGGTTTTTTCCCCTCTTAATTTTTTTTGTGTCGTGGTGGCTTATCAGTTCAATAACAGGATTCGCATACACATAGTTGCAGGTTTGAACCCAGGCAAGTACCAATGTGAGATTTTCAAAGTTATATGTACTCTCTTAATCATTCTAAGAAATCATTGTCAGATCGTGAGGGAATCTGGATTCCAAAACAAAAAAAAACTGAATCTGAAATCGCCAATCCGCAATGAACAAACGTAGTGACCAAATTCCTTCTCTATATGAGAAGAGGCCTGAGCCCAGCTGTGGGACATTTATAGGCCAGTATTATTATTGTAACATTTTTATACTAATTGCATTGCAAAATGTTATTTTTATATGATAAATCGTATCCATTGCATTTCAGAACAGTTAATTAGCCTATATGAATTAGTCATATAATAAATTACCTACAAGCCGACACACACATAATTTCTTACATAATTGATCATAAATAAAGATTAACGTAATGTTTTGACCGGGATTAAAGCTTATTAGATTTATGGCTGTACGTACATGTGTGAACCCACATTTATAATATTCAATAATCCGTCCCATATACTTTTGAAAAACATATAGAACGAAAATTCATGTGCTCTAAGGCTAGGTTGTAAATAAGTATAAATTTTGAAATAAAACTACTTTAAACGGTTTCTATCGCGGTTTATTTTGATTTTAGTTCCCGACGTTTCAACACCTTCGCAGGTGTCATGGTCACGGGCAGACTGAGATGGTATTCGTCTTGACAATATATGTTGCTCGTTCTACCTTCATATTTTACTTTTAATTTTAATCGTTAGTGTTCCGACCTACGCAATATGAGCTCACTGTGACTTGAAGTCTTGCAGCGCTGCTCTTGGGATTGGTTTTGATTTTGTGTATGATTGGATCCCAAGTAGGTGATATCTTCCAGCCATCTTCTCTAGAAATTCAAATTGAATTTGGCTGGAAGAGTTTTATTTCAATGTCTAATATTCGCGTCAACCTCAGAAAACAAGTATAAATTTTACTTTTCAATAAGTAACTATGATTCAAATAACAGTTTATTTTTTGTGATAAGTTTACCTTTACTGAGTCTAGTCACATGTTAATATTTTATTAACTGTATCGTAGTACACACGGCGTATAATGTACACAAAGATTTGATTTATATTAACGAATCACTACCCATGTTACTCTCATACAACTTGTCATTCACATATAGTCCTAATTGCCGAATACTGAAACTTCAATCAGTTTGAAGCCGCCTTTAAGTCTCATACTGTCTCTGTCACATTAAGGTGTGAAGTAGCGACAGATACACATTTAAGAACATCATAAAGTTAATTAGCTTGTATTCGGGGTATATAAGTCAAATCTTTGTTAACATTATTGGCCGTTTCGTTTGATTATGTTAATAAGTAAGTATGGTAGTTATTATATACAATTTCTGACAAAATTAATAGTCTTACACAGTATGCAGCAATAGCAATATTTTGTAGTTCCAGTAAGCTACTTACGTTGTTTTCGACTCCCAGGCGGCGCGGGGAAGGTAGCTATTGTGCTGTGTAAAATAACAATCCCTTGTTGAATTACAAAAAAAAATCTTTTGAATCGAACCCTACAAAATACTAGAATACGTTTCTAAATAATCACGCGGTAATAATGCCGACTAGCACTATAGGTAGAAGAAGACTTGTATGTTTTTTTGAGAGATAGCAGAATTCTATACATTTTTTCGGGTTCCAGGTTATAGCTGCTTATAGCTTCTTTTTCCTGCTTATAGTATAAAAGCGAAAGGTGAAATTTAAAATATTTTCCGTACTTTTTCGAATTAAACTTACATAATAATAAACTCAGGACTCAGTTTCGTTTTATTACCAGTACCAACAGATACATAAACATCTAAAATAATATTACAAAGGTGAAGAGATTGTTTGTTAGGTTGAACGCGCTATTCTCAGAGAGTACTAGTCCGATTTGAAAAAATATTTTAGTGTTACAATACCTATTTATCGACGAAGGCTAAAGGCGTGCAGCGGTAACTGACACCCACGGGGACGGAACAGCGAGCAAACCCTAGTTTAATAATAAAAAATATATAATGTACAAAGTTCGCAGAGTATGGATCATTATAAATGTTATATGACCTTAACTTCGTAATAGAACGACTGCAGAATTGACTCAAAATGCCTTCGTCGAGCGGAAAATAACCGGCTACCCAGACTAAAACTATTTCTCGATAGAAATTTGAAATCACTCGAATTCTACGAGAGTTTGTACCAGCACGTTTTTAGTACGTACTAAATAATAAGCTAGTTTTTATAACTTAATAACTGGAGTTCAAGTTTATTCAGATATCGTACACTTTACTCTAAACTCTCAATAAAAGTTGCGATATATAAAAACAGCACGTACAAAAAATTCAATAAAAATAATGCAATCGAAAAACGTTTTAATTATAAATACAAAAATGCAAAAATTCCTGTAATTAAAAATCATACTATTTCATTCAAGCAAGATTTTTTTTTAATTCAGTAATCTGCAACACAGGTACAGTATCAAATATTCGCGTTAAAATTATTATAACAGTAAACCGTTTACATGAAGTAAACCTTCTTAATAATAATTAGGATCAGAACTTTCACATGAACAAGTAAAAACGTAATGTTATTTGAAATTGAATCTTACTCATAAGTAAGGTAGGTTGATAATCCTTGGGCCTTTGGGACAGCCTGAAGTAAAGCAGAACTAACTTTGTTGCCGTGTAACTGGGAAACGCGACTTGACAAAACTATACCAACTAAGAATGTTTTATAATAATACATATTATTATGATTCCTAGTAAGCGAGTATAAGTTTAGTGAGAATTGTATATCACAAAAATAAATACAGGAAAATGTATTAAAATATATGAAACAGTGGTTATTACACAAGGCAAATTCTTTCAGGCAACAGGATAAGTATTTATGTAAAATAGTAGAAACAGTATACAAACTTAAACATTATTTTATTTATCACTAGCATATGGCCGTGGTTTCACCCGCGTAGATGTGGTTAACCAATATTTACAAAATCTTGACGAATTATATTCTAAAACCTTCTTCGAGAACCACTCTATCCATTGGCGAAAACAGCATTAAAAAGTGGTGGAGAAGTTTTAAATTATTTGCAAACAGACAGACAGATGTAAGGGGGCTTTGTTTTATAATTTGTAGTGATTATTTTATTTAAAACATTACAATCCAAATGAAAGAACAAAACATATTTATTCTAAAACACAAACAGACAATGACTTAAAAATAAACAGTAAAACAATACAAGTTTTAATAAATATAGTAATAATGTTTGTAGTGACTAGTATTTGTTTTGTTTTTTTTAATTAACTGTTGTAATTTCTTATGAACAAAAGCAAGTATTACATACATAGAGGCTTATTTAACATTATAATTGAGTTTAAAATTGGTAATTAAGATTCGATACTTTATGTCGTTCCATATAATATGTAGAGTATAATTGAACCACAAAATATATATTATATGGTACGATAAAACTCTTACATCACATCGATTCACATCTTAATTAATAAAATATATGCACTATTATAATGCAATACTTAACATTTTAAAATTTGAAGTCCTTTTTCAAATTCTTATAAAAACAAAAAATCGTGTTTCCTTTAAAAAGTAATAAACATACGTATTTCGAAACTCAAATTTGAATAAAATAAATTATAAAAAGCAATATCCATGAAATAGGTCAGACATAAAAATATGCGACAGCCGGATGAGCAGAGTGACATCCGGGTGGTTCCTGATGCTTCCTCATTTCCAATTTTCACTACACGTCATAAAAATAATACGTCATTATTTCGTATGATGCACATCAGTGTAGCGTAAGAAGTTTGTTGGACCGAAATAAATGAAATATGCTATCCTTTATTCTAAATCTTTTTACTTGTTGAAGAAATATAACAGTTCATTAATATCATAGATTTTTTTTAAACACAATATTGTATATATCTGTTACGTATAAGTTTTAATTAATCTTATATAATTGTTTTGCCGTGCCCTACAGGGAAGGACCCTCTACCAGTGACAATGTACTTTTAAACTGTTTACTATCTTATGAAACTTATGGAGTACAACAAAATATTGAGTAGGTATAGAGTTATCAGTTTTCAGTATTTGGTATTCAATTAAAATATAAAAAACTTTGTACTTTGAAATATAATCAGAATGGGAGAAATAAATTACTAAATACTTTTGGTTTCTAGATAAAAACTTTAACGACTTATACTTACTGCCGCTTACTTCTAAAATCATTTTTTCTACAGACTTAATATCTACTATGTAATGCTATATTAGATCATCATGCAATACATGCTATATTAGATCATCATTGTATTAGTATTAATAAATTCAAACATGAAACTTAATACTCGTATACAAAAAAAATAATAATAATGCAAAGCAAAATATTTATTGTAAGATTACTACATAAAACAAGGGTGACCTTCTTCCCGTAGTCAACTACGGCGTAGCATCGTAGAGCCGTAGCAAAAAAATATAAAAGCATCATTTTCAAATCGTTTGTGCAAAATTCATTATTTGCAAGCGCTGGATTCGTGTCGAAAACACTCGCGTTTTAGCTGATTGATTGAGTGTTATGACGAGTGATAAATTTAGCTTTAGGTATCTTTTTTTTATTTGCAGATTTAGTTTGTCCAATTTGTCAAATTACTTAGTGTAGTACGATTTATTTTTTTGTAATTTACTGGCTCGTACAATACTGGTATAATTGTTAACCCCTCGTGATAAGCTAAATACTTGTGTCACGAGTGGGTTCACGTCGGTAGTGCGGGTAATGGGTGGGATTCGAACTCGCGACCACATGATCGTAAGTTTAAGGCCCTAGCCGTTTTAATAAATTATAATATTAAATTAGCACAGGTTTTTATCTAATTTCAAATTAATCTTTGTAGCAAATTAAATACTGATATTGTTTGCTTGTTAAACTGATGTTACATACCGACTATCTTAATATCTGCTGACGAATATTTACAAAACGTGTGTTTATAACAGATAAATGTTTTCATTTTATAGAAAGCTTTTTAGTTTTAATTACTTATTCCCAATTAATAATTATTTCCTAAACAAATTTTAACAATTTAAAATAAATTACATTATCTATCTCTTTTTTGAGGCCTTTGCTCTCCAGTGACACAGTTCGGGTTCAAAATAAATAAATAAATAATATCTCTATTAGTTAAGTTATCCATGTTAGTCGTCTATATTTGTTACCTCAAACAACTACAACAAAAATACATTATGCAGATATTTGCAGCAACTAGCATAAATTGATAATGTTGCATTCAGTAAATCAACGCGCCAGTCTGCCGCACATAACTTAGGCAATAAAATGTATTCACACATAAAATACGTTGTACAATGTTCGTAATTCACTAACAAAGTCAAACTATGCTTCACTAATAAACTAGTAACAATTGTTTGCATCGCTGTTATCTGCTCACTCAATTTGATTTCAATTGTTTACGAAATAAGGTAGTGTACTCACCTGTTCGTAAGTGGACTGAAACTTAAAATAATTTAATGGAGATGTTAAAAAGTTGGGTATTTGCAACACATTCTTAATAAATATAGTTTGTTTTTATTATAATAATTATATACGACCTTGTTATACGAATCAATTATTTTTATGTAAGGAATGTCTACACAAACAAAACTTGTTGTCTCGGCACGTTAGTCGCGAAAAATCTTTTAATTAAAACTATCTGAAGTTTTTAATTAAAACTATTTTTGTATCGACATTGGTATATCATTTCGATAAATATTTATCGTGAGGAAAAATAGTATCAAGAGCGACACGCATTGTCATGACAGACAAAATTTGTCATGTTTATCGATAAACCTACCGACGCGCGCACGCTAGACCTGCAGGACAAGTTTCGATAAATGTTATTTGGTGTAAAAATCATTCATCATCAGCAATCGATTCAGTTATTGATTCTGAATATTTTTTTTTTTCAGGTTTCGCATGTTCTAAAAATTAAGATGATTTATACAGTATTCTTCACAACGGGAGCCAGCGAACGGCCCGTGGCGCCGCGCGCCGCCAAGGCCTGCCAAGGAAGAGGTGGCGGGATACCCGACAGGCTGGTCCAAGTGGCGCGGGACAAGGATCTGTGGAAGGACTTGGTGGAGGCATTTCCTCAGCAGTAAGACCAAAAAGGCCAATAAACAATTTTATAATATTCCAAAGATTTAAACGAACACATTTTAAATTAATACCATTCTTAGTAGCCAAAATGCACTAGCTTTTCAGTTACATGTAAATACAAACTGGAAAAATATATACTTGTTTATTATATAAATGGTGAATTTCACAGCTTCACCGTTCTCACATCTAGATCGAAGAAACTCATACTCATCTTAGGTTCTCATAAAAACGCGATAAGTTGTTAAGTAAACCTTAAGATCACCTCGTAACACCAGTAATTGCATACCTATTAGTATATGATAATACTCACACATTATTGAACATTAACTTTACTCACTGGCAAACTTGAGCGTTTTTATATCCGGTTCAACATCCAACGACTAATTTGCTTAAAGTAATGAGTTTGTTAACTCGCTAATCGCATAAATCATGAAAAATACGGTAATATCCAACTTCATACTCATAGTATAAAAGCGAAAGCTTGTGAGTGTGTGTGTATATTTTTTACTTCTTCACACTCAAACGACTCTACCAAATCAAGTTTACACCCTGGATTTAGACAAAGGCTACTATTCCCGAAGAATTAGACCGCGGGGCACAGCTAGTATGTTATAATTTAAAATATTATCCTGTCGGTTTGTCTGTTAAGATTTCACAGATTTGAATAAAACTAAGTATGGGATAAACTTGGATCTAAAAGGCAAGATATAGCTACTTTTTGTCACGCAGGCGGAGCCGCTGGCAACACCTAGTTTACTATAATATGTATAGTATATCGGTCACAGTTCAAACCTTTATTGTAGAAAGCAAAAAACTACTAGTTATCACTCCAAACATATTCAAAGCACGAAAATGAATGAAATATGGAATACAAATCAAAGTCAAGCTCCACCAGTTTTAATTAAACATAGTCAAAAACCAAGTTTAGCAAATTATTAGCATTTTAAAAATGGTTAAATCCCGTACTTCTTACGAGCAGGTGCACTTGGGTAAAACGAAAGGTTTTTTTTATTTTGTAGGAAAGAAGCATGGTATTATATTTTGTGTGTTAGTTTACAAAAAGAAAAATGGCTGAACTAATGCCAGCCTTGCTTGTATTTGGTTAGAGTATTTTTTTTTGTTCTTTTTTTAAACGACGCCCGCACTATGGAATTTAATCCTTGTGTCGCGGGGGTTTCACAAACATTCAAATCACATGCACAAAGAACACCCAGACTTGGATAAAGTATCTGTGGATCACACAAAGTGCTTGTCCCATGCGGGGATCGAACACGCAGCACGTCGCGCACAGTGGTAATTAGCGTGGTGACCTATACCACTCGGCTATCCGTGCAATTTGTTTCTGTTATTCCATTTATGTTACAATATACGGGTAGAATACACTAAACTGAATATTATCTACATTACAAGAATAAATATAATTATACCTTAATTTATTTTGATCTCTGCACAAGCCATTTAAGTAAGAAACATTTATATATTAAATTCACAGCAGGTATCCATAAATACGTCAAAATAATAAGTGGTTCGAAACCCACCATTGCACTACCGATGTGAACTCTCTCGTAACGCAAACATTTAGCTTAGCACGAGGGGTTAACAATAAATTAGTAATGTACGAGACACATACAGTGAGCTATTAAAAACAACAACTTCTTGTAACATTACAACAATTTATAATTATTTAAGGATTCAACGATTTCATTTTACTCACGCGCATTCTCGGGATCGCCCGACTAGTTTCAGACTCAGTAGGAGTCCTTAATCATGAGCTGACGCGGCGGCGGCGGTGTCGCCAGTCGAACTGACTGAGTTCGACTCGCGTGAGTAAACCGTTGAATCCTTAAATAATTATGAATTCGTCACACGGAAGTGACGGAAGTTATTATAATACCTAATATTACAACAAGTTTATTAAAGTTTAAGTGTCAATAAAAGTCGCATAATGTAAAAACCCTCAATGAATTCTGCGGTCCCGGTACAAGGGACCATGTTTACAGTTGTTGACAATGGTTCCTGGTCCCACCTCTTTGCGGTTTTATCGAAAGCCTTACACCGATGTCGGGCTTACGAATAATTTCCGCCTTGTCTTGTAATGATTGGAATCTGTTTAATTTGACTAAGGGACGAGAAAGATTTGTTTACAATGTCAAATAACTTATTTAGCATAAGTTGTTTAGATTATAATTGAGTCTTTTTTTTTAAGAAATTCAAATGGTATAGGTTTAACTTTGTAACCATTTAATAAAATAATTAAATTTAACTAAAATAATTATATCTTCTTAAAACAGTAAACTGAGATGAGAGGGGCTCGTGGCTAAGTGAACCCACGTTCGTATGGTTTGACCGATTATAAAAGGTTAAGCCACGCTCGCTGCGGTTGGTCCGTGGATGGGTTACCATTTGTTAACATACCGAGACCTGCCCGTGCCTCGGAAAGTACGTTAACGGTCCCGAGTGTCATACAGTGATCTTTCAGTCGTTATGTCAAATTACAATATGACAATGTCTTATTGTGGAATATTGTAGTACCTAGCAACGGGTTGTGGGAGACAGTCGCTCTATGTAAAATACGGTATTTAGCTAAATCCGGTAAGGCTGGTAGCCGACCCCATAGCTTGGGAAAGGCTAGGCTGATGATTTTACAGTAGACTGAGATTTCACAGGTAATAAGATTATGTCGATACATCCATAATATAACGAATGAATATCAAAAATGTTGTGAAAATTTGTACCTACAAGCTCATCGCTTTTATGAAGCACAGTTATCAATTTTTTTATTCAAAATTTAATAGCCAACTTCTACGACTAAGCAACTACGCGAAACAAGAAAGTTAGAACTTAAGTAATAGCACGCGTAACGCCGGAACAGTGCCGACAAGTAGGTATTAGAAATCGATAGTTTTATTTCTTTAGAAACGTATTTAAAATTTACGAAGTTACTTTTAAAGTTTTCTAGCAATGTTGGCCTGACATAACTAGTAAGTATTCTTGTTAACCCTCGTACTAAGCTAAATGGTTGTTTTACGAGTAGGTTCACGTCAGTAGTACAATGTGTAGGATTCAAAACGGCAACCACATGATGGCAAGTCCGACGACCAACTCCTAGTTACGGCCGCTTATTTTTGTTATTGTTGTTACAAGTTACACACTGGCGCCATCTATTCTCTGACTTAAAAGTGTTTACAACGCAAACTTCGGTAAGCACGCGCAGTTACCGACTAGTTATAAAAGTAAAAAGTTCTTACCTGTAGACCACTAAAACGGAAAAGAGATTATGCTCCTAAAATATTTGTGGGGAAAATAATACTGAAGTTAGAACAAAGGCGGTAACGTGGGTTGTAAAGCTGAAGTACAATGGGAGATCCTTTGTTATAGCTTTTCTTTATATACTTGATATTTTACAAACTTGAGCAACAACAATAAATCGGTGATAGCCGAACGGCTACGACAGCGAACACAGATATTTTATGTTTACTTAAATAAATTCTCAAGGTTTTACATAGTACACGAGTATTCGAGAATTAGGAATAAAATACATAAGGCAGTTGTGAGCTTAATTTTTTGGGAAAAGCTAGCCGAACAAGTGTGAGTCGGACTCTCCCGCGAAGATTTCGTACAAAGACTATATTTTTTTATGATTCACACATTTAGTATTTTCCTGAACTGGTAGTATAAGACCATAATACTTGTCTAATTTCATAGTTCTAGGCCAATGGAGAGTACCCTATTAATTTTGATTCCTTTGAGAGAGTTAAAATATATCTACGTTTTTTTTTTTGCGGTATAACGGCCGTACCTTATTTTACGTAAACTTTGAAGTTTGATTTTTTCACAGCTTCTAGAGATGGTTTTAGTTTCAAGTCGATACTCCCACGAGTTTCCGAGATGAAGGATCTAGACAAACGTCTTGAAAAATGATAGACAGACGGACGGACAGACAGGCGGACGAGGTACGAAACCCGCAAAATAATAATACAGGATGACACTAAAATGCCCGAAAATATATATATACCTAACAGTTTCAACCCATACAAGTGAACAACATTCTCCAAGAAGACCAATACAATCCCAAAAAAAAATTGGCCTCCCGGTCCTCCCATACAAAATTTGTGTACTGGACGTTATTACGTTATTCAGCTCAAGAGGGGCTCGTGATAAGCCAGTTTGACCGATAATAAAGGTTAAGCCGCGCTCACCGCGTATGATCCTTGGATGGGTGGAGATGTAAAATACGGTATTCAGCTAAATCCAGTAAGTCTAGAAGCCGACCCCAGCATAGCTTAGGAAAAACGATATCACTTA
Source organism: Plusia festucae (assembly GCA_950381575.1). NCBI lineage: Eukaryota > Metazoa > Arthropoda > Insecta > Lepidoptera > Noctuidae > Plusia > Plusia festucae. Next base: position 5,841,484 of record OX494435.1, on the reverse strand, counting down.
TTCAGTGAAATTGTTCATTTATACATATAGGCTTAATCAGTACTTCATTTCTGTTCCATATAAAATCATAATACAGTATAAATTACGGCTAATATAAACTCACACCTGGAATTTCACTCGGAAATTATTTCCCTGGTTAAAATTATATGGTAGTTAGTTGATACACCTGTCTACGCCTTCTTACGCCTGTAGTCAATTAATCTTTGTTACTCGTAATGAATAGTCTATTTGAATTACTGGGAAATTGTAGATTTCCTTTTATAATTTATAAGGGTTGTTCAGTCTTGCTGTAAATTACGGCCTATATTGTTTGTGATTTAGAATGTTGTTTCATACAAATTAGAGATTGTTAGATTATACCATGTGTTTTCATCACAAAGAGGCAGTGAATTTTGGATGAGTATAAACATTGTTTTAAATATCGTTGACGAGAATCCAATTTTGGTTACTTGCCTCTATAAAAAAAAACATTTCATGTCAATGCCAAGCAGCATTCGTGCAAGTCGAAATAAGGAAACACCAACCTTGCCCTTTACCTGATATTGCACACAACCACAAAACCAAGTAAAACTTACAGACATATCACATACAAAAGCGGCATACCATTCAAGCCCAAACTATGTGTGTCATGCATTATTTATATAACGTACGTTGCCAATTCCGACAAGGTTAGTAGGCCAGCAAATATTTTTTGCGATGCACTATTGCACGTGAAGGAGTGCGAGATTATGGTCGAATGATGTGCTGGTTGGCTGGAGGATCGCCAAATCTAAGCGCCCTGGGAACAACGCGACGTTGCCAAATGCTAACTGATCGATGGCCTTAGGAATTTGCAAGCGGATCCCGGACTATAGATTATGTTACACGCTTCATAATATAGAACTGGCTGGTTAGCTGTTCACGGTTATTATAGTTGAGAGCTCATATTTTTTAATAAAACTAAGAGTGGATTTCACCAAACTTTTATTCCCAGTAATAGGCTTATACTTCAGATAAATATTGATATATTGAATGAGATTTTTAAATGAGACGCCATTTTCATTCCACGAAAAAAGTTATTGAACTTTGGTCAAGTCAGCCCTAAGTTAGTTAGTAACATACATAATATTTTTGTATTCACTATGTATACATTTACAATAAAAAAATATAAACTTAAATTACGTACAAACCTAATTAAACAAAAAACTAAAAAAATCGTCAAAAAACTCATGCATATGCTGGCAGCATGGGCAGACCTCCAGTTGCCACGTTGAATGGCAATACTTATCTTGTTAATAAATATTAAAAAATAGTTATTTGATCCCCACTTCGGCATTCCAACACGTTCACATCAGTAGCATAGGTTATCCACCACGTTCAGATCAGGTGGATTATTTTTAGTGTGTTTGTAGATATCTTTAAAACACAGCGTTGTAATCTGAATGCATGTCGTACGATCGTAAAAAATACTTAAAAAAATCCTTAAATAATATAATAGGTATTTTTTTATTTAGCTAGCTGTTGCTCACGACTCTACCCGCGGCCCCCAAATTTTTTCAAATAAAAAATGTAATCTATTACTCAGGAGAAATGTAGCATTCTCATGGTTAAATTCAAATCTTTCCTCTTTATAATAATAGCATAGATTTCTTATCATTTACTATAAATTATTAATGTCATAACTTAGCTGTTACAAAATTAATAAGCATCTTTCAATTATATACATAAAAAAAGTTAAGTAGGTACTACACGCAACATAATAGGCCACAATCTCATTCTAGATTCGCAGAAAATCCAGCCGCCGGTTGTACCTAGAACCGTCGTAGCTTACAAATATAACAAGTCAGAAATATCAAGTAAGTTCTAAGTTGGGAGTAAAAGTTAACGTGAAACTCGCGAACAAAAGTTAGTTGGATATAAACAAGCGGAAAGGTATTTTAAATTATCAACTATTTATAACTCTTAAAAAAAAATTGCTAAATAAAGTCCAAGGTGTCACCAGCTGTAAAATCCCGGGTTCGATACCCGAACAGGCCAAAGTTGAAAATACTTTTCTACATTGCCTCGGGTCTGGGTGTTTGTTGTACCTTCGTTGTCTCTTATTCTATAACACTGGTGATTTAGCTACTTACATTGGATTCGGAGCAATGTATGTGATGATGTCCATTTAAAAAAAAATAACTTTCTTAATTTAACTTTTCCCATTCAACACATAAACGGTTTTTAAGTATAAACATTCGCCCTTATTTCGCAATTCCTGGAAACTATTTCACCGTGAAAGTCGTATCTTGTTTAAATTAAAACACAAAGACAGCCTTTTAAATAACGATACAATAAAGTTTAACAACAGCGATTAACAAGACAAACCTTTAGGTGGTTACATAACATACTTAAAAGATTAAATCTTTTTTCCTTTTTAGCTGTGGCAATAAAGAAAAACGTGCGTTTTCGTTTGTGACTAAAATTTCCATATCCATAACAATGTTATTAATCCTAAGAAGGAACAGGCTATTTTATGCCACGCGAGCGAAATCGTAGGCAAGAACATAGTCTCAAAAAGAACAAAAAAATATATATAATTGATCAAGACGTCACGAACGGTGTCTTAAGGGTGATCCATAATTTCTAATAGGTTCTTCGCGCAAAATTTGAATCATTCACAAAATCTTGTTGTGTAAAAACCTGGTCACCGCCACACGAATAGACGAGAAAATCGGTTATTGTCACCCTTTTGTCTAGTACCGCTGTCATTCTGAAATGAACGTGGCTACAGAATGTCGCTTCACACTGCATCCGTGGAGCGGATCCCTAATCCCTACTCACTACGTCGAAACTTTGTTTAACCGCCCGTAAGGTTTGAGGTCAACGCCCTGATCTGGGACAAAATTATTGGGATTTCTTTCCGGAAATTCCCTGAATGTAAAGGGTACAACTCTGCTTATTCTTGGAGAAAATATCAGCGTAATGTGTTCCTTAATAGAGAAAAGTTTATTCCATACAGTTTACTACGAAATAGGAAACAATATAAGAACAACGCCAGTTGGTACAAGCCTGCTAATATTAAAGTAATACGACTAAACAAAATGAAAGAATAACAACGGCAACACGATTCCCAACAAAATATGCTGAAATTATCTACCTCCTCCACTATAAAAAGAAAGGAAATCTCTTTGAAATCTGCATGAAAACTTAATTCTGGATTTTATTTTTGGACATGCACGGTTCATTCAAGGTTTTTGCAAGGAAACCTATCAGGTGTTCTTAGATTATTCAAGGAATTAATACCTCGCGAAGGCAGCCAAAGCAAGAAGGCGGTTGAAATATTCAAGAGGGCACGAATCCAATATTCTTGTTATCTAGTTACCGTCTGCAACCAAATTGCATGTTTCAGTGTATTATTCTGAGTTACAGCACTCGTAAATAATGATGACGTCGGAGATTATGAGGTTTGATCCATGTCTGTTGCTTAGGAATTAGCTTATTATTGGTTGGTGAAAGAAGTAGTCTTCTGTACTTTGTATATTATCTTCCTTAGTACTTAATATTAAATGTTAAAATATAATAATAGTATTTGAAAAGATTGTTAAGATTGTTTTCGCCTTAATTATTTGTGTGATAAAATATCCAGGCAAAAGATTGTCAGGCTCATAAACATACAGAACAGTCCCATAGATGATCTCATTTCTCTAAATTCAACCAAACACAAAACATTTTCATGACCTTGCAATTTTGAAGTACATTATCCGTCGAATGATATATGGAGAGAAACTTCATCCACAACGAGAGATCAACCAACGTACCCCGCCCCGTGAGTCCGCATTTGTATGCTTGAAGATTTACACAGCTTATCTCAGTTCCCTTTGTGTCTTGTTTGGTCTATAAAGCCGTGGATATACAAGCCATTTGATCGGAAACAAACTGACGCTCTTCACTGATATGAAAGATTGTTCTGTAGGATTACCTCGTTGAAGCCGCATTGTGAGCACAGCCTTATCGTTCATTCAACATATCAATATGCTGATATTAAAACGAGTTTTGTTATAAAACTAAGTGTGTCACGAAATAGATGTATAGATTTTGGTGTATTGTTGAGGAAAGGAAATCCAATATACGTATGAGTAAATGATGGATTACTTGTGGGTTTTTCCTCATAAGATTGACATTGAAGTAGTATCAATAGGGGTGATAATATTTTTGGGAATCCGTATTGGTGGACTCTTTATGGCGTTATCTGTATATAATTTTGTTTGAGGGTGTTGGAAGCTTATGTATACCGTTTCCAGGGAAAAAGAACCCAAATCAGCACGAGTGTAAGGTTTTCCGGAAGTACGAGAGATAGCTTCTATCTCATTTTTTCAACTCACATATCGATAAAATGTAAACTTTTACCTCAGGATAATGCTTATAAAACATGTTACAAACAAAGATACTTCCAACATGACTTATGAACATCTTCTTCTGCCTAGCCTTTTCCCAAGCTATGTTGGGGTCGGCTTCCAGTCTTATGATCATCAGAAACCAAAAATATATTTTAGGTACCTATGCATGCATATCACGCAACGATAGAATTGAATTTTAATACCAAAGTATACATACAAAAAAAAGTAATCAAGGCGAATGGATCGGAATATTGTTAATACTCAGATTTCACATTCACGGAATTGCGATAACGACACCAAAACCGGTTGTAATGGCATAATGTAATGTTACTTTAGAGAGATTCCCTCGTAGAAAATAATTGCCGAGGTTCTATTGCTTAACCGGGTCACAGGGAAAGGTTCGAAGGCATTCCGCCCCTACTTATACAAGATATCTATTTAATTTGCGATTTGTATCCCTTTTGTGACATTAGCTCTAACTTGTGGTGAGTTTTATATCGGTTGACTTTTTTATTCAGTACTGTAACCAATGAGTTTTTTGTTCGTCACGTTATTGGTGAAATTGTGTTATTAACAATGACAACAGTTGTCTTTGGAAGGAAGTTTATATCGCTCTACCTCAAATAAAATGAACAACTCACAGATAATTTTTTTAGGTAGTACGTTCAAAACATAAGAATATACTCATACATTTCATTCGATCGTTTCGATTTTCGTCACATCGCACGCAAGACACAACCTGTCTTGACGTTTCGTAAGTTATTCCGCCATCACCAAACAACCAATAAAACTTGCGCACTTATTCAGTGGGGGGGGCGACCAGTCGATTTGATGTAGGGAGAATAATCGTTATAGTTATAAGCGACCTCGCGAACAAAAACGTCAATAAACAAAATTACTGATAGAAATAGTCATTATGTATGACTTTTCATTATTTTTATTAAACGCACTTTGTAAAGAAATTTAGGAATAAAATAAATATAAAAAACAAAAATTCAAACAGTCCTCCTTCTCCTCCCTAGAAATACGTACAGATAAACTACATAAAACGCTTTTTTTTCTGTCCTTAGTCCACAGGTTTGACTTTTAATATATGGGTATTATAATATTATATTCTATACAGATGTACCCGGGTATTTGCAATTTTTGCACCAAAAGGATCAATTTTCGTATTTTTATTATTTTAATACAAAAGAGTGAAGCGTGTCAATAGTTCTCCTTAACTTACATAACAGTCTTTACGTTTGTTTATTGATCGTAAATTGTGCGATTGCCTTTTTTCTAATCTTCTAGATACTAATGATAATATAATGAAAATAGTGTTAGCATTTGATCAAATTGTGGATTCCCGGGTGCGACAGTGAAATAGTACCCGGGTACTTAAAATTTCATCTACTGGGGTATAAGCGGACCCGGGTACCATAGTAGAAAAACTTAGTTACTATCATATAAATAGCAATACGGTAACTTTTCCATCGGAATATGGATATACGACTACCTACACCTCAGTTCGACCCTTAGGGAAATTCACGAGAAATGGTACATAATTATGTTTGTTATTCCATTTTTCTTAACCTTATGATACGATTATATAAAAGAATATTAGTTACTGGTTCAACTCGTTTTAGGCAATTTTTCTTTTCCATTTTATTAAAGTTCATAATTATGCAGCTTGCTTTGCTTTCAGATTTTAATGATCTCAACAATGCTATCTGCCCATTCTGTCTATCATTACTAAAAGCAATGGAGTCTAATACTTAAAAATACATCACAGACTACTAAAAAATGTGTAAATGTAATACCTAGAAAAAGTTAATCCTATATGGACCTAACATCTGTCGACTTTTAGCGAACAAATAAAGCTCTCCATAAATCATTGACAGCACAAAAACACACGTTATTTTCAAAGTTTGGTAATTAAGAGCACGAATAGTAGCCGTGATCGAGTGTTGCTCCGGATCGCGGGTTCAAACATTTTGTATTTTTTAGTAAGATTGATGAATTTTAAGGTAAATAATATAGGTCCTTACAAGAGGAGGGGCTAAGGTTAAGTGTAAGCCGTACCGTTTGATCGATAGCAGAGGTTAAGCTTCGCTCGCTGCGGCTGGTCAGAAGATGGGTGACCTTATTTAAAAAAAAAAAAAAAAAAAAAAACTATACCGAGGCAAAATTGTCGTAAATATAAAAAACATGATAAATTTATACACGAATTTCTAAAAAAGTTATAAAAGTTAGTTTATGACGCATGTTCTAGCTCTTTTTTGCAAAACGGGCAGCCCCAATTTATAAATGAAAGTTTTGTCATATGACGTCTCATCTTGTATATCCCTCTCTGTCTAATTACCAATATTGAAATGCTTGTAACTCGGTCAATATGCAAGTAATTGGTGTGCCATTTTTAGAATTCGATATAGTTTTTAGTACATTCTTGATATTTAAAATAAAAATAAAATTCAAATTGCCAATTCTGTCAACCTGTCTTACCCAGTAAAATGTGTTGTGGAGGTCAGATAGGCAGTCGCTCCATGTAAAATATGGTAATCAGCCAAACCCGGTAAGACTGGAAGCCAGGTCTAACATAGCTTGGGAAAAGGCTTGGCAAAAGAGGAAGAACTTTTACATGTATAATGATCCTGAAAGGAATGTTGCCACTATTATCGACATGAAAACAAGAAAAAACGTATAGGATAAAAAAGGCGCGCGGTGGTAGTCCAATAGCCAGGGCGACCGTCTTGCGATCATGTGATTACGGGTTCGAAACCTACCCCATTTCACTACTAAGTTGCACCCACTCGGGTGTGTGTTTTCTTATCGGTAGTAACAGCAACAGTGATAGCAATAACACAGGCATATGCTTATTAGTTACTAAGACTTACCAAGCCAAGTCATAATACACAAATAACAATACATTCTAATATACGTCTCACCTGAAAATCTTATGACATACGTTTTTTATTAACAACACTTCTTGAAGCTACAGAAGTTATAAGACACAAAATACTCCTAAGTACCCACCAAAGCACAAAATCAAAGCAAAGCTATTACAAACAAATTATAAAACAGTTAACAAGTTTCAGTAATTTCCTCGGATACCAAAAGAAACAACCTTTTTCATAAAATCACAACGCAACGGACAAACGAGACTGGAATCTTGCAAATCATAATGTATTGGAAAAGTAACAAGGACAAGAGAATCCCGGGGAAAAAATCCGTTTAACTTCAAAACAAACATTTAATTTGAAATGTACTTCGAATAAACATGAAAACTTTTTGCTACGCTTTGAAAATGCTTGATATTAAGGAGATGTTTTTAATTAAACTTTCTTGATGTTGCGTAAAGGACTCGAGAAACTTGGGCCGTCCAATGCATTCACGGCCGACTACGTCATTATCTGGCTCCCCTTTTATACGCTAACTCGCCTGTCGCATCACAAGTTTGAAAAACTATAAGCTGCGCTTTGAGCACGCAACACCAGTACGACGAACTTGTAAGAAAGCATTTTGAAAAAAAGCAAAAAAAAATGTAATCATAATAAATTATCATAAGGAACTAAAACTTAAACTAGGTATTTTAAATTAGAATAAACCTCATTATTAAATTAGAACCAGGTGGATTGATATCACCATTAAAATTTTTCAACTAAAGTCAATAGTGTGGACTGGCGACTGCGGGCTGGTTAGATTTTTGTTTTTCTTTTTCTTTTCTTTTATTTTTTCTTTAACCCCTCCCGCACTAAGGAATATAATCCACTTAGTTCCACAAACATTCAAATCACATGTACGTAAAAGACTTGGAACAATCATTTGCGGATCACACAAATGCTTGTCCCATGTGGGGTCAAATCCGCAGCACGTCGCGCACAGGGGTAATTAGCGAGGTGACGTATACCACTCGGCTATCCGTGCGTCAATTATCAATTGAAATAAGATTAGATATGTAGGTATTTTTCTTTGTTCAAAACTATACGTTTGTGACAAAGGTAAGGCGGTTTAAAGTTCAGGCGTGATTGTGATGAGGGCATATGTGACGTCATAATTCGGCAACACAGCAGTCATAAGTAACATGGCGAGTTTCCACTTCTTAACTTAAATTCGCTGTATCTAAGAATATTCGTTATTTCGAAAAAGCAAAAAATACGTGTCTTTTATTTTATATTATCTATAAACCGGACATTGAAAAAAAAATCCAGATGCCTACTTTTATTTTTTTCTTTGTCGAAAAATTTAACCGTTATTTTTTAATAATCTTTAGCGGGAATTTTGTAGGGGTTAGGCGATAAGATATCAGTATAAAATCTTTAAGACTATTTTATATCAAAATCTATAACATAGACACAAAAAAATATGACCCATTTGGTCCAGTTTCGGTGTTCATTTTTCATAGCCAAATAAAAGGCTTAACGCTGATACATCTGTTATCAAGGGGCTCTATATAAATTCATTGTTTGGCATTATCACGGCATTATCATTATAATGGAACAACGAAAATGTAACGAAACGCCTTTCGTCCTTTTTTTATATACTGTAGTTATGTATTTTACTTATATACAAAAAAACAACTAGTATTCTTGCTACCCCCGCGTGCTAAGCTAAACGCTTGTGTAAAAAGTGGTTCCAGGTTGGTAGTGCAATGAGTGGGATTTGAAACGGCAACCACATGATCGCAAGTCCGACGTCCTAGCCATTAGTCTACGGCCACTTAAATAAATCTACCCTTCACTTTTTACTCTTTTCACCCTTCACTCTTTCCCCGGTTCCTGATTGGCTGATAAATAAAAAAAAAATTAATCGTCTTTAAATTTATGATTGATTGGTTGCGACACTTTTTATCAAACAATAAGAGTCTAGATCAGTTTTTTTTTTTCTTTACAAGGTTACTAGCAATGTGGGTCGCACATTACTAGTATTATTTATGCTACACCATTTTAACGTACTATAACTACATTCCATAATTACCATACCTTTTTTACCTATATCCACTCCAACGCAAAGATAATTTTAAGGTTACATAATCAGAACACCACTTACAATATTTTAGTAAAAATCCATCAAAACTCTTTGTAATATGTACACTGCCACTGTGTATGCCAAAACACGGCTTAATTATGCGTTATGGCGATAAAAACTCACATAAGCACGAAATAAGCCTATATTCTGTTGCCAACTTACAACAATCTGTAATACTACTACTTAGCGAAATAATAGCTTACTAGCCATTGCCCGCGACTCCCCCCGCAATCTCATAATTTTTCTAGTGAGAAATATACCCAGCCTTTTTCACTCAGGGATAATATAGCATTCTATTGGTAAAATAATTTTTTAAATCGGTCTTGTAGTTTTAGAGTTCATTAGTTACAAAAATACTAATCTTTGCTCTATATAATTCTAGTACAGAAGCATAAATAAATCATCTCCTAGCATATACATATATCTATAGCGACGACAACCCGTTCCTAACTTTTAGGTCCCATAAAAAACTAATAAAACTTTTGTCTAGTCAAACTTACTCGCTCCAAAGGAATCAAGAAAGTATGGCATAACATTTTGCATACAAAACTATGTTAGTTGTAACCTATGCCTTTTGAACAGTACAAAAAGTATGTACCGCCTGTCTGCCAACTCTTATAAGAGCGAGCTGCGTCCGATATACTTAGTACGTTCCAAAACTGACAAATATCTGGAGGGAGAAAGCCACCGAGTGCTGGAACTTGGTCCGACGTGCTCCGACTTCCAAACAACACAACATCGAACACACAGACTCATCACAAATCACTCCATATTGAGTGTTCATATTCAGTGATTTATTCATACGAGCTACGTAACAACTTCTGCACTAAAATTACCAGTAAAATATCGATGTTATTCGCGTTCTATCTAACAAAGTGCGTTTATCCATCATAACTTTGTAATACATCTTAACAAACGCTAAGTTGACGGGCGACGTGGTAATTTGGAAAAGAGGGAAACGTGGCCAACTTTTAATTTACTTATACATAACTTTGTACTCGTGAACGGAATACAAGTGATTTACATTTATCACCACGCCACACAACACCAATTAAGTGGCTGACAGCATTAGAAGCTCCGCAGTACATAAAATATCTGACTCGAGTCTGTAACGAGGGTGTGTATATTAGGATTCTTTACCATCTCCGTGATATTGGGTAATTTGACACAAGCACCTTAACGTAATTTCCCCTGCGACGCTGATACCGTCAGTATTCGAATGTAAAATATACGGAAAGGGAAGCATATATTTTGACAAATGAGACATATAATGATAGAATTCTTTCACGGTGCAGGCGGACGACACTTAGGTCTGTAACTTCAGCAGGCGTCGGCCGATTCTTCGCTGAAAGTTGACTACGTGCCCAGCATCAATGGACGCTGTGCCCGACTTCAGCGAAAAGACGACATTGGAACATCGGCGGATTATTGAAATCCCTTTGTTAGTACAACAAAAGACATGCCAGCGTTCGTATTATGCAAATTAGGGAGCACAACGAAAGAAAACTTAATACGATCCATAGCAATAAATTCGGGCCCAATAAATGCTTACAAAGGTCACAGGAATATTCGTTTTTCGAGGGAACACGTTAGCTCATATAATACCCTTGTTAACAAAAAATATGCCCCGAGAAAGGGACCGTATTGTCAACATTTACGTTTATAATGGCAATAATACCAATTTTACTATGTTCAGATATTCAAGTAGCACAATAGAAAATAACGATTAACATTCAGCAGTGTTTTATGATAGTAATACTGAAAGTATGCGTTGCGTTTGCTGAATACCTTCAAACAATAACTTTTTAATTTACATTTTTATGGAACAACAACACAATCTCTTCGCAATTACAAGTTTTTCTCATTTAAATTGCAAAATATTCAGCCAGATAAAATGATATGTACGATACAAGGAAATAATCACGTAGGTACAAGATGTTAGAAAGTTTGAATAAAAATTAGTAAAAAATTTCATAATTCGTCTCTCACGATACTTTTAAGATATTTCTTCAAAGTTTTGATTCATAAGCTTAGATAAGACCCGTATTATGTAATTTTAGTAAGCTTAAGGTATAATATTAAACAATGAAGAAATATAATATTTTGTAAAGTTACTTCAATTTACAGAATATTATTGTTGTTTGAATTTAAAGGTTATTTCATTATGTCTATAGAATATATGCTCCTTAAAATCATCTTGGACATGTATTTCATAATCTGTGCCACTAAACAACAAAGCCTTGACACTATAAATTATGAGAGCAAGTCGTTAGGATTTCAGAAACGCTAATTTCCTAATTACAAGGCAACAACTATGAAGTACTCGTGTTACAAGGCAGCACCGCAGCTGTATACCTACAAAGTTATCTAATTACTACAAAACAGGACCTCGCCTGTCTTTACAGTTCCTATTATAAGGCAAGCCATTTTATTATACATAATACGTAGGGTATATAGCAAAGAGTCTCACTCCCCAGCTTAGGTACGTTGCGCGTAATTTTAATTGTGTTTTTGAAGCAACAATTCGACAACCCTAATGCGCCGTATCACTTCAAATAGTCAATTATGCATTAGAACAGATCGTCAATGCTTAGGTGATTATTGCGTCAAGCATTAAGCTTATACAAGCTGACTTGAACTTTGTTGCATTTTGCTAGAGTCGCTATTAAATCGTCTTTTGTGGAGTAAAATTTCTGTTCGTGTACAATTATTTCTTCTGTGTTAGTACAAACATACTAGGTTCTAGGTAACTATTACTTCACCGTTATTCTATTATGAAGTGCAATCGGTAACAAAGTGTATTGTTGAATGTTTCTTCGAGCGTAATTCTTCGTTTGTTTCTGCGCGTTCAACTTATTGTATGGCAAGCAATGGTTGGATATTGAGTTTCTTTTCTAGAAAACACTCATATCGATACAAAAAGTAGGTACTTGGTAACGTTTTTATAATAACTTTTTTTGGTATGCTTGATTAGACACGGGTCAACCACTCTTCACTTTATATACAGGAAGTTGCTGTATTCGTCAAATCTAACCCACACTTATTCGCACGCCTATCTGATACTGTACAGAGGAATCGACGAGACAATAAAAGATTGTGTGTTCGTCCTGCAAGGACAGCACTGCTACATAAAAGTGTTATACTGTGCAAAGCCCCGATTATATTTAATAAAATACCAATTTCTATAAGAAACCTAAATGATAAACAGTTTAAAAAAACCCTTAAAAAATGTTGGTTGAAAAGTGTTATTATGATTTGAATGATTTTATAAATGACAAATCTTTCTAATTGCTATTTGACATCACTATTTTATTGTATAATTTTATTAATTGACTATCGAAATAATACCTATTATTGTATAATACCTATGATTGTAAAATTACTTTTAAATTCATTTTCATTTCTAATTTGTACACCTGTCAGGGTAAAACATGTTGGGACCTACACATTTTGTAACACCAATAATAATGTATATACGTATGTTATTATTTTCACATGTTTGGACAAATAAAAATATCTTTATCTTTATCTTTAACCGTCGCACGGCGTTAAGACCACACCTTATTTTTACCTCGAACGGGGTGTAGAAAATCAAAAATGAAACATAGACTAAAAAAAATTATTATTATGTTTAAATCACGAGTAAGTAGAATATAATTATATTAGATACAATTTCTTTTTAACAAACGTATTTGTTAAAATTTACGCAGATTCATGAAAGCTGGGACAAATAATGTTGGTTACACAGAAAATCACAGGTAATTGGAAAAATGCTTTGCAGATGATCAGGAATAAGTTTCAGAAGACCAATTCATCATCATCATATCAGCCATAAGACGTCCACTGCTGAACATAGGCCTCCCCCAATGACCTCCAGATTGGCCGGTCGGAAGCGACCTGCATCCAGCGGCTTCCTGCGACCTTTATCAGGTCATCTGCCCACCTTGTGGGTGGACGTCCTACGCTGCGCTTGCCGGTACGTGGCCTCCATTCGAGAACCTTTCTGCCCCATCGGCCGTCAGTTCTACGCACTATGTGCCCCGCCCACTGCCACTTCAGCTTGCTAATCCGTTGGGCTATGTCGGTGACTTTTGTTCTTTTGCGTATCTCCTCATTTCTGATTCGATCCCGCAAAGAAACACCGAGCATAGCCCTTTCCATAGCACGCTGGGTGACCTTGAGCTTTCTTATGAGGCCCATAGTGAGAGGCCACGTTTCTGTTCCGTATGTCATCACTGGTAACACACACTGGTTGTAGACTTTCGTCTTTAGGCACTGAGGTATTTTGGACGAGAAGACGTTGTGTAGTTTCCCGAACGCTGCCCAGCCGAGTTGGATTCGACGATTGACCTCCTTCTCGAAACTGGACCTACCCAACTGGATCGCTTGTCCCAGGTAGACATATTTGTCAACAGTTTCGAGAGTAGAGCTCCCAACTGATATTGGATAGGGCGCAACATGGCCGTTCGACATGACCTTCGTTTTGTCCATGTTCATCCGGAGCCCTACCTGTTGGGAGACTCTGTTGAGGCCTTCGAGCATTGTGCCTAAGTCTTCCAGCGATTCTGCCATGACCACAATATCGTCGGCAAACCGAAGGTGAGTGATGTACTCGCCGTTAATATTGATGCCGAATCCTTTCCATTCCAGGAGCTTGAAAGCGTCTTCCAATGCAGCGGTGAACAGTTTCGGAGATATGACGTCTCCCTGTCTTACGCCTCGCTGCAGAGGAATCGCTCTCGTGCTCTGCTCCTGTACTCGGACCGACCAATTAGTAAATTATTATTACAAAAAATTATGCATATTATTTTTTTACGTACTTATGACGTAAGCGAATAAAATTACAGTAATATATATTTTTTAAGTAAACAATCATTTTAATTGTGTAACGAAAATTTTTGTCTATCGTAACTTTTTGATATTAGTTCTAGATCTGTTATTTCAAATAAAATATCATAATAAATAAATAAGTATAATTCCAACGTTTTATTTAAAAAATAATATTCAATTAAACTCTGCAATAGCATTATTATATAAACACGAACGAGTGAACACCGATAGTACTTACATAATATATAAACGCAGGAACTCTAAACTATAATTAAACTTTTTCAGTTTAAGTTAAACTCGAACAATCATTGCGAAATATCTTCTCAAACGATAAATTTGAATTTGATAAAGTTAAGAGTCTGCAAATGCCTGTTCGAGGGGAATAATGAAAGCGGGAAAAGATGGCGACGGGTGAGGAAATAATCAAGAGGGAAGTAGTTATTGCCCCTCATTTTGCGTACCTACATGGCACACGGCGAATTTTCTTTTTACCTCGTTTAAAAATAAAGTTCCATTGTACGTTCGTTGCTTTTAAGCATTTTTTGTGAGTCAAATAAATCGACTAGCTTTTGGTATTTTTGAATTGGTATTCGTAATGAAAGAAAAAACAAGACTAGTACAGCCTTTTAGTTGTTCCATTTGTATAACGTATAACTTCAAATATTTTTCTACTCGTAAATACTAATTGTTATCACTGACGTGTTTTGAAATTTTTCACGTGTGAAACTATTTCATCGCTAATCAAGGCAAAGATTTTATAGGTGCATGTTTGTAAAATATGAAACCAATATATTATGATAACAAATACTGAGCTAGTCCCTTGTTACATACTATATTTTATGTTATTAAAAGCTATTAATTTGTTTTATAACCTATGTGTGTAACAGAAATAAATGGTTTAAATAACTAATTACTAACAAAGCCGATCATTTAATCTACAATAAATAAAAAATTGTTTCATATAAATTATTAACGCTTACGACTCGGCACATTTACCTACATAACAAAGGAACATTCTTCACTATTTTGGGAATACTCATAAGCACTTCACTGCTTGCCTGTACCTATTCAAAAAGAAAATTTTCAGGTAGCGTGCAATGCAGACATGAATGAAGTCGAATTTTTCATAACTCCAGCCGAAAACAATACGTAGATGAAATGAAGCTTGCAGTATAATATTACACGTACTTTTGTTCGAAAAACAATAGTTACGCCGGCGAAATTATGTACGACTTTTATTAAAAAAACTTTTTGTACGAAGATTCGGGAGCGGGATATTGAAATGCCATTGTTGGGAGAATATTCTAAGGCTTAGTTTTTAGGTTTCGTATCTTTGTTTGGACAACAATAGAACGATAGAACTGCAACTAGTTATATGAGAATTTGCAAAACACATGTTTGTTTTATCAAAATTTTAGTTCAAACCTTGTCAGTCTATATTTTAATAAAATACCTAACCAACAGCACAACAGCGAATAAAACTAGCAATATATTTTTTTAATTATTATTAGCACAATAGTAAAAAATCGAATTAAGAAACCTACGCGATGTGGCCTTTTCATTTTCAATGTTATTTCGAACGCACATTAGTGTTGACAGGTTGACATTGAGAACGCTTTTATTTATAATTCGAATTATCTATATTTTCTATATTGCCATTCACTTGCGTCCTAAAAAAGATTTATTGTAAAAAACTATCCTCGTGAGTAAAAAAAAGAATTTTAGAAGGTATTTTTAAAGCATACATACTCTAAACGCATTAATGTCTCTTAAGATACAGGTTATCCTAGTTTAAGAGGCAGAGTCAGCTTTGTACAGATTTTGTTTAAACACTACATTGTTAAATGATTACTCTTCTACCAAAAATTTTAACCATCAATCTTGGTTTCTGTTATATACCTATCTGTATTTTTAAGTAAATAAAGATTATTATTCTTATTATTATATTAATAGCAATTCTTTACTCCAATCCCTACATAGGTTGTCTAGAACAGATCACAATAATAATTAGTGATTTTACTTTATATCAAGTATTGTGATAAGATCGTTGTACCCGCTATTGATATCAATTTGATTGGTGTACAATACAATAAATAAAATATTCTGATTCGTATAGATGAGATGGAGAACGGTATTCTAAATCCAAAATATTTTTGCTAATTGCGCGCTGGGCTGGCTTTGAAAACGTTTTACACGAAGCCAATACCAAGCCAGTGCTGGCTGCCAGTAACATTGGCAACCATACTTTACGTTACGAATATGATAAAGTAGGTGTTAAAACTATAAGAATATATAAAATGTTTTTGAATTACTCGTTCATTCTTACAGCGCTGATATTTTAATCAAAATTGCTGTCGAAAATGTTGTTTCAAATTAAATAAAATGACAACTATGTATCTTAAGAATTTTATGCGACTCTTTATTTTAATAGAGAATTTAGCTAACGAAAATAATTATGTTAATGATAAAGAAATTCGTGACATTTTTGTCTTTTTTAAAACAGTTTACATATTTTGTTGAAAAAATTTAATATTAAAACCCGGAGGATGTTTATATCACAGATATTTTTCGATATAAAAATAAAAATCTTTTTTATAATATTTCATGTAACAAAACATGCGCTTAAAACTGCACGCACATGCAGATATTTAAATAATTAAATCTTAAGAATTTATTTCTTCTGTATTGTGTTTAAAAAAAAAATACCTATTGGATCAAAACTGATTACCGTCTATTAAGATAAATGTCAGTTAAAGACCTACTAAGCAACGGGAATCAAATTCCGTATTCATTCATCCCAACTTTCGTCCAGTCATTTATCAGTGGAAATGACTTGTGAAAAGCACTCGCCATGTCTATCTACATTTTACTTTGTTCCACATATGGGTTTCAGTCGTAAATCACATCGGCGAGCATACGCCGGCAAATCGAAAAATATGCTCAATAAAGATACCCACAGCATTAGTATACCACCGGGAATCACTCTTGTTACTACCGCATTCGGCCGTGAACGAAGCTTTTTTATTTTTTATCGGAGTATTAGGCTTTATATCAAGTATTGTTGCCAGTTCGTTTTATTTTCGTCGGAAAGCAATATCGCATGGTTTTTTGGTGTTGCCTCTCAAAATATATCTGGAATATTTTCGTTAGTAAATATTGTTCGTTGTTTAAATACCAGAAATTTTGAGCAATAAATATTTACGATAGCGCTAAAACAATTCATAGTAATAACTTAAACTTTACTCAATTCATAACCAAACGCCACATTATCTGAAATGGAACAGCCCACTTAAGATTTTCTTCTCCATTCCCCAATTACACTGAACAATTTTCGAATCCCTGGCTGCGATTTTACGCTCAATAGAGCTTCGCCCAGTATTTACGCGGTACTGACACATCTTACATGCGACCTAACAAACGATGCGACGTGGATACATCGAGTGCTGCCATTTATCTCGGTGACTGGATTCGATGACGTCACACCTCAGTTTGACATCCATCATCTTTGAGCTCACTGAAACATGCGATAGAATCGTAATAGTTCGTTCAGTATTTCATGGAGTCTTCGGCATTTTCATATAACTACTGAATTCCTACCCTACGGTCCACATAAGAATAAGTTTTCCTGATTGGAACATTGTAGGTTTCCGTCTATTTGATACGACAAATGTGTTTTGTGTGTTGCAAAATAAAATAACTCAAATATATGTTTTATTGGATGTATCTTGTGTTCATATAAATCACAAAACTTCCCTTAAGGTACAGAAGCCCCAATTCCTATTGTTACATTTTCCTACACAAGATAAGAAAATACTTATTTGTCAACACAACGCATTGTTAGCTTCGAACATAGTAAAGCTATAGAACCTCATTCCCTTTAACTATATTAACTTAATAGCCGAAACACATTACAAAAAATCCAATGCCGTTAAAAGCAAGCCACAACAGGCGAAGCCGACAAAAACTCCAACACAAATGGTATATATCGACGTCATCATTTCCAGAAATACCGAATACCGAACAATGAGTTCTCGAAAAATCTGGAAAAACGTAGTCTCATGTGGAACGTGTTGTCACGACAGAAAAAGCCCTCCATCAATCTGCGGGAACCTATTTCCTAACATGGCACCGTTCTTTCATATCACGCCATAGCATTTCAGATATTGGCGAACGTATTACGACTATATTCAACACTTTTTGGGACGTCGCGGTATTTTTTCTCTAACACAGAGTAATGTGCTTTGTGGATTGTCGGTGTCACGATCACCTGTGCAGTGATTTGAAGTATTGGATTCTTGAAATAGTACGGTTTTTACGGATTGGGAATTTAAGAGGATTGGTGCGGTCTTAGTTTCCTATGCGTTTTTAAGTATACAGTACCTACTCAAGTGTGTGTAGATATAATTATATAAAAAATTTGAATATAAAAGTTACTGTTAAGAATATAAATACGGTAAAAGATAACCTGAAAGAAAAATACAAGCACTACAGACTCAAGCCCAATCATCGATTCCTACTGCAGCTTTTAGATTTGATGAAATAAACCAGACTACGTGGGAGAGAGTGCAAGACTTATTGTTCGTAAACCGTACAGTGGACCGGAAATCAGCGGGAAGTTGAAATCGACAGTGGTTTTATTTCTAAGAAGTTTACTTCACTTTTTATTCGATTTTACCGTTGACATGCGATCAACGTTTTTTAAAAGAATGGTATTTTCTGTATGAAGTACTGAGTAAGTTCGATTTACAAATAGTTAGTGGAATTCTTAAAAATATTATCTAATCTAATAAACAACACATACCCAGCCACAAAAAAAAATGTATGTATGTGCAACTCAAATAAATATAAAATATCACACACATCATATTATATTCAACGTACATTGTAATATGTAACGCTAACGGCAATCAATGGAAAGGTCGAGTCCCTTGTAGTTTATCACTAAACTTCAATAGGTACCAGAATCGATTCTGTTTAATGTCTCTATGTGAAATAATGCCTCTTGGGTTTGCGTTCTATTAATACGAATCATTGACATTTGAGGATAGTAAGGGACTTATCACACTGGCGATTTACGCACGAGTAGAAAGCTAAGCGAGCGCACTGCAAGCTCGCTGCGATCTCATCAAGCGATCGACGTTTTATCATGAATAAGTACTCACACGCAGTTTCCTTAATATCTATACTAATATTATAAAGCTGAAGAGTTTGTTTGTATGTTTGATTGGACGCGCTGATCTCAGGGACTGCTTTTCCGATTCGAAAAATTATTTCACTGTTTGATAGCCCACTTATTGAGGAAGGCGAATTAAAGTTAGTTGTCACTAAAATTATTGACGTAATGATTTTTTTTATTCCTTAGATATTATACATTAAAGTGTCAAAAGTCACAGTATAAAACTTAACAGCTGATTTATTATAATTTTAGCTTTCATTAAATTTTTGAAGAAGATGAGTTCAGTGCTGTACGTGAGTGTATAAGAAGACGTCATCGACGCTATTCGCAGTTCGCAAGCCGCAAACTCTGCACGCTTACGTTAAATCCATTTCGCGCTTGTAGCTAATATCTTACGAACTCGTTTCACTTTCAACTCGCTCACAAATCACCCGTGTGATAAGACCCTAATTCGCTCAGGGGCATCAACCTTTTATACCCGGGTCGCTGAATCTATCCGCATCGGGACTGTTATTTGTATGACCTACAGATATTCGATTCGGGTCTTGATGTTTATGTTCTGTGCTAGATGTGCCCGCGGCTTCGTTTGAGTACGAAGTTCGTAGTTTCCGATAGTAAATTGATGTACGAAGTTTATCCAGGATAGTCTCAATAGTAAGTTGTTGAACTAAAAATGAGAAAAATATATAATTTATTTTTGAAACTGTGGAATTCCTATCGAATGTATCTTTACCATAGGTATAAACGATTTATTTCTAAAGGATAAGAAAGCGACCTTTTAATTTTCACTAACCCATAATAAGTACTTACTACACGCAACGCTGTGGATTAAATACATAAATTAAAGTAATGAGAACAAAAAAAAACAATAAAACAAAATAAAAATAAAATACACAACCGAGCAATCCATTCAATACAACATTGTTTGATTTATTAAAAATATCAATTTATCTACGCATCTATGTTTTACTTCCTATTGTTCACAAAAATACGTCAAACAAACAATACAGTTTGGCCTACAAAACAACAACAGGCATTGGGTATATATCAGCATGTAACGCAACATGAAAATATTTATTTAGTGAGCAACATCGAATGTTAAGCATATCGATATTATGATACTAGCGTACTCGACGCGAAATAACGAGCTGCTAACAGTTCAATTAAAATTTAATATGCAGAGCATTTAGCCTTAGAACATGGAAGTAAAATTAGTAAATAATTGAGTCAATCAAGTAATTACTTTGAGACTTTTGTATACATGTTTCACGTGACGTTAAATACGTTAATTAACGTAATCACATTTCTAGATAACATACTATATTCTTTTGGAACAAAGCCCAAACTTCGATATCACGTAGTATAATAAGTATACCTATCTCCTTAAGGCTTGTAACAATTTTTGTCACAAGGGCTGTTTAAGGCAATCGTTATTTAAGTTACAATGCAGTGCCTTCTAAAGGTTCAAAATTGTATGAACACCGCTTGACAAGGAACTTTAGGTTCAATTTTTACGCTAGCCTACTGAACCAATCACAAATTCATACAACCAACATCAATTGACAATACTCGCAAAAAATAAAAAAGCGAAACGGACTTCGTTGTTTTACCTGCATTGGAATACCAGGTCGCAATACAATTAAGATACCATGTTGTCCATGTGACTTTGCTTTATGGTGTTCACGCCGAGGTGTCCGCGGCGCGTAATATATGGGGCAAACATGACGTAATATATGGCTCTGGAGATCAATGAACATATAATGTACGGAATATACAATTATGTCACAGAATGGCCAAAGAATGGCGTATTTACACATGTATTTTACAAAAGAGTTCGTGTGTGATATTGCCGGTAAACATATTATTAAATCAATACAGAGTGAAGATTATTGTATTGGTTTTTGTAACGCCCAAATTAGGTTAATTACATAATATAGGTATATATTCTATACTTATACAAACTTTCGTTCGATAATTGGGATCTTGAGTAGGTAATATGTAATTTTGATTATTTATATAGTACCTATTCAGTCGAGTTTATACAATGATTAAAATTTGATTATTTTAATCTATATAAATAAAAAGAGAAGGCCTGACTGACTGACTGACTGACTGACTCATCAACGCCCAGCCCAAACCCTTGGACCTAGAAAGCTGAAATTTTGCACAGAGGTTTCCTTTATAATGTAGGCAAGGAATAAGGAAGGATTTTTCGAAATTCAACCCCTAAGGGTGTTAAATAGGGGATGAAAGTTTGTATGGAAAAACGTTATTTTTGTAGTTTACACCTTTTACCATTCGGGTAAAAAATGAAAAACCACGTGTTTCAGTATTTTTCGAAATTCAACCCCTAAGGGAGTTAAATAGGGGGTGAAAGTTTGTAGGGGAAGTTCAGTATTTTTAAAGACAGACACATGAAATTTCGTATACGGGTTTCTCGATAGAAATAAATAAAGACGTATTTCAGCGATTTTGAAAATCTACCCCTTAAGAGGGTAAAATAGGGGGATGGAAGTTTGTAGGTATATGAATTGTGTAGTTTTCATAGATAGGCACATTAAATTTCATAGGATTATGAGTTAGAAATAAATAAGACGTATTTCCGAGATTTTAGAAATCTACCCTCTAAGGGGGTGCAATAGTGGTTGGAAGTTTTTTTTAGGAAGTTCGTCATTTTCAAAGAGAGAGATGAGATTTGGTTTCATGAGATTTGGTATACGGGTTTTTGGTTAGAAATAAATGAAAACATATTTTAGCGATTTTAGAATTTTACGCCTTAAGATGGTTAAATAGGGGTTGCAAGGTATTATATTGTGGACTTTATATTTAAAGATAAGGCCATGCCTTTCATATACGGGTTTTTGGTTCGATACAAATAAATGACCATCTAAAACATATCTTTACGATGACATCCGTGTTCGAGTGGCGTCCACAACGGTTTTCAAGGTGTCGCCAGCTCTGAGGTCCCGGGTTCGATCCCCGGACGGGTCGATGTAGAAAATCACTTTTCTACATTATGTCGAGTCTGGGTGGCGGTACCTTCGTTGTTTCTGATTCCATAACACAAGAGCTTTAGCTACTTACTTTAAATTCGGAGCAATGTATGTGATTCTTCTTCATCTTTTCGTGTTAATGATTTTCAAGTTTTGTCTGACCAAAAAGTTGATCAATCTTATTATTATCTTAACGCCATAATATTTTATGAAAAAAATAATTCATGCTCCTTACTTTGAAAAGCCCAGAATACATCAATCTATCCTTTACTACTTACTAATCTTAACTTTACGCGCGTGCGAAGCCGCGGGCTACAGCTAGTTGAAAATATGTTTAAATTGTGCTTATAAAAATTACAAAATGTGTAACTTTTTAATACTAATTTCAAGCACTTAATTTTTGTCTTTTAGTCCAAATTCCCGGTGCAGGCAAATCCATTAGAAAAGTTTTTGGTTACATACTTATGCTCTTTTACGCTCAGTTTTCCACATGTAAGCAGGAAATGTATAGGAATGTATGCCTCTGAGTATAGACAAAATATTAAATAATTTATCTTCTTGATTATTCATATTCATAATAAAAGCTTACACAAATAATACCTTGAACAAGTATCATCAATTGATAATATAGGGGTTGGTATGTATAGTTGTATACACAAATGATATGATATCGGTTCTTTGAGCTATAAATATTTTACTGAAGATTAATAAATACTGGATGATGACAGCCCGCTTATATGGTGATATATATATATTTATTTATGTTTGTTTGTTTAACGTCCGCTATGAAGTATCACGTACTCAACCTCATTATGATATTAAATGGTTTATTATAAAGTTGATTGCAATTTAAATGTTCGATCATTATAATGAAAAACATAATAATATAGGTATAATGCGTATTAAGATTAATATACGGCTTTAATAATTAAAAAACTAAAAAAATATGTGAATAGTTTTATTCACTTTTTGACAAAATTTGGATTGTATTTTTTGTTGTTTGCCATAGTTTTAAAGTCTTTTTTAACATAGATAACCAAGAATTACTTGTCGTGATGGCTTAGCGGTTAAATGTACGGATTTGTGCACAAGCTAGCAGGTAAAGGTTAAAGGCATTTTACAAAGTTACACGACCTTTCTACTTTTTTTAAAGACATCTCTGATAAACGGTGAAGGAAAGTAGATGAGGTAACAAAAAATAAAAATATTATCATTTTTGACAATTGTCTTTCCGTCTCTATTCTCAATGGAAAGCATATGTATCAAGATTATTAGGTGTATTATTGCAATTAACTATTATAATAACTACAAAAGTTAGTAGGTACAATCAACAAGCTACCAAGCACATACAATCATCTATAGCCGTCAACTTCAGAGCTGCAGAAAAAAAAAAAAATTATCTTCCCTATCGAGGTCACAGACGATATAAAAATATACACATAGACATAACCGTTAACACGTCGTAATTCCACAAATATATTTCATCATAGTCACGTTCCGTACAAACGTGTCTGCAGAACTAGAATACGTTCATATAAAAACTTCGCGAAACATTAAAAAAATGTCCGACTGACTGATAAAATTGACATGTTGTTTCGGGAATGTTCACAAACTACCCCCACGAGCTGTGCAGGGTTATCTAAATTTTCCGTTACTGTTGCGATTCGAACAATGCACTCGTTCATTCAATAGAGGTTTTTTATTAAATACTAGCTGACCCGACAGACGTTGTCATGTCAAATAACTAACAGAAATGTCAAAGGCTATAAAGGTTAAATTAGAAAAGTTAATATGGTCATTAACTTTTCTTTAATTTTTTTTAAATTTTCGCGCAACTTTTTTGTTTTTTTTTCTCCATAAGAACCTTCTCCTGATAATAAACAACACGACAAAAAAAGAATGAACGAAATTGGTCCAGCCGTTCACGCGTGATGCCATGACAACGAAAAACGGGTTTCATTTTTATATATATAGATTTGTAAATAAATGAAAAAACTAATTTAGTGATGGATACTGCAGTATTGGATACAACAAGCAATAAAATTCTCATTAAAGAAAGCGTAGTTAAAAACTAAGAGAGAAATTAAAGTATAAGAACCTTTTTTTTTTCTTTTATAAAGAGTACCCGCAATGTGGGTCGCACTGCTAGTAGTCGGAAGTGAAATCATGTGGTAGCCGGTTCAAATCCTTCCCGGATTCGAAAAGGGTCCAGCCTCTAGCCGCTTTTATTATCCGCACAACACTCTACAAAACCAACAATTTTGCAAATTATTTCATTGCATTCACTGGTTACAAAATTATCTACTGGTCATTTTATATTCTACTAGCTGTTCCCCGGGACTCTACCCGTGGCACCTTATTTTTTATTCAAAAATATAGTCTATGTTACTCAAGGTGAATGTAGCTTTCTTATGGTGAAAGAGTTTTTGAAATCGGTACAGTATTTTTTGAGTTTATTCATTACAAACATACACACACACAAAAATACAAATCTGTCTATTATATTAGTGTAGATAGAGAACCAAGTGATTATGTTGAAAATATTTCAATGTGAGGTACATGACTTTTGTAAGACGTATATTTTTGTAAATCGCAGTGCTACTAGTAGGTACTACATGACTTGTGTTCATTCTCTGCACGGTTACACTACGCAGATTGTGACGTCACGTTTCCTGAATCTTATCCGTTTAGGCCCCTAAGCAAAATACCACCCGCCGAGAAATCTTTCCTTTTCGTGAAAGGACGATTGTAGTTCCCTCCTTACTGACATGTTTCTATTTAATACTTTTAAAATATAGTTAATATATACCTAGAACATCATATGCAAAATCAAAATAAATATCAATAAAATATTTTTGTGAAATATTATTTTTCAAATATATAGAATCTAAATACACGAATAGCCGAGTGGTACAGGTCACCACGCTAATTATCACTGTGCGCGACGTGCTGCGGGTTTGATCCCCGCTTGGGAAAAGCATTTGTGTAATCCACAAATGCTTGTTCCAAGTCTGCGTGTTCTTTGTGCATGTGGTTTTAATGTTTGTGAAACCCCCGCGACACAAGGATTAAATTATAAAAAATAATAAATTATAATAAATTATAAAAAAATATAAAAAAAAATATAATAAGTAAGTCAAGTAATATCGATTTAAGGTAGCGGCTTTCATTATTCAATATACTTTATAATGGGTAACTGTATTTCATGAACGAATTAACTGTAGGTAGGTATATACCATGACAATGTGTGCACCGACACAATATTACCTGAATAAGTACTGATTTGAATACAAAAGTTCCAAAATTCTCACTTATAATATCAATTAAAGTGAGTAATTTATTATTAATATTACGTTGCTATTGCCTGTTTGTTTTACAAGCTTATTTAAATTACATCTAAATTATGTTTGGTTCCACTAATGTAATTTAAAATACAATATACGCTTGCTAAAACATCTGTTTCACAATTCATTCAGACGTAAATAACTAAAACAAGTGTAATTATGTCATGTATTTCATGTAGTAATTACGTGTAAAACTCCAACGTACTGTAAATTAAAATAATTCGAAATGAGTTTCCATGCTCATGTTTAATCTACGAGCTACAATACGTAGTAGGAATAGCTACATCGTAGCGGCTACGTATCGTCGTAGCCATTCTACACGCATGGCTTGCGTCGCGCGCCTACCGGAACACGTCAAAGGCCACGGCTAGGCCCGCCTGCCTTTTGTCGCGGCGACGTGAGATGGCTAATTACAAACGACGTATGTTTGCCCCCGCACAGATTACCTGCCGTGTGTCGTATTGTCCCAACGAGACAATATGTACGGCCTGTACTCACAATACATCCACCCGAAATACTCCGAAATACCACCCAAACTTTTGTATCTGCTACTGTTACATACGAGAGAGTATGAGTACTATATTTGTATAGCAATACAAGTAGTCAGATAGGGATCTGAGCAATATAAGCGACGTAAACGACACTTTGAAAATTAACATTTTTGTCATTGCGAAAAAGAAAAGACGTATATAAGTGAAACAATTTTAATAATTTATTAAAATATTAATCAACGTTTTTCATGATCATTCATTTTAATTTAAATATTTAACCTCTATTTTGTGTTATTTTAAACGTATGCAGTAAACTAAAAGGCCCATAGATATAATTACACATCTTGGCAATAATAGGCAAAAACAGCGGTGCTCTTCAATAGGTCGCATCTAATGGTTAGCGAGGGAAACTGGCGGCCACTGCCTCTCAATATTGAATAAAAGCGAAAACATTTTAGGAAGACCTCAATAAAAATTCGAGAGACCTTATCAGTGAGCAGTAAGGTTGATATTTAAACTTCAGTTGGGTTTCAGTTGTAAACTTGTATTGTGACGTATAGTCAGTTCACACGCACGCATCACACATTGTTCGCTCGGGAGAAGAATGATTTTTCTGCCCGAAGCTTTCTCCACAATAATGAGTCACTTGACGTATTGTCCCGCGGGCGCCATCTCGTCCAAATTACGAAGCCATTGTTACTGAGATATTGTTCGTCGCGTCGTGAATATGTGCGAAAGGAAATGAAACTGTTCCCTCGTGAACGTCACTGTTTGTTGGCTTGCCGACACACCCAGCTATACCTACTCCCGTCCCTGAGATCCGCTAAATGAATGCCGTCGCGTGATGATATACCTTTGTATGTTAATGCACAGCGCTTAGCGAGTGAGGCTTGAATACATTATGAATTAGCTTCGCGAGTAATATATTGCAAAGCTCAAAAATATATTATACAATATAAACGCAGACACCTATGAATTTTGTGTTTTAATTAGAAGATAAAATACAGACCAACACGAGTATAATTTTACCAGCTTCTAAATTACATAGTTAATTTGTTTGTTTTATAATATATTGCAAGTACTACCCACACATTCATGGACTAGACAGAAGTATGTAAACAGCGATACGTTATGCTGTAAGATAATAAATAGTGTAAGATCATGACACTGGCTCACGACGGACACCAGGTAATAATACCAGACACATGTATAAATACGTCCCGCCATTTCCATGTTACTTGAATTAACTGTTATATAAAATATAGAAACGAATATTTAAAATCTATAAAAAAAAATGTATTATTACCGCTAATAAAGGTCTTTCTTCTGCCTTCTGCCTAGCCTTTTCTCAAGCTATGTTGGGGTCGGCTTCCAATCTTACCGGATTTAGCTGAATTCCGTATTTTACATGGAGCGACTGCCTATCTGACCTCCACAACCTATTGCTAGGTAATACAGTATTCCATAGTAAGACTGGTTGTATCTATTAAAATAACAAATACAGTAAACAAATTAATTTTCTCTAAACATTTTTAGAAATAAGAACGCTTAAACCTTCACGCTTCGTAAAAATCAACCAAATTAGGTACCTAGTAGAATTTTCTTGCAAAAAATGAGTCCTATTTTTTCCCTAAGAAGACATTAATATTATTTCTTATCTTTAATAATGTTACGCTGTCTGAAGTAGCGCCCTCAATGGATTTTACCTCAAACAAAATTGGTAGTACTTGAGCTATTTGCAAATATTTTACTCTAGATAGATAGATAGATAAGATACTATAGATAGATAAGATAAAAAATTCTATCTGACAACATTTATTTATTTAATAAAACAGACTTCCTAATATGAAAACTATAATAATAAAATAATAAAGCAATTATTACATTATTTACATTGTATTATTTTTTTAAAGAATTTTCTTGTTACTTCATTTCAAAATGTGACTTTAATACTGACTGTTAAAGTAGTATCTTCCGTGCCTCAAAAACAAAGTTAGTCACGGTTACGCCTTGTCTGAAGGAGGCGACGCGAAGTAAACCGTCACTCCGGTTTATTTATTCATCAAACACGTAACGGCAATAACGTATGGAATTAGGTTTATAATCGATTTTCTTTTGTTTCTACCAATATTCTATGTTTTTTAATGTGTTCCACATTGAAGTTGATTTGAGATTTAAGTTTTTCAATTCAATTCTTCTCCATATTTTCATGTGCAGAATAGGATTTCTTTGCCTACAAAAATATTTCAATTTTTTTTGCTTATCATATTTTCTTACATTGCGCAGTTTATTTTCCTCTCATTAATCCCTACTCACTCTAATCTATATATATAAAACTCTTCCGTTACTGACTGACTGACTGACTGACAGACAACGCACAGCCGAAACTACTGATCGTAAAGAGCTGAAATTTGGCATGTGTGTTTGTTGGAAGGAGTAGGCTACCACTAAGAGAGGATTTTTGGAAATTCCCCCCCAAAGGGGAGAAAAGGGTGGTAAATGACAGACAACGCACAGCCGAAACTACTGATCGTAAAGAGCTGAAATTTGGCATGTGTGTTTGTTGGAAGGAGTAGGCTACCACTAAGAGAGGATTTTTGGAAATTCCCCCCCCAAAGGGGAGAAAAGGGTGGTAAATGACAGACAACGCACAGCCGAAACTACTGATCGTAAAGAGCTGAAATTTGGCATGTGTGTTTGTTGGGAGGAGTAGGCTACCACTAAGAGAGGATTTTTGGAAATTCCCACCCAAAGGGGAGAAAAGGGTGGTAAATTGAAAATGTTTATTTCTCAATGGATTCACTTAAATCTTTGTATGTAGGTTCCACCAGTGAAGCAAGTGAGCATAGCATATGTATAAGTGAACATAGCATTTTTTAGACCATGATTTCATGGAGACATATTTCTAATATAATAAAAATTTGATTTTTTTAATGTTTGTTTACACATGTAATCGATAGACCATGGAACAGGCGATAACTAAGTGAAAAACCCAAATTCTGACGGAAGTCATTACTCTACGCGGACGAAGTCGCGAGCAAAAGCTTCGTAATAATCAACTAGACGCTATAACTAGACTATATTTTTTGTAACAGATTTCTAAAAAGTAATTGATACTTGAAGTAGAAATCTCTTACAAAAAATATGTCCTATTTATTCCATAACAAGACATTAATATGATTTCTTATCTTTAATAATGTCTGAAGTAGCGCCCTCAATGGATTATACCTCAGAAGAAAATTGTAGTATAGCACTTGATCTACTTGCAAATATTTTGCTCTAGCTTAAAATAGATAAAAATATTTATATTCAACAACAATCCAACAACGTAGAAACTCAAGATTTATTCTATGACAGACGCATGCCAATTTGTTATCGTTCAACAATGTACGTGCTCTATTTTTGAAAGTTAAGTTTAAAAATAAATTGATTTTCGAGTTTCGAATGTTTAGGAATAAAATACGTGGGAATATTTGAATGTGGAATAGTGTA
Organism: Plusia festucae; assembly: GCA_950381575.1. NCBI lineage: Eukaryota > Metazoa > Arthropoda > Insecta > Lepidoptera > Noctuidae > Plusia > Plusia festucae. The sequence goes on along the minus strand of OX494435.1, from coordinate 5,811,793 downwards.
GTTTCGGTAAAATTAATGTCAATTTTTTTTTTCTATACAGCTTATTTGGCACCGGTCATCAATTTACTATTCCTGTTCGGTAACAAAACAAAAGCAGGGACTTTTAATACAAACTTAAAAAAAATTACATGTATTTTGTAAATATGCAATTACGCGGTTTTTTTAATAGTTAAAAGTTAAATGGCCATGGTACAGTTGCATTCAGCTGTGAAGGTACACACTAATCAGATAATCCACATAAGCTATAGGACTGATTACGGCAAAGGAACAGCTGTCGGCTTGAAATTGTATATTAACCTAGCGTTTAACCTATTTTATTATAGAGTATTATAATAGATTCAGATAAACCGTAATCAATAATAATAATTCTAATTTTCAATTTCCTCTAATCCGATAATGTGATATTTAAAACAAAGAATCTTAATAATATTTTTGCGAAATATTGTACAGTGATAAAATAACCTAAAATAGAACATTTTTTTCACCATCTTCTACAGAAAACAATTAAAAACGGGATCGCTGGCGGCAGTATTTCCATTTACTTAGTTCCGGTTTGGAACTGTGTAAACGGAAGCCCAGGGGAACTCTTAGAGTTATATCACGTCCACTACAATACAATAGTCCACCCACGGGCGATACCCGTTGTTTCATTTTTTATTAAGCTATTGAACCACCTTACTGAATAGTGAGCAACCTTTTTATTCTATTTCACCTTTTTAGAGTTCCACCTCAAAAAGAAAAATTTAGCCCTTTTAGGATATCTTTCTTCTCCGCCTGTCTGTCTATCGATACCCTTTATCTCGGAACGCGTGGAACCATAATTATATTGAAGGTGTAAAAAAACAACCTTCTAAATTTACGTAAAAAAGGATACGGTCGTTTATACCGCCAAGAAGTATATTTTTTTTTAATTTGGCAATTAATATCACCTACCCTGTTTTTCTTTTTTTAAACCGTATTCTGGTACAGGTCTAAAGTTCATGCTTTCTTCAACTGGACTGAATATAAAACGCCAAAGAGGCGACAAAGAAGAAGGATCGAGTGAGTTCATTAATTCACATCATCATCACATTTCTTAGGTCACTACTCCATTAAATATACCTTCTCATTTGATTTGATTTACAAAATTCCCAGGAACAAACTAACCCAATTAAGAAATATCGATCAAAATTGAAACTGATCTTTGTCCGTTCACATTTCTATTTGGCAAACCTAAGATTGCAATCTTATTAGAGCGTCGCCGCTATATCTCGCAATAATTGGATTGTCTTTTGGGTCACAAGTCCACGACCGATAGTGCAACAAAACCAATATCTTCCAATACACCTTGTCAAACAACTCAAAACTGCATCTCTTTCTATCTGAAACAAAAAACAGAGATGGAACATCGTCGAATCGAATTCGAATTGAGCGAGAGTATTAATACTCCATCCTCAATATTGGAGACCAGATGTACGAAACCATTTTATTCTTTAATAGTTCGCCTCACTGTTCGCCTTGTTAACTTTTTAAAGTTCTTTGGAGTTTACTTAATATAAGTTCGGTTGTTGTTTGTATTTAACAATAAGATTGTTGATTGAGTTTGCAGTGTTTATGTTTATAACAGACGAGACCCTCATTTCCATTTAATGTATTAATCTACCAAATGCCGCTGAGTTATAAAGGCTGGTTTATTTTATGGATAGCTACTCCTTCGCTTTTAGGACAACCTTGGTTATAAAACTAGAGGATTATGTGGGCAATGTTCTAAGTCTAGTTATTATCATAAGTAGGCACATAAAATAGGTTTCAGTTGTTATTGCTGTAGATTTCATCTAGTGTTACAAAACGTCTCGGCCAAACATTTTCTTAAGACTGCTGAATGAAATGTTATGTTTTAGTTCTAAAACACAACAAATTTATAAAAAAAAATATTATATAAGATAAGAAATTATTTCTTAAATCCTTCATTTTTATTTGGTGTGAAAATATTTGTCACGCAACCGACAACCGTTGAAAGCACTCGAGTTTGCCCATTGTGAAAATCCAATCGTCAAACAGGTGTTGTGTTCAAAAACTGGTAACACTGGAACTACTTTCTTAATATTCCAAGCACCTTCAGCACAGAACTAAGTCCATTCCCCAATGTCTGCGCTACTTAGTTTCTATTACTTCAATTGTTGTGTTCAATAATAGCGCGGACGCACTTTGGGCTAAGTATTGCAATACTTTCTATGCACAGTTCAGAGTGGCTCCAGATGCGGTGAACGTACACAAGCATTGTTCCATTACAACGGCTTGCCCACGGCACCGGCACTTATTGAACGAGAATCGAATATTGAAAATTGTAAGGTTGCTTTTATCGAACCTCACCTATTTTATGTGAAAGAGTATTTTATTAGTTTCTAGGTATTGCTCAGGTTTCAGTTTTACTTGTTATTAGAGCTAAACCTCATTCGCGGTTCGCAGTTATTTAGTTGGATAAGACAAGGAGTTACGATTACCCTGGAGGAATGAGAATACCCAGACTAGATGTCTCTGTACAAATTACAATGTTCCCAAGGTTCCAACTTTGATTAGAATATTGTATAAGTGCTATTTTACTGTTCTATTCAAATAACGATCTATCTTGATACTCTGTGAAATACTATATTCATTTTCGAGCAGTTTGTTTAAGCGCACTTTTAACTGTTATCTTATGTCTTATTGGTGTTATTCGAATAATTTGTCCAACAAATTAAGTACCACATGAGACAACAACGTCACCAGCAATGCTTTTGCGTGTCTGAGAACTAAACCCGTGGCACGGACGCTATCTGAAAAGTATTCGAATCGACGCGTCACTTTCTCTATGGAAAACTATGTTCTAAATTCAAAATTATAAATATGCCATTTGTATAAACAATAAAAGAAAAAAGTTTCCGTAAATCATTATTCCCAGAAAATTAATAATTATAAATACTTTACCGTATTTTTAATTAATGTAAATCGAGATGAAGAAACAAAGTTTAGTGAGCGCGTTTGTCATAACGGAGATGTCATCTTGTACCAGTTACAAAGTTTGCATGTGAACAGTTTGTTGGTTGTTCGAGACAGTACAGTTTCTTTAATCGTTTCCAGCTCTCGTACGCGACTTGCATTTGTTATGTCAATTAGAAATTTCATTAAGTCAAATTAAAGTTGATATTCGTATGTCATTTTATTTGCGTTTGTATTTGGACGTGTATTCTGTCTTCAGTGTTTTGTTACTTACTAAAGATGATTTTAGGTGACTTATGGCCGAATGCTGAATCGTCGTGAAGTTTAAGGCCGCTGTTAAGTCTCATGCTGTCTCTGTCACTGTAAGGTTCAAAGTAGCGACAGATAGACATTTAAGAACGTGTTAAAAATTTAGATACCTGTGTGTTTCGTGTTAACTTGTAGCTATGTAAGTAAAATGTTAATTTTAATATTGCAAATGGTAGTTTAAAATAATGCTCCGCATTTAAGATTGAAGGTGAAACTTACACGCCATGGAAAATTATTAAATAACTAAAAGGTGAGAAGAAAATAATTTATAATATTAAAACACTTTGAGACTCTTATTAATTGAAAAAAATATTTTTTGCAAATTGTTATTTAGAGAAAAAGGCATAATAACTTCTGGGATCAAGCTTATTTGTATAGGTATTTAATCTTTACATGCTTATTCATTCACATTTATTAAAAATAGGTGCCCCGTGTTAAGTGCCATTAGCATACCCCCCCAAAAATCCAACTGATTACAAAACTCTGTATTGATTATTGTTCTGAAATCTTATACTTTACACATAATTATAAATAAAGGATAAAAGAGTTAATTGCCAATGATGACGAGTCTTGGCTTCGTCTTAGCATTACGCTGAATGTTGCCCACGTACGACAATTGTTCACTATTATCGTAATGCGTACAGATGGCGTTACCTGTCTTAGATATGCTGCGACACTTTTCCTCATAACTTGTGGTTTGTCTTTCATTTCTTTAAGCATTTAAAAGCAAAGTAAAATGGGTTTTGTAAACGTTACTCGTATTACCATGATTGAGATCAAAATTACATCTACACAAAATTAATAGCAATGAAAAGCTTGATGCGAGAAGACTACCTCTGATTTATAATTAATCGTATATTCAATAATTCGGCTTTATAAACCTTATTTATTTCGTTTTATATTTAAATGGTTGTTAATGATGAATTTTATTTTAATGTTTGAAAAACCCCGGAAAAAGTACAGCTGTGCGAGAGTCGCTTAAATAACAACAATAAATAATATCTCTTCATATACATAATAACCACGCCCAAACGAAAACTGTTGCAATACATCGACCACAATGCAAATAATCTAAAATCTACGCCAAAGTAGAAGAGGCGGTAGCCTAATGGCTAGGGCGTCAGACTTGCGATCATATGGTTGCGAGTTCGAATCCCATCCATAACACTACCGACGTGAAACCCACTCGTAACACAAGCATCTTAGCTTAGCACGAGGGGTTAACGAGATTACTAATAATGTGCGCCCCACATTGCTGGTAATCTTTACAAAAAAAAAAGTAAATAAAAGATATAAATACATCAAGAGAAACCAAACCAGAGAGACACACAATCTTATTTAAAAAACTTAAAACATGCAATCACAATCTTATTATATGGAACAGCCAACTTCAAAATAAGGGTCCTTAATATTTTCATAAGAACCATATTGTCAGAATTCTATTTTGCGTATAATGCACCCGTTTAGGTCTCCCCTCGTTTTTATAAAGCGCGGTGGGTGGGAAATTTCACACTAACGAGTATTGCATTGCCTCCGCTCACTTTAGAATATTAGTCCCCTATATTGATAGACTATGTTATATTAAAATTTCAATATATATGAGAGAGACTGTTGTAGAAAAAGCTACTTTATAGTTCTTGGCATCAGTCGCTATAAATCAGTAACAGGTGTTGGGATCTTACATTTATTATGTTAATGTGATATTTCAGTGTCTCAAGATCGTATTATTTAATTTATTTTTTTGGCTTACGAGTCTCTTTCATTTGTTTTCACGTGATTTGTGATTTTAATCATCTTTAAAATATCGTTTGTTATAATATATGTATATAACTTTTGCCTTTTGTTTACAATTCATTGAGTTTTTGATGCAATCCTGGTCTTTTAGAGGAAGAGAGTGTAATAAAAGTTTAAAATTAGTTACCGAATTTAATAGACAGAAATGGCATACCATTTATATTATATATTATATGCAGCATGCAGTAAAAAAACTTGATACCTGTCATAAAAACCAGCACATTTTAAAATTCTGAGTTTTTATTCTTTTCTAAATTCTTGATGAAATAATAAAAATGCTCCGTTTTATATCTCGCCACAGCTTACCTACCGTTGCACGCGCAGAATGGGTACTCGCTGCAGAATGAAATTAAGTTAAATATTGCAACATTATTTTCTTTATATAAATAAATATAATTAACTTAGGGGATAATGATTCAAAACACCATAGAAATAACACAATCCCATGATCGGGTTAAAGACTTTTATTATCTTACGACATTATTTTTTTGGCTTACTAGTCGCTTTCATTTGCTTTAACGTGATTTGTGATTTTAATAATAACATGAAATCGCCAACCCGCAGTGAGCCAGCGTAGTGATCAATGATCGTTCCTTCCCTATATGAGAAGAGGCCTGTGCCCAGTCGGACATTTATAAGCCCGTATTAGGTATCGTGTACTTTAAAGTATACTGACATTCATAGTTACTCGTTCCCATTACTCACAAAGTTCGCGTCCAATGTAAAGTATATAACCTGTTTTCACATTATTTACTTCAGTAAGTTAGTCGGCCATTAATTAAGATCGACGCAGATACAAAACAATTTATGCCTTCATCGGTGCCTGCTGTGCCCAATTTAATTACGAAGCGAGATTGTAATCATAACAAATAGTTCGTCGACGACACCTATACAAGGTTTATGTTTTACTTAAACTACGAATATAATAATGGCCGGTAATGGACCTGTTTACCTTAAAAAATCTTTAAAAGTTAGTACCTACGTGCTAACTTCTTGATAAATACTAGCTTACCCTCCCCGGCGTCGCACGGTAGCACGATAATTAATGCCAATAAATATTCAAAAAAACCTTCATCTTGAATCAATCTATCAACTGCTGTAAACTGCATTAAAATTCGGTGTGTAGTTTAAAAGATCTATGCATACAGCGGAAAGGACTTGTTTTTATATTATGTAAAGATTCATCTATAGATATGTATAAAAAAAAACCTATTTCTCCTGGTCACGCTATAACTTGAGAACGGCTTTAACGATTTCATTCATCTTTTTTTAATGTTTTCTATTAATACTTCGATGATGGTTCTTACATAAAAAAAAGTTAAGGATATCGTCTGCCGTGTTAGCTAGTAGCTTATAATATGAAATAGCAAAGATTTATTATAAATAAAAGCTAGTTTCCTCCATCCCTATTGTAAATTACAGAAAGACCATTTCGTATTATTTTCACGTTTTTATTATACGTCACCCTCACACCGTCTTGACAACTTTATTGATACGATAAGTATACGTTATTTCCAGATATATCGAAAACAGATATTTCATGAATTTTTTTCTCTGACGTAAATTCTTATCGAGTGAGAGATTTAGACACGTTTAACTCGATAAAAAGTTGTGAGCATTGGTGTGCCAAATAATGCAAAACTTTTTCAATTTGTTTTGCAGTTGATATATATTATGTTTTTGCAACTTAATATTCCAATTCAGTATAAAAAGTTCGTGTCACATATTATACTTTAGTGTAATGTATATTATATAATGGGTTAAGAAAAAACATCTTCAAAGAAATGTTATTGAACTGGCTGTGGCCGCTGTGGGTTATAAAACTACAATAGGATAATTAAATGTTCTTTTTTAAACTGTGAAAGGCATCCTAAGTACCTACTAATTACCGACCAACTTTATTGTATGGCTTAGCGACAAACGTAGTTCAAACGGAAAATTTATAAAAAGGTAACGATTTTAACTTACTTCTTTTGCTACCTGCCTGTGTTCTAGTTTTCCCAAAATTTAACCTATTTATGCTAAACTAAAAGAGGTTGCTAAAAAGAGGTCCTAAAACCCACCTACAATATTTTAACCCCGTGTATTTTTAAATAAAATAAGACTTTCCCAAGGAAAATAAGAAACAGAATTTATAATATTTTATCATATATTATAAATTCTGCGAGTATCACTCAGTGATCCAACGAAGGGTTCGGTATAATTAATCTTGTGTCGGTGTCGCTTAGCACTCGCTATGCACGCTACGTCACGCGTCGATAGTTTATACCCAGTGACAAGTGATCTTACACATCCCTGCTTAATGCTAACCATATCTCTGCTGCCGCAACACGTTATAAACAAGATGATAAATTAATGTTTATGTCTGTTATTACCTACGCGACAGCTTTTGTCCATCAATCCTTCAGAATATTTTGAAGAAAATAATGTTTTTTTGGTTTCCTCCAAAAGAAAAAAACGGATCCGATACCTTACAGAATCACTTTGTTGTCCGTCCGTCTGTCAAGATCCTTTTTCTCAGGAACGCGTGAAGGTATCAAGCTGAAATTTATATCAAATGCTCAGGTCTACTGTCCCTTAGAACTGTGAAAAAATGAAACTTCTAATTCAACGCAATCAATATATGCAGCCATAGGTGTGGAGCAACGTGTTATAGCCCATATAAACGAAAAAATGCTAAAACCGTAAATTTTTAATTACATCATTATAATAAAATTATTTTTAGTAATTTTAAACTTAGGCTTGTACGAAACGCTCAGGGCGTGGGTCCGACTCGCACTGGCTGTTTTTTTTTCGCATTGCATCGCTATATTTAGACACAGCTATTTCGCAAGTTTATTCCTGATTGCTTGATTCCTAGATGGAGCACCTATACGGCTGCTTTACCTGATATTAGAAAGGATTGAGAATATGAGATAAGAATCCAGTAAATTCTGTAAGTAAATTAAAGTTAAACTAGGTTAACACTCACGTCTATCAATTTTTATAACAATTCTAAAGATTATCAACTCCGAGAACTATTAAAGTTCGCTCCATAAAACGCGACTGCGTGCAACCAAACTTACAATGTTGAAAATGTTTGTAGAAAACTTGAAAGAACATTGTTTACACTATATCTTTGAGATTGCTGCCATCCCGTTCGATGTTATAGAATTTCAACAAAATCTTCGAGAACGAAATTGTGCCGTGGCTTCGCAATTCCAAATATGTACAGACCCATATCAAAATGTTTGTATGGTATGTCACTGTTAGGATGGGGTTGATCTGAAACAAATGTAACATATTAATTTAAGGGATGATAGGTGGAATATCTAAGTGTCAAGTTAAAATATGAGTGTCTTTCTAAGTAACAGTACCAACGTCCGAAAGTACTTTTATTAGCTTGGTGGTCACCTACCTCCATCTTTGTTGACACGCAGACCAGAGTTAAGATTGTTTTAAGGGACGTGAAACACCTACCCACTGCTTGAGCTCAACAAAAAAGTACTTGACATTTTTTTTGTTTTTTTTTAATACAAAAAAGCTATATTATTATTAGCTATGTGGGTCACTTATAACTTACATTCTTGTTAATTCCTCGTGCTAAGCTTGTGTTACGAGTGGGCTAACGTCGATAGTGATATGGGTGGGATTCGGACCCTCGAGCATATGATCGCAAGTCTGATGCCCTAGCCCTAATGGCTAGGGTATCAGACAGCAACAGTCGCCGCTCGTCGCTTCAATACAGAACTAACAATATTTTATGAACTGCCACCATTTATCTAAATTTAATAAGTGTAATTCGAGTAATTCGAATCTCACTGTGCTCACGGCTAAGTGCATTCGTACAGTGTTTATTTGCTAAGTCGGTTAAAGTTATGCGATCTACATTGGCAGAGGCAGTTGGAAAACTAACAATAATAAAAAAAAACAGAAACAATTTGTTTTTTTTAGATACATTTTTTTTTCTCCAATAATTTGATAATAATAACTCGCGTTAAAGCTCGTTCGTGCTCATCACAAAAAGATTTGTTCTGGGAGGGAATCGAACAGGCCAGTCAAAGAGGAAAGATTTGTATTTTTGTGTGTGTGTATGTTTGTAATGAATAAACTCAAGAACTCTGTGCCGATTTCACTAATTGTTTCACCATTAGAAAGCTACAATCACCCTGAGTAACATAGGCTAAATTATTACTAAAAAAATAGATACCGCGGGCGGAGTACCGGGGCACAGCTAGTTTTAAATAAAACAAATAAACCCATAAAAATTCACTGCAGCCGTAAGAATTAATAACATAATATTATACAATTTCATTTCTCCAGCGATAATTGGTGGTATTATAAATTAAATTACGTACGTGTAAAACGGAATCGTAGAAGCAGTACAAATTTCGTGCACACTCCGTTCCCCACTCGTGAATGGCAAAGACAAGGAAGTTCATTTATTAAGTGCCCGCCAATGCTCGCTCAAGTTTAGTCCGGAATTTTAACTAAATTTCACGCCGCTGCAAATTGTAAAGTAGCAGATTTTTTTTAATTAGACTTGTTTCTTTATTCTCGGTACTGCACTCGTTGAAATAAGAAAAAGGCTATGGATTTATTTCAATGTTTATTCAAACTCTTTGTTAGATGATTATAGTGAAATGAGAATAAATAAATGACTGCACGGATAGCCGAGTGGTATAGGAAACCACGCTATTTACCACTGTTCGCGACGTGCTGCGAGTTCGATCCCCGCAAGGGACAAGTATTTGTGTGATCAACAAATGCTTATTCCAATTCTGGGTCTTCTTTGTACATGTGATTATAAGGTTTATAAAAACCCCGCAACACAAGGATGAAATTCAATATTGCGGACGTCGTTTAAAAAAAAACAAAACAAACAAACATGGTCGATGATTTACTTACATAAATTGTTATTTAACAAATGCATTTTGGTACCCTTCACGCTAATAAGTTTCGTTTAAGATTAAAACAGCATATGAGAGAATAATATATTATTATGTAAATATATTTTATCTTTTTTTGAAAAATAATTACTAAAAATTCTATTTCTTTTTAATTGCCTATGGTACCAACATATTAATTTTTTAAAGAAACCTTTTTGTGATGTTACGTAAAATATAAGAAGCATTTCTGTAGAAGCGCTCATATATTTAAAAGTATATTCTCTGTAACAAAAGGAAGCCATAAAGCTTGCAGTTGAAAAGGTACATTTGCCATTATATTCTGTTCGGTTTGGAGCTGACCGCGCTAGCGAACTCTGGCGGCCGCGGCCACGACCAGACCCACAATAATTATCAACTCAAAAATATAAAAGTTTCATGCTATGGCCCTGGCCACGTCACCAGAAAAAAGGAAGATTTAAATGAAAGAACACAAATTGAAAATCTGGCGATCATTTGAATTTCGAAACATCTTTATTTTTTTTAGTTTAAGTGCTCAGTGTTTGTTCTTTATAATTTTAAATTTTGGAAGTAGCTGCAAATAATAATACAAGAACAAATTCCTTACATAATATTTTAAACAACTTAACAAAATGTAACTACGGTATTTCTTTAAGCACTGGTCACATAAAATTCAACTTAACGTCCATATAATGTGCATTAACAAGTTTAAATTCGTTTTTTCGTCGGATTTCGGTCTCGGTTTTACACTCAGCGAGATAAACATTTGGGCAGTGCCAACTTTTCTTTTACGAATAAATAAAATCCTTCTCACTGCTAGGCAGTGCTAGGTGTAAAATAGGTATCCGATTCCAAAATATATTTGGCAAACACTCCTTGATTTTCTACGCTACTATTTTTTTACTTAAGCAATATTATATGGAGAAAAACGATTATTATCCATCGACAAAATGTTATATTCTATCTTTTTTTATGGCAAGCAAAGTACTACTGCATTAGTCTTAAATACATCTTACCTAATGAAGTTAAACACCCTAATTACATACATCCATGAATACGCATTTTTACTGCAACTCCTTTAAAAAAGCACGATGTATTTATGGTCCATTACCCCGACTATCTTGCTCACTCGCTCAGTTCCTAACAAAGTGCACACTTGGAGCTTTAATTAATAGGTAATTAGCCCACCTTGTTCACGTGCCCTCGCAGGACTCACGAACCAAACTCTCAACTCGGTATTTGAGCTGAGAAATGTAAGACGTCCTATTGACGGAAACTACTGATGTAAGTACATAGAAATTAATATGCGTATAGTTTGTATAGTTAAAGCAATGGATAGAACAGAGGCCATAACACGAATACTGACGACAAAGTGTTCGTAACATAAATGTAGCAATTAGTATGGAGATTTTGAATTTCGAACACTGTTCTCCATGCAAATTATGGCGCTTCAATAAGAATACTTTTGAGATAGTGTTCATAGCGTTCGTGTTACGGGCTCAGGATTCGCAAAAAACTTATCGACAATGTACGTACCTACTCTTAATATTCACTGTTTTAGGTAATTTGTAAGTATTGAAGTTTTCTGTCAAGCAAATAACGAGTGATAAAATCCAAACAAAAATCTGAGTATGTAACAAAGGACATCCTTTTTGCAATACGCCTCAAACTCTCTATTTGGAATAATCAATTAATTGCATAAATACTTAAACTTTGAATGCTGTAATCAGTATTTATATGTCAAAGCAGTTTGTAGGATGTTGCAAGCGGAATTTCTTAACTAAAATACCATTACGCTTGGTTAGGAGTTTATACTTTTCGTAGCAGGAGTAGTTTGAGTGCAGCTTGCGACTGCGGTGTGCTGTCACAGGCTGGCGTGACTTACATACTCACCGCAGCAGGTTGCGTTGCCGTCATTAGCGTAACTGTGCTTTAACGACGGTTTAGCGACTTCGCCTTCGCAAAATATAGCGTGCATTAAGAAAATAATTTAATACTAGAACTAACGTGAAGTTCTTAAAGACATTATGTTGGCTATTGTTTTCTATCACGGTTCAATATTAAATTATAGGTGCAGCTAATTGGTGATTGAAACAACTGCTTAAAAACATAATTACTACGCATTTGACACATCACTTTCATTTTTGCTTCAGTAAACCATCGTAAATCGGTTTTCATTGAATATGAAACTATTATTATGTTACGGTCTATTTATTTCAGATTTCTACTTTTTAATGTCGGGTTGTGAACAACTGTGAAACTTTATGTAGAGAATATATTACGGTATTCATTAATATCGATTATAATATCTTCGGACAGTATAATATAACAGGTATTAGGTATGAAATACGAATACTGTTTAAAATTGATATTATTCTAGTATTTTTTATCACCTAAGTAATTTAGTTAAGCTATACGATAAGCCTGCAAGTCTACTCTTTTTTCTATAAGTGTGATACATTATTTCAACTTAGTCGCTGCATACGTAATATTATCTGCATATATATATTATTCTGATACAGAAACTTCTCAAGCCGTGGTGTAGACTTTGGCTCGGGTCCCAGGATTACAATGGAAACAAAAAGTCTCCTCTGACACCAATAGTATTGATTTACTGTAAACAAAGTATCAGAACAAAATAAGAATTTAGAGATACCTACTGTGAATATAGATTTATATTTTGAAGGCTGCATTGAACAAGTAACTAAGGATAAAGATATATCAACCATTATCCCAAACCCACGCTGACTTATAGTGCACCCTTTTTGCTCCGAAAATTCTTCATTTGTTTTATCTAAACTTATACAGTACACATACATGAGGGGCTCGTGGGTAAGTGTAAGCCGTACGGTTTGACTGATAATAAAGGTTAAGCCGCGCTTGCCGCGGTTGGTCCCTGGATGGGTGACCATTTGAAAACATATCGAGAGCCTCCGTGCCTCAGAAAGCACTTTAAGCCATTGCTCCCGACTGTCATACAGTGATCTTTGATAGTCGTTAATACTACAATTCTGATAACCAGTCTTACTATGGAATACTGTATTACCTAGCAATTCTGGAGGTCAGATAGGCAGTCGCTCCATGTAAAATACGGTATTCAGCTAAATCCGATAAGACTGGAAGCCGACCCCAACATAGCTTGGGAAAAGGCTAGGCAGAAGACGACGGTACACATACAAAGATCAGAGAAATCTTTACGCTAATAAGCGAAGGAGGTTTAACGCCTCCAACCTCTGTTACATAGCTCATCTTCGTTTTATTTAGGCGTTACTAAATCATTGTGTATTTACTTTGAAGGCCCGAAGTGTTTCACCATTTAATTTATGAGGGAAGTTCTCATATAAAAGGGTTGGGCTCGCCCTGTGCGCATGTTGGGCTGAATAAACTTTGACGACTATTTTCATTTCTTATGCATAGTACGGCACGGTTTTATTACTTGTAAATGGGTATCTAAGTAGTATTGGGTGATAAAAATTAAATTTTACCGATAATGGGATCATTTAATTTTATTACGGCGCGGCGGCGTAGAGATTATTTTTGTACTACTTATATTTTCGCACACGTAAGACCTGAATAATTTGATAGTGTCCCTTTGCTGCAGTAGCTACGAGTAGGTACGTAGCTTTGGTAGATGTGAGATTTGTATGATATATTCATACGCGTATAAATGAGATAAGGACGCTACTGTCAAAACACATATTTTACACGTAACTATGCGACTAAAGACTACGTAATTAATCACCACGAGACCTTAAACTACTTAACTTTTAGTTTTCAAAGAAAAAAATATAGCTTTACCCAAAACAAAGGTACCATTCCTATAATTACAAACGACTGTATACACAACGCAATATTCGCTTATTAATCATAATCGAGCTAGAAAGCGCAGCTGCTCCTACACATAAAATGAAACAGATATGTATCAAAAATCCATTAAGAAAACCAAATAACAAGGGTGTAAATCAAGAAGTACGGGGAACGACGCCACACCGGAGCGCAAACCATTGTATATTCTTTTCGAAAACCTATTTAAATAAGTAGATAGATACAAATTATTTTTTAATGCCAGTGTGCATTATAGAAAGAATGTTTCGTATTTCTTTTTAAATATATTTAGCAGGGCACACTTCCAGTCGAGTCGATGTGGAAGAGTTTTTTGATGCTATTTTTTAGTTTTGTTTAATTATTATAGTTTAGTATTAGGTGTGTATAGTTAAGTTGGAAATATTTATAATGATAACGTGTTTACATTAAATAAATCATAATATACTTATATTAAGTTTTTGTTTGTCGGTTTACTAAACAGTTAGCAACATAAAATGTAGTTATAATTACTTAAAGATAATTATGATCAGATTTTCCTTAGAGTATATTTTTTATCCTATTTGTGTTGGAACACAAAAGTAAAAGTCAAGTTAGATTTTCAACGAAAAATCTTTAAAAAATCGTAAATTTTGCTTTAGTTAGTTTACATTGACTCTGAAACTGTTCTAAACTAAACTTAATATCTTAGCGTAGGAATCTCCGACGTCTTGACTCTCCCGTCTCAGCTCTAATCTTATAAATACTTCGTTCACGTGTAGTGAGGTGTCTTGTAATTTAATTCGCATGCTTCCTCTCAGGAAGTGCGATGGAACAAGCTTCATTCATTAAATAGCTTACACGGACACTGAGAACGTACTTATTGAAACTTTACGCTGAACAAACGGAAATTTTAGTTCAAACATTTTGTTGTCTCTAGAAAATTAAAATACAACTAAGGGATTAAGACATAGGTAAATTAGTATCTAGAGATATGGAGACTATATATATTATATGTTGGTGTATATTTTCTTTTTGCAGGGCTTGTCAAAAGTAAAAAAAATGTCAAAAGGTATTTATTGTGAGACGGTGGTTGGTGGTGGAAAAGTTGTTACCTATATAAAACTGCATGATGTGCGATCTACACTGCTCGACCATGTAGGCATACAATAATAAAATTAAAATTAATATTTCCTCAAAATGCCAAATGGTAAGACAAATACTTCTTAAACAATGTGTATATAAACGATCAAAATATATGAGTATAGGTTATACACTAAATTCAACAGTAACGTTACTTACAGTAAGCCAAAAAAATTAGAGGCTGAGCTCTTAGGCTCTCGAAATGATCTCACGAAGCAAACAAATATTTGTAAATAAATAAGGCTTTGTACACCCGGCTCCCGACGCGACGTTCAGTATTCTTCAGGACAACACACGACAACATGATTTATATTCACCATTATTTTTATCAAAGCGAAATAAGCACATGCTATTCAATGGCGGATGCAGCTTATTATCAGGAGTATCTCATTCATCGTTACGAGTGTACGACGTGCTCGGCGAAGCGAAGAATTATATTTCAGGTTCTTTTTCTTTAATGACGTCGATCGAGTTGAACTTCAGCACCCGCTTATTACGACTGCAGCTTAGTACCTTCAGATCCATTGATACGAGACGAGTAGTTCTAATGACGAATTGTATTTTAACTTTGGCTTTTCATGAGTTTTATCGTTGAGTTCTTTATATAATGGTGTTTGCAGTTTATCCCCGAGTCACGTTTAATGATCATATCCATTTACTTATTTTTAAACTCTTCTATTTATTAGCAGTCGCTTAATATTGGAGGAACAATAATAATTGATACCTAGAGCAGCCTGCCTTCATAAATTTCGATTTTAAATATCTATATATTCAAGATAAAAAAAATCGATTTGGTTGTACAAGTTTTTAACCGATGTTATATATTAAATGGCAAATATTTTTCCTGTATAGCCTAATCTTTTTAAACTGTTTGCTCTTTGTTTCTATGAATAAGGAACATTTATGTGCCCCAAAAATACTTTCAAGAAAAGAATTATTACACAATACTGCATCCAGTTCGTATCTAATTGCCTTATTCTTCCTGCTTATGACAGGGAATGCAGTAAATCTTAAGGAGTACGCCCTACCTATATTATATTTATGACTGTGATCGTTAGACCAGCAAAACGCTCGAAAGAAAACAACAAAAGGAATATTTTCACTGTTTTATGCCAGTCATAATAAAATATGTAAACAAGTCTGTGTATACTGAGAATAAATGATTATTTTGGAGGTTTTTTTTTTTACTGAACTGCCCGAATTTGTATAACAATACCTCGGAACCACAAAGGATTTTTCGTCGTTGACATTTGTCTATATACTCACTCACTTTTGTTGAGATTCTAAAGCTTTCTCCTAATTAATTACCTGCTAGTGTGCGTCAAAGCATGAACCAACGTTAAAACAGAAGATAATTAGCTAGTAAATGCAAATGACGACCTCGCTTGAAACAGAAGGTAGGTAGGCTTACAAGGGCAACCATCTTTAAAAGAAAAAAAAAACTTTTTGAAAAGATACAAAGAGACGAGGGATATGTATACTTCCTAATAATTTGACAAATAATCTAATAAGCTACATTTTAAAGTACGCTAAAGGTTTTATTTTTAATATTCGTGCTAATTAATTAAAAAAAAACCTTTTCTTTTAATTTATTGGCTGTCTGTCTGTCTGTTTGTTCCAGCTAATCTCTAAAACGGCTTTACTGATTTTGACACGACTTTCACCGTCAGATAGCTGATGTAATAAGTAACTTAAGACTAATTTTATTTTAAAAATTTTATTTATTTGACGTTTACGAGAACAGGGACAACCTACGAGGATGATAAGCGGGGAACGGCTAGTCGTTCGTTATCTAAAGTCAGACATTCTATAAGCATCTCAGCGACATCTTGTAGCTACTTACATACCTACCTAGTTGTACATAGTATAACGAAACTCCCAACAAGTTTCCTTCCGCCTCGCTAGTATAAGGCAGGCGAAAGTACCAACGTACAAAACTTATCTAGATACAACACTAACTTCCCGATAAAGTTCCGTATCTAATCTTGAGGCTGTTATTTTGTATTTATTTATAAGTTATTTCATCTTTAGATAGATTCAGATGAAAAAATAACTTTATAAAAGTACCTAGGTATTACCAATAGGTACTTCTAAAGAATGAATAAGTAAGAAGGTACCTAAAGAATGAGTTATAATAATTGATTACACAATGTAAAAAAACCGTTCGTTTTGGCATTCTTGATCACATTTTCCAATAATTATGGTTTATGAATTGATTTTGATTATATTTTTTTTGGTCCACCTCTGAGGTTACTCCTATTCTTCTATTTAATCTCTCTAATCAACGCTAATGAGACACAATTGATTTTCTATTGTAATGACGATAACGATTGAATCGTGTTTTGTTTTTAACGTCAAAATCGCCTGAGCTATCACTAACAATTGCTGTGGCACATAGTTACAGTGGAGTTACATACGCCTTAGACATTATGTAGACGAGGTAAATGTGTGTATGCGACTGCAAAGTAAATTGTGCGCACAGCGTAATGCGTTCTACGTCATTACCTAGCTAATGACAATTGAGGACCCCTGGATGCGTATTCTTCTTTCTAAGTTGTACTTTATCAGGAAAGAGTTTAAAAGGAGAACGTAATTAGGTACTGTGGCAATTAAAATATAGCAGTGGCTTGTGGATCTAATTATAAACTGTTCTAACATCTTTTAATAGGAGCTTTTGAGCAGGAATATTTTTTCTGTTCCTTTTACCACTTCTTGCATGGCAGAAAAATATGAACAAATCTTTGTGTAGGTATCTAATATAAGGGCCCTTATGCTAATGCCGATGATGGTTTTTTGCTTCAATCTCTTCAATTTCCCTTTTTAACGCTGATTGCTCCTTAGTAGACCACAGAAACATAAATAACTTCTGTCTCACAGCTATAGCTTCTAATTTCTAAGTTGCAATTAAAAAGTAGTGATTACCTACCTTCTCTCTGGTGCAATCAGCGTAAAAAAGGTAGTAGAAGAGATTGCAGCTAAAACCGTCATTAGCAAACTTAAGTCTTTGAAAGTTCATTCCACGAATTAGTGAAATAAAAGTATCGGGAAGTACCCTTTATATTTCTATTCAAAGGAAATACTTAGTTTTCTAATTACAGCATATTTTTTTCCGTCAAACAGTCTATAAGTACCCAATAGCTTGCGAGAAGTGAAATAATATATTTAATTTAAAACTGTATAGCTTTTTCCGGATTTATCCCTTGATTATTACCTAACTAATCAAGAGATAACTCCGAAGAAAGGTTATAATCGAACTAAACAATTGAAACAATACGGAAGTTTTGTTATAAGTGGTTTGAAGCAGTTAAAAGAAACAGTTAGCAAACAGAAAATTTACAAAACTACCATTACGCTTTCACAGAACATAATCGTCAAGTGTTTTGCAAATTGCACCCTTTTTAACCCTAAACTTAATGTTCATGTTTCTTAGCTTACCTATTCTTCGGCCGATGTATCTTGGCAAGGTTAAAAAGCTATGTAAGATATTGTCATCTCTTTCTCACCCACCGTTTTATGTGTGCTTGCATCGCACGGAAACTGTCTTATACCTCTTTTGAGCCTCGGCAAGATTCGTCGGCTGTATTGTAAACGTAACGTACTTCTTACACTACAGACATTTTTAACACTATCGTATCGCGTGCAAATGGCGATGCTATTTGCTTTTATGTGGGCACAAACATGCCGCAGGCGTAAACATCCAATAATCACAAGTAAAAAGGCCTACTTCCTAACTTTCTGCACTAAAACGAGGCAGTGATTCTCTCACGCGATAAAAAATACTGCCCCGAGCTTCAAAACAGCTAATGCAATACAGGCTAGACTCCCCTTAAAGCTGGGGTTTCTTTGAATTAAATATTTTATTCATTACTACTGCTGAATTATATCAACTCTGGGTAACATGTATGCGTGGACTACCACGTTATATGAGTCATTTACCTAAAATCTATATAATTATCTATAGATAAAATAATTAGTATTCGCTTGGAGGTATAATTATGTATTTACAATAGGTAGGTGTTATAATGTATTTGACGATCTCCGTGGTCGAGTGGCGTACACACCGGTTTTCAAGATGTTGCCAGCTCTGAGGTCCCAGGTTCGATCGCCGCACGGGCAATGTAGAAAAAAAAAACACTTTTCTACATTGTCTCGGGTCTGGGTGTTTGTGGTACCTCGTTGTCTCTGATTCCATAACAAAAGTGCTTTAGCTACTTACTTTGGATTCGGAACAATGTATGTGATGATGTCTACATTTACATCATTTTTATTTACAACTGCTGGTCACAACAACTGGTTTCCTGAAACACATGCTTCAAGCTTACTGCAAAAAAAATACATTTAAACTTCTTTAAAAAAACAACTCCAACTAAGTTAAGGTACTTATTTTGTTCCCTAACTAGGTGCGGTTGGTTCGTTAAGCACTTTCTTCAAATTAACCACAAAGTCCACCCTTTAAAAGCCGGGCTTCGGTGTGGTCAATTAGTATATTATTAGAACCATTATAAATACTTACATTGGAAAAGGAATCTTCTAATATAAAATTCTCGTATCGCAATATTTGTTACCAAACTCCTCCGAAACGGCTAGACCGATTTGTATGAAATTTTGTGTGAATTTCTGGTAGGTCTGAGAATCATCCAACATCTATTTTTCATAACCCTAAATGATAGGGGTGGCCCTCACCAGATTGTTTTTAATTTGGCAGAACAACGTTTGCCGGGTCAGCTTGTATAATAATATTATATGACTGCTTACTCCATATTGAGCTCTTTAGCTATAATTATTTTATTATATGAGGAGCAAATGTAAAAAACACCAAAACTTATTATAAAGGTGAAAGTTTTGAGAATGTGTGCATGATATGATTGTTACCTATTCACGCCCAAACAGCTGGACCAAGTCTGATAAAATTTGGTATGGAGGTTGCTGACACCCTAGAACTAAACCCTACACTTTTTAATACTTTCTAAAATACCGCGAGTAGCACTACGCGGCGCAGATAGCAAAATAATATATATCTTCTTCTTCTTCTTCTTAAAGTGCCTCTCCAACTAGTGGAAGTTGGCAGTCAGCTCCGCATATCTCTTCCTATCTTTAGCAAGATTGAACAGCTATATAGTATATAGATAGATGACTGTGCTTATAATATATATAAGCACAGTCATCTATCTATATACTTATACTATAGTAAATGAAAATGACAACATTTATTTGTCGGCTATCAAAATGTATGTAAAATTAATGTTCTTGCACGACATTTAAACTTTCAGATATCGACGTCAATAAATACATTGATCAACGTGAACAACGACGCGGGTACAGCTAGTTATAACAAAATTTTGCGATATATATTGGTTTCAGGTATTATCAGGTTATCATACACACTACATACTATCAAACTAGATTTTCATATTTAAAACAGAGAAACATAAAGTTCTCCCGGCACTTAAACGGTTGAATTAAAATACCACTACAATATATTTCGAAAATAAACACATACGGACGGAGTTACAGCGTCCCTAGTTTTCAGCGGCTAAAATTAATATGAAACTTTCGCCTTTACGGGAGGACAGAAGTGTGGATGAACACACTTGTAAATTATCACGTCATTTAAGCGAGACTCGGCGGTGCAATTTCATGGTCGAACGAACTACGCGCCGGCCCCAGAGTGGGACTCGCAGAACGCTTCCGACATTAGATGACCCCCGAATGTAATCATGCAGAAAGTTACCAAAATTCTCAGCAGGATTTGATGAAAATAATAGACAATGATGGACGGGTATGTCAAGCTTGAAATATAAGCTACATTGTTCTAAGAAAAGAATATTTAAACTTATGTCGAGGGGAATTCCAGAAACCTTTTTTTTTACTTACGTTCTTTGTCGTGATTTCTTTCTCATTCCAAAACCCTTAGGGTAAAATCAGGATAGTTGCGCCGGGGTTATAGCTGCCTCTATTGTAGTTACTCTAGTTTCGCAGATGAAATACATTTGATTTCATTTATTTATCGGAGGACTCTACAATTACCACTAAGTTATCCGTGTAGCTCTACGCCATTGCATTCAAAGTCAAGGTGCGATGTAAGTTTTTGCGGGATAACTAGTTGTCCTTTTTTCGGCAGGGAATCTAACCTAAACGTAATTTACATGGATTAAGCAACTATCCCCTTTAAAAGATAGTTGTCCAAAAATTTTGAGGTTGTAAAAATCGCCACTGCTATGAAAACATCATTATAAATTTAAAGATTTTAAACCAAAGTATCTACCCATTTACAAATTAAGTTTGCACCATAACATTACTAAGATTTAGTATACAAAAAGTGTGTTTGTGTGTTAAAACTATCCAGCTTATACTGTAGAGGACTTCTTTAAATGCGATTGACGGGACTCCTACGGTAGGTGAGTGATCACGGCCAATGGACTTCCGTAACACCAAAAGAATCGGTGGTGCATTACCGACCCCTAATGGGAAAAGGCCAGAATATAAATCAGTGTGTATTAGGGCGACTCGCAGCTATTTTTGATATAAAATAAAATAGTATTTTTAAGTATGCTTCCTATGAAAAACTTTATATAATAACTTAAGTACTAAAGCGCAAAACAACGACAACAACGTATGATTTTAATTCAATAGATTCGATGTTTCAGACGAAACTTGGGATAACGTAATCTGTTTAATGGAATTGGCATAAAAAAAATCACAGTACCTAACACTTTGAAGAATTATTTTACGAGTAGGTCGAACACTAACTGATTCCATAAGTAGAATTGGAACGCAGTAGCTTCTTACGTATATTACGATATGTGGATGATGTGAACTATTGAAATCTCTAATTTAGTTAATTGCGATATATACGACCGTCATGCTTATATCCCTCAATTCATATTATTGGTGTCAATTATATATTATAACGCTGGTATACCTCGAATGAAGAGGCAAAATTTGGTAAAACTCCTTGTAACACGTAAAAAATTATATGAACAACTAATAATTTTAATCAAGAAGAAGAAACATCTTAATGAGATCTAAGTACCTATTAAGGTACTAAGCACAAATACAAAACCTTCTCAAAGGACGTCTTATGACCACTTTGCTTTATAGCAAGGGTATTTTAAGCCAACATAAAAACAAAAATTAAAGTAAAACGATAAAACAATGTTGAACAAACTTTGTCCATGCAATGTACCTAATACGGCCAGTGTTTCGTACATTTACTAAGTTTGCAAGGAAGCTCTTTAATCAGGACAGAAATTAGCCAGCAACTCCGAATTGTAAAATCCGTTGGCATAATAAAGTCCGACCGCGGCCACGACTGCAAAACTGGTTTTGTTCTATGAAAATGTCTGATCTCGGTACCAGCGTAACTCCCATCTATTATTCCCTTCTCTTTGTCTATAAAAAGTTTTATTTTATGTTCTAAAGACAGAAAAGTATGGCCATTTATAGACTACCTCACATTTAACTAAAAGCCTGCAGCTGCCAGCATTCAATTTGTAAATCAAATTAAGTGAACGCAATCATCCGTACAGCTACATACCTATCTACGTCTTTTTTGTGAGGCGTTGTGAAGCTTTCTCATTGTATCTGCTTAAGAGTGTTTTATTATTATGTAGTTTATATGTAAATTACAGAATATGTAAAGAAAAAAAAGCTTTGCCATTGTTTAAAGAAGAAGTAATGTTTTCGACATTAGGGTGCCTCTTGGCTAGCATTACCTACCTAAGTAAAAATTTGATTAGTTTGTAATAATAAGATCCTAAAATAAATTGTCCCTTACAAACATCTAAGTACCTACTACCTACCTATATTTCTCATGAAGTAGGTATATTCCTCTTTTCTTTACTTAAGTGCCAGTCTAGGTACACCTAGGTCACAATAAATCACCTAAAGGTTCACAGCGTTTACTACTTTATATGTATCATTACAACACAGACCTGCCATCTTACATCCCAATATTTTCTTTCCAGGTAAGTAGTACTTAGTTGACTTTAATTTTGAGCAATCAATGTCATATCTGTCCCATGGCATTTACCAGATCTCCCTTTTAGGGTGTTCGAGACGGACGTCCCCAGAGAGAAATGGGGTTAACATCGTTGAACGTAATTTCTGAAGAGGGTCATCAGGAAGATATAATGCCATTTCTGTACCCTTGATGTCTTTTTAAGTGCGGACCCACTTAACCCTAACTCGGGGCGGAGTTTTCTGCTATTCGCTGTCAACTCGGAAAAACTAATGGAATTCACAAAGATTTAATATTTTCAATTGTTGGCTATATTTCAATTGATGTTTTGCTTTACTTGACTGTTTTTATTATGAAAGAAGAATTTTGTTGTTGTACTAGAAAGTTGGAACTAACCTTTACAATAATGTTCACTGTTCTATATTATAACAGGTTTGGTAATACCTGAGCCGCAAGTATACCTAATTAATGTTTATAGGTAGTACATTTTCTTTTCGTGTACTTACACATTTATGTTACGCTCAGATAAATTAATATAAGTTTTCTCTCTTTTCGCTTTGAAGAGCTTCATAATAGGAAATATTATTTCGTCACTCAGTATTATTTCGGAGGAGCAATTTCCTAAGCATTCCCAAAAGTACGTTTTAAATAAATTAATTGTGCGTCATCAAAAAGAGGGGCAAAAACTCAAATGAAATAAAACTTTGAGAGACCGTTACTAATTAAATCTTCATACTTCTCAATTTTCTTGAACTTTTTTTGTATCTTCCAGTAAACATGCTTTATTTTTTCCAAACCATTCTGACAATAGATTTTTCCTACTTATATAATTATAGGTAAATCAGCGATGAATTCCTGTTTGTCACATCAGTTCGTCGCACTGAGGCCTTAGTCACTAAGTCCACGTGATTGACGTGTTGTTACGTGTAGCGTTAAGAAAGGCTTTAGGTAGATATCTCTTTCGACTTACTATACTCTTAAGGTGATACCTCCGATGTGGCCCGCGAAATTCAAATTTTCATGTGTTTTTTGCAATTTGCTTATCAGTGACAAGTTGTAACTTAATCAAAATTCGATTCGCGACAATAACAAGTATAATTTTAAATATAAAAATGATCATAACATGTGCTCTATTCATTCTCACAAAGATTAATTCAAAGTTAGTAAAATTTCCGAAATCTAACTCATTTTCAATTATTCTTTGTGCGAGCGAATGGAGCGAACGTTTTAATCATTTTTATATTTGAAGTTATATTTGTTACTGTCGCGAATCATATTTTGATCAAATTACAACTTGTCACTGATAAGCAAATTGCAAAAAACACATGAAAATTTAAATTTCGCGGGCCACATCGGAGGTATCACCTTAAGTATAAATCTGATAAATAGCCTAAAACCTAAAGTCCGGTGGGGTAAGAGGGTTCACAGGCTACGGGGAAAAAGAAATAATCAAATTAGCCAGCAAGTATAATGTTTTAATTTATTTATTAATCATCCTCATCTTCTCAATCGCCTTATGGTAATCATCTTCTCAATCGCCTTATGGTAAACTACTTTACAAGGGTAGGTACTTTCCCTTTTACCAAAGACCAGGCGAGAAAGCATTGTAAAGTCCCGCAATACTTTGTCGGGTAGGTATTGAACCTCACTGGGCAGATCTCTCTAGCGAGGTAAAGCGAGCAGCTACAGCTAGCTATTATAATAGTGTGTTATCTATGCGAGCAGCCGCAAAAGCTTACCAATACACTGATTACTTTTCCAAGGGATACCTTTGTTTCAAACGCTGCCACTCTTATTTTAGTTCTAAAAGCTGGGGCACGGTAATACTATCTACTTATACAGTATTCCAACTTCATACAAACGGACGAAACGCGAGCTATACCTACGCGCCTCGATCTTGGAGTGCGCTCGCGACGCCGATAGTCACGGCTGTACCGCAGTGTCGAACGGATGGTGTGTTGTTTTTTTAACAATAACCGCGCGATTTTTTCTCCAAAAATCAGTTAATATGACGAGTAGGAAATATTGTGCTGTTTTTGGTTGTATGAATTCGTCAATAACGCATCCAGACATAAGTTTTTTTAAATTACCTGGAAACTGAAAGGTAAGACTATAAAATAATTTTACTTACTAGTAGGTACATAATGTGTGTCTTTTTAATGGATAAGTATTTCCTTTTATCTCACGAAAAAAAGGTGTTTGGATTAATAAATAAAGCGAATAGAGTAAAGGAAAGTTATTGAGACGAGTGAAATAGGTAGTTATATGCTGTTCTGAATGAATCATGATACGGTAGGTACCTTTTTATTAAATTTACCAATCAAAAAACAACACGCATTTTTATTGAACACTTCCTATTCAATAGGTATACAAAGTATTTCATTTATTTATATAAAAAGGATATTTACAATCACAAAACTAAATAGGAGAAACAGAAAGTAGGCAAATGTAATTAAATTGCTGGAGACGGGCAGCCCTAACGCATGTTTACGTAGCGCGCGGCTGTAGGCATTTATTTCTATTTTGCGGCCGAGTTACAATATACTGTATAGATAGTATCTGTGGTATTACCGTGGCTGGGGTTTTGCTAGTGTGTGTGACCCTGAAATTATTAGAGACAGCCTTTTTTAAATTCTTTTTAAATAAGTCGTAGTCGAAATCGATGTAACGGAATTATAATGAATTAGTAACTTTTAGTACATCCTTATTTAGCGGAAACCACTGTGTTGCCATAATAAAAGCACGCATCCAATTTGACTTGACAATTCATCGCGTCCTAACAGCTGTTTTACCAATTGCCTCGAAAAAGCACGATTTTAAAATCGGTTGAGCTGCATGCACGTGTCGAAAAGTAAATTTGAAAATATAAAGTTAATATTTAGTTAGTGTTTATCATGGAAGAAGAAGTCGGCATAAAGGGTAAGTTTTGAAATAAACAACCATCAAAAAGAGCGTGGAAGCATGGTGTTCTAATATAGTGATAAGAGCATCATGCTGCCGGCGAAACAAAGCGTTATATTACTATTATGATGCTTCAAAGTAGATAATTTTCAATTAAGAGTTTTTCTTTGAGACGTTTACACCTCAGAAACTTGTTTCATACGTCTCAGTCGCATTTTTTAAGGCATTGTCGCAATACGACGCAATTCTGGATTTAGAAATTATTAGACGGTATTGCTCGTTTATTCGTATGATTTCTAGAAGCATTTTAAGTTAATATGAAATATATTGAGTTAAGTCAATTAAAATCAATACAAGCTTCATAAAAATGGTATGCTTGTAGAACTAAAACGAGAATAAAGCTGGTTGATGTTAAAATGGTATAATTTTAGGTATATTTTCGCTAAACCTGGCGTTGCTTACATAAAAATACATTAATTAACTAAATATCAACATATTAAACAATATTTATATTTCTAAAGCTTGTGTCTTACTAAATGGCAAAAAAAATTTTGAATGTAGGAATCTAAAAAGTATAGTTCCCAATTCGTTTATCAGAGACATACTATACCTACTTCTATCTTAATGTTTTGTTTATATAACAAAATGGTTTCCTAATACTTATAGTGAAATATACCAACAAACACTGAGGCTTCTATCCTAAGCATAATGGGATTATTTTATTATACTTTTCAGGGACACGGCTCAGGAGAAGATTGTCTATTGAGGCAGAAGATGTCAAGTCACCCTCTACACAATCAACACCAACTAAGAAGAGAGGTGGAAGACTTGCAGCTAAGCCTCAGTTAGAACTCATTGATGAAAATGGTAAGAATTGTAAATATATAACTGTATAACATAAGTGTTTTATGCTGAGTAAGCAAACTTTTATTTGATATTTATTATTTTCATCAACCAGTTTCTATTCAACTGCATGACAATGCCCTTTTTATATGTAAAACAGTATTGACTTAGATAAGCCTACTGTCACGGTAAAAGTATATATACTGGAATGGAAGTTCTAAATTTAAGTTTCATTGTATTCAAGTCCCAGTGGTTGTCTCACTCATTGTTGTGTAAGAATAATAAGAGGTGAGCTTAAATATATCCTTGTAATACTAATACACTATAAATTGCCAAGGTTTAAAGCCAATGCATACATTTAATGTACTAATCATAGATCTGAAGTAAAATTATTTAATCCAAAATAAAAAGATCAATTCAATTTAAATGTTCTTGTTAACTCAGCAAGTGGAGCTAACAAGAATATTAGTAGAGTACTATCCACAGCAGTACCATGCTTTAAAAAAAAAAGTTTACACATAACACACACATTAGCACATTGTATCCACAGCCATATGTGGTATAATGAAGATATAAATAATTGGGATTAAATAAATTATATTCTTTTATAGAAATCATATGCATATCATTACGCTACCTTGATTTGTGCTAGCAAGTCATGAACACTAGTTTAAGATAAGATTTATGTTTGATAAGTTCATATTTGCCTATTTTTAGACAAGTGTATTTAGTCATCAAGTTTTGATAACCACTTCATTCATTTGGGACTGAGTGATCAATTGATTATTTTTATGGAGTATTATATGAGTTCAAACTGCTATTCAGCATTTGGCTTGTTGTATTTTGATTCTCTACTTATATTATAGTTATGCTATAAGTTGGTCTAAACTAAACACTTGGTCTATTGCCTTTGCTCTGCAAAGATCTATAGATTAATTGTTACTCAATAATATGAATATCTACATTCAGAAAAGTCAAGCTTTACATTAATTTTTACACTTCTTCTTGCAGACTCAAACAGCATTGATGATTTGATGTAATTTAATAGTTATAAGTTTTGTTCATTTTAAGCTAGTAGGTACTATTGAAGTAATGATAATCTTTTTAATACTCAAAGGAATAATTTCCCTTCTGCCTAGTCTTTTTACATATGAGTCTTTCTCTACTGGTAATCAACTTTATATTTTACTTGCTGTGCCCTGCATTGTTAGGTAACTTAATTTTTCGACATAAAAAGTATTTAAATTTACAAAGCTTATGTTTTAAAACTAGGGTGTCCATATTATTTGTCCGCTGTTTGAGTGTGAAGAGGTAACAAACATACACACAAACTTTCGCATTTATAATATTAGTGTGATTTTGACAAATGGTGAAGGAAAACTGGATTAAAAAAAATGGAATCTCAAATTGGCGACCCGCAATGAGCAAGTGTGGTGGTTAATGCTCATTCCTTCTCTATATGGGAAGAAGCCTGTGCCCAGTAGTGAAACGTTTATAGGCCGTTATTATTATTATACATGCAGAGCGAATACTTTTAATTAAATATAGATAGAGAGGACCAATAGTTTTGGGTTCTAGTCCTGCCTATCGTAATTTTTTTTCCTGTCTTTTCGTAGTTACCTGTATACCTGTAGGTTTCCTAACAAAACATTAACCTTTTCAGTACCAGAACTTATCCCAATCAAGACAACAAAAGCGAGAGAAATAGCTGCAGAAGAGAAAATCCTGACTCCATCAAGACGCAGTTCACGGATCAGATCTAACACTAGCATAGTGTCTGAGACACCGGAAATTGAAGAAAAAAGTACTCCAGCTAGGCGTACTACCAGGGTTAAGTCCAATACCAGTATTGTAGCAGAGGTGACAGGTGTTACCACACCAAGAGCTAAGAGGGCAGCAAGGAGAAATTCTCAAGTTGGTAAGTTTTGTGGTTTTTCTTCAGATATGAGCAGTATTATTATAAGTTTATTAGCTGTCCCCGCAAACGATGGTTTTCCATATTCCAGAGACCCACCTTTTCGGAGGAATTTCATAACAGACACATCAAATTTTATACAGATTATTTATTTCAGATGTTCATTCTATAATAAAAAGCCACTAATCTGTTTTGGTGTATTTGCAGGTAGTGATAATGAAGCTCCTGTCACTCCAGCAAGACAGACTAGACGGACCCGGAAAGACTCCACTTCTAGTGTTGACATAACAGGTAAATAAAATTTAGACTAGTAATTGAAGACTTCATTCAGGATGATAAATATTGCTTTAATAACAATAAACTTTTAACTATTACAGCTGATAAAAGTGATAAAGGCAGCCAAATCAAGGAAGTTATTGTTGAAGAAACTGAAAATACTGAACAAGACACCAAAAATGAAACCACTCCCAAAAAGGAATCACCCATCAGAAAAAGTCCTAGGTTGACTGAAAAGGCTCTTAGTAAAATTTCTTCCAGTCAGCCTATAGTTCAAATAGAAAAACTGGATTTAACAAATAACAACAAATCCACTATGGAAAGCAAAGATATGACTCCAACTAAGGCTATAGAAGAAGAAAAGCCATCTGAGAAGAGCAATATTTCAATCACCAGCTCCAATCTGATAAAAGAATTGGATGATGCACCCAAAAAGAACAAAAATGAGATAAATAAAAGTACGACTGCTCTATATGACGAACCCATACCCAAAACTAGGAGAAATAGAACTAAATCATGGACAACGATATCTGTTGAACCTTCAAATGACAATAATTTCAGTAGTGATAGTGAAATATTCAAAAAGGACGACAAAAAGAAAAATAAATCTCTTAATACCTCCAATATATCTGGTTCTGGAGATGGTATTATGAATACTAGTTTGAAAGAAAATGAAGATGTAAACTTATCAGTGCTATCAGATAAGAAAAATAAGAAGCGTCAAGAAAAATCCATTGTCATGGATAATGAAACATCTGAACATGAAACTTCAAACGTAAATGCTTCTCCTAAACTTAAAAAAGCTACGGAAGTTATATCTGCAGATACTTCAGTCACCAAAGGCGATAAAAAAGAAATTAAAAGTTTGAATACCTCAAAACAGATTGACTCTAGTGGGACTGAGAAACTATTTGAGCAAGCACCAGCTGAACTTATACAGTCGTTAGTATATATTGATGATTCAGACTCTAATCATGGTAGTATTGGTAAAGGAAATACAGAAAAAGACTTTGACAGCGGAGATCAATGTGTACCAGTCGTAGTCCATGATATGGGTGCGAATGAAACCACTAAAGAAGCCACAAATAACTTGAGCTATGAACCAATGGATGTTGATGAAACCCTACCTGAAAATATTTCACTGTCCACTTTTGCACAGAACAATAATTCAATTAAACTCAATGACAAGGAAAAAGAAAAACGAAAGTCGACATTGAATATTTCCCAAATAAAAGATGATAGTTTATTGAACTCTAAAGGAAAGTTATCTAAATCGAATTTAGTTTCTACAGACACTCTAGATGGTAGCCCTAATTTGTCGAAACGGAAATCTTTGGAGAAGAGTACAGTCAATGATGATAGTATAACTAAAAAATCTAAAACAAATACTTCAATATTGAATGTCTCAACTGTTGATAACACTGAAAGTGATGCCAATAAATCAAAGAGGAACTCTCCAACCACAGATAATGGTAATGTTGACGACGAAAGTATGGATGATAAAATGGACAAGTCAAAAAAAAAGTCGAAATCTCATGTTGTACCAGAAGATAGTATAAATAAAAACTCAAGTACAACATCAGCTACAGCCCTAGCCTTTCACGAAAATGTGGATAAGAGCTTAAATATATCCAAAAGACGATCATCAGTCTCTGCATTAGTGTCTGAAGCTATGGATAAAAGAAAATCTTCAGATTCCGACGCTGTAATTGATGAGGATGTCATGAACAAAAGTTCAAATAAGTCAAAGAGAAAGTCAAACTCGTATATGGTACTTGAAGATAACATTAATAAAAACTCAAGTACTACACTGGCTACATGCCTAGTCTTTGACGAAAAAAAGGATGAGAGTCTGAATATATCCAAAAGACAGTCATCAGTTTCTGAAAAAGTTTCTGAAGCTATGGGTAATGGAAAAGCTTCAGAATCAGACTATGTAATTGATGAGGATGTCATGAACAAAAGTTCTAATAAGTCAAAAAGAAGGTCAAAATCTCTTATGGTACCTGAAGATAGCATAAATAAAAACTCAAGTACAACAGCGGCTACAGCCCTGGTCTTTCACGAAAATATGGAAAAGAGTCAAAATGTATCTAAAAGGCGGTCATCAGTTTCTGCTATGGTTTCCGAAGCTATGGATAAAAGAAAATCTTCAAATTCGAACTCCGTCATTGATGAAAATGTCATGAACAAAAGTTCGAATAAATCCAAAGGCAAGAAATCAATTTCAAATGAAGTAAATGATGATACAGTAGACCAAAATCTGAGTAAGTCTAAAAGGAAATCGTCAATAGCACAAGACACAAAAGAAAATCATGATAAGACTGATAACGATAATAAAAGTACTCTAGTATTGTCTGAAATAAAAGATTTATCTCAAAGCGAATCAAATGTTGAAACCAACATACCTAAAGAATGTAATGAATCTAATTTGCAGTTGTCAAAATCGGTAACTGTTCCAAATGTTACTTTAGATAAAGAAACAGCCAAGAAAGATTTATCATTAACATATTTAACAAGTACACCTCTACAGCAAAAATCTTTAAAAACATTAACCATGCAGATCAACAGTTCAATAATTACCCCTAGCAGTACAAAAAAAGACAAGAGAAATGCCTCAAAGAACTCTACTAAAGAAGCTTCTATTGTGTCACAAGAAGATTCTAATTCTTCTTCAGAAGAAGATAATTCTGATGAAGAATCATCTGTCGAAAAAAGCAATATGATTGATGATGAGGCAGAGGAAGCGAGTGCTGACTATGAATCAGGAGACAGCAGAGATGAAGATGAAAAAGATTACGAAAAACAAAACGAGTTTGTAGAAAAAGGCGAAACACTCGAAACTGATGATGAGGACGAATATTCTGATGACGATTACGAAAAAGACTCTTTCATTGTTAGTTCTGATGAGGAAGATAATGATCTATTAAGTGGGTCTGGCGATGACCTCGACATGAGCGCTAATGAACTGTCGATGAGTGCGAAATCGAAAAAAAAATATAACGAACGTAAAAGAAAAGAACAAAAGAATGCTTCCAGAGAAATGTTTGAAGCAAGACATGAATCGAAAAGCTCTCCTGAAGTTGTAAAATCTAAATCTAAGAAAAATAATCGCCAAAGGTTTGTCTCGACTACCTCTGAGTCTAATAACGAGGATGTTGAAATAGAGAAAGAAGATCCTTTGTCTTTGCAGAATGTGATTAAAGTAGAACCCAAGACTCCACAGAAAGATTTGAATATTTCAACTGTAGCTGTTACCAGTGTTGACAAGGCAGAGGAAGTAAATGTTGACGAAAACGTAACGATCTTGGAATCTAATCAGACATCTGATCCATTACAAACTACCACACAAAATGCTGATATTGGTGAAGATGACGAAGCAGACGATTCGATTAGTGAAAACGAAGAATTAACTAAGAATTATGAATCCATGCTTAACAATTTAAATAAGATTACGCCAAAGAAAAATAAATCTCATGACACGTCGCTAAATATTCATAAAAAGACCAAGCAGAAAAAGTCTAAGGAACCTATTATGGATCAACTTAATCTTACTCAAGTCAAAAAGTCAAAGAAAAAACAATCTACTGCTGTGGATGAACCAAAAGCAGTGGAAAAAGCCGAAAGTACTGACAAAGACAAGCAAACATTAGTTTTTTCTGAAGGTTCGTCCGATTCGATTGACATGAAGTTGTTATTCCCTGAGGACAGTAATGACAGTGAAGCAATAGTGATCGCTAAAGATACTAAGAACGAGGCAGCGAAGGAAAAAATTCAAAAAGAAGAAAACATAGAAGTTGCTGATGACTTTATTCCTTTGAAGAGAACAGATGGAAAAACTAATATTTTTGAAAATACAGGTGGGTACTTACCTACATATAATTATTCTAAATTAAATGCATGATCTCCGGTAAATTACACACGCAATGGAACACATTTTTTATTCACTACACTTTAAAATAAATTTAACTAAACCTGCACTATTGGTATATTAAAAGTTATCAAAACATGCCAGAAAACTTCTTTTTTCTGTTTAATTCCACATTCTGAAACAGATAGATGCACTTCAAAATTAATATTCCAGCTTGTTTTAATTTTGCTTGTATTTGAACAAGTGTTTTACGATTTACGAATATGTTTTCAGAAACAGACAATAAGTCAATGGATGAATCTGTGTTGAATGTGAGTAGTAAGAAGAAAAATAAGCGCAAATCGGGCCAGGTTGTGGACAGTGAGGATATGAGTAAGTTTTACTTTTAATATTGCAACATGTTATCTATTGCCTTGCTTTTGTATCACACATAGAATCTGCTGATCAATCTGACTGAAGTTGGATTGAGATGTTGTAAAAAAAGCTTACTTGAAATGTGGGGAGCAAATTACTAGTATTCTTGTTAAGGGATTAACAAGAATACTGCTACGTGCTAACCTAAATAATAACTTAGGTAGTACATACTAATAGCAACGAGATTAAAATACTACTAGCTTCCAAATAGATTATATGAACGTAAAATCAAGCCACATATGGAAACTTAAACGAAACGACATACTAATCTTTGACTGTTCACAGAAGAGGAAATATTTTTATGTTTGTAACGAATGAACTCAAAAACTACTCGACTGATTTCATAAATTCTTACACCATAAGAATGCTACATTAATTTAATATTAATAATAATTTAATTAATGCGCCCTAATTTTTTTCTAAAAGCGGCAAAGTCGCGGGCCACAGATAGTGTATAAATTACTATTATACCACACATGAAAAATATTTTGTGGTAACACTACTTATTCCAAACAATTGTGACGTTCTTGACCAATATTAGACTATTACTTAATATAACTACAACATGTTTATCTAATCTTAGTTTTGATAAGCCAGCCAGTCATTGTTGGTAAGAATCTATATAATTTATTAAACATAATTTTAAATAGCAAACATTTTTATTTCAGATGACCAAGAAACAAATTTGAACTTCTTTATTGACACAACTGGCAATCTAACTGACATTCCTAAGACTGATGTGAACACTTCTGTTAAGAGCAGTGCCAAGAAGAATAAAAAGAAGACTAATGTGTCCTTTGTTAATATTGAAGAACATAAACTTGGTATGTAGACTAAGATTACATTATTTTCATTGTGATAATATTAAAAGCTGCGTTTTATGGAAGTGAAGAAAACGTGTAAAAAATGCACGCGCAGGTTCCGTTTTAGTTGTCTAAAAGTGTCCTGTGTTAGACTCGGTATAAGCAATATGTGTTCCATATGTTATCCCAATTCATTAACTTAGTACTATTTGCCTGAAACCAACACCTCAAACCTCAACATAAAGTATTAGTAGTACTTAATGTAATCTTTAATCACGTCTTAATTATTAAAGTTGAATAGTAAATAATTCTTGATTTCTATACTTTTACAATGACTGTATTATGATTATCTTATTCTCAGACAATGACTCTGACGATGCTCCGCTCGAAGTTTCGTACCAAAGCAATAAGAACACAACTCAAATTGAGGAGCAAACTACAACCAATGAAAGCCCAAGTCAGAGTGCCAAGAAGAAGAAAAAGAACAAGAAGAAGGGATTGAATAACTCCCAAATTGAAGAAAACAACTTGTTTGGAAACACAGGTTTGTCTACTCTATATATACAGAATTATTTCAAAAGGAGTGCCTATGTTCTACGAGGTAATCAGGTGCATAAAACTGAACGACTTTTCCCAAGGAACATAGGTCGAAATCTTAAAATGTAAAATGAAATTTTGATATGAAGTGACAGGTCACATGCCTTATGATTGTAGAATATAAAAATATTTAAAAGGAGTGAGAGAGAAGAGAGGAAAGAGAGAGATTTATTAAATATATATCCTCTATATTACCACCCACACAGCAAACTAGATAGTTCTGCAACAGGAGTATTATGTTTACTTGCATGGTGTGTAGTAACTTGTTTCTATTACTCACACTCTTGCGATTAGATAATATTATGTTGACATGTATGTGTTCATTTATCTAGTTTGCTATGTGTATACTGTACATGAAAAAATAATTAAGAAAAAAATTACAAAATTCAGAATAATTGTAGCCCCAAATGTAAGCTATTGTTTATTTTTTTTTATGATTAAAAACGTTTTCCAGATAAGGTAGCTGATAAGTCTAACACTTCAATCACTGATGGAGGTGCCAAAAAGAAGAAGAAATTGTCTGAATCTCAAGTGGAACAAGAAACAGGTATTTATTCTATACTAGCTGTGCCCGCGAATTCGTCCGCGAGGATTTTTATTATCTTTTTTTTATATTTTTTGTATATACATAATAATATACCGTATATATATTCATATGTATGTAGCAAAAAGCGGTTATTTTAATATTACAAACTTTAACAGACACTCGAATTTTATTTATATGTATAGATTAGGTACTAGTAGTAAATGTTTGGTATAATTTACAATGACATACTTTGAATCACTTCGACGCCACACAGTTCTGACGTGAACTCCGTTCATTAGTATTGAATTTCTGATTTTGATCATCTACTTTTGCTGTTGACTGTACCAGGGTGTATACATTTATATAATGATAATTGTTTTCCAGATAATATCGCTGAAAAATCTAACACATCCATCACAGATGGAAGTGCTAAAAAGAAGAAGAAGAAATTATCTGAATCGCAATTAGAACAAGAAACAGGTACACATTAATATTTGAATATTAATATCATTTTTGAACATAATAACGCAGGAATAAACAACACATTGTACCCACAATATCATAACATAGTATAAAAAAACTCTCTTTCGCTGCCTGTACACTTAGATCTTTTAATCTACGCAACAGATTTTAATGTAGTTTTCATCAATAGATAGAGTGATTCAAGAGGAATGTTTTTATGTATTTATAGGCAAGCTCTGGCAGGTGCACTAGTTTTTTTATATAATAAGAATGTTGGTACCTAACTAATGTGTGACTGATAATAATTATATCAGTCGTAAAAAATATTTTTGTACTACCAAAGCTTTTCTTTTAACCTCTAATCAACGACCTGCAATCAGTTTCCTAATTTATGGTGTTATATTCAAGTTGTTGTCATATTGACAAACTCAAGATTGTCAATTAAATTTTTATAAACAAGATTTGACGCTTGCCTCAGGGAAGTGTTTTGCGTATTTTCATTTCTTCTCAAAATTCTCAATATGTAAATTTCTATAGTGATGTAACCACATGTGTATATTTGTTGGCAGAGAATGATACAGCCATACAAGAACAAAATGTTCCATTAAGCAGTTCTACAAAGAAGAAGCAAAGAAAAGCCTCAGAAAGTTGTGAAGTGGTAAAAGAATCGGAAGGTACAAGTTATTGTTATCGTAACTATAAATATAACTGTTAAAGTTTAATTTCAAATTTCTACTTAACAATTAAAAGCCAGATATTAACATAATTGAATGGAAAACTTGATCGAAATACAGTACCTGCAGATTTGTGTATATTCGTATTGAAGTGAGCTTAAGATATGTCAGCCTTATGATTAATAATATTCAACTTCTCACAGGTGACAAAGATGTGAACAATGAAGATACTTCAAAGAAACGCAAACGTAAATCATCTGCAAATCAAACAATTGATGAAATTATAATTAAGGGTATGTATGCATTCATATCAATTGCAATATACTTAATTATTTATAATTTACTAGGAAAAAAATAAAAATTCTGCTTTAATTAAAATTTGATGATGATCTCTGATGAACTCAACTGCACTTTACCAGTGTACACTGTGATCTAATTATATTAAGTTTCAGATGACTTAAAACTCGACACTTCTAAGACATTAAACGAATCCACCGTTAATAAAAAGAAGAAAAGGAAAATTTCACATGATAATGATGAAACTGAAAAATCTGATGTTCAAGGTTGGTTTTAAAAAGATTTTTAATTATTAGAACACTTTCTCAATGATGATATTATTGCAGTGTTTTAATAAATTATATATATTTATATAATATATTCAGACTATAATAATAAAACAAAAGCAATATTAGTAAGCATAAAATTAGTTTTGAAGTCTTTCATAATATACTTCTTTATGTAGAGATTAGATTTATTTCTGGCCTAATACTGAAAACCGTCAATCAGTTTAATGCCACAGTTAAGTCTAATGCTGCCTCTGTCACTTTAAAGTGAGTATTAGCGACAGGTAGACATTGAAGAGACATCAAAGTTAATTTGATTCAGTATTCGGGGTTTAGTACTACATTATGTAGGTATACAAACAAAATATGTTAAAGTTTTATTGGTTTCAGAATTAGATAAGGAATCTCAAGAAAAGGCAGAAGTAAAGAAAGCAAGAAAGAAAAATAAATCAGCACATGAAGCAGTAAATGGAATTGATGATGGTATGTATAATAACTAATATTTTTTTAATGTTTGCCTTTTTTAAATACCTAGGTATTTAATTTCACAAAATAAGTCAAGATAACAATTCAAGGTCACTTTTATTAATTTGCAGGTGCCATTAAGAAAAACAAAAAACGCAAAGAAAGAGATGACGATAACCCCAATATAATTTCAAAGGTTTGTATCACTTCAGCATAAATATTTAAATGTTTGATTAGGTATAATCAAATTCAAATTTCAATATATTTACAGGTTCATAAACAGAATTCCTTTGATAAGGTTCATGTTCCTCGGCTACCAGCGAATCTCCTACAACAATTGGACGACAAACCAAAAACAGATACTCTTGATACAAAGAAACCAAAAGCCGTATCTACAAGTATATTTGTAGTGGAACAAACTAAGAAGAGAAAAACTAAACCATCAAACTATTTGGAAGAAAGTGTTTATATAAATGACTCTGCTGAAGAGAGAAAGCAAAAAGGTTCTGTGAAAAACCCTAAAGTTCTGCCTTTCATACCAACTGCCTCAACGTCAGAATATGGTTTCACTACCAACTTTAGAGTAAATGTAATACAACAACAAACTCAATTTGTCGCTCAGTCCAGTGGTATAGCCAATTTTAAAAATGATTACTTGTCTAAAAAAAGAATAAAAAAATTAGGGACATTTGAAAAGTTTAAAAGGCAGAGGAGTGTTAAACTTTCCAAATTTTAGCATTAGTATGTTAATATTGCCATTGTACCGCCTCAATACTATTCCAGTGTTAATTTAGTGTAGTATTTTATAGGCTTTGTTTGAATGTTGTTTATTTTAATCTTTCAAAACATGTTGTTCAAAAATATTTTTAGTCAGTGCTAAGCTATGGAATAAAAATGAACTCTCATAATTGTTTGTTACTAATTTTGAATGTTGACAACTATGTTTAGCATGGTTAACCTTTTCTTATTTTGTGACATAATTTTTATAATTTATACATTTTGTGTAAGTTAGCTCTTAAGATGCCTGGAATCAAAGCTTTGTGTAATTTGTTGCATCTAACATTATGGAAAGCTATGAGACAAGGCATTTATATTGTTGATACTTTTCTTTATGATGCCGTGTCTGTTGTATTTAATATTTTTTATTATTATAAATGTTCAAAAGTATCGATAATATCAAAAAAATAATTTATATATTTTAAGGCACTGTATTAATTTGTTTATTTTAATTTTCGCGCCACAAATTGCAAACGTTTGATAAACAGCCACTAGAGAGCGCTGGCGTCTAAAAAAAGTGGTATCGCCCATGTGTCTTGAGTTTTCAATTATATTTACTTAACTTTTGACAATTTATTATTTTCTTCAATAAAAATATTCTTTCCAATGCGATAATTATTTTAACACAACCTTTTAACAGTATATTTAAACACACACGGTAGAAATACTTCCCGCCTTATCATGCCGGTGTAAACAAACCGCCATGTTGTTGTGAATGGACCAGCCATGTAATCGGTAAGTATTGATTATAGAATCCATAAAACCGCGGTATGAACTCAAATATGATTAAAATAAATAAAATGATTTTTTTTAACGTCCACTGAAATTATTCTCAAACAATTTTATAGCATTATTTAATAATTAGTATCTTATTTCCGCCATGACGTCAACTCGTGTCGGGAGGTTCTCCAATAGAATCCATTTGCGTTTGGTCACGTGGTCTGTATCATCCAATGGGAAGCGAGACCATTCTTTGTGTACCTTTTCATAGAATAGTAAAACAGATTGTGGTTTTTATGGAGTGAGTGGTGTATATCTGTCAATCTAATGACGTTAAAAACGTAAATGTGTGAAATTCAGGATTATTCGGTCGAGCTTAAGGATATTTATAGCAATAAATATTCGGTAAGTTATGTTTTAATCATTTATGGCACGCATTATTCAATTTTGATGGCAAAACAAGAATTCTGTAATGGGAAAGTCCAACGAGTTAACATGTCCCGCTCTTTTTAATGTCATTTATTAATTTTGTTGTCATTACACACCAAGTGCATTCATTAATGATAATTTATGAATATTTACGGAATTGTTTATTGACCTGCCGCTAACATGTATTGTGTTAAGTTCGTTACGTATCTATCAAAGTGGCGGGAAATCGTTCCGGCTCTTTCTATCGCATACGTAGGTATGTACTGGGTTTTAACATAAAAAAAAACTATAAGCCTACGGTCATAATTGATTAGGTTTTATCTGGTAACAAACCGTTAATAGATAGCTATCTCGTCCCCCAAATAACCAAAACATCAACATAAACGTTTCACCTACATAATATTATCTAAACAAATATAAATAACGGACATATTATTTTTTACTCTGTCTCTGTTTCTCTCAGCTCTACGGTCTCTGAGTGTGATAAGGATGGCATGCACATTATTATTATTTTGTCAATGTATATGTATTTATTGTAGTGTCCGACCGAAATTTCGGTTTCGGTTTCGGCCAGTTTCGGCCAAAAAATCAAGTTTCGGCCCGAGTTTCGGTTTCGGCCAAAAACGGCCGAACCTTTCGGCCGCGCCGAAACTTACAACTTCGTCCCTTCGGGTCGCGCTCGGCTAACGATTTGGTTATATGATTAACAATTTGATTATTTTGATTATCTAATTATATTTGAATAAGCCATTCGAGGCTAACTGATTGTGATATTTGTGAGTATATATATATATTTTTTTTTTGAGTAACAACGACGCCCGCACTAAGGAATTTAATCCTTGTGTCGCGGGGGATTCACAAACATTCAAATCACATGCACAAAGAACACCCAGACTTGGAACAAGTATCTGTGGATCACACAAATGCTTGTCCCATGCGGGAATCGAACCCGCAGCACGTCGCGCACAGAGGTAATTAGCGTGGTGACCTTTACCACTCGGCTATCCGTGCAGTCAAAATATAAGTAACTGAAAATAAATAAACATAATATATGAGCATCATATTTTAATAATAAATTTGTTTTATTTTATACCACCATTAAAAAATCGCTAACTTTGTGTTACAAATAATGTTTTTTTTTTTTTTCACTTTATAGGGTAGTTAAATTTTCAAACAGAACCTCTGTAACTGTGCTGAAATTTCATTGTGATAAATCTTTGAAAGTAGAAACTTGTAATTATAGGTTGGCGAGATATTAATTTTAGAAAAAAACGGGCTTACTAAAATTTTTTCGACATTTTAAGGACTTTTTTTATAAAAGGTTCGGTTTCGGTTTCGGCCGAAACTACATTGAAACCGAACCTTCGGTTTCGGTTTCGGTTTCGGCAAAATAACATGTTTCGGTCGGTCACTAATTTATTGCAAATTGTGAACATAAATAATGTTATGAAATGATAAGCTTCAGAAATTATTAATAACTTCTCAATCATGTTTGTACTTATTAGGGTAATATTCCAAGTATTTGATGTAATTCGGAAAAGCAGTGCGATGTGTAAAACGGCGGCAATTAATAGTCAATGAAATTACAAACGAGCTTACGCCAGGCAGTTGTACAATGTAGTAGGTCTCGGTGTTGTAGACTTGTAGCACGGTAATATTATCATACTTGTCTTGTAGTAAAGTATGAAGTGGTTAGGTATAGGTACTCTAGTTTACGAGTATACCTAAGCCTAACCACTAGATATATATATAAATTATAGTCTCATTTAGACTTTAGGGTTGTCTCTAAAATACCTACATTTCAGACCCGAATTCGCGAATGACTTGCAATATTTTCTTTTTTTAGCTGGTAGGTAGGTAAGTTTTTATTTTACAAATAAATTTTAATGTAGGTGCTACCTACCATTTAAAAACCGGCCAAGTGCGAGTTGGACCCGCGCATGAAGGGTTCCGTACCATTATCTTCAGACACTCCAAAAAACACGTTTGTTGTATGGGAACATTGGGAACCCCTTACCTAAATACTTAAGTGTAAAATTATTATTTATCTTTTTGTTTTTTTTAGAGATTAATTATACATATAGATAACTAAATATTCTACCTGTTACCTTTATCAATATCGAGCAAAACAAAACGTTTGTTATGGGACCCTCTTAAATATTTAATGTATTTTTTAGTAATATTATTATTGTTATTGCAACAAAAATAAATCATCTATGAAAGTTTAACTGTCTAACTACCTATCACGGTTCATGAGATTCAGCCTGGTGACAGACGGACGGACGGACAGCCGAGTCTTAGTAATAGGTTCAGTTCTACCCTTTGTGTAAGGAACCCTAAAAAACATCAAATTTTCATGTTATCTTCTAATTGTTCAAGACTTTAGAAGGAATAGGTTCTTAATATAATTGTACCTATAGGTAGGTATGATGTTTGCGTTTTTTAATGTTTAATTGGTACCTACTAGGTACTACCTATGCAAAATCTCCGACAATAATAAATTGTGCATTTAGTAAAAAGACGTTGTTAGGTACCGATCGGGTATACTTACTTCAAGAGGTGGTCCCATATAAATTCCATCAAAATCTATTAGGTATGGAGTCGTTTTTAAATCAATACTAATAAAAAATTCGATTGGCAAAAATAACAAAGAATGTACGAAATTGTGGACTATCCATCCAACCTACCTAGGTGTATGTAATAAAATAGTTTTAATTATTTCAAATAGTCCAAAATGCCTGTGAACCATTTTCCATAAAGCGATGATAAATTATATTTAAACATTTACTTCATCTATGTCTTCACCGATAATTTGCTGGGTATGTTTTTATCATTTTACCTACCTATTAATTGTATTTACCTGCTTAATTAATTGTTTACAGCAAAAATACGGCTATAAATAACCTTATAATTATGACATCAATCAGCTTATAACATAATACAATCTTTTTATTGTATAAAGTGTATAGTCTACAGAAATCCACAAAGCGATTTGTTCCCACGGCCGGTTTTGAGCGGGCGAGAATTTCAAAACGTTGAACAATGAGAGCAACGTGCTCTGGTAGTTGTGAATGCACTGTATCGGTGTGGCATTGCATTTTGTGCATGTGTGCGCGCCGTAGTGCACTCGGCGAGACGGGCCGAGTGGTGACGTTTGACTGCAACCTATGATCAATGCACTGCGTTTATCAATGTATACATAAATGTAAACAAAAATACAGAAGCATTTTCTGAAGTGAATACCTTGGCAGGTTCCTATTTAATTCTAGGCATTATACAGTATACTCAATGTGTCAATGCTTAGTACTACATACCTAATTTAAACTGCTGTTAAAATCATAATTGGTGTTTTTAATAATAATATCGAGATTCTAATAAATACTTGATATTATTACCAATATTATTTAGTAATGTTATGGCCGAATACTGAAACTTCAATCAGTTTGAAACCGCCGTTAACGTTTAAGAACGTGTTAAAGTAAATTTGGCTTTCATTATTCGGGGGTTAGTTTCTGAAAACAATTTCCTGCTGGATTGTTATTAATCTATTGCTCTTTCATAGAAAAATGTCGGTATGTAGGTCTAGATACCTACATAGATTTACTTACTAGGTGTATAGTGTATACCTACATAATATTATTATTTATGTAGGAAGTTTATTCATATTAGTTACTAAAGTTAAAGTAGGTTCTGAACTAATTATTGTTTATTAGGTACCTACCCACATACCTATATAATTTTGTTAGCTTTCATACTAATATACTTAATACTCTAATTAAATGATTGAAGTCAAATATTTTTTCCTATTTACCTATACTTATGTGTGAAAGTTATGTGACTACCCAATAAATATCACTGGACCAAATAAAACGAAAGAAAAGCAATAATAATGATCTAGTAACTACCTAGTCTACCTTCTATTAAAAACTGTAATCCAAGTTTTCACGAAACTCGTAGGAAAATTACTAAGTAGGTATAGGTACCTAGCTAGATTCCTATTCATAGATCGTTGAGTCAGTAATTTACAGAGAGGCCGTTGACCTCTGCAACATCTGTTTTTCTACCGCTTCACGTACAAAGTTAAACTTATAGATTTTCATGATACCTACCTACTTACCTATGTAAAATTGGTTTCCAAATGCCACGAGGTTCATAATTGTTTTTTTATGATCCATAAGTTAAACAGTAACAATAATTTTTTATCTAATTTTATTATATAACTATATATTATAATTATATACTATTATAACTTTTAGGTATAGTCGATTTTATACTTAACCTAAAATATTTTGTAATCAGAATTAAATAGGTTGAATTATGTTTAAATACTGTATATAGGTATATATACGATACCTAATCTCAAATTCGTATTAACTTTTCCCGCCGAAACGGGGATAACGGGATCGAAAATTGGACACACCTTACACAGTATGTAAGAAAGAGAAGGTTAAAAGTGGGGTGGGTAAAAGAGATGGCTATATAGGATCGAAAGAGGGGTGAATCAACCCCTAATGACATTGCCGCCACACCGCTCCGCTCCCCTTTAGAGTTTACGCAAGCATTCGCATCGAGAGGCAAGTAGATAAATGGTATCAGACAGGAAATTTTAATAAAATGTGGATGTTTTATAAGAATTGATCATAAAACATAATTCCACGATGGTATTAAATAATTAAAATTGAACACTTTTGTAGTAAGAACCTACCTATATACCTACATATATAGTAAAACCAACTTCGTGAGATTCAAGACCATGAACTCAGAATTTAATAATTCCCAAGTTCATAATCTTGAAGTGCTAGGTAGGTATATGGACAAGCAAGTTAATAAAACGTTTTTACATCAGGTAGGTAGGTAGGTACCTACCTATCTTACGCGTGACTCATATTGACTCCGTTTTTAATATTTATTCATAAGTACTTTAACATGACGTTACCAGACTGAAATCACGTATCCTTTTTGTCGATATCCCCAATTCCCCTTAGATTTGGTAGGTAAGTGAAATAGTAATAAGTACCTACCTACAAACAATAAGCTTTATTAAACAGACTCGACCGGTATGTAATGTTAAATAATTGATTTAAATGAGACCTTAAGAGTTAAGACTATCGAGATCGAGTATCCTTCATGGTTTTTCAAAATGAATTACAATTTAGTCTAAACAGTATTTCAGCAGCGTGGTGCTGGTGGGTATTATAAAATATAGTGGGGAGATGTGGAGGCGCCGCGAGGGGCCCGCCCGCCGCCGCCGTCGTGTCCTCGAACCTGACCGCGCGCGCTCGCCTTGAACTCATCGTGGTCGGCTCTTGCGCCGATGTCCGCCGCTCGTTTAGCGAAAACTCAGTCTCGTGTTGGGAAAATTTTACGAACATAAATATTTTACCTATTTCAAAAACAAAATGCTTTTACCCAATTTATTGGTAGTAATTATCTACACACCAATATATTAATTTTGCTATACTGATTACTGATAAATCATTCAAGCACCTACCTACTCACGGAGTGTAATTTGGCGCGAAAAATTTGCAACGGGATTGTATTGCGCGCGCAGTTGTTTCCTGTAGAGATACGTTATAAAACAAGGGCGGGGTTCCGTATTGATCGCATGCGCGAGGTTCTCCCCTCGCCTCAGCTTTCTCCAAGCTCCCCCTTTTCAAACGTAGGAAGGGAAACTGAAATATTTCAATAACTTTTTGAAGCTTTTATACCTATAGGGTGCCTATGTATGAAGTCTAGACTGAACTGTCAGGTAACAATTGCTGGCTTATTACAGGTAAATCATTATCTGT
Source organism: Plusia festucae (assembly GCA_950381575.1). Taxonomy (NCBI): domain Eukaryota; kingdom Metazoa; phylum Arthropoda; class Insecta; order Lepidoptera; family Noctuidae; genus Plusia; species Plusia festucae. The sequence continues at coordinate 5,766,917 of OX494435.1, read as the reverse complement.
AAATTTAAATGATGTAAAAAATACACAAGTAGCTACGTAGGTATGTACGTTTCATTAGTTTCTCTACTAGGTACCTAGTCCTACTTATATTTACAATTTAATGACAAAAACCATACTTACAATTAATGTTTGTTTGATAGGCCTCTTAGTTCCAAATACCCTACATACCTACCTACTAAAGTAATTTGCTAAATGAACACTAAGCCTGTATGAATGGCTAGTTCGTTTACTATTTATTTTCTTGATATGAAATTGTAGCTAAGCAGGCATGCCGTCTTATCAGTCACTGCACTCGTGCGCGTGGATTACATAGGTTCCTAGTAGATAAAATAAAATTATTCAAAAATAAATTCATTTGGCTACACTTATTTATGCTTCAGTTTCCATTGATGAAAATTAACTCTACAAATATGACTACCTACATTACGTAATAGAATAATAGAACTACATATTATCATATTTCATAAAACTAGAAAATACGTATTTATAACAGGTTCTTATTAACTGCATAGTAATATCCACAGACTGCCTAAAGTCTCCCTTTCTTTTATTTTGAAGGGCCTACATAAATTTTATTCATTAAACGGAAGACTAGCAATTTAGAGTTATCTAAATGATCGAGATCGAGATTTTCATTTGTTATCACCGGGAACGGATAACGAATACCTACAATAACAAGATATTTTCAGTGAAAGCAAGCTCTAAGATAGAACCTTGTGTTGGCCCAATGAATAGCAATAGGCTAGCGCCTCGCTACGGTAAATTGGAATATGGAGAACACCCCTACCTACCTCGTCAATACAATTTATAAATATTTTCAAAGAGCCGAGTATATAAACATACACTTAGTATCAAAATCGCAAACCTCGATTAAAATCAGTTCATACGTTTTAGATAAAGCAGTAAGACTTGTTTATATCAAGGACTTCGGTTAGAGTAAGCCTTTGCAGTTCAACATTCACTAATCTAACGAGTATTATGAAATGTTACATCTAACATGATAGCTATTAAGCAACGTCTTTATCACAAATTCATTCATACTCTTAATATGAAAGTGGGTGTAGGTTACTATTACACGCTACATGTAAATATATAATTTAATGGATCACGGACATCACTCGGCATACCAGAACGAGTTTATTTATAGAGACGAGTAAAAGCATGCACAAAAAACATCGTCCCGAATGTTGGAAGCCTTCCGAGTGGTTCCGTTCGTTAGTCAGTATTTTTTATACGTGTCAAATGCTCGAACCCTCGTCCAACCGATCGTGGGTTGGTGTAGGTCTACATAAAAAAAAAGGACGGTATGGTAGGTATAAAAATGTTTTGTTCGGTCACCTTACGTTATAGATTAGGTAGACTGTCTTAAATTCAACGTGTAGAATTACAGATAAACAGAAAGAATTGCCAAACATTAAAACCCAAACATATACCAAGTATAACCTTTTTCAATGAGAGTAAACAAGACAGTTGTATTCAGTCGCTGTTAGGGTAGCACGTACTTTAAAACAAAAACAGGTTTTGCTGTACTATGTAGTTGTTTCATTGTACCGCTCCCCTCCCGTCCCACTGTCTCGACTCAGTAGATTCAAACTGTTCTGTTAGGGTAATGGCGGGAAAATTATCAGGTTCAAAATTAAAAATGATGGCTTATGATGACTATTTTGTTTCAGTGGTTCGCAGACATGGATTTGTATATCACCGATTCACTCCAGGACATGCTGGACATGGATATTAAAAATGAAATCGCAACAGACCTCAGCAGTATGACTGATTTTACTGTTAGTACCTACATTTTATATTATGATATAGGTTATTTAGCATATATTATAAACCTGTTTAATATGCAATTTATCAACAATGGTTTTTTTATACTTACAGGATACCTTAGGATCTCACTTTTCGGAGTTCCCTCCTTTACTAGACATGGATACTGACAATTCATCAACATGGCTCAATAATAGTTCTAGCTTTGTCCATAATTTAGATTTATATGGATCGGAGGCTAATGCAGTGATGGTTAATCCAAACTCTGTAATGCCTTCTTCATTTATTGAAACACCAGTAAAAAGTATAGTAAAAGAAGAGGCTTCGAATGTGTTGCTGACATCTGCTGCTGCAAATGACGATTTAAGTAATAGTATATCACTTCCGAGTCCCAAAGAAGAAAAAAGTCATTTAACATTCTCGCCAAGTGCTATTAAAGTCTCAAAAGTACAAGACTCGAGTGAAGTAAAAGTAAAAAAAAACTCAGACTTAGAAGAAGCCACACAAATGGTGATTTACGTAAGGAAACAAGAAAAACATGTTGTTAAAGATTTAATAAAAGAATTGGATAAGTCAAAAGTGTCAAGTATATCGACTCCAACCACGATCAGAATAAAAAGTCAATCAGAACTAATAAAGGCGAACAACAAAAGCTGTTCTATTTTAAATACAAGCCAAAAAGTTGCACACTCGTTAGGAACTAAAACGATTATATCTGGTAATATACACATACTAGACCCCCAACAAATCAATAGTTCTAGAACAATTATAGCTAATGGAAATAAAAATCAGGCAACAATTTTAATTGATAATTCGTTAAATAACAATAGGCAAATAATTAAAACTTCCGTTAGTGGAGCATTTACGATGGACACTAGCCAAGCTAAATATGTCAATACAAATAGCAAAAATAGTGGCGGTGAGTTTCCGAAACCAGCATACTCTTACTCTTGTCTCATTGCTATGGCGCTGAAAAACTCAAGAACGGGCAGCCTACCCGTTTCAGAGATTTATAATTTTATGTGGTAAGTTTATTTCAGTCAAAACAATTAATAATTATGATTTCCAAAATCTTTGTTTTGTATTAACTAAGTATGTTTATTATTTGCAGTCAACATTTTCCTTATTTTAAAACCGCGCCAAATGGTTGGAAAAATTCCGTTAGGCATAATCTTAGTTTAAACAAATGTTTTGAAAAGATTGAAAAGCCATCAACAAATGGAAGTCAAAGAAAAGGTAATACAAAATGAGAATAATTAAACATAGATCGTAATAATAAATATATATAGGACACCAAACTAATGACTGTTTTTCTTCAGGTTGTTTATGGGCTATGAATCCATCAAAAGTAGGAAAAATGGACGAGGAAGTTCAAAAATGGTCACGAAAAGATCCACAAGCTATTAAGAAGGCAATGGTCTATCCAGGTAACATTTTCTTTTATATCTATACTAATATTATAAAGAGGAAATAAATAATCGTATTTTCCTAGTTTGATAAGCCAGTAGTTGGACGACAATTTTATCAAAAAGTTGTGATTTGCGCCGAAGCAAACGTATATTCGTTAACACTTCGATAAATCTTTTTTTTTTATATTTAATCGCATTCATGCAGCAAATTACATGTAAATCAAACACAAATAGAAAGAAGGAAAAATTGTAACCTCCGGCAGGACTAGAATCTATGCAGTAGCTTAGTGGGAAAAGCAACTGGTGTATTGAACCACAAGTCGTAGGTTCGAGTCCAGCCGTAGGTTAAAATTTCATCGTTCTTTCTATTTGTATTTAATAACTTCGATATATGAATGCTCAAAGGCGTAACGCTTAAGGTATCCAATTACTACCAGAATTTATGTTAACATCTTTTAGATGCGATACCACGAAAGGTTTACACACCCCCATATGCCACGTTCACAAACACTGATCAAAATAAATAAAATTAAAGCTACTTAGGCACTTGTTGTGCTTCAGTCCAATCAATAATGTAGAAGCTCCGCTGCTTTCTTTGAAAACATGCACCGAAAAATTCAAATGGTACTTGATAATTATAAAATAGTACCAATACATATTAGTTTTTCTTATTTACAGAGAATTTAGAGGCTTTAGAACGGGGTGAAATGAAGTACAGCGGGCTGGGTGGTGAGAATGATGTTGACGATGACGCGGATGTTGATCCTGATACCGAACTGGATGCGGACGTCGAAATAGATCCCGAAGTCAAAGAGGAGGTTGAAGAAGAAGAAGCTATTATAGAACAGGTTTGTTCTTTTGATAATGTAGATCATGCAATCAAATGATAGGCAGCATCATAATTATGGGTACAAAGTAATGTTGTTCTTTAGGTTTTCGCGATGAATATTAAAATTTAAAAAAAAGATAATTTGCTCAATGGGTGTTACACCTAGCAGATCTCGTGTATAGTAAATGAAAGCAGTCTTATTAGAAAAAGAGGTTCAAACCTTTCTAAATTACCTACGACACTTTGGAAACGCGCACCTAGAGTCATTAGATTGGCATATTAACGTTTCTTGAGCGTCTTCTTGAGGTTTATAAAATAATGAAATAAACATGATAAGTTTAGATAATCGTTTTTTTTTTAATGAAACTGATATTTTCCAACATACATCTAGGAGAGGAATAAAGACTTAATCAGTCACTTTCGACAACTCCTACCCTAATAATATAATTATTTTTATTTAGTCAGGCTTGAACTTTTGATAAGTCCTAATTACCTGATTAGATTTAAAACTTACTATTTTTAACAGGAGGTGTCTGATCAGGAGTTAGAAGTGGAAGAAGTAGTGGAAGGTACAGGCATGGTCGGAGGAACATACCGGTTGCTGGCTACTGGACCATCGTCACTTACCTCTTACATTACGGACGTGGAATCCGGCGAGGAAGTCAGCGATATTGAAGTAAGAACATTACTTGTGTCTCAACTGTCTACATAGCCATTTCTCAAATTATGTTCGGGAAGGCTTCCAGTGTCACTCAATTTGGCTGGATGGCTAATTTATTCCGGATAACAATATTATTATAGACGTACACGGCACGACTGCTTTTCTCACCTCAAAAACCTATTTACTAGGAAATAAATACAGTGTCGTACCCTTGAAAGACGGGTTTTGGAAATTTTAATATTTTTTTATTTAATATGTATTTTATAACTTAGCGTTTTGCTGCTATATTAAAATACTCATTATGTGTTCCATTTTCAGATACTAGATCAATCATATGAAGAAATTGACATCGATGTTACAAAACCCGTGAAATTAGATTTGTCTATGACGGAAAATTATACAAGTAAGTTTTCTAAATATAGTTCCCAATTTATATATAAAATTTGCATTGGGTTAGCCCTTCGCTCTATGATTAAGGGGCATAATAATAAATATAAAATTTTCGTTTAGTGTTATTTTGTCCTGCAGCTTTCTCAGGATAAAAATTAATTAAAGTTTCAACGCAATTTTTTTATTATGATGTAACTTGTTAACATAAACAATTTTTAAACAGTTACCTTGTTATCTTACAGTACATCCAACAAAACGCGCAAAAACAAGTTTCATCTACCAGCCTGTAACAAATCAAACACACACCAGTAGAAGAAAAACGCCACTCGTCAACCGAGTTGCATTAATATAAGCGAAATTCCTAAACAACTTAAAAGACTTGTATTCGTAGAAAATTGTGATCATAATGTTATGGGGTCAACGATAGTACATAGCGTAGTCTCTCCAGTGATTGTTCCATAATTAGGTAACTTAGATTACGTTAAAATAATTCGATTTGTAATAATTAGCTGTGAATGTGTTGAGTGCTCAGTGTGTTTATATTGTATCAAATTCGATCGTGATAGTCTGTACCAGATAAGTGTATTTACATTTTTTTTTTTACAAAAATCTGAACACTTGTTACATATCTTACACTGTAAAATAATTTTATTTGTTAAGAAAAAACGAAAAAGCGCCTCGGTTGTCACCTATATTATTTTACGATTTGTCATTAATTACAATAATATTGTAAAAACTGGTATTTGCACCAACAAAATTAAAACATTTCACAGATATATTGGTGTTCAAACACTTTGAAGGCGTATTAGACATGATTTATTAGTATATCAAGTTACTCATGATGAAGCTGTAAGTACAAAAAACTTCGTACAAACGAACTAAATTCTTTTTGTGAATTACTAATATGAACTTAGTAATGTTAACTTCGATGGTTGGTTCGTTTATATGGACTGTAAGTACAATCGCTACTAAGAGGAATGCAAAAATGATGTCTCAATTTAGCGGAAAACGCTATAAGCGGGTATGTGAAGTTCCCACCGCGGATGTATGTAAATATTGTCTGTTACTTATATTTTCGTTTACATATTAATTGTTGTTAGTGGCAGCTCTTCAAACCATCATAGTATCAGATTATATGCTGCCCAACTTTGGTAAAAGCGAAATTATTTTATAATTACAAGACATTCTTAATCACGAGACAAGATTATTCTCTGGCAAGACTTAAATGTAACGTATGTTAGAATAGAGTAGGTATGTTACATTTATATCTTGTTGCTATGTATATTGTTTGATTTATCATGAGTCTGTAGAATGTTTTGTAGTTGTCTCATTTTTCGCCTACGACAAGTCTCTACAAATAAGTTCTACATGTATTTTAATTTAACTTTACGTTGTACCTGTTATAAATAACCTGTCTACATGTTTATGTTATGTGTCCAGCAACACGTACCATTGTAATTATTTTATGTTGCAATAATATTACCTATTAGTTGTGCAATTTCAGTGGATAATACAAGGTATCATATTTATAATGATCCAGATACAGCGACGTTAATACAAAACCTAAATATTTGGTTGTAAAATTATGTACATTTATAATTTGTAACAATCTCTTATGTTCCCTTATCTGAAACTTTAAGATTTTTTTTTAAATAGACGTTAAGTTTCAGTTGATAGAACATGAATACATGCGGAGTACTTTAAATAATGTATTATTATGAGATACAAAGATGGGTGGAATAGATTACTTCTTTGTCGTATTGGTTGTGTTAGTGGATCTCTCGAATGTACTAAATTGAATGATGTGTTTAGATTAAGTATACTTTAGTTATAAGGTTGGAACACGGTCATAGTCCTCATACATCCTAAAACGAAAAAAATCATCACCTTTTGTGAACTTAAATCAACTGTTATGTATCTTCTATAAACAACCAGATAAATTTACATACAGACCTGATAAGTTAAATATATTACTAATGCTTTACGAGATATAGGTATAACAAATATAAAAACCCAATTCTCTCTCATAAAAGATAGATAATATGAAACTGTGATATAAAGAATACAACCTTGACTAAAATATTATTCGCGAATTATTTTACTAAGCAGGTACTAAAATGTTTGAGAATTATCTGTTGTGGAATTTAAATTTATGTATGACTTGGCAATAGTAGCATTGGTAGTACATATATAAAACTAAAGCATTAGACTTTCATAATCAGAAATTTACTATTCTATAATTATACATATATATTAACTAGTGATCAGGTACCTGTACACCCAAAAAGTGGCAACCCTTTTATAAAACGCATGTGGTCAACATATTAATAGCATGTATGGCCCTGACATTTCATGTAAGATAATCACTAGTTTGCAGCTGCTATATTGTATTGGTACTGGTTGGTTTTATAATTATTGAACTGTATAGAACTTGACAAGTATTAACTTGAATATATCATATTATAGCACAGTCAACAGCAAAGGAGGTGACCAAAATCAGAAATTCAATACTAATGAACGGAGTTCGCGTCAGAACTCAATTCATCATCTACTTTTGCTGTTGACTGTACCATCATGTGTTATGTAAATTAGGGTTGGCAGAGGTTCTAAATATCAACATTGAGTTGAAAAAATGGTACTTGTTTTCCCACCAAGTCTTCTAAATGCTTGATGCAAAGGGTTGCTACTGTTTGGTTGATACTAAGTACCAGTGAATTAGACTGCATAAAACTGATAAATAACAAAGGGGATCCTTTAAATCGTGTAGTATAGAAGTCAACTGTTTTTATTTGACTATCGATCATATGTACCTATAGCACTGCCAATTTGTATCAGTTTAATTATTCTACAGTTACAATAACTGTCATTGACAAAAACTATTTAATAGATGATAGTCTTTAAAATCACTAGTTTTAATATATCTAGTTCAATATGTATCACAGTCATACAAAACTATTATGTATAAAATGAAAACACCATGAAAGTAACCTCAATATAAACAACTACATTAGGTGCTCTATGTATACTTAGATGCAGTGCAATTTTGTAGATATTGAAAATAATAGTGTGTGTTAGTATTACCTGCTGTAATTTGACATCGTAATAAAACGCGTAACATAATATGTAGGTAATTATCATAAACCAATCGTGTTTATATTGTATTCGTAGATGCTGTTTCCTAGTTGTATATTATGATACAGTAAGTAGGTGCATATTATACCCTATAAGCTTATATATATCATCACTTCTACAATGCATTAAACAAATTCTGTGTGTCACCAAAATTGTTCTTAGAAAAATGTTTAAATATAAGTAAAGTAAAAATGATGATATATTCTTGAAATTTCAGTAACTTTGGGAATCAACGCAGTCCAAGATTTACTATAAGACCTGTTTTTGTAACAAAAATCACCAAATTCAAAGTTGATATGGGTTTAAGCTCTAACACAAAATTTATTTGAATGGTTGAATAGCTTTCAGTTTTTGATACTTAAACCATTTTGAATTTGGTGTTTGCAAGTCTACTTGATATTTTTTGTAGTCTGCTCTGAACCTTCAGTTAGCCTATAATATAATATTTTTCAACAATTTAATCATCATTTACATATTCTACCAATAATTATCAATAATAATTATTTTTTTAGTAAAGCATTGGAATAAATCAATATATGCACAATTTAAGTCATTCAATGATAATAGATTCTGTCACTAGCCGATTGTTAGATGTAATTTTGTACAATAAAATAGTTAATGTATTTTTCCACTGCCAGTATTGCAACATCCAATTAATAAACATTTAGAATAAGCATAGAAATTAGTTTAGTTATTAGCATCTTATAGATAATAAGAAAACTTAGTTGAAGTGAACGATTTTTAATAACATTTTTGTAATAAAATTCAATGAGTACCTAAGATAAAGTTGTTTTAGTATAAAATATCCTAGTACCCGCCGCTAATGGTATCATTACATTTATCACTTCAGCAAACATTCCATACACATGTTTCGAGACTTTGGTGATCCCTCCAATTACTTTACTTTGAACCACTTGGTTCTGCATTGCATGCAGCTGAAAAGTGAATCTTCGATTGAGGACTGGAATTACGAGATTAAATAGAATAAGAAATTAGTATATATAGAGGACCATTTAAAATAGCACCCGTGAATGAAAGATAAAAGTATGTGAAAGTCACCTAACAACAAGTAATGTGTATGACTGTGGATGGGTATACAAGAGGAAGACTGAGATGGATACATTGTGTGAGGAATATGAGAAAGAAAGGAGTGAATGCTACGAGTAATAGGATGCGCTGACCCCATATAAATGAGAAAAGGTTAGAGAGATGTGACCACTTCAGTGTACCTTGGTACACTGAGAATCCGGAGATCTTAGGTGCGAAATTGTATCGGGTGGATTAATGAGAACTAGACGCCCAATAGTGGTCGAAAATCGAGCATAATTAGTTTCAATTTCAAGCTTATAAAAAGTAGCAAAATTTTTGCTTAACGTATTAATATCGAGTATGTACAGGTACAGGTCATGTTTGACATTCAGTAAAGACAAACAGTAATAATCTCTTTGATTCTCAGCTTTGATTAATCTGTAATAGTCAGTTATCCTCAGCTGTAATCTCAGATCATGAGTTCTTGATCTGAGGCTCTAATCGAGCTGTAATCAGATTGATGTTCCTCACATTTATTATTATTTATTATCAGCATTTATGTGTGCGAAATTTCATACTCCTCCGTCCGCACAATTTTTGTGAAAGGGGTACATGGTTTTTGCTTTTAGATCGAACCAGATCACATGCTTCTAAAGTCTATGTGACTACTCTCCTACTAATATTATAAATGTGAAAGTGTGGATGTTTAGACGTTTGTTACATAGTCACGCAAAAACGGCTGAACGGATTTGGATGAAATTTAACTTGCATGTAGCATTTGACATGAAAAATAACATAGGCTAATTTTTATCCCGATTCCTTAAGTAGTTCCCGAGGGAAAATTGATAATTGTTTCCGTGCTAAGCCGTGGGCAGACAGCTTTGAAATTTGGTATGTTTCTCTATTACAGCGCAAGCTATTATTCTATTTTTCATTTCTTTCACATTTTTCTTTTCTGGACCCAATTCTGAAGTCCACGCAGACGAAGTCGCGCGCAGAAGCTACTTAAAAATAATAGTCAATCTCAGGTATAATCTATGTCGTATTCAAGGGTCGTCAAAGACTCAAAGGTGCATTTAAATAATTAAATGCACGAACGGCGGTGTAGTGTTAGTGTAGAACAGGCGCACGTTTCTTTGCGGGCGGATTCCTGAGCACAGAGTACATTTTATATAAAGGAAATCCTGAGGCGGACTCCATTCCCAGTGACTAAAAGTGGTAAAACTTAAAAGTCATTTAAAATTTAGGCGCTCTACTCAGATTTTATGGCTAGAGTGCGCGCAAGATAAGTCTGCGTGCGGCCAAAATTGAAACTAATCATCCCTACATAGTCTACATACATATGATATAATATCACATCATACATACATATAATCATATAAAATACCTAAATAATAAATTAGAATAACAATATAGTATAGAAAACCCAAAATTTACTTTAAATAAAGGAAAAAAAATATTAGTTTGGCTAGCACGCCACCAGTAGCGCGCAGATTTATCTTGCGCGCACTTTAGAACAGTACAGTCTAGTACACAGAATATTCAAGGCTAGAAGCGAGGTCTAGTATTGCTATTATTCAATCGTTTCACACCTGTGATCTGATGTACGTTTTGAAAAACTGTATCAGTATGTCAGTATTTTATTTGTGCACCTTTTTTGTATAAAATAAATAAACCCTATGCATAATATGTTTTAAATTTTTATAACCCTGAAATTTTATAAATCGACTTTTCAACTTTGTTATATCGATCATTATTCCATCCCTATCAGCTAACCTAAACTAATGTTTTGTACTCTGGCTTTAGAAGAATTTGACAGTTGCAGACCTTGTTTTCACAGAAGAGAGCAAGAAAGTTAAAGTTTTTGACTCTTTTGTGAGGTTAAGTTAAAGTATTTACTGAGAAATGTTAAAATAAGGAAACCTACTAAAGCTAACAGATTTAAAAATGTCTACTCGTGAAATACTTACCTTTCAATTTGGTCACTACGCGAACTATATCGGTGCACACTTTTGGAACTTGCAAGAGTTAAGTTTTGATTACACAGGCGCTGTAAGGACAGAAATTAACCATGATATTTTGTACCGAGAGGGTCAAACTGCCAAGGGTGAAGTCACTTATACTCCTCGGCTTCTAATAGCTGATTTAAAAGGTTCCTTAAAAACTTTACCTGAGAGTGGTGGTCTACCTTACCAAGCAGACGAAAAAGAATTCCATTGGGATGCTGTTGAAAAAATAGAAGAACCAGCACCACCCAAAAATGAGTTTTTATCAGACATTGATTCTGAAGGTGAGTGGAAACTTTTTTTTCTGTTAATTAACCTGTTAAGGTGATTACTACTAAAGTTTGTGTACCTTCTTTATTTAACTATAAATATATATTTATATATTTACGAGGCAAAAATATTTATTGATCCTATTCAAAAATAATGGAATATTTCACATTCATACATAATGTTGTTTTACTAATAAATAATATTTTTAAAGGTACTAGTCATCAAGCAAAGCAGTACAACTTTGAACAAGATGTTAAAACATGGACCGATTACTTATATCCTAGGCTACATCCAAGATCAGTGAATATTGTTAAAGACTATGTTCATGATGATACTACTGTAAGTTTAAATACTGATGTATCAATCATATCACAAATTGACCATCTAGTGTTACTAAACATATTAATTTTTCAGGAATGCTTTGACATATTACACAAAGGAAAAACATTATGGAAAATAAATTATGGTGAAGCTTTTACAGACAACATTCGTAAATATGTGGAAGAATGTGACAGCACACAAGGGTTTCAAGTCAATTTTGATTGTACAGATGGCTTTGCAGGCCTCGCTCTTAGTTGTGTTGAGTACCTTGCAGATGAATACTCCAAGTCTATTCTAGCCCACCCAATCATACCCTCACATTTCCCTGATAATAATTCAACCACACCAGAAGATAGAGACAGATCTAACATAAAGGATTCTATAAGGCTAGTGAATACAGCACTTTCTATACAAGAACTTTCAGAATATGCAACTTTATTTGTGCCTATGTGCACTGGTGATAAGGGATGGAGAAAACCAGGAAGTCCTAGAGTGTTTGACTACCTTAATTACAACCCTGAACTGCATTATCACAGTTCAGCTATATTAGCTTCAGCTATGGACACACTGAGTCAAAAATACAGGCACAAAAGCAATATTTACACTATGTCAGATATTTGTGGTGACCTAACAGGCTATGGAAGAAAAATGGCTGCTGCATCATTAGGAATGCCATTACCAATAAATGAACGGGAATATTTAATAGACTTCCTGAACAATACAACAAAACCATTATACACATGTATTACTCCTAGTTGTAAGATAGCCACAGACAAAATATTCCAGCTCATTACTGTAAGAGGAGTACCCGAAAATTATTTAAAAGCACCCATGAAAGATGCCAAAGAACAAATGAATATTCCGGCTTACAGGTGCACTAATGTAAAGGAAATGTTTGAATTGTATTTCCAGGCAAACAATTTCCTTTCAGCAACTAATGTAACAATATGTGATAAGCCTTTAGAAGTCAAAACTCCATTCCCAAAGTTCTTTTCAGCTGAACTCAACAAATTTGGATTTGTGGGAAGTGAGAGTGGACAGGATAATGTGGAGAGTTGTGCTGTTATTGCTGGATATCATAATGGTAATTTCTTGTCAGACATGATTGAGAAACTGCATCGAGAAGTAAGCAGAATCAAGTTTTCAAAACTGCACAAATTTAAGCAAGAAGGTTTTGAGTCCTCAGAATATGGCGAGAGTTTAGACAAGCTTGCTGAATTCAAAGATAATTATGAGGATGATTTTGAACTGTAAATAATGATAACTTCACAGAAGTTTTATTCCAATGAACTGCTTTAATAATTACTAATCAGCTTTAATGAAACATTGTATTTTTTTTTCAAAGGGTTGGTTATTTCAGATTCCAATTCTGTTATAACATTAAATCTTTATGAAATGTGGGGTCAGAGATAACATAGCTTTTAAAGTATTGCTTGCGTTTACGTTTAAAACTTAGCGTCACTCTTTAGACTGACTTCGTTAGATAATAATTGCTTTACGGCTCAAATACTACACTTCTTTATTTAACACTTGCTGTAACCTGTGGTGTTACCTGTGGTTTATCAAATAACTTATCTTGTGTCAGCTACCTCTATATAATAATACCGGCCTATAAACGTTCCACTGCTAGGCACAGGCCTCTTCCCTTACAGAGAACGAATGAGCATTGATCACCCCGCATGCTCATTGCGGGAGGGCGATTTCAGATTTTTTTTTGGAATCCAGTTTCCCCTCACATGTTTTCCTTCACTGTTTATCAATTTTGTCTTAGAATAATTAAGAAAGTACATACAACTTTGAATAAGTCACATTGGTACCTGCCTGGGTTTGAACCTGCAACCTATTTAGCGAACCTATAATGGTTTTTTCGTGTATTTGCTGAATTTTCCCACAAAAAAGTTACGAGAACTTATATAAAAAGTTCTAATCCTGTCATTAATTGTATTAAAATCATACTAACACGCTCATGGAGTCTGGCTAATTTCACATTGGGTGTGGGTATTCAGATATGAATTTCCCTCAGATTAAGAACTCAATAACTGATTATTGAGTATTATTACTGAGGAATTTCCACTTTATCCAGACACATCACCTGCTTTTACACTTATCATGCATCACTCTTTGGACCAAAGGATTATGAAATGTTGCTACTTGTATTCTAATAATGTTTGTCTACTTGCTTGTGATGCACTCTCATCCATCGGTTATATTTATGTATTTTTGACTTCAATGTTAAGTTATGTTGTGATAAGACATTTTTGCAATAATTTTCAAAATTAAACAAGTACTAAAATTCATATATCTTTATTTAAGATGATTTAGATAAAATAAATCATATCCCAACCACGCAACGTACATACACATTTACACCAATTCATGAGTCCATCTAGCGATCACGATGATCGTTCTAACGCTCTCTCCTTCATCCTCGTAATAAATGCTGCGCCTTTGTTCTTTCTGAAGTTTTCATAGGGGTCGTTAAGGTTGACACCTACACCTATAACAATAAATGTTCAGGATAAGTCACTTGTATCGATCACATAAATTCTTTAATTATTTTTCATGTCCTTGTGATAAAAAAGCTAAATGTACCCATGCAGTAATATTGAAAGTAAAGGTGGATTCAGACTTAATCGCGGCTGTGAAGTTGGTTACACGCTGCGTAGTACCTCGCCCTGTATCCCCATGCTGGATGAATATTACTGCGCAGCGACTCGCCTCATGTTTACAATCGTCATTAAGTTTGGATTGCACCATACATTATAACAATTTACCTTTATACTGATCTTGCCTGTCTCGAACAATGCCCCCGCTAATTGGTTCGGCAATACCCTGACCGGAGGCGCCCAATCCACCGGCGCTCCATCCCATCTTCTGTAAGAGCTGGTGACCCTTGTTACTTGAATCAAGTCCTGACGTAGACGTGCTCGGGTATGCTCCGCCACTGTGCGATAGAAAACGATAATTTTTATTACCACATGCTACATATTACTTGGGGCAATTATTGTCAGTTAAATATCTACAAAGTGGAAAACGAAGAACTTTAGTGGGGGTATCTACCAGTAGAAATGATACCCTACTATAATAAGAAATGATACAACAGCTACATTTTATAAAAGTTATAAAACGACCCCTACATTATGAGTGTATAAACAACTAATTGTAACTATATAGCAGTCGCTTTCCCAAAATGTCGCCAGACCAGAATGTTTGTGGTATAAAGTTGCTCAACACTCTCTTGACTGCCAATCAGAATTATATATTGGCGGATGAGCGGACATCAGTGAAAGTATGCGAGGCTGTCCACTGATCCATGTGAATTCACAATGATTATGTATACAACACATTTGCTAACTTTATATACCATTGACGTTCCAAATCAAAATAATTTATGTGTTTTTTGTTTCAATATTAATGGTTTACATTTAAATCCTTCTTTATATCATAAACGGGAAAGCAGCCCAGTCTGTGTGTTACCCAACTGCGCCTAAACTATTGAACCGATTTAAATGAAATTTAGTACAAAGATCGTCAAGAGCCTGAGAAATGACCTACTTTTAGCCGCGATAAGAAACCCATGCGAGCGTAGTCGCGGGCTACAGCTAGTACACTATTAATAAACAGAGTAGTTTCATGAAATTGAGCACTTTTTTCTTTTCTAAAATTCTATTCTTTAATTATTATGTATCTCCACACAACTCCTCAGGACCATCATAGGATTAAACAAATAGTACTTATACAAATAATACTAACAGGAAACTAGGTGGTGTTGGTGATCTAGACCGTTCGACGCGCCGCGACCTCGGCGACTCCCTGTGCCTTTCCCGTTCCTTTGATCTGCTCCGTGATCGTGACCTTGACTTCGATCGAGATCGCCGACGACCTGTAAACAAATTATCTCAATACATTCAATAACCTTACCTCATCATGGAATACAAACAAGGATTAGTTAAAAGGTAAACAGAATCATTATTTCTAGCTGTACCAATTACACTTATGCAATAAGCCAATTGAACGCGCTAATCTTAGGGACTAGGAGTCCGATTCGATTAAAATATTTCATGGTTAGGTAACCACTTATCGAGGAAGGCTACATTGGTAAATTTTTATAGAGGAGAAATACTTTACTGGTTATAGCAAATTATGCCTAAAGAATATATTTTTTCATTTATAAAAAGAAATAAAATTGCATTCCGGTAACCACCCTGAAGAAACGAGCAGCAGATTGTGACGGAAATGTTTGCTTTAATGTAATTTTATAACATTACATGTTTCTTTCTCATTACGTAAACACTATGTACTACATACCACACCCCTGTCCGGGCCTTGCCTGTTTAGGAGCTGCGGTTTCATAATACGATCAACTTCAGGTAAAGTGTATTTTTTAGTGCATATTATGTATTGGAACGTACTTTCCCGACCTTCTCTGTCCCTTTCTCTTCTCCATGACGTTGATGATGATGACGTAGACTTTCTCCTTGGAGACGGTGATCTTGACCTTGATTTAGCGGGCGTGGGCTTCTCCGGGGTTTTACTCTTTGATCTGAGATAAAAAATAATAATTAGAAACTTGGTAACTCAGAAGCCTTCAGTAAGATATTATGGTTGCTGTGAATTTTACAAAAGAAGATCGAATTATTTCATAATACACCCAGTAAATAAAAAATAGTTCGTGTTATAAGTTTCCTTCTTACTAAATATATTAGGAAATCGTACATAAATTCAGAAAAATACTTAGCATTTTCAAATTACATTTTAAGGTTAGGCTATTCATGCGAATTATAAATCATAATATTCCTGAACTTGTGAGAATACTGTCATGCAAATCAGAGTAATAAAATCTATATTAATATCATACCTTAACTCCGCCAATTGCATCATCTATTATTCCAAAATTTGTAACGTACCTGTATCTTCTCCCAGGTGGAGTGGGTTGTTTCTGCAAGTCTTTTGGTATTGGACTAGGAGACTTGGATTTTTCCCGAAAGCCCTGCGCTATCGCTTCTTCCTTCAATTTTCTTGCAGCGTTTTTAGCTTTGTAGTACTCGTATAGACCCAATTTTTCCCAACCCTCACTGAAAAATAACATGAAATATGGGGTAAAGAACTATTCCTCTAAATGTCTCATACACATAAATGAGGTTTTCGCATCTCGCCTTAATTCTGTGAAGGCAAACAATTGTAATTAAAATCAAGAGTTTATGTAATATTTTAAGCTTTAGATTAAAATATGAGTAATTATAAGCGAAGCGTGGTAATGAATAGGTCACGTTATATATACTTGTCTCTCGGTCGTTCGTGATTAGGTGACGCGTAGAACGCATCGACAGCAGCCAATAATCTTTCGTTCGGCGGGGCGGGAGGAGGTAGGCGAATTTTCGCAGGATCTAACGGTCTGTATATGTCGTCTTCCAACTAAAAAAGATTATTCGAACATAAACGGAATTAGAAAATACTACAGAAATCAAAAACTACTAAAGCAAAATGTTGACGAATGGCGAATGATTGTAGTATCTACCAAAAATAAGTAAGAGTACATACCATTATGAGTGGGACCATCAAACCAGCAGGCAGTTCAAAATAGGGTACAGAAGGCAATAAATCTTCATTAATAATTTCATTAAATGGTGGGAAGCCAGGTGGGGGTTTACTAAGATCTGGAAGACCATTTTGGAATGCTAACAGTGCTGGGTTATCATTTGGTATGAAGCCAGGAGGCGGTTGGGAAAAGTTGACGTTTGGAAGATTTGATAAATCAGGTTCCTCAACAACCTCCTTCTTCTGGCTAGTGATCTGATCGAAAGTCTGGCTGTCGTAACTGTTTTCGTTTCCACTTAAACTATTATTAGAAGCGTAGTTGTCGCCATTTTCGCTGCCATATTGATTATTCTGATTGAAGTTTGGATCATAACCACCCATTGAAGGAAAATTTTGGTCATTGAAGTTGTTATTTTGAAAACTGTTTTGCATATTGTTTTGTTGCATGCTATCTTTATTTTGATCATGACTGTTCTGTAACTCTATGGCGTGCTTTTGCATTTCCAATTGTTGTATCTGTTGCATTGAGTGTGCAACAAAAGCTTGATGCTGCGTTTGGTAGCTGGAAACATATACAATTGAATGTTAGTTACTTACTATTGTGGTATGATAATACCTTGTATAAACTCGGCACTTACTTTTCAAATGTAGATTTAGTTTGTTGTGTTAAATGTGCAATAGCATTAGAATGCTGTGAGATAAGGTTGTTCTGGTACTCTTGGTAGGAGCTGGTGGGACTCTTCATTTTTTCAATGACTGCAGTCTCGAAATAGTTAGACTTGGATTCCCAGAGACGCAGCAACTTGTTAAGCTTAGCCTCCTGTTCCTCTGTGACGGCTGAAACAGCAAAATGATTAAACAGTTGTCATATGAGCCAGGCTGAGACTAAGCAAGTTACCTGACTGGCACAAACCACAGGCGATGATGTACTAAAAATGCTTTAAATTGAAGATGAGAATGCACAATCGAACAAGAGAGACCTACATCTTGAGGGCATTATTATAAATATGTTACCTATACTGGCATTGCAAAACATTGGAACCACCACATTTTCCAAATTTTTCTTGAGATCTTCAGCGTTTTTGCGTGCACTGTAATTAGGAATAATAGCATCATAGACACCGGATTGATAATGACACGAAGTACAGGGATAAAGAACATAATATCATATATCTTTATTAATTAATAATTAAAATATATTTACCGCCGTTTATTTATTTGAGTAGAAAGGTAAAGATCAAGGAAATGTGACACAAAATAATTTTCAATAAACAATATTATATCCATGTAAAGAAATACAATTTGAACCAATCTGATAAAAAATATAAGTACTAAAATTATTTGCCAAGAACCCAATAAAATACCCCAAGGTATGGTAAAATAGATTTATTTTGTAGATATAAAAACAGGTTAGCAACAAATACAAAAGAGCCCTGATGGTAAATGAACTTAGTAAATAAATAATCGCAAGTCAGTACTAACCAATGATGTAAAACATCGTTGACGAGGTATATGATGTGCAGTTTCTGAGTGAATGCTGCACCTGGCTGTGTCACTTTTCTTAGTAGATGCTGTGATATGACTTTGCCGGCGTCGTGGGAAGTCGCATGCTGTAAAATCCAGCCTTTGCCTATCGAGAGAAAAGTGCTTTGTGTCAACATTAAATTAATAAATTGTTTCTTTATTCTATGTGACCATATGCTGTACTTTCTGAAAGTACGGATTTACTTTTTTTATCAACACAAAAAGGTTACATTTCTTCCACTTATTTTGAATATAAGTGTGTAGCCTAGCATCTTATTGCACTAAATGTAAGTTCACCTGACGAAATGCTATCTTTGGTGCATGTGTCAATGATTGGTTGCAGAATGCTGTCAAGTTCACTGAGGCTGATTTGGTTGTCTTCAGCCATCATCTGAATCGTCTCCACTTGAGCCTTACTCACCAACTCGTTGATCTTAGCTTGCTGTTGTTGGATCAACACCTAAAACACATATATGTTTTAAACATACATTCAGTACATGGCAATAAAAGAATCTTACAAGATACTTATAAAAAATGCCAAGCATTTCTAAACACTGTGCCACATAATTATATTATAAACATAAAAAGCAGAATATAGAGTCAAAAGAAGCCAAAAATGTGTCCCTGATTCACACTGAAATAAATAAAACATTCTTAAAAAATATGTCAAATACTCAGTTTAAAAATAAGAATAACTTTATTAATATAAGTATGTTTTTGCACAAATGATGGCATGTTATTGAAGTTTAATAATAGGAAAGACTTAATGGTAGACCTACCGTGTGTTGAGCATTAAGATTATTCTCAGACTGAGTAATTTGCTCTTTGAGCATGTTGATCTGTGCGGTGATGTTGTCGAGGTCATGGTGGGTGTGCTGCGAGGTGCCGGGCGGCGCCGAGTTCGCCGCCAGCCACTGCTGGAGCGCGGGCGCCACCGCCATCGACGCCGCTAGGCCCAGCTGAGCGGGAGTTGCTCCGGCCTGTTGGGGCATTACATATTGCCTGTTCTGTGCCATATAAGCCCCGGCGGGAGCAGGAGCCGGCTGGCCACCGGCCGATTGCTTTAGAACTATAAACAGCGGAGGTTCACTTAATCGGTTATAACAACACGCAATCAGCGATCATTGTATTATACAAAACTCTTCCATCGTTATTCTATTATGCTTACTTGCTTGCTCCGTTGTCACTTTGTACTGGTAGTAGTTGAAGTAGTCTCCGCCGTACAGGAAGCTGAATTTGGGATTGTTTTTTTGCTTGTTCTTCGTCATTTTTTCAAATTCAGGTCCATTTCTAGCGACAAACTGAGCGAGTTTGTCGATAATGTTTCGCAAGTCTTGATCTAAAAATATAAGTTAGATATAGTTCTAGAGGCAAACCAACAGGAATCATATAAATTATTCGGATAAATAGATAAAGACAGACCTTGTGGCGGCTGCGGAAGCTCCATTTTAATTCTAAATTAAGGTTATGTTAGTACTAATCTATATCTTCTTTCCACTGTAAAGCCTCCTAAGTATACATCATTATTCTAAACATCACGTCACTCAGACATAACTTTACTTTAGTAACAATAGTACACGTAATAATTCAGCTGTATATGTTACGATTGTCGCAAAAATAACATTTCTTTGACGACGAGTATAATTTTTCGGCCATTTGTAATTTCAGGGGAGGGGACAGGGCCCAGGGGGTGAAGTAACAGCATCGATAATAAATTATGGTAATAGGATAGGAACAGGCGTTTAGCGAGGAAAGAAAAATATCGTATCTAAAATTTATTTATTTATTTTCATAATTTTAATGTTTGAGCCACTCATTCATTTTTTTTCCATTATAAATTATTTTCTCTGAAAGTACATCCTTATTGTTATTTTATATGGTAACACTCGCAAGTAACACGATTTCGTTGTATTGATCGCTCGACCAATGGATACTGTGGCAAAATAAATTCAATGCAGTCATTTGACGGCACGAAACTACGAAAGTAGTCGAAAGTCTGATGTCAAATCAGTCGACGTGAGTCGTGAATCATTTGTCAAAATCATTGATAAAGTCAAAATAGTACACCAAACAGTAAAGAAATTCTTATAAAAATGTCTTCAATGGTAAGTTTTATTTCCCTTGATCTTGATGATTAATGTAGTCACCTTTCTTTTCATTTATATATTTTCTAAACCCTAACTTGCATCATAACTATTTATTTCGATAGCTCAGCTTTATCAATAGTCTTTCGTGTAAAACACCTACTTATGGTTTAATTTTGTAAATTAATTTAGTCAGTATTATATATAGAAAATTTAAACCATCATTATGTACAGATTGTTTTGTCTAATTTGATTCTACAGACTTTAGATAAGTACTTACCTATTAAAAATTATAAAAAAAAAACATTAATTAATTATGAATTTACTTTAGTAGTACTGTTGAAAAAGTGATTAGTTTAAAATTGTAGTTTTGATTTATTTCTAGGTACATAAAATCTCATAAACTTAATATAAATTACTAGATTTTTTTTCTTATCACCATAAACAGGAAGTAATGTTAATATGAGGCAATAGCTATACAAACTCACCTTATCATAGTACCTTGTGTGAAAATCATTATTTTAATAGCTATTATTATTGTTTAAATTTTGTATTATGCTCCACAGCGTATGAAGGCAGCTAAATGTCCATCGGACGAGTTAGCCATTACAAACTGTGCCCTCATCAATCCAGATGATTTCAACAGTGATGTCAAGTAAGTAAAAAAAAAAATTTTTTTAATCATTAATTAATTTGTCTTTTTTTCTCTCCAGCTATAAGTTCATTTAAACAATTGAAAGGCAGGCCAATTGAAGAACCTTATTATTATTATGTGTTATTAGAAATTGTTTTTGAACATATTATATTTTTAATAAAGTACCTTTATTATTTATACTTATCTTTTAAATAAATTAAGCATCTAATCCTATTTTGTGTCCTAGAACCCAAAATAAGTACCATCATGTCATTGTGACCATTTCGGGTTCCACCCAAAATGGTCACAATTAAAAAAAAACTTTTAAATACATTTAAAATCCTTTTTTACAGGCATATAGAAATAATTGCAGGACCATCACAGCACTTTGTGTTCAGTATTAGGTTCTACAGTGGTGTTGACCGTGGTACCGTGGGATTTTCTGCTCCTCAAAGGAAATGGGCTACACTTTCTATTGGTCAGGTGTGTTGAAATTAAAGGAAATATTGTGTTCATATATATTTATGAGTCCAATAATAAGGATATTGACTGACATTTAAAGAAAAAAGTAAAAATCTATTCAATCCATAAGTTAGATAATAAAATCCACGCAAATTTTTCTCTTATCAAAGAAAAAAAGTGTTTAAAACCTTTAAGTTCAGGAGCCTATAACGTCACACTGTGTGTAGCATAAATTGACACACTCAGTGACGTCACACAACATTCACTTACATGACACATAATGAAATAAAAAATAACATTATAAATTCCCATATGTTGCAGATTTATGCAGTATTTTTTCGTACATGTCTAGAATGATTGAGCTATCAGCATTATCAATAAAATTAATCTATAGCTGCTGGATATTATTGACTTGCTCC
This sequence comes from Plusia festucae, assembly GCA_950381575.1. Lineage (NCBI taxonomy): Eukaryota > Metazoa > Arthropoda > Insecta > Lepidoptera > Noctuidae > Plusia > Plusia festucae. Next base: position 5,744,442 of record OX494435.1, on the reverse strand, counting down.
TATTCTACAAGTCTGACTTCTTTTTTCACTCTAGCAGTCTACACCTGCTGCATTTTACAGATGACTGAATAATCTTATCTCTTACAGACTATTGATGTAAAGCCGTATAAGGCTCAAAATGCTGACTGCCTGTGCAGTGTGACCTTAGAAGCAGATTTTATGGTAAAGAAAACGTAAGTGTCATAATCTAATTATGTACCTTATATCATCTGCACTACATGATGTTATAATGATGTCATAGCTATGCAATAAATTGTGTTCTCATTCCAATGCTATAACGTTTATTTTAGCGCAAAAATAATTTGTGCACAATTTTTGACTATGCTTATGACTAAGTGGTATAATTACGACGCTAACTATTCAACGTGCAGCGAGTTCGAACCCTGGAGAGTGATTTGTGTGATTAACAAATTTTTATATTTATTAAAAAAAAAAAACAAAAGCTAGTTGACAATTATATGTAATGTGTTTTTAAGAACAATTTAGAGATGTTAAAATAATTTTATTTTCCAGCACTTCATTGGAACCGTATGATTCTGAACAAATGGCTCGCGACTTTTTAATTCAGTTCTCCAATCAGATCTTCACTGTTGGCCAGCAGTTGGCGTTTGCGTTCCAAGACAAAAAAGTTTTGTCTCTGATCGTTAAGAATTTGGAAGGTAAGTTTGGTATTTTCATTTAAAAAATAAAAAAGTAAACATTTTCATCAGCCTGTATTATTGCCATAGTTCTACTTTAAAAAAAGTCTTTTGTGTATACCAGCGAAGATTTTGAGCATATTCATAATTAATTATCTAAGTTTTATATAATCATGTCAATCAATCAAACAACTCAGCCTATAGCAGTCTACTACTGGACATAGGCCACAAGGCCCGGTCATCCGCCATCCACATCCATTCCGAGTTTTATGTAATAAGCATAAATGCTAACCCTAACATAATTGTAAGTTCAAATGCCCCCTCCCCGCCCCGCGTACGTCCCGCTGATACCTGATTTTGTGTTCTGCGCAGCGTAATGCGGCTAGGTTCTGAGCAGCCTTAAAGTTTGGCGAGAGCTGTACTTATGTATATATATTTTATTTAAAATGTAGAACTACCCTCAATTTACTTCTAAATCCATTTTTGTGCAGCTGTGGATGTTCAAGCTTTGGCACAGGGTGCCAACGCTGTACCTCGACGTGTCAGGATGGGCCGACTTCTTCCCGACGGCAATATCCAATTCGATAAAGCTGAAAACTCATCACTCAACTTAGTTGGAAAAGCTAAAGGGTAAGAAAATGTACGAGTAATTAGCAATACAAGTATAACAATTTAATTAGTTAAACAGGGACCAAAAATTACATATTTTTGTAAGTATACGGAAAAGGAAAATATGCAGTAATACATACTGATATAGAAACACGAAATAAATTGCTAAGCATAAAAATAATGCTGTGGCAACAATGAAATTCCTTTTGAAGCCACGACATTATTTTAAATTTTAAAGCAAAGAAATTTAAGCCGTATCTCTATATCGGTACGTTTGAATTTCCATTGGTTTGCGTTGGCCATAGGGCGCCATATGTGCAGTAGCACCTCAAAAACTGCAATATACAATCAACAACGTCGGTAACAAAAATCTTAGAATCCTTTAAAAAAATACTTTATTTCAGCACCTCAACAATCGAATTCACCTAGCATTAATTTTACGTTTGCGTCCAAAAAAGGTCCGCAGGGCATTGCGACTACCAACAAAAAAGTTTAGAAGTTACTGCACTTATGGTGTTTGACTGTTCATAAAATAGTTTACTATTGTGCTAATAGCTACTAGTCCCTTCATTTTACACATTATCTGATATCGTAGCAAGTATACCTAATATTATCATCCATGTAACAGAAAACAGCCACGGCAGTCCATTATCAACCCTGATTGGGACTTCGGAAAGATGGGCATCGGTGGTCTGGATAGGGAGTTCAACGCCATTTTCCGACGAGCATTTGCTTCCCGTGTTTTCCCTCCTGAAGTTGTCGAACAATTAGGTAAATATATTTTAATGCACTTAAATTTCGTCACCATAATTTTGTGAAGTACAAGCAAAAATGGTAATCTTGGGACAAATCGCACAAGGCCATCTGGTCGCAAACTATGCAGAGCCTGAGCCCAGAGGCCAGTATTATACTAAACAGACAGCTGATAAACTTATCATATAGAATGTACAAAAACTATAATTGCCTATTGTGTAAAGTATATCAATAACAATTAATTTCAGGGTGCAAGCACGTAAAGGGTATCTTATTGTACGGACCTCCCGGTACCGGAAAGACCCTCATGGCACGTCAAATCGGAAACATGTTGAATGCACGCGAGCCTAAGATTGTAAACGGTCCACAGATCTTGGACAAATATGTGGGTGAGAGTGAGGCCAATATTCGACGGCTATTCGCTGATGCCGAAGAGGAAGAGAAAAGGGTAAGATTTGTTTCAAACATTGGTGCCAATGTTGGAGATATTGTTCTAGGACTAAATCTAGTAGTAATAGTATGTCAGTCTTCAGACCAGTGTCAGGATCATCGTTTTATGTTTTCAGTGCGGACCGAACAGTGGTCTCCATATTATCATCTTTGATGAAATCGATGCCATTTGCAAAGCGAGAGGCTCTGTTGGAGGGAATACGGGTGTTCATGACACTGTTGTCAATCAGCTGCTCTCTAAGATTGATGGTAAGTATCAGGTAAAAATTAAGAGAAACAAGAACAATATTTTTATCATTCTTATTCCTAATTACCCTTAAGTCTCTATGACCTTTTAGTTTCTATAGTAATTTCTTCTCAAAGCGTTAGGAAAACAGCAGCGAGCTGATAAAATAACATGCTATATCATCAGATACAAAAGAGATTTTGAAATCCAGAGTTACAGATTAAAGTAATTTAATTTCTTTAGGTGTGGATCAACTGAACAACATTCTTGTGATCGGTATGACCAATCGTCGCGACATGATTGACGAGGCTCTGATGCGACCCGGTCGTCTTGAAGTACAGATGGAAATTGGTCTACCCGATGAGCTTGGCCGAGTACAAATCTTAAACATCCACACCAAACGAATGCACGAGTACAAGAAGATTGCCGACGATGTTGACAACAAGGTTTGTAAAAAAGATACCTACAGTGGAACATAGAACCTCCACGATTTTGGAAGTTGGTTAGAAATACATGCTTATGAGGCTTGTCGATTATAAGGTCATTTGAGCAGATAATTATGGTTAAAGGATGTGGAAAACCAATATCTGTTTAAGATTTGATTAAATAACTTCAACTTTCTGCTTTGAAAATTTCAACTTGACAACGTCTCAATTCATTGTCACGGGGTCAAATGATAAAATTTGTGTCACATGATTGAATGATCAGAGTTTGAGACGTTCTATATCTCTCATCGAGAAACCGGTTTTATGTAAAATTATATTGCCTTAAAAAGCTGCATTCAAGACCAAGATCATTCTTTAAAAAATTCAAGGGTTTGTAATGTTATTTTCAATCATTAATAAAATACGTCGTTCTTTTGTAGGTAAATAAGATAGTTTCTTAATAAATATGATTATGTCTCAAAGGAATTGGCAGCACTTACGAAGAACTTTTCCGGTGCGGAGTTGGAAGGTTTAGTCCGAGCTGCTCAGTCAACAGCCATGAACCGTCTGATCAAGGCTTCAAGCAAAGTGGAGGTTGACCCCGAAGCCATGGAGAAGCTCATGGTTGAGCGTATGGACTTCATACATGCATTGGAGAACGATATCAAGCCGGCGTTCGGTACGGCCGCTGAAGCTTTGGAACATTTCTTGAGCCGTGGTATTGTGAACTGGGGAACCCCTGTATCTTCGCTGCTTGAAGATGGACAGTTGTATATACAGCAGGCGCGCGCTACTGAGGCTAGCGGTAAGAACTTTATGTATTTACTAGCCGCGCCCGGCGGTGTTGCCCGCGTTTTACCTATTTCTTTGGGGATGTTAATCCAGGATGTCAGCTACCTCCATACCACATTCACACTCACAAACATTCGCCTTATATCATTAACATAACATTCGCCATAGTACTTATCCCATAAAAGTGAACTTAATTCTGGTCTTGGGGATTCTGACCAAAGAATATAGAAGGGTTTCGAGAGTATAATAATAAAAAAAACATTTGTAAAGCTTTTAAATTTTTGGGGAAAAAAAACCAAGTGTTAGAGGTTTTGGGTATCTACCGAATAAAAGAAATGTCTTTTGTAAAGATTGCATATATTTGGAAAAGTGTGTGAATGAGTGTTAGGCGCTGCGCAAACGTAGACACTTTTTGTTACCTTCACGGCACACCGTCACAAGAAACACTAGTTGCTGTGTCTGGTCCTCCGGTAGCGGCAATCGTACACAGTTGCTGGTCGCCTGTTACCGATACAGCACACCGCCCGAAACCGTAGTGGCTGTGTCCGGTGGCGGAAATCGGTCACAGTCGCCGGTTGCTACTTCTGGTCACTGGTAACAATTCGTTTCTTGTTTTCGTCAGTTTCACGTTGGACGTCAATAACCCTTGTTGTGTTGACTAAACGTCGAAGTGGACATCGTCGCCGTATTTACAGGCAAATCAACCAAATCACGTTGTGGTCATCACGTTTCCCGTTTCCGCTCGATGTGCCTGGCTTGTGTCCAGTGTCACACTGAGGATATGGATGCACGCAAACCGTGCGTTTGGACAGCGCCGTACAATAGTAAGGAAATTAGTCAATGTTGCTTGTGTCTTGAACTGACGACTTTCAGTTTCCACTTACCTAAACAGAAAATTGTTTGATTAGCGATCGTTATAAGTTAAATGGAAACTATTGAATACAAAAAGTGACTGACAGAAATCGTCTGATTTCGTATTGATTGTCTTCATACATTTAACAAATTTTTATGTCTGTTTATCTGTTCGGTTGTTACGGCATCACGTCACAAGCAGAACATTAATAGATAAACTGTTGATACACATTTTTTTTGTGTAATTCGACGTTGCTATTAGTTTTGGTTTTATCGCAATTGTTTTATTACATCCAAAGAAATATGCTTTTTGAAGTCCATGTCTATACTAAAGTAATCATTGACGTTATCGAGGTATAAACAATGACCATGGCAAAATTGGTAAGTAGTTACCATATCGACCAAAACAACGTTTGTCGTTGCGGGTAGTACTAAAATAAAATTTCCGCTGGCCATTGGTATCCCACACAAGCCACAACAATGTCTACGTTTGCGCAGTTTTAAATATTGGTCCTTTGATACACTTTATTATGTTTCATACTTTGGTCTCTAAGAATTTGTTTTAACGGGTCCTTACATACAGGTTTAGTATCAGTGCTGTTGGAAGGACCACCGAACAGTGGCAAGACGGCGTTGGCAGCGGAACTCGCAAAACTATCAGACTTCCCCTTCGTGAAGGTTTGCTCTCCCGAAGACATGGTTGGCTTTACCGAGACATCAAAATGTCTGCAGATCAGGAAGGTAAGTTGACGAAAACATTTAAAAAACTGGTCTGATTGTGTTTAATAAAAACTAGCTGTGGCCCGTGACTTTGACCGCATTGGGGTCTGTTATGGCAGCATAAAATAGCCTAAGTCACTTCTCAGGCTTTAGTTAGACTGTCTCTTACCAAATTTCATTTAAACTAGTTCAGTAGTTTAGCCGTGATTGCGTAACACGCAGACTGACAGAGTTACTTTCATTCGTTTCATTTATAATTTTAAGTAAGGATTTCTTGATGTTGGTACCAAGACCTGGACGCAAAAGCATAAGCGCGGTCTATCTTCGGCTGTAACTAAACAAATGTACTTGTTATTTCATTAAATGTTCAAGTTTTTAGATGATGCAACTGATATCTGACTAAACACTCCATTCAAAGTACTTAAATTACCTACCATCCTAATTATATTTTATCTTCGCAGTATTTCGATGATGCGTACCGTTCAACCCTGTCTTGTATCCTTGTGGATAATATTGAGCGTCTTCTGGACTACGGTCCCATTGGACCACGTTATTCTAACCTCACGCTGCAAGCTCTTCTCGTGTTACTGAAGAAACAGCCGCCAAAGGGACGGAAACTACTCATCCTGTGCACTAGCAGCCGAAGGTAATATTAACTACATTACTGCTACAATAAAAAGTGTACCACCACCATTTTACTAGGCTTATATTCTTCTTAGTCAAAGTTCTCTGTTTAAATGAATATCAATTTGAAATTATCGAAGATACATAGCCTAATATGAAACGGACATATGTACCCATCTTTTTTTATAAGGTCAGGCAGGCTTGATCTGCCACACCTGACTTTGTCTTTGCCTGTATCGGTCAGTTGTTGGACCTACGCAACTATCAATTTACTTCCATATATTAATAAAAAAAAATCCCTCTCCAGGCAAGTTCTAGAGGACATGGAGATGCTGTCAGCATTTACAGGCGTCCTCCACGTGCCAAACTTATCACAGCCAGAGCACGTGATGGCGGTTCTCGAGGAGAGCGACGCCTTCTCCAAGAGGGACTTGCAAAAGATACAACATGATATCAGGGGTGCCAGGTTAGTTGACTTTATGTTTTAGTTAATTCGCGAAGAACCATAAAATTTATAAGTTAATGTAGGCTTTTTTCTCAGGACTATTGGCTAGGCTTATGTTTATTGTTTGTGTTTCACCTAAAGTATGTTTTGATTATAGAAATTTTATTTTTTTGCAGGATCTTCATTGGCATCAAGAAACTACTAGCGCTCATCGACATGGTGAAGCAGACTGACGAAGAAGCCCGAGTCTTTAAGTTCCTCACGAAAATGCAGGAGGAGGGCGGCCTAGATCTAGGCACCAATGTGCAATAAGAATCATTGCAACCTTAGGGATTACATGCGCATACCACACTATCGCCCTCACCCGATCACACTAATGCACATATCTGCACATCGAAAACACAAAATGTCAAAATAACAGAATGTTCGCCTTGCACCTCTGATCTCAGGAGCTACGAAATCGATTACGACGAAGTGAGCGAGTGCACTGAGTCGTTACTCGATACTAGTCATAGCAAAATAGGTATGACCGCTAAAGGCAACGAAATATCACCGGCTAAAATGCCTCTTATGAGGATAAGGAGTGTTGAAATCGTTTTTGAAGATGAAATGTCAACGTGTACAGACACCGGCATTTTGGATAGGAGCATAGAGTTGATAGTGTCTGACAGTAGCGATGATTCCACCAAATGCGTCGATGATTTGGAACACTTACATATCGATAAAGACGCTAACTATGACGTTACGCTTAACGCGGATGGAGACTTGTCAGATGACAACTCTGATTCACTTGCCAAAGACATTGTCGAAGATTTCCCCAAAATTAATACTCCCCAAATTATTTTTTCAGACGTCGATGTAGCTTCTCATATAATATGCGAAAGCACGACATTAGCCATCGATGTAACTTTGTCACCGAACGTATCCGAAATTGGTGATTCAGGTCGTTTCACTGAAGAAGCTTGCTCTTCTCATTTCGAATCCGTTCCTATCGAAGACGCTTTACTCTCCAACTCATTTGACGCAATCAAAGTCGATAAAACCCCAACGTTAATGAGTTCATTCGAAATGTCTGATGCCTGTAGTGTCGCAAGTGCTCGACTGTATGAGTATATTGACAGTAACAGTGATAGTTCGGATGATTCGGACAATACCGCTACCTGTGACGCAGAAACTCCACTCCAACATTTAACGAGCCTCAGTAACATCGTATCCCCCGACGACAACTCTGTTGGCGACAGCTACGATCTGCAGTACGACTCTTTCATAGATATGGGCAAATTTTAATACTCGAGTACCTATATTTAAAACATGTTTAACTATTGCATTATCTAATTGTGCTTCTCTGTGGATATTTCTAACTCTTAACGTTATATGAATTTTATCAAGTGTAATACAGATTGCGGTTTTTGACGTTGTTAATTATTTTTGGATGATTGTTTTATTATATAGTATGTTCGAATAAACACATTCCAATTGAATTAAAGAAGGATTTGATTAATGTAGGTCCTGTTTTGTATACACCAGGTGGTTAACTTTTAGTGAGCTATTCTGACACCTTATATACCTTCTTTACACAGCTTGTGCACAGAGGGGCTCGGTGGTATGCGGCTCTCGTAACCATGTCATGTCTCTTATATACTTGTCATAGTTAAACTACTCAGTAGTATTGTAAATAATGTAATGTTGTTTCCATAGGTCGTGCAATTTAGTATTTATACAGTTTTACGTGAACAATGACATGGTTACAGATATCCCTGGGTTGTAAGTCTAGGCAATAGCTCAATTATCTACAATGTATTATATTATTTTTAAAGAATGTTTTTTTTATTTATTTCAATTTGTTATTGAAATGAAATGCAGCTTGACGCTGTCGATTGTGTTAATACTTAATAGAGATATTTTGATCAATGTGTAATATTATTAGCTGTAAGGGAATGATATTGATTATGTCAATACAAATATGTAGTATTATGAACACTTGAGAAAATATTGTTGTTATATTCAGTAGGACTCGAAGCTTAGACTTGAGGCATTAGTACAATTAAAGTTTTAAGTACTTCTCTGCACTTGTAGTAAATTTTACAGTCAATTAAACAACAAATAAATCAGACTTATCGGATTGTTAAAAAGATACTTGAAGAAATAAAAGCAATTCTACATGAGTGTTATGTAGATTATGACTTATTTAATACAAATTTGTAGTGCATAAATGTTGCATTATCATTTATAAATTATAACTAATATTGAACTAACCTTAGCTATAAAGTTGTTGCTATACATTTGTAGTTATTTATTGTTACATTCTACAGGTTAAATTGAATTGTTTTGTCTGTGTAGGATACAACATTCCACTCAAAACATTTAAAAACTCTTTGTGTAGAAAGGTGGTGTCAAATATACATAATCTCAATTATATGAATAGTAAGTTTTGTGAACATTTTCTTATAAAGATTATATCAAGCTTTTAGATCACTGATTAGTGGTAGCTTCTAATTATACTAACTGTGGTCAAACTTCTTCTATGTCTAAAATATATAAATTATGTGGAATTATAATCTATCTAGCTATATGACATAGCTTCTGGAAATAATGATCTCATAATCTCAATTGCATGCATATATTAATTGTAATCTTATCAGAGACACTTGTTTGATCAAGTGTAACTTAGAAAAATGTTGAGTAATATTTATAAAATTGTTAATTTGTTGTGATTTTATGAAAGCAAAACTATAACTGTATGAATCTATTGAATTATGTTACTGGTTATAGACCACCCATGGAAATAGTCCAAATCAATTTTAGAGGTGTTAATAAATGACAACTATAGTGAATAATCTACTTGCGGTTGATATGATTGATTGCTTGTTAATTTAGAACATTGCTTACAGTGGCTGTGTCATATTATATCATATGCTTTATTGTTGGTGAAATAAAGTGATTGACAATTTAAATCTTCAGAATTTATTTCAATACCCTTTGTGTTACATTATTATAAAATAATCCACATACTTATCTTAAGATAGAATTACAATACAATGTAGTCTAGTATACAAATCTTTAAGACATAAATCACAATTAAGGGATAATCCCACATACATTAAGAACTAAATCTTGAAAATGCATCTATAGTAGAATAAAAAGTAGCTGTTGAGATTAATAATTATTATAACTTAAAAGTTACCAATGGCCATATTATACTAATTGGCACTTTCACAAGCATCTACCCAATCATTGTATACGTCTATCGGCTCGGATAACACGTTTGTCGTAGTCTGGAAATCTTCTAAACAAACCCTACACTGTATCCGAGCCGTATTTCGTGCTCGATCCCTGAAAAAGTAACCCTTTATAGTATTTTATTGTTACGAAAACTAAAATACAATATGGCACCAGGTAGATACGTACATTTTTACCTCACACGATTTTTCATGATTACAAAATGGGCAGTTGAATTGCTGGTCTAGAGGCTCGATGGCTTTACGCTTTGGCGGAGGCTTTCGTTTTGATTTTCGGCGACCCATGCCTGTAAAAAATTAAGCAGGTCGGATGTATTTATTTATTTATGGCAGTTTAATAGTTTTGCGGGCGCTTAATATAAAAAACAATTTGTGTATTAAATTCAGAATAACTAACTTGTCGTCTAATTACTGCTTTTAGTTTCAATTTATAATTTGTTGATCAAATACTCCAACCCAAAACATGAAAACACGTCAAGAATTGACAGATCACAGAATCCAGATCTACCATAGATCTACCGACACAGATGACGGTCTGACGGAATAAACCACAGAATAATTAATTATTACGTTTCAAGAATGAAAATGTGAGTATAAAACTAGGAAAAAATATTTTTCTTTTCTAGCAGTTAAAACAATTGATAGAAAAATAACAGGGTTAAAGCAAGTGTAAATCATTACATAATGCCCTTTATGTACATTTTCTTGTAAGATTTTGTCCTAGAAGTAACTGATTATTTTGTGTTGAATATTATTTCAAGGTTTATTGCGATGCTGTCAAGCTTGTATAAATTAATTAAATGCAATTTTATTCATGCTCTTTTTGACTACATACTCGGAATATAATTATTAGTAGAATAGTGTGGTCTTAAAATTTATCTGCCCTGCACGTTGCGTTTTGTTTCACTGCCAAAAGGCAAAAACTGACTAAACGTTTGGCAGGGTAGGGTAGCGCCGCCCATCTTCCTTCGTCGCAATCGTCGCACCCGCACGCACCTTGCTCACCCCTTGCTTGAATTTAATTTGTCAAAAGTTTGTTAGCACTTACTTCTGTTATAATCTTTTCAATGTTTTCGTGAAAAAGTAAAATAGAAATGGCACATAATTCAGTTATAGTGACTGTGATATGCTGTCTATCGCTAGGCCGTAAGTGTTTGTTTTGTTTAAATTTTAATTCTTCGTTGGTTACGCCCAGTGCTTGTAACGTCTTTCATTGTATTTATGTTTTAGTTGCTACGGTTGTCGCAGAGTGTATGATACCTCTAGTATTAAGAAATACTTGGTTTTCATTCGAGAATGGCAAACAAACTATTACAGACATCAATGCCAGTGATATGACTGGAAGGTAACTTTATTTCTCGATAATTGAGTCATAAGTAAAAATATTTTCGAATATTGTGCAAGTTGATTAGGAATCTTAATATTTCGTATTATTGTGAGCTCTTATTGATTCCTAGAAGTCTTATATAATTATTTGTCAAACACAATGTGATTCTTATTGAAAGTTCTCCAGTAAGATGAAGTTGAATCAACTTTTAGCAGCGATTTTATACTAAAACGTCTAAAACATCATATATCAATTAAAAATAATAAAACTAGAGCAGAATCAGAACTACCTGTATAGTATATAGTATTAGAATCTGATTAGGATTCTAGTAAAAAATCTTTATTGATTCCTTCAAAATTAAATGTGGCTTTTGTGTATAATAAGTATATATTTTTTTCAGAGGAACATGCATAAATATAAAATCAGAATACAGAGTCAACTACACTATGGTATTTTCATACACAAAGTGTTATTATTGTGTGAAGATGATTGTCCGTACAGTCAATGTATTGGAGAAGATTGAGTCTCCTTGTATTAATTTGGCTCCAGATGAAGAGCCTACAGTGGAGAGGGTGTGTCGAGGTCTCAACCCCGATCAGGGTTTGATTACTTTATTTTCTGAGAATTATGTACCTGTAAGTATTTATGTTTAATGCATTGTATTGTTTCATTATATTGAAACTATTGAAACATATTAGTATTTTAGTATTTTTTGTGAGATAAATACATAATTTATGTGTATTTGTCTCACACTTATACTCACACATGCTTTAAAATCTATGTTGAGACTAACTGGTTGAGTTTACTATACATATATAACACAGTAGTTGTTATTAATAAAAAATAAAGTAATAAGACTAATGTCGCACTGCAGGGCTACAACCACCATACCTCTTTTTCACTTAATTATTATTATTCTTTAAATAAAAATTAATTTATCTGGTCCTGCGCAGCAAGCTGTTGTCTCAACTCAGTACATTATAACTATTTAGAAGAACCAAATTTTTTTTTTTTCAATGAGTTTGTACAACATCACATAATATATATTAATTTAGATTAAGTAATTAGATTGAATATTACCTAAGCTTATTATTTATTTGAATGTACTTTCAACAAAAATATACACTTTTTCAACTGCTACTGTATCTTTTAGGTCAATTGTAGATCATCTCTGGAAGGTGTCTGGCAGTTTGCATATCAGAATCGTTTTCGGTTTACTGGTGAATGTAATCACCCTGATGCACAGATCAAGTCCTGTCAAACTGCTGGTACTCAGTTCTTGATAACTAACCAGAAGTTTAATATTACGTATCGGAAATGTGCTGGCATGTCTAATACTTTTGATGGTGTTGTGGAGTACAGCTGTTTAGGTAAGCTAGTGTATAATCTTTGACTATAGTTTGATCTTAGAGGCCTTAACAGAAAGATGAAATTACCTCCGTAGTTAGCGACATGAAGCTAGTGAGGTAATTTCATAGAAATACATAGAAACAAGTAGTGTCGCTGCGACACGTTGCGTCGTCTGCTGCTGCCTCATGTCGCCCGCTACCAACTTGTACCTTTATTTCAATTTTTTTGTTTAGGCAGTCATAGTTTGTTCAATTACAGGAAGGGGATTGGGCTATACAAATGCATAGTAATATTACAAAAAAAACTTAGATTGTAATGTTAATAAAATAATGTAGTGGTAATCATCTTAATTCCCAAAAAAAAAATGTATTATAATGTATTGTAATACAATTGTGTATCAAAATTTTAAAAAACAATTCATTTTTTTTATTTTATGTAATATAATCTAATATACTCGAAAAGTTAAATAAAATTAGGAAAATAATCCCATTAATCCTTATTAAATTACTCATTTAAGTGAAGATGTTGCCTAAACACACAAGTGAAAACCTACTTACAACAATATATAAATGTATTATTTGTAGCATTTTAACTTACTAATGAGGTAATTTCTGAACAAAACAAATAACTATAACTTCTCTTCTAGGACATTGGTTTGTAAATAAGAATCATTTCTTTGCTGTGGCCAATACAAAGGAATCTCGAAAGGATGAGAGGTACAGATGTTTCCTGAAAAACAGAGATGATGATTTGTATATAGGAGCCTCCATTACTGCAGAATGCAATACACTGAAGACAGTTGAAAAGTCGCCTGAGAGGTATCACGTCACTCCTGTTAAGGTAAATAAAAATGCATTAAACGTAATTGGTATGTTAATGTTTTTCAATTTCTGAATTTTGAATAATGAAAAAATATTAAATACCTATTTTCTGCTTTAGAAATAACGAATATCTTCTTAGATACAGCGAATTTAAGTTTAGAAGGATGACGGCTCGCCAATTTATTTGTGCGGCGTCATAAGTAGGCGACAATTTTCGCCTACTTATGACGTCACAAGCCCTCAATTCTGAACTCGCGCCTTATTCTAAGTACAATTACCTATATTGTTTTGAAAAAATACGCAGGTTCGAATCCCACCCATTGCACTACCGTCGTGAACCCACTCGTAATACATATAAGCAATAAGCTTACCACGAGGGGTTAATAAGAATACTAGTAATACGCGACCCACATTGCTAGTAAATAAAAAAAAATATGTTTGCACATTGTTCTATTCAATTCAATTCAGTTCGGTCGGTCTATATTTACGCATTAAAGTGGTGACGTTTTGAAACAATATTTTTTTTTAGCAAATTCAACCTTATCTGCATGGTATAAAGTATATTTTGCGATGCGAGTTTTTTTGTAATGACTGATCTCTGTGGTAATTTTGGAAGACGGATTTAAGACACTGACCATGCATCTTGAGTTATTATCTATAAGTAAAATAAATAAAGTTACTTTACAGTAAAAATAATATAACCCTTTACACCCGGGCTTATACGAGCGTGAGTTTTGATTAAAAAAAATATTGGCGCCAAACAATTTACTTTTTCCGAACGCGACCGGCGTCGATCGTTTGTGAGGAGTATTCTACGCACGAGAAAAAATACACTGGCAGTGTGGAGGCGGTCAGCGACGTGTGGGTTGCGATGAACGATGGCTGCATTTTTCGACCCTCGCCGCACCGCGGGTAAGTAATAATTTTGATTAATAACTATTTGTTTTTTTATAGTATTTTGTACTTATTTTAAAGTTAAAGGATGTTTAAACACCTAGATAATTTAAGATTTATGCTAACTTTTGCAGTTTATTTACAATTAAGTCGTAAAGTCTGACCGCTACGATCGTGTGGCTCCGGTCGTAATCCCAACATGTTATTTGGGAGTAAGTACTGTAATTGACGATTGTGTGTACGTAGATTTAGTTACTGAGAGTATCTTGTTTAAAATTTTAGGCAGAAATTTGAACGATGACCAAGTTATAGACGTGCTGGGCGATGGAAACTTATCCGATATCGAAGATATTGAGGACCCAACCCAGCATTTTTGACAATCTTCAGTTCGACAATTTTCACACTGAACTCGAACCTGAACTACTACCGTCTGCAGCACTAGAGTCGGAACCGACGCAGGATACTCCAGCATCATCACAACTAACACCGCGCCCTCGGATCTTCACGGCCACCTCCTCGAAAGAGAGTTTGGAAGCAGGTTCCTTCTGATGATCGAAATCATGACTATACTTCACTGCCCGTGGCTCCTGTCAAGACTCCAATGGAGTATTTCTCATATTACTACTTTGATTAGAGTTTTTCGACGAAGTTGCCAGATGTACAAACCTGTACCATCATAAAAAAACTCGTCTAGAACTAAAACTGATGTCTGTAGAAGTAGCCAGAGTCTTTTCCATACATATTATCATGGGATGTATTCCCTACCCCCGTATTCCGATGTACTGGGGAGGTGGATGAAAACTAGACATAATAACTCAACAAATGGCTCGTGATGGGTTCTTGACAGTTCGTAATGCATTGCTTGTCGTAGATTCAGATAAAGCCCTGCCGCATGACAAAAACAACCCATTGTGGAAGGTACAGCCAATGATTGACAGGGTAAAAGCAGCGTGTAATGCCTGGCTTCTACTCCATTGACGAGCAAATGATACCATTTACTGGCAGGTGTATACTACGTCAGGTAGTCCGAAACAAACCGCGCCCGGTTGGTCTGAAGAATTTCGTGCTGACTACAAGTGAAGGATAGATGCTCAACTTTGACATCTATCGAGGAGCTAAAATAATGTTTGGTGATAAATCTCTTGGACTTGGAGCTTCTGTAGTTTAGTATTTTGACGAAATAAAAGCACCAAGAATGTGCCAGTACGAAAATTGTACCAGTCGCACAAAGATACGTTGTGAAAAATGCGACACCTATTTGTGCATCTCACACGCGGTAAAGACTGTTTCAAGTCTTACCATACCAAAGGATGATATGGTACTCCTAGTTCCTGATAACTCTAAGAGGCATAATAAGATGTTTTTTTAACTAATGGTTACATTTAAGAATAATTACATTTAATATTTTGGTTTTGTTAATATTTTACTAAAAAAATTGTACCGTGTTGCTAAAAGCTTGTACAAATGTTTAGTGCGAAGACAAATGCTATGAAAGTGAATTAATTATAACTTAATTATTAATAAAGTGGCTGATTTCATTATAAAACTCTTTATTTGCCCTCAAACTATCAAAATATAAGATTAGTTTAAACTAACCTCACGATCGTGACTATGTCACGTACAACCTGTGACTCACGATCGTGCGGGTAGCATTGTGGGTTAACTATGAACTCGAGATTTTTTTATCTATTTTTTTGAGGCTTTATGAACATAGCAGAATGCCAAGAAAAAGGTTTTATAGTATAAAAATAAAAATAAACTTTCCGGTTGTAAAGGGATAATAATGTAATTTTTTATTTTCAATAGGCTGAGGTAGTGGAACCAGGTTGTAGGTTACCACAAAACTTCTCAGGAGATTGGATCAACACAGCCAATATTGATGCAGACGTGTTTATTAATGAAACCCATATCATAGAAACATACTATCCAGATGAGGGAAGATTCAGGAAAACTATTTATGTTTGCAGGTAATTTAACATAAGTATAAAAGGCTTGATGACTAGGTATGAAAAAAATATATCGAATGAGTTAGATAAAAGAAGAACATTGAACACAAATGTTGTCTTCTAAAACAAATAATAAAAAATACAAAGTTAAAGCGCTTTAAAGTTTAAGGAGGTTTGTGACGTCACGTCAAGTAAAATTTGTACCTAGGTGTAACGTCACGCGACATTTTCATTCACTGTATCTTCGTTATGAATTTCACGAGTAAAAATACGCGTCTTATATTTATTTATCCATCTCGACCTGTTGGTTTAGTGGTTCGTGACCCTAACTGCTAAGCCTGAGGTCGTGGGTTCGATTCCCACCCATACTACACATCACTTGTTCTGTGCCTGTTTGTTTTAAAGTAATTTATTCATGTATATTATTAATTTATCTATGTATTTATAAATGTATAAGTATGTTTATCACTATATCAATTATAATTTAAACATGTTAATATATAACATTACACATCATCATAGCAATTTTATATTGTATTTTGAAACAAATAAATTTTTTAGTAAATTTAAACTCACACAGTACAGTATGTATATGTCAACTATATGTAAGCGACGAATTGCTAAGTTATTAGCATATAATTTACAGGATACCGGTACTTGTATTGTACCTAAGGTTTTTGATAATGTTAGTATTAGTACTAACAGCTTATATACCTCTTGTAATTTAAACTACAAGATAGGACAACGGGTAGGCTTCATGAACTGAATGTTGTTCATCAAAACATGCAGGGTCTCTCCGGCAAGGAACTAGAATTAAGTTTATTTATTGAAAATTATGATGTTCAGGTATTATGTTTAACTGAACACTGGTTGAAGAGTCATGAGGTATTAATATATAATAATGTTAACTATTCCATACAAAGTGCGTTTGTAAGAAAGAGTGCCATTCGGGGAGGATCACTTATTATTGTTTCAAACTGTTTAAAATGTAAAGAACGTCCTGATATTGTCAACCTTTCTATCGAGCGCACTGTTGAGCTGTCTTGTGTTGAAATAGAACAATTTGTTATAATTTGTGTGTATCGACCCCCCTCTAGTGACTTTAATTTATTTGAATCAGTAATGGAAGATTCACTTTCTAAGATTAAAGGTAGTAAGAAACAGATTATAGTATGTGGGGATTTCAATGTAAACATATTAGAGTCAACACCAATGTCCGTCAGACTCCTTAATTTGTTCAAATCGTTTAATTTAAATAACCTTTTTTGCGAACCAACTAGGCTAACGGCCACTTCTGCTACTTGTTTAGATAATATATTTAGTAATGTTGTAGCGAATAAAAAGATAATATTAACTGATCTTACTTCGGATCATTGCGGTCAATATGCAAGCTTCCCACATTTAGTTGTTAATAAAATTCAAAAAGTCGTAACAAGACCGTACTCTTCGCATCGGTGTACTCGTTTTAAAAACAGCATCAGGTCCAAAATACGACCATCTATTTTGGAATCAGGTAATCCCAATGACAATTATGGAGCACTTTTTGATGTTGTTAAAAATGAGTTTGAATCTACTTTTAAATGTAAAACTATACAGGTCAAGTGCAATTCTGTCTCCTTCAACCAATGGGCCACTACTGGTATTCATAGAAGTAGAGCTAGACTTTATGAGTTATATGGTATGAAAAAATATAAATATGATGATACCTTTCTTAGTTACTTAAGAAGCTACTCAAAAATATTCAAAAAAGTTTGCTTTATGGCAAAATCTAAATTTATTAAAAACAAAATCGAAAACTCTTCTAATAAAATAAAAGCTACTTGGAACATTATTAACCAAGAAACTGGCAAGGCTAGGAAACGAGAGTATGGACTAGAGATTATTTATAACAATCAATTAGTAAATAAAGCCAATGACATTGCTCAAATTTTTAATAACTTTTTTGCTAACATACCAATAACTACAACAAGCTCCTTAAATTCATCGTCAGCTGATGCTGAAAACTTACTGCGTGATACTGTGCCTAACTGTGATAATTATTTTAGTTTTGAATATGTGACTCCATTGGATATTGTAAATACTTTTAAGACGCTTAGTAACAAAAAAACCGAAGACTTTTGGGGTATATCTGTAAAACTAGTAAGTAACATTATTAACGTTGTTGCACCCTCCCTAGCTATCATTTTTAATAAGTGCGTGAATTTAGGTATCTTTCCAGATCTCATGAAATATAGTAAAGTTATACCATTATTTAAATCAGGTGATAAAAGTGAAATTTGTAATTTTAGACCTATATCGATCCTTCCCGCATTTAGTAAAATTTTTGAAAAACTGATATTGAAGCAACTTCTAAGTCATTTTAATTTAAACAAACTTTTACATAGCGAGCAATACGGTTTTACCAAAGGACGTTCAACTACAGACGCTGGTGTAGCTTTGCTTAGGCATGTTTATAGCGCCTGGGAGGACTCGCAGAACGCCATTGGGGTGTTTTGTGATCTTTCTAAGGCATTTGATTGCGTCCATCATGACACACTTATTCGCAAACTCCGTCATTATGGAATTAAAAGTATAGCACTAGATTTAATTAGTTCGTATTTAAGTGATAGACAACAATGTGTCCATGTTAACGGCGATAAGTCCACTGCTCTGCCTGTTAAGCTGGGTGTGCCCCAGGGGTCAATACTGGGTCCTTTTTTGTTCCTAGTCTATATCAACGACCTACCGTTTTTTTTAAAAGGTATATGTGAGGTAGTGTTGTTTGCAGACGACACTTCGTTAATTTTCAAGGTGAATAGGAATAGGAATGATTTCAATGAAATAAATAATGCACTCACCAAGGTAACGCATTGGTTTTCATCTAATAATTTAGTTTTGAATGCAAAAAAGACCAAATGCGTTAAATTTGCTATGCCAAACGTTAAAAATCTTGGTCCTAATATCATAATCAATAATGAAGTGTTAGATAGTGTAAACTCGACAAAGTTCCTGGGCATCACGATTGATAGTAAGCTTACATGGTCGGCACATGTCGCGTGCCTCGCGAGTAGGCTCAGCTCTGCTGCTTACGCCGTTAGGAAAGTTAGGCAGATCACTGATGTGGACACGGCTCGTCTTGTTTACTTTAGCTACTTCCACAGCATTATGTCCTATGGCATACTGTTGTGGGGTAAGGCGGCAGATATAGAAACCATTTTCATCTTACAAAAACGAGCTGTTAGATCCATATACCGGCTAGATTCTCGAGCTTCTCTTAGGGAGCGGTTTAAGGAGATAGGTATCCTTACTGTAGCGTCACAGTTTATTTTTGCGAACATATTATTTATACGTCAAAATATTCACTTGTACACCAAGAATAAGGATATACATAATATAAACACGCGAAATAGACATAAGTTATGCGTGACTTCACACAGGCTGCATAGGGTACACAACTCATTTGTGGGGCTTGGTATTCGGCTTTACAATAAACTTCCTGTTAGTTTACTAGAGTTGCCCTTTAACTCATTTAAATCCACAATTAAAAGTAAGCTGTGTGAAAAGGCCTATTATACAATTAACGACTATTTAAACGATAAACATAGTTGGCATTCGCGATAGACACAAGACGGTTCCATGTGGAATGTTAATTTGTATTAATTGTATTAATTATGTTTTGCTTTATAACCATGTTTTTATTTTATTTGATAGGCATACACTTTGTATGTAACAACGTTTGTTACCTTTTTTTGTTTTATATTTAATACGATTATGCGTATCTATATATAATTTATATCCAAATTATTACTTTTTCCTTTTACATCTTGGAATGTATAATTATATTAATTATAAAATTTAATTTCGTAAACATGTAATGGGATTGTGCACTTAATCAGTGTTTGAGGTTTCTCATTCAGCGTCATATTTTTTTTTTTCTTAACTACCGGCAACAGTTTCGTCATGCTCCCTTAGTCGTCACTGCCTGTGGTGGCGTCTTGGGTCGGGTCACCTCCTTCCCTCAAATATGGCGAGGGAGGTGATGGCTGACCCTTGCGTCATACTCGTGAACGGGTGCTGCTTGCGGTGACTGGTCGTTCTGTTGACCTTGGTTTCTGTAGTTTACTTTACCTAAATTTTTTATTTCAGAGAGATACTTATGAACCTCAAGCAGTTGATTACTTGGCATGTTCCCTAAATTATTTATATTTTTTATATTGTAAAGACAGCGTGCTGCTGGGGAGTTTGTTGCGCCGTTTCTTCTCCCCGGCTAGAGCACTTAGGAAGCGGTGGGGTGGGCGAATCAGGGTGCTGTCTGTGTTGATGACATTCAAAAAGTGCTACATGGTAGCCTAATTTGAATAAATGATTTTGAATTTGAATTTGAATTTGAACTTGTCTGGTTGCCATAGTACAAGCCCTGCCTAGTTTGGGATCAGATGGGCGTGTGTGGGTTGTCCCAAGATATTACTATTTGACATCAGAATACTTACTCGTAAGTGATATATTTTATTTTGTTTATTATTTTCAGAGAACAACGAGACAGTAGGGTAATGATGGCACGCCTCACAGTCGACGGTTGTCAGAAAGATTACGTGTGCTTCGACTTTGTACCGCAACATCATAATATCATAAGGTTTGATATTTAAAAAGATTTTCCAGAAAATAACTTTCAGTTTAAGAAAAGATAATTGTACTAAATATATTCATTTTAGCTTCTGATTCATAGACTTGTTCTAATATGGCACAATTTCTTTCTAGGTACCGCAAAGGTTTAGCCATGATTCAAAGCAATTTCCACACAGTATGTTCATGGGTGCAGTTTAAAAACAAACAGGAATGGCGTTACGATATATTCTTAAAGAAGGACCCGTCACCGATCCGGTGCCCTGTAGCTGGCAAATTCAATTTCACACAAAAAGGCGATGTTAGATTCGAAACGAGAATATTGGGTGGTGTAACTTTGAGTCCGAGACCAAACTTGTACTGTAAACTGAATTTAAGTGACTTCTCAGTGTGTGATATAGATCAAAAAACTATACAGATAAAGGAAAACTACTGTTTGTCTGTTGACTATTTGGGAAGACCCGTGGATATCTACAGTGACCCTGATTACAGGATGAAATGCATTGGTTTTTGGAAGGAAAATCTGAAATCTTATCTGATTACTTATGATGAGTTGGATCCCTTCTCTAAATACAGATGTTGGGTGTACCAGCGAGCTGATCTTAACAGGTATGAATAAACAAAGCTGTAGGCATGTATCTATTTTGTTAAGTCATGAAGAAAATGCGAAATAACGTGTTAATTTTTTTCAGAGTGCTCATGTCTCAAGCGCTGGGACCTTACTGTGACTTGAAGCAGGACGTGACGTCATGGAACTACACGGAAGGCGCGGCAGTCGCCATAGAGATGGAAGAATATGAGAGAGAACGCGATCAATGTCCAATGCACTTCGACGACGGCAGTGACCCTTGGTCCACGAAGGAGAACTTCGTAAAAGTATTTACTTTCTCATTCTGGGGATCTAATTCTGCATCAATTACATCATTAAGCTCTGTTTTAATAAATCTGGTAGCTTTAATTATTTTGATACAGTAGTGACTAAATTTAGACTGATTTAGATGACAAGAATAATTATTATTGTAATTAATGTTTTATTCAATTTCAAGCAATGAATAGGAATTAGAATCTAAAAATCTCGTCCAGTTATTTTTTACATTATATATATTTCTTTCTGGTTGTATTTACTTATTAGTTAGCAATTAAGTGCATCTTCATCTCTGTTGTAGTTTTTCTGAAGAATCTCATTATTGTGCCTCTGGAAGGTATTTATATTGCGCAAATATAAATAAAACTACAAAATAAAATGTTCAGATCAAATTGCGCAGCTTTTGTCACCCTTGTTTATGTATATTAGATCTGATTATGTATATTATGATATGCTAAATAATCTTTTAATACAGTATGTTAATGTAGGCTAAGAACAACAATTTGTATAAACATAATTATATGTGAAATATATAGGTAAAACTATAGTGGTGATAATTAGACCGTCCGCAAAGTACTTGATTAGGTGGTAATTCTTTTTATAAATGTCTACTTGATTGATATTTTTTAACCCTAGTTTATAGTCTCTTAACTACGATTTTAATTGAATTCTCACTTATCACCATGGTAATAAGAGCTAAGTTTTCTATTGGAATTTCTTATTCCTTTGTAGTTAATCAATCAACACCATTTGCGGTCAGATGTTAGACATAGGCCTCTATCAAATTGTGACGCAACACCCGGTCCTAGGCCTTCCGCATCCAGTCCGACCCAGCTACTTTTTTTCAGGTCATTGGCCTAGTAGCTGGTGAAACAATATTTTATCTTTAAAAATGTAACACCCTAGTTCAACTAATCACTATCACATTGAAACAATCATAACACTTAAAAAATATGAGGAGAACATTTTTTATATTTTTAAGTCTTCACTAAAATTTTACTTTTTTTTGTCTGCAGATATTTGGTATTTACTATCTAATAATCAAAAGTGAAATTAAGTAAATATATTATAAATGTCTGTACTACATATACCTACTGTATTTATGGTTAATAGAAACAAAATGCATTTAATTTTGTCTACTTATTATCTTATATTTAGGTAGTATCAAATTAGTAATTGATAGCCTTCAAGTGTGCCTTAGACAAACATTATTTAGTTATTAATATTTTATATACCTATAGAAATAAAGACATTACTTTTATTGAGTAAAAATATACATACATCAAATCATATAATATAATAAATAATATTATTATTTTACACTAGCATATTGTTACCTTGCGTATTTTACAATTCCGTCCAAAAAGCAATTTTGCTGTATGTTTTTATAATTTGTTTACACATCTGAATAAAATGTTATGACAAAAACTGTTTTACTTTTTATTGCATATCATTGTCATCTTCAGCCCTGTATAACCCACTGCTGAGCATTGGAGTCTTTGTTTAAGCTCTCCTGTGTCTTGCCAGGTGCATCCACCCTACATATCCTTTTTTTTTTTTAAATCTGATTTTTACGAGGCTTCAGTACACTCAAGGTGACTATGCCAGCCCCATGGGATATTTCAAATCGTCTGCAATACATCTAAACCACTCTATCTAACCTTTCATCCCTTTTGCTCCTTTCTTTCAAACACATTTTCATAAACAAATATATCTCCTTACATTCATCAGACAGTGGTTGATTTAAAATTATGTTAATACCTCCGTTACATAAATTAACTCTTGGTATTAATGTATTTCTCAGCTCCCTGTGTTGATCACATTCCATTAAAATATGCTTTAGGTCTTCAGATCGACCGCAGAAGCTGCATAATGGTGTTGACTTAATTCCCATCATGTGATAAAACTTATTTAATGGAATATGACCAGCACGCAGCCTGAGAGCTAAAACCACTGTCCCCCTAGAGAGGTTGGCATAGTCAAACCAGGGCACAAAGCCTGGTGATGTTTGTATTGTGAAATACCATGCTCCTTTAGATGTGCATATCTTTGTGAACTCCTCCTTCCATATCCTTTGCTGCATGCATTTATTTCATAATGCATAAATAATAGCATTATTTATTTAACAATAAATTGCGTGATTTTTGAGACAATTATGTGTTCATACTGAGGATAAACAATAATTTATATTTAGACAATATTTTATATTTAGGAACTAGGTCCTAAAAATCAATTTTAACATTGGAGTGGGTCTTTAAATAAAAAAAGGTTGTATTATAGACATTTTATTCCTTATAAAATTAATCATATTTGTGGACAACTATAAAATGCCAAGTAAACACTTTTGGCATTTGTCAAGCCAATACTATTTGGAAGCAATATTGCTATTTTATCAATCTTTAGGTTCTAAATACACAAAGATGCAAACATAATAATATTTTAGTGATAATTTATTTAGTCCAAGATACTTTGGGTATATCAAAGTGTTCAGTCAAACTGTCTAGATGCTGGTTAAACTTCTCTACTCTTTGCTTATGTGTCATCTCTGCTTTTTGTTGTATCCTCTGCTTTTGCTGCAAGAATATAAAAATAATATTAAAAATGTTTCCCTAAGAAGGTGAACTGGGTACTTATGTAGCCCTTCCATCACATCATTTCAGTTACAACCAGAGTATAACATAATAGGTATATACAGTGTAAAACATTCATCTCTATTACTCCTCATTGCGGCTTCCAGTCCTTTCATTTCAGTCTTGTATCATCTTTCACAAAATAATAATTCATTCATCTCTTTTTCAGTCTACTTCTGCTTGTATACCAATCCACTGTCATACGTATATCTTGTTTATTTATGTGATTTTCATCCCTCCTCATAACATGACAATACCTACAAACACTTACCTATAACCTTTTCATTCACGGGCACTACTTTCAAGCTTCCTCTAATATATACATGTTCTAAATATTGCATTTAAATCAGGTTATACAAACAATGACATATAAGATAAACAAGGATAAGAAAAGTATTTTGCATTTCTTGTGCCTTTTCCCTTATCATGAGCAAAAAAAACTGAACACATTAGAATACAAAAGAATTTAGTTTGAGCAACTTCAAATAAGTGTATGTGCTACCTGTGGTGATTCTTACAAAGCAAATTTATAACAAACAAATGCATTATAAGGGACGTCAGTATTATAAGAGTAACATTAATCTGTAAGATTACTGTAAAGTATTGTACAATTACCATTTTCTCCTGCATCTTCTGAAATGCCATTTCAGCCTTTGTTTTTGAGTTAACGGTATTAGTTTGCTGTTTAACTTGTTGCTTTACTTCATTTTGCATTAGTTTTTCTGTGTCCTTATTAGTTTTTTTCTTCTTCTTCTTTTTGATGCCCGAGTTGTCCTTGATTTTTAACTGTGTTTTATTTACACACGCATATTCATCCTCTTCTCCCATTTTACTTATTTAACATTAATTAAAAACAGTTTAAGATATGTGTTTGGTTTCTTCGATTTATTGCATTACAGTAATTTCTGAAAGAAATAAGAATAATAATGTTTGTTGTTTACGAAAACAGACAAGCACACGTACAATTCTCTTGACAAAGCTTGACAATAATGCAAATGAAATGACATTGACAAGTGACATGACAACTGACAACTAACTGACATTTCTTTAGCCTATGTCAAAAACTGCTTTTTTTTAGGTTTGGATAAGTTATCATTGGTAACCCTGTTTCAGAACTAAAAGTAGAATTTATACACTTTTATATTTAACATTTTATTAAATAATTGCTTTATACAATTTGGCTGTACTGTAACCTTCCTCGAAAACCCTTGGAAACGTTATTCCTCTGGAACTCTATCCCTCAGGAAATCTCTCCTTTGGGAACCCTACCCTTTGCAAACAGTATCCCTCAGAATCCCTTTCCGTCAGAGATTCTATTCTTCGGGAACTCTATTGTTCAGAAACATTATCCCACGGGAACCGACTCCTTCGGAAACACTATCCCTCGGGAACCCTATCCGTCGGGACCCGTTCCCTTGGAACCATTAACCTTCGGGACTATTCCTCGGGAGCCCAATCCCTTGGGAACCTTGTCCCTCAGGAACTCTATCCCTCGGGAACCCTATCCCTCAGGAACTCTATCCTTCGGGAACCCTATCCTTCTGGAATGCTATCCCTCGGAAACCTATCCCTAGGACCCATTATACCTCTGTAACTCTATCCCTCGGGAACTCTATCCCTTGGGAACCCAATCCCTGGGGAATCTAATCCCTTGAGAACCTTCCTCGAAAACCCTATCCCTCGAAAACCTTATCCCTCTGGAACTCTATTCCTCGAGAACTCTATCCCTCAGAACCTTTCCTTCGGGAACCCTATCCCTCGGGAACCCTATCCCTCGGGAACCCTATCCCTCGGAAACTCTTTCACTCGGGAACTCAATTCCTGGGGAACCCAATCCCTACCCGTCGGGGATTCTATCCTTCGGGAACTCTATTGTTCAGAAACTTTATCCAACGGGAACCGACTCTTCGGAAACACTATCCCTTGGGAACCCTATTCGTCGGAACCCTTTTCCTTTGGAACCAGTAACCCTCGGGATCTCTATTCCTCGGGAACCCTATCCTTCTGGAACGCTATCCTTTGGACCCATTATCCCTCGGGAACTCTATATCCCTTGGGAACCTAATCGCTTGAGACACTTTCTCGAAAACCTTATCCCTCTGGAACACTATTCCTCGATAACTCTATCCCTCAGGAACGCTCTCCTTCTTTACCCCTATCCCCTGGGAACCCTATCCTACGGGAGCTCTTTCACTCGGGAACCCTATCCCTCGGGAAATCTATACCTCAGGAACCCTATACCTCAGGAACTCTCTCATTCAGGAATCCTATCCCTCTGGAACTCTATCCCTCGGGAACCCTATCCCTTGGGAACCTTGTCCCTCGGGAACTCTATCCTTTTGGAACTATAACCCTCGGGAACCCTACCCTTCAAGAACTCTCTCCTTCGGGAACCCTATCCCTCGGGAACTCTATCCCTCGGGAACCGTATCCCTCGGGAACTCTATCCCTCGGGAACCCTATCCCTCGGGAACCCTATCCCTCGGGAACCCTATCCCTCGGGAACCCTATCCCTCTGGAAATCTATTCCTCAGGAACCATATACCTCAGGAACTCTCTCCTTCGGGAACCCTATCCCTCAGGAACTCTCTCCTTCGGGTACCCTATCCCTCTTGAACTCTATCCCTCGGGGGCACTATCCCTCGGGAACTCTTTACCTGGGGAACCCTCGGGATATCTGTCTTTCGGGCACCTTATATCGGAAAAGCTTAGTTAGCTTTAAATTAGTTAGTTTAGCTTACTTTCAGCCTTATCTAATACCCTTCTTTTGTCCTATTCGTTTTGTTCGGCTCAAGTTTTGGCCACATTTTATACAAATAGGATTGTAGGTACCTAGGTGATACGAAATTTACCAGGTCATTTAATATATTACATAAAAATTGCGTATAGCTTGATTTCGATCAGTTTCGATCGCATCAAAAAGATGTAACTTACTTGGAGATTTTTACAAGTAACAACCGAAACTCCCTTTTAAGACACCCTATTTGACGACGCGGGGCTTTAGCCAAGTTAAGTACACATTAACTCACGAGGGTGGCAGGTTGACTAGTAGCAAATATCATAAATAAATAAGTGATTGTTCACTACAAAAGAGCGGGAATGAATGGCGTTTCTTAGCGTTATCGGGACGGCGCACGCGCGCTGCCCGCCGACGCGTACGGCCTAGAGATTAGTTTGATTTTGCGCCACGTGTCGCCACGTGCTTTCCGACTACCCACCAAATAAGATTAACGGATTTGCACACTACAGATTGCACACGAATGAGCAGGAAGTGTAAAGTGAAACGCCGGTAATGAGATCGCTTTGTGGGACGACCGATGTAATGGGATAGGAAAAAATATAATTGTAAGCGGTTAGTATTTGACACATTTAAAATATTATTTATGATACGATACTAAATTCTTCCTAGATGTTTTTAAACTTTCCTTTATGAGTCCAAAAAGAAAAGAAAAATGTGAAAGTAATGAAAAATGGAATAAATTTTCAAAGCTGTTTGCCCAAGGCTTTACTCGGAAACAATTTTCAATTTTCCCTCAGGAACTACTTAAGGAATCGGGATAAAAGGTAGCCTATTTTCTTTTCCATGTCAAAGGCTACATGCATGCCAAATTTCATCGAAATCCGTTCAGCCGTTTTTGCGTGATTGAGTAACAAACATCCAAACATCCACATTTTCACATTTATAGTATTAGTAGGACTATATTTAAAAAATGTACCTGTTTAACTTTTACTTACACAGAAATCAAGTCAGTGTTATTCTAGTTACCCGACTGCACCAGAATAAAGATTATTACTTACGTTGATACAAAACCTATCGTCGCCTGTGTCTGTAAGCCGTGAAAGGGAAAAACAGAAGTCGGTTGATTTATTTTAATTTCTAATGTAGTTTTCAGAAACTAGCTCATGGACTACTAGTATCCCTAATCTACGCAATCCCAAGACTGATATTGTTACTTTTGAATTGTTTTATTATTATTTTTGTTGAATGCTTACATTATGTTGTGTTGATGTTTTTAAATAATGTAGGGATTGGGTTTTTGTTAATACAAAGGACAAAATTTTACATTTATGTTCTTAGATTCCATGTAAAAAATTGTGTTTTAATAACGAAAGCAATCAAAATTTAAATACAACAGGTAACGAATGAATGGATTCAGGCGAACCTTACTACGAAGATGGACCATGCCCTGAATAAAATCTAAAACATACGAGAGTAGGTATAATTTATAGAGTAAATAACTATTCACTTAGACGACGTCCGTGGTCGAGTGGCGTACACACCGGTTTTCAAGGTGTCGCCAGCTCTGAGGTCCCGGGTTCGATCGCCGGAAGGGTCAATGTAGAAAAAAAAACACTTTTCTACATTTTCTCGGGTCTGGGTGATAGCTACCCCCACTGGTGCTGATTCCATAACACAAGTGCTTTAGCTACTTACTTTGGATTGGGAGCAATGTCCACATTTATTTATTTATTCACCAACACTGCCTTAGTTCCAAATACACATTCGCTGAGAAAATCAGATTTAAATATCAAAATACTTACAAGAAAGCTGGTTGACTAGATGATAACTTTACAATAAGATTGACCTGAATGCCTTCGACATGAGTCGCTGGGGTGCAACGTTAGCCGATGGCACGTGCCTGGCCTGATAACACTCACCCCTGCTCAACAGTGTTATCGTGGGCATCGCAATGAATCGATCTGCGGCATTGGCCTTGTGAAGTTAGTACAGTTTCTACTGTGGAACTAGGAAAGTGGATAGTTTAGAGGAGAAAATAAGACTTTGTGCGTAAAAATTAAGATATAATTTGTAGGTGTGTAAGATATAATGTGTAAGTGTACTAAAGCGATACAGTTTTTGCTAAGACTGAGCAATAACTGCATGGTTACAAACAATGTGAACCTAACTGTAGGTAATCTAGATAAGGTACCAATGTATGTACCACAAGATAATATTCTGATTTTGTTTTGTTCTTTATAAAGAAAAGAACAAAAATATATCGATAAGTCCTACACTTATTTTGTTTACACAGTTAAGATGACTGTTTTCTTAACGCTGTCGGAAAAAATGCTTAAAAGTACAATCAATGGTACCGAGTAAAAAAGAAAAATAAAATTTCATTCCATATTTGAACAATACCTACTTGACTTCGATTAACGCCTCTCGTGCGAAATTCATCGGCTTACGTCCTCGATGTCGCATTACTCGTATAAATCTAAACAAATAGCTAAGGCTAGGTGCAGAACAATGGTAGCAGCTAATAGACATTAATACAGCATTAGTTATAAGCGACGCACGCGCCGGCGACGCCTTGTTTGCCAAACTGCCCTAATCCGCTATTTGTAGCGTAGGGACGCCACACGTTTGACTTTCTGTGGGAATGTCGAATGCAGTATGAAATGGTTTAGGATATACTAATCTGGCAGAAACAAATAAAACTAATAATCTGATAGTTAAATACGGTGTTGGAGAATAAGAATTTTTTATGTTATTGTAACAGTCATGAATTTTTAGAATTCGTAGAATGTTTAGTTAGTAAATTAGTTAGAATATTGAAAAAACTATACATACATACTATTTTACTATTATAAATAATTCACCGAATTTGATAACGGCTCATATTGCTCATCGAAGGAAATGATGGTATCTACTGAGTGAACCTTGGCACGTGTTATAGTGTATAGAGTTTTCGATCACTTGGCCACCCTACTCTGCTGCATAATACCGCTTTGACTTCTGAGAGGAAATCCTTTTCCCACGAGCTTTATTCAAACATATGTAAAGCGTATGATGGATGACGCGCCGACCGCCCTTTAGCGGGGGTTAGCCGTTTAAATCACAATCGTGTCACCCCTAATACATTTTTTCATTGGTCACTGAACGTTTAGGTTAAAATTTATAATGTCATTTTTACTAGTCCGACTTCACACCAAAAAGAGTTGAAATGGCACACGTCAAAATGATTGCGCTTTTTATTGTAGCGCGCCCAGGGGTATAGTGTTACACTAATTTCATTTCCCATAGAAAACTTACGTTTGAAGAACTGAAATGGTCGGATAAAGTAATCATACAATTTTGTGTCCGTAATGTGAGTTTGCGAACTCACAATCGTTGTTTTGTCATGACTTTAGTAAATATGTCTTGAAAACAATAGAATATGTGAGGTAAAAATGTTTGGCGCGTTCGTCGGGCGCGGCAGCGGGGGCGAACGCGTCAAAGTTTTCCCATTACGCGACTCGCAGACATTAGCAGCCCTCTTGGGTTCATTAAAATTTGTCAGCTTGTCGTATAGGAGTAACTTCTAAATGGATGTAGAAACTTCTCTAAGTGAAACTCGGCTGACGTAAAAAGTTTGTTGGATTTTGAGTCGGCGTTTTTTCGACGCCATCAATTTCTCAGCCCGTCAAGAAGATTATTCGCACTCGCATTGCGGAAAAAAGAGTAATTTAAGTTTTCCAGAAGAGTCGTTGCGTTGGAGTTATGATCTTTGTTTGAAACTTTGATTGATTTATGAAATCCTCATTGTCTGCTAGGAAGATTAAGGATCAGTAGGGTTTGTTTTAAAACTTATAACATGCCATAATTTTGTTTGAAACGACTGTCACACAGTAACGTCACTTGAATATTCACTCAAATAACATATCGTATGGACTGAGTACTTAGTTTCTGATAATTTGATTATTTTTATTGAGAACTGATTTGACATTAACAATAGAACAAACGTCCCCAGAAGAAAATTAAAACACCAACGCCTGTGATTTGATACTGCGCAATCAGTTGCCGAAGCGGACCAGTCAATGTTATTGTTCCGTTTATGTTTGAGGGGTTAAATGAACCCCAGAGTACGAGGGTGACGCCGATAGTTTATTTAACAGATGTAATTGTGAATGAATGAACGAAATCGAACGAGTGGAAGGAATGTTAGTGTAATTAACACGGTGGGAGACTGGCCATTAGCAGTCGGTTTTTATTTTTTATTGACCGCACATTGCAATAGCGTTTTTGTCAACGTTGTCTTTGAACTTTGAGGCCGAATGCAATAACGAGTGAAATAAATTGTAAATATGAACTTGTTTTTATTATGTACCTCGGTACTTAATGTTCATGAAAAATCACATTATTTAAGTAAGCGCCAAAAAAATCAAATTGGGTAAACCAGCTGTCGGAAAATCGTCTGTTCCATTTACGTAATTTTTGATTCCCGTTAATGCCAGAACGGCCAGAACGTTAAGATCCAAAAGTACTCTCAGTTTTTGACCTTATAATGATTGGTGTTTTCAAAAATCTTACACATTGGCGTCGCGTCGCCGTCGCAGCCGTCAGCTAGTTTGGTTGTCTACATTACGACGTAGCAAGGGTTGTAAGTTTGTAACAGGAGATGGCAGTAAATCAAACTCATTGTGGTGTACCCCTCCCCTCCCACTTCTTGCGTGTCTCCCACACCCTACCTCGGTAGGTAACTGAGATTTTAAGTACTTATTTTGCTGTTGATTTAAGATTTTACTATACTTTAGTGACTTATGTTTTATATTGCGAAAGATTTTGTTAGTAGTAGTATACGTAATTAAACCTATACTTAGGTAATTAGCCACCTTGTGTCAACTCGTCTGTCCCAAGGGCTGGTTTTTACCTTGGTCAGCATATCAGCGGTTCAGCATTTTCATTCAATTTGCCAATGCCTTATGGGCATACTTCCAGTCGAAAGCGATGTGCATGATTTTTTTGACGTCATTTATCTATTTTTGTTTAATTATTTTAGTTTATCTTAAGTGTGTATATAGTTAAGGTAGTAAATATTTTGTATAAATGTATATAGGTTAACTTTAAGTGTTTATTATGAAATAAAATTGACCTCCCCATGAAAAAAACATAACTATTTTAGAGGGTTTCGCACCAAGGTGTAAAAGTTATTCAGATAGGTCCTTATAACTTTTGCACCCGGTTGGCCATTATTCAACTAAAAGAAAAATCTATATTTTTATAAGTTCTAAATTAGAAGACTTGATTTGTGAAGGTCCCTAATTTAAAGATATTCTATTAAATTAATGTTCAGAGCGATGCTAAGGTGTCTAGCACAATACGTGCTCTGTTATTAATTATTTAGCAACTGTTAAAAATAGGGAATTAGCAGCTGGTAGCCAACCTTCATTAATTAGAGTGGCACTTAAAGAAGAAGAAAAATAGCGAATTTAAAATCAAACTTTTTGTATTTAGGTACAATAATCCTACTAACATTATAAATGTAAAAGTGTGGATGTTTGGATGTTTGTTACTCAATCACGCAAAAACGTCTGAATGGATTTGGATGAAATTTGGCATGCATGAAACGTTTGATATGGAAAAGAATATAGGCCTTTTATCCCGATTCATTAAGTAATTCCCAAGCGAAAATTGAAAACAGTTTCCGAGCTAAACCGTGGGCAGACAGCTTTGAAATTTTGTATTTCTCTCTATTACAGCGCAAACTATAACATGGGTGAAAATTTTATTCCAGTTTCACATTTTTCATTTCTTTTTATACCCAATTCTGAAGTCCACGCAGACGAAGTCGCGGGCAGGAGCTAGTAATCAATAAATCTAATAACTATACATATAAATAGAATAAATAGCTATTTATATCCTCACCATCTGTTTCAATTATTAGTTAATTTGAACGTGCTTAAGTCCTATAACAGGAATTAACCATGTATCTGTCAGAAACAAGAATTATGAGTAACTACAAAAATCACATGTTTTATGTGCATTTAATTAATTAGGCAGCAATGGATAAAGGAGCTATTTAGAGAATTGAAGTTTTAATTAGGAGATTTTTTTTTGTTTTAGTTTGTTTGTTTGTATTTTGTTTTAACGGTAGTTAAAACTAAATTAAAAAATGGTTATTATTTTTTCCGTTTTTATTTTGTTCTATAGTTTTAATATTAAAATAATAGGTTACTATATATTTTTTTTGTCCTTTAGTTCCTACTATTGTAGTATAGGTAATAAATATCTAATAAAACATTGTGTCGTTTTATTTATTTTTTTAGCAAATTTATAAGAGGCAACTAGAAGTGTATTTTAAAACAACAAAAAAATTCCTTATTCAAAAATCCTTTCAAAAAGTTTTACTTTTAAAATCGTGTAGGAAATATTTTATTCGGTCCTACAACATGTAGACAAATAAATTCTAACAATTGGCAGCTAACAACGTAGAGACAGCTAGGGGAAGTTCATCTCCTGCGCATCACGCAAGGCCCCATCTACACAATACGCACGCTCCGGCGCCCGCGCAAACCGCACTCCGCTAATTCACACTTCCTGATCACCAGATACGATGGAGAACTTTTGGAGTATAGTGAAGAACTGTAGATAGAGCACGGTTTAGAGGGCTTGCTGATTGGTAGATATGGTATGTTCATTTTTGTCAATTACTAGGTACTTACTTGATGTACTAAGTATTAGGTACTCACTTGGGGTAAGTACTAGTCCCTATTGTATACCTAGATAGAGATAAACCTAAGTCCATACCTATTGATTTATTGTACTAAAAAAATTTCTGTAAAAAAATTAAGAGATTGTAGGACAGTTTGTAGACAGTAGGACTCTGTTCTGCAGTGGATGGTTTGGGTAAAAAAAAGAGTTTTTTTTATTTCTTTTACTTTTGCCTATAATTGGTATAGACTTTAATAAGACATTATTTATTACTATTATTTATTAATTCCACAAGATAAGCCAGCGGTTTAAGGAACCGATTTATAAATAAGAATAAAATTTATTGCTTACACCGAGGATATCACGGCAACCGGTGAAGGAAAACATCGTGAGAAAACCCGGCTTCCAAAAAAGTATTTATTAACCCAATCAGCAAGCGTGGTGGATTTTTAATGTTCGTTCTTTTAATAAGGGAAGAGGTTTGTGCCCAGCAGTAGGACATTTATATACCGGGATTAATAATATAGAATGGATTTTTTCTCTAGAAAAAGGGAATCTGGTCTGCTATGCATTGGGTCAAAAAAAGAAAAATTCAGAATAATTTCATTTATTAAATATAGTTACAACAAGTTACAAACTAAGAATTGATTGCACAGGATTGAAATCACCGGATGGTTTTTAAACAAGATACACGTCATTAACAATAAATCAATATGTAAACATGTTCTTGCACAACATGTTTATAGTCACTTGCGGGCAATAACGGCTGTTGACACACATTACAGAAGGTGGTCCTTTAATTGTTTCTATTGGGGTCCTTTGGTACGACAGTTGTTTGGCCTGTTGTGGCCTGTTCGCAGACTGAGGGGACACGACTCGATGTAACTAGGGTGTTAATAAACTTATATGGCGTTAGCAATTGAGCTTACGTAGCGAATAGTTAAGTACGTAATGCGTATTTTTTCTTAAATTTAAATTATACAATTATAGCGATTTCTAGTGTAATTATTGCGATTAGACAAGCCCGGTACTTATGAGGTTTATTTAAATGGAATTTCAACCGAATTCTTATATCTTATCGAAGTAAAGACTTAATTTATTATTTTGTATTATTCTACGAAAGTAGTTTCAGGACCAAAATCCATTAAAGGTTCCAACTTGAAATCAAAACTTAGTGCAAGGGAGATATGTATTTGGTTCTCAATATTGTACATAATCGATCGATTCCTTAACAACGTGCTCTAGTCTAGTTATATATATGTGTGAGGTAGTAATTAGGCGACGCACGAGCCGGTGGGAGGTGGGCGCCGGAACCGGAAGCGCGCCGGAGATGAAGGCGCGATACAATATCCGGTTAGACGCCATTTCCGCCGCGAGACGACGCGTGTGTGGATGCCTTAGGTTTACACTGATAGATACAGCCTGATTTTGAGTCAATGGGACGTTGGAATATAATAACTACATTCATATATATTTTATCAAACATTTGTAAGTTTTGTATGTGAAGAGAGTTTTTGAAAAAACTATGCAATTCAAAAAATAGACTTCAGTTTTTTTAGGGTTTAATGTTCACCTGAAACCCGAAGTAAAAGTTAGTGTTAGAATAATAATAAAGTAATAAAAGAAATCCGTTGCGCTTTGTTGCCAAAAATGAATTGCAGCAGTTTCGAGTTTTATTTTTACCGACTTCCAAAAGGAAGAGATTCTATGTTCATGTATTTCTTTTACTATTTGTATTACTACTTTGTATTGGAGTTTATTGCAAAAATTTAATAATTACTAAATTAATCAAAACATTTTGTTGCCGTTGTTTATTTCCTTATTATTGCGCATCAAATAACTCCTATTCATCAGTGTTCATTGAACTTAGTTAATGAAAGAAAATATGCAATGGAATTAATTAAAAGGGAAATTTAAAGAAATGAAGGGTTTTTATCACCATTATAATTTTATTTTAAAAGTTACTCTTAACACTTTGTTCCTCCTACTTGAACACCGAGAGTATTCGATTAAAAACATTACGAAATGGAAATCAATGTAGAGTGTTTTCCGATGAAATCGATAAGGCAGACTGGGCTCGTCACGAGGACTTGGATGAAGGATTCTTTGTTCCCCGAGAGGGAAACATGATTGTTCCTCAGGGATTAAGCTTTTACACTTTATGCTTTTATGTGATTTTTCACTGCGAGAGCGGATCGAGAACCTTTCACTCGAGGTGTCTGGTTGAAAGAATGCTTAGTGGTTACCTTGAGAGGGCAATGTACTTGTTATGTATTATAGTCGGTCCTTTATATGCGTATGTATGTATATGCAAGCTTTGTACGCGTAAAGTTAGATGTCTGCATAGCTCACGATATCATGGGCAATTTTGTTGATATGATTTCTAGAATTAAAATCTGTAAGTATGTGTTCACTTTTACGGTTATAGAATACGCTGAAAGTTTGAATTTACTTATTGACTTGATATGCATTAATACACAGAACATTGTTTAACTATTTGGTCATTAATTGTTTTAGTTAATTACTTTTTTTTTGTTTTTTCTTTGGCTTTTGTTCTTTAACGTCTTACAAGACTTTTCTTTCGGTTTTTATATAAAAGAAAATGGAATTATTAGGTTCACAAGATACCTACACACTAATTTGATTTAAACTCCGACTAGTATTTATGTAAGAGTAATTGTCTCTCACGGTTGTAGCAATTGCTATTCCCTTTTTTGTTTTCTTTTAGTTATGATTTTCCCCGTCAAATGCCAAAGTGATATTGTACCATTGACTGTACAATTTGCTTAATTAAAATAGTATGTTATTCGTCCCCCTATTGTATCTTAATCAAACAATAACAAACCAAACTTAAATGAGTTTAACCCTTCAAAAACTTTGCCGATACAAATCAAAGTTGAATACACCGATCATCATGAACGTAGAACATTAGTACGAATGTTCAGGTTGTAGTTTGTACATGTAGTAATAATTATTCGGCGTGTTGCGATAATACAGATTTAGATAGAGCCGCGGCTGCCGAGATAACCCCTTACATAGCTCAGAGCACATAGCGCCTGCCCACCCTAAGTAGCGTCAGATACGAAACTTCAATATTAAGACATTTTGGCAAATATTATATAATTATTAAATTATTATTGCATTATTATTATTATATGTATAATTGTTATTTAAATACTAGTAGAATATTACTTAACAGAACTTACAGATGTTGTAATTATTGAATACTATTTTGATCAAAATTAAGTTTTTAGTCCGAGCTACAGTTGATTATAATTCTTTGAAAATGTTAATTTTCGAAATATTTTCAGTAGGTAGTTTAGCTTAATGCAACTAAGAAATTCTTGGTAGCATTTCGATAGCTACTAAAAAGTAAAATGAGTCATACTTGACTACTTGTTACGTAAACAGGTTATGTCGATATGGGTGGGTTGTGCGAACTTTAGAAACAGGTCGATAAACGGAAGTTTTTATTAGTTTTTTAATAAAAAGTGAATGTTAATTACATTGACACAATTCTATTAATACAAAATTAGATGTGAGTTGTAATATATTAACTGTCAAGATTTGTAACGAGAGTGAAATAAACCGAAATTGTAACAGATAACATAAAATATATACGATACCTTAACGACACAATAAAAGATTAAACAAACACTGTTTTCATGTCTGGATTTCCGTATATTATTTTTCCGTAGATTATTATTATTATATTATTTTTCAACTGACCTAAAAAAACAATTAATTTTATTCCATACGAATAAAATGAATTGTTAGTTTAATTTAATAAAATGAAATAATACAGTTTAATCTGCTGACGGTATTCACCGGATTTCTGAAAGGATCTAAGGAGGGTGGCGAGAGGCTTCGAGGATGCGCCGGGGGCGGTGGAGGGGAGGAGGGGGGAGGACGCGGGCTGCGCTGTGACGTCACGTCCTATCTCGGCGGCCATCTTGGATTATCTCGTCGCACCTGCGGGGCGCGGGGTGGTTTAGTATCGACCCGATGCGAACCCTGCACATTTTTCAGGGTAAACTTAAAAATGTTTTGTCTATTTAGATACCTACTTATTTAGGTATAGCTGATATTCTTATCTACTATTTTATTTAATATTTTTTCGAAATTTGATATCACGTTTTTAAGATGCAGTTTTAAGAAAATACTATTTTTATCAAATGTTTCCAATAAAGTAAGTTTTTACTATGCATTTTACATTTATCATAAATGAAGTCTAAAAGTATTGAGAATCCTTACCACATTAAAAAAATCTTATAATTGCATCGAAATACATTTACCGAAATCCAATTTGCCTCAGTTTAAGATGTACTGGAAGTATTAAACACAGACGTATAGACTCAAAGAGTGAAAACTAAGCTTAGTGCATACACCAGTCGCCCAGATATAAAACAATATCAGTCATCGGTGCATTAACAGGTCAACCTGAATATTACTTGTATGGAAGACTCCATTTAACTGTTTCCTTGTTGCTAATATTACGTGTATAAGCGACAGACCCTAAATACACAATCCTGCAGCCAGATATCTTTATAACCAAGTTGTTGAAAATACATCGTATTGTGTATACACTGTAAATAAATAACTAACCGGGTACATAGGGCTTTTATTTACTAAAATAACTATTTTACAACAGCACTCAAAACAAACAACATTTAAAAACAAAGCAGAGTCCACAACGCATAAAATAAGTTTCAATTAAGCATTTAGCCGCAACTAATACAGGGTGTATTAAAATTCAACTCACACACGCACAGCCTTATCTGTCTGTGGCAGTTTGGACACGCCGATAGGATCTGCCCCCATCCCTCATCCCTTTGTACCACTTCAAACGACCCGCCCTTGCTTATTTACAAAGACAGAAATTTTAACTTATCAACCTGTTTCTGCGATGTCATCTGCAGTAGGGTTAGGTTTTTATTAGACCTGTAAAATGATTAATTCTAATAGGAAATAAAAACTGCCTGTCTTCTAAAACCAGAAAGCCAGAAATTTTAACCATGGCTCTAAAACGTATAACGTATAAACGCCCATTCCCATCCAATTTAAACAAAAATTTAAAGTAAAAAAAATATCATCCAATTTCTACGGGATTATGAGGGTCGCTCCAGATGCAACCTTAAAGCTGACCACGATCCTCAGACAAGAGGGAACGACCAGAGAGAAAACCAACTTTATATACACATCTTTTAGGAACACGATTTGTAGGCATTATTAACTGTAGTTCAAACGGTCTCGTTTTATTCCAAAAAATGTTTTAAAACTTTTTTTTTAATTAGAGAATTGTAACTTAATTCTAATCAGGCACTCGTTCGCGGATCCCGTATTATGTATTTGTAAAAAAAAAGTTTACAAATTTGATTTACCCATACTAGTACCACCTAATAAGGTTTCCAATAAGATAATACCCATTGATTTTTTGTATAGTATATAATTCTATTAGACTCGAATAAAGTTAAGAATTTTCAAAGACCCAATTAACTGTTCCAGATTTAAAACTTGTCCATCAAGATCAAGTTTGTTTTTTTGCTATTGTTTTAAATCACATAGCCATACAGAAGTTTACAGAACATATCAGTATTCTAGTAGGTACTTTACATACCACTATGGACATTGACAAATATTTTGATAGTTCAAACAATACCGGTATTGAGAAAGCGAGTGCAGCTGCCTATGAACCGACAAGTTTGGTGTAACGTACGGTATTAGGTTCAGAGCATAGGTATTGTAACTGAACATAATGTTTATACTTTAAATAATTGCTAATAGTCCGTCGTGTGTATGATGTATGAGTTAGATTATGTCTTAGATTTACCTGAATCCAATCAGACTAGAAGCCGAATATAATATAGAATAGGCAATCATTCATATCATTATATGTTTTCTATATTATTTTTAATAAAAGGTGAATTTATAATAGTATAATAAATTCACCTCAATGACGTAGTTGTTGCATATCCTGACGTCCAAATCCTCCAGCAATATTTCTCTCTATTATTTTTTAAAACCTCGCCACCTTGGCTCCTTGAGTGATGTAAATTTTGATAAACCAATCAAATAAATTATTACTTTACCTTCTACCAGGTAGGTCAGGTTACTTGAAATTAAAATTTAAACAAAACCATAATACCGGCCTATAAACGTCCCACTGCTGGGCACAGCCCTCTTCCCATATAGAGAAGGAATGAGCATTGATCACCACGCTTGCTCATTGCGGGTTGGCGATTTCAGATTCCAATTTTTGGAATCCAGGTTTCCTCACGATGTTTTCCTTCACCGTTTGTCAATGATGTCTTAGAATGATTAAGAAAGTACATATAACTTTGAAAAAGTCACATTGTTACTTGCCTGGGTTCGAACCTGCAACCATGTGCATGCAAATCCGTCCATTGAACCGCTAGGCCACCACGACAGTCAAACAAAACCATATAAGTATTGTTTTGTTGCAGGAAAATTAAAGAGGCTATCGTTATGCCACTTCACTAGACCACCGGTATTGACGATACTTGACACTTGAAACAATGACATCATTGAGAGCGCGTGCGCAGCTGCTAATATGCGGTGTATCGAATAGTTGGCGTAAAGCTCTCGTATTGTTCCGGAAATTTTGCTTGAGTGCCGACTGGAGTGGGCAAACAGAGGCACGTGCTACACAAGTATAGACCACCACTGTGTTAAAACAATAAGTAATTAGAAGGGATAATGAAATAAAATAAAATTCTCCTGATACACAAGAAATGGTACAAACTTTTCAAATATCTGGAGAACAGTTTAACTCAGTACTAATTACCGTACGGGAAAAAGTAGCCTCTAAGTCTTTTCTGGGGATTTCATCAAAATCGGTTGAGACAGAAAATACCGGGAGGCAGGATATTATTGGCAGCATATTTTTCAACCCAAAACTGCCCAGAAGTACCGGAAGTTTAGCAGGAGTGGTGGACTAAGCTGGCACGTGCTGTGCACGGGAGGTCGACCACCGAAGAAGAATTTACATACATAATATATTTTTCATCATAAATGATGCTGTTATACATACACTAACATATATTCCTGTTTAAAATTGTTAATAGGTAGAGTCTAACTAGAATATGTCTGAAGAATAAATTAATCGTATAGGTAAGGAATACCATGAACAGTAAAAATGTCTACTAGGCAAAACAAACAATGCATTGATTTTGTTTGAGCCGAAAATTCCAACAAGACTCTCTTCCGTGTCTGCTTAGGTAGGACCCTAGAGTAATTTGGTTACAAAGCCAGATAATATGGTAGCAATCTCGAGAAATTGATGATCACGTGTAAAAAAATCAAAGGAAAACTACCAAGTGAAAGAAGTCAACGTGTTGGGCTGACCAGACCCGCACTACTCTTGGAACCTCTATGCTTAACGCTCGGCGATTTTGATCATGACCTCCCCAATGAATTTATGGTATTTACACCTCTTTAAAGGTTTCTCAAATTTATCCCGAAGTGTCGATCGATTAATACCGTCGGTGGCCCCTTACCCCTTTACCCCTTATACTTGTACTCGACACAAGGTACTCATAAAGTTCCGGAAGTTTTGTTATACTGCGTGGAGTGGACAAACTATGGCACGTGTGTCTGCTGAAGGGGACCACCAAAGCGGTTGCATTACCGCAGTGCATTGGGGCATAGGATCGACGAGTTAACGCCTACGATTATCACAAATGAGATGAACTATAGTCTGTTCATCTATACTTGTCCAAACATGTAAACAAATATGGCGTATGTAAGAAATGCCAATAAAATTAGTGATGGGAAACTTTGTGTGATCTATTCAGAATTGTAAACTAATTGTGGTAACATACATTGTGTGATTTTTGAGAAAAATCGTGATTTGTAATTGACGTCGGTTTGTTTACTATTTGTGACAAGTATAGATGAACAGACCTTACAAGGCGAGTGATTCCAGAAAGTATTTTACTTTTTTTGCAGATCATTTATGTGATATTGTTTGATGTTCCAAAAAAAAAAAATGGGATGAACGTAGTGTACCGAATTACTTATACAAATAACATTACGACCATAACACTTGTAAGAAGACGTTTTGTTTATCCGAATAAGAAATCGATTGTAAGTTCAGTAGATTTGACACTTAACAATACTTAAGATTAAATCGACGCTCATTAATTCTATTATGAAATTGAACTTTAATTAAATTTAAATGTCAAAGTAACTAAATTCATTATTGATTGATAATCGACATTACATATAGGTCGTTTAGGTCAGTTAAGCCAATTATTTGAATGTCAGTGTCACTTAACGTCTTCAATCCCTAAAAAAATTCAATGATTTCATTCTTACATATTTACTTTGAATCTATATACGTATTGTGAATGTCCTGAATTACTTAATTCCACTTTACATTTCTATAATAATCCATTATCAAGTGCAACAAATCACGTAAAACTAATACACATCTATATGAAACTTCTAAGAAATACGTACATTCCTACGAATGAATTCACAGCAAAACTTATTGGAAAGGCAAATGTATTTTAAAATCAATTTAATGTTAGTATGGACTATATTAATGATAGTATTGAACAGGAGAGACACACCAGCTGCCGGCGGATCGCGGGGGTCCCCACATAGAGTAAGTAGAATTTTACCATCAGATACGACGTTTTTTTTTACATAATAATCCCCTTTTTGCGAGAAAATTATTTCCAAGCATTTTTTGAAGAATATAAATATAATTTGGTTTTTATTTATTCAAGTAATTAATTACAAAAGGCTCTTTATTTTAAGTTTCCAGTAATTGTACAAGGTCCTGGTATAAAAGTTAATCAGATTGCCAGAAAACGTCTGCGGAGGCTTGTAGGAGTCCGAAAAGGCTGTTAGCCTTCTGAGATGACCAGGGATGGCTGGAGTGAGGAAGAACAATGGATCACGCACAATGGCCCAATCAAGAGGCTAAGTACCTGAACAGCTAGCAAAACTAACGAACCAACCAATTAACGAGCATTGAAATAAAAACAGTTTTATTTATGTTTTAATCAGAACATGGACAGACTCAAGTCTATTGACAAATGACCGAATTACGATCGAGAATGGCAGTCAGAAAGTAAGAATGTCCCATCTGTTTATTATTGTAGTCTGCGTATGAAGTCAGGTGGACCGGTGGCAAAGCACGAAGTGACCATTTGTTAAGCGCCACGTGATAGTACTATATTATTTATTGACCTTCACGACTTCCGATGGGGACCGGCCAGGCTTCTCATTTCAACGATCAAGGATACATGAATAACACTGTCTATAGATGGTGGCTAGCTTACACTTAATAAACAATCTTTGCATATATTAAAGGTAACCAATAGGATAGCTCAGAATGTTTGTTTAAACCTATAACCGACCGTAGGATTTCTCTGACTTGAATTCATTTTTTTTTTCAAAGCTTCCTTTCAATGTGAGTCGCACATTACTTCTTCATTCATTCTTGTTAACCCCTCGTGGTAAGCTTAATTAGATGAACAATTAGGCAAGGCAATTGTTTAATTTTACATTGAAAATATGTTTGGGATTGGAATATGAGATTCTGTACATTAGTGTTAAATAAAAAATATATATTACAAAGTCCACAAAATATTTGTTTTGTTAGTTGTGTTACATAAATTAATGAATAGATCACGGTATCATAAAAACACAAATTGTGCGGGATGACAAACAGCTGGGTTTTCTTATCTTCTTTTCGATTTTATTTCCCAAAGCGAGCAAATATAAGGGACAGGTGGGATGGACACGAGATTTACTGACAAGCAATAATTTACATCAGTTGATAATATGTGACGTCTAATAAGGACTTTTTTTTTATGTTCGATCAGTTAATTTGGCTAAGTTCACTAATTAGGCTATTTAATCAAAATATGATCTTCGAGAGTGGTCAAGTTGCGCCTGTGGTTGTTATGTTTCGTTGGAGAAGGATGAAATAATATACAAATCTTTTCTCGACGAAAAAAAACCGAAAGTAAAGTCGACTCGAAAACTAAATCCCGTTTTATACGAGTATCAATACTCCATTGTTTTTAAAACGTATACCAATTAGTAGATATGTAATTAATTTTAGGAGGGTTCCCACTGGATAACGTTTTTCTTTGATAAGTTTTATATAATATTGTTTGCTTTCGGTTGCTTTACGTTACCCCAAACACAATTATTTAATTCTACTTATAAAATAGACATGAGTAAATAAAAAGATTATGATAACTCTAAACATAACTTCCTCTGATGATAACTTCACTGAAAAATTATACTTAACCATCACAAAGAACATTTGCATACCAAAATTTTTGTATTAAGCTTTTTTGAGCTCGCAGGTGTAAAGCAAACACAATACTACAATGCATATAAAAACTCATTTTATCTTATTACACGGAGCAAAAAATTTAATTGTGGTCACATACCTGTTCGTGGTTCGTGCAACCAGATCTCGTCTATACAAAAAGATAAACAAAATCAATACAATAAAATATCTTTATAAAAGCATCGAAGGCGTCAAGGAACGAGGTAAGCGAATCATATTTCAAAACAACGAATTCGATATCACAATTTTTCGCAAGTTTTATGTTTATTGACAGCGCGGGAATCATTCCTTTTTTACTTTTTTTTCAGACGTGGCTATTGCATTATAGTCGCGTTCGCAATAAAATAAAAGTAACTGACCTTTTTGGATTGTAAGTAAAGTAATTCGCGGATGTTTGGTAATTTAGCTTAATTACTTTTGTGCAATTTTTGACGTCTAGTAATAATCTAGTGATATTTCTTCTCTCACGATTTACTTTAGTGATTGAAGGATATCAACCCAGCATCAAGCA
Source organism: Plusia festucae (assembly GCA_950381575.1). Taxonomy (NCBI): domain Eukaryota; kingdom Metazoa; phylum Arthropoda; class Insecta; order Lepidoptera; family Noctuidae; genus Plusia; species Plusia festucae. Next base: position 5,699,975 of record OX494435.1, on the reverse strand, counting down.
CACGCGTCGAAAAAATAAATCAAACATTCTCTTTACGACGCCCACCATTAATAAAACTCTTTAAAATATATTTAATAATGTCCACAAAGGTAGGGAGCACAATGCTCGACCCATAAAGGGGCAGCATTTATTATGGCGACAATATATCGAACACAAAAAGATATTGTGACAAAGACGCGTACTTTTTAATAATATTGTCATTTCTCAGCAGCAGTGGACTCTTTCAAAAAGCCATAACGCAATAATTTATCTCTTTATAAGAGTTTTTTATCTGTGGGAGAGCGCGCGGGTGACGCCAGGTGAGCACGGGTTAACTTCATACAGCCTTCTATACATCCTATTATAACGTCTATGTTATAGTGTTACGCATTGGTGGGCCCCATTATTTATCATGATAATCCCACAAACGCAAACCCGAAACCTTACGAAATACAGTTCTATAATCGTAAAACTTTAAAAGGTTTTCTGTCCCGCGTGGAATGCTATGTAATCACTATTTTAAATTCTCGCAATTTTGAGACGTGAAATATGCTGTATTAGAACATTGAGTAAATTGGTAAACGTAAGAAAAAAATCTTTTAGAATATTCGTTATCTACTTTCTACAAATAAATCTTACACTAAAATTTTGATTAACATAAAATTTCGGTGTGAAACACGATTTGCGTTATTGCGCAAAAAATTAACGACAGTCTTTATAGCTATCGTCGAGACGGGGTTGACATTGGAGCCACAATAAAATCGATGAAATATTTAAGGGGAGGTTGCAATAACTCATAGCGGGCGAGTTAAGGGCGAGCACCTATTGTGACAGTGTTTGCACAGGTAGCCGCGCAGTGGGCAGTCGATAACACAAATCGTGAGACACATGAGATGGTACTAGAGAAGTTTTAATTGTTTTATTAGCATACAAATGACCGCCGTATAAGTACATACTGTTATACGGATCAACACTTAAACTGTCTTCATGTATGGTAGCTATTGATTTTATTCAAAGCGCTTGTTTTTTTTTTGAGTTATTGGCTTCCGCTACTGTTCGCCTTTTTTATTACTTTTCTTTTAGTTCCGATAATTGACATTTGTTTCAAGACAACTTCATACTGGACAACTCAACTTCAACCCCAGTGGCGCCACATCACCCGGTCCTCCGCCTGCCACATCCAGTCCGACCCAGCTATTTTTTTCAGGTCATTGGTCTATCTGGCTGGGGGGCATCCAGCACTACGATTGCCGATTCACGGTTTCCCCTCAAGGACTCCTGTGCTCCAACGGCCATCATTCCGTCGACAATCATGACCAGCCCACTGCCCCTTCATCTTACGAATCCTGCAAGCTATGCCGGTTACTCCGGTTCTTCTCCGGATAATCTCATTTTTGATCTTGTTCTCCCAAGAAACTTCGAGCATAGGAAACTCCATAACTCGCTGAGCGACGAGTTTGTAGACTGGCCCTACTGTCAGTGTCCACCTTTCGGCGCCGTATTTACTTAAAATTTACTTATGCACAAATAATAGATACTTACAATAATGGTTTAAAAACTTAATGGTCAAATACTAAACTTACGTCATTATTTGTTAATTTTCAAAAATAAACAATAGAAAAACCAGAGCAATTCGAAATTCAAACACAAGCAATACGCAAAATAACGCACGGTCATTTTACACCTAACTTGAACCAACTAGATTTGTGAGTCCGGTGACCTGTGACGTCACAGCTAGCATTCGTGTCACGTAGCCAGGTAGGTACGGTACTAGTTTCACTAAATCCCGGCCCGTCGTCGTGTCCCGGTTCGGGGAAGCCGCATGAAGTCGTCACGGCGCCCCGCCGGGACGGTAGCCGCGCGGGCGGTCCAGCTCCCCCTTAATTAATTTAAATGCATTAACCTGCAGGTATGTGGTCCATGTGAGGCTAGGAGTATGTTCACTTGTTTGTACCTAATATTTGTAATACGTGTTTATTGACTACGCGTGGTCCCTCTCTGATGTACAAGTATTAAAATCAATTTCAAAAGTCTAATGTAGAATTATTTATTTGAAAAATCGTTTTGGTTGAAGTGTGTCATTTTTACCTTCCAGCTCTAGAAGAAGGGTTGTATATTTTTGGAGCTTTCATTTAAAATAATTCGAATTATGATTCTTAGTTATCGATAAATAAGAATACTCATATGCTAGACAGATTCGTATAAAAAGCTATGAATGGATTATAAACTGTTTCCATAAAATATAGAATTTTCAATAGATTATTTCTGTGTACATAATGATATATGAGTAATGAGTAAGGAGGACGTCACCGCTTTTTAGTAAAGGACAACGGCGGCACCTACAAAGTAAATTTAATTTGTGTACCGTGCTTAGTAAATATTTTGCAAAAAACCTCCAATAATATTAAATTTTATTGACCGGACCAATTAGTTTTATTTCCATAGTAGTCATATAAAGTAGGTCAATAACAATATAATCTAAATCTGTAGAGTTTATTGCCTTTTAGCGGTATTGAGCTTTTACGTTTGTTTTGGTTGCAACAGAAATGCGATGTTTTAATTACTTACGTAAATCAGTTTTAAATATACTTCAGAATTTTATTCTCTTCAAATTATATTTTGATCTGAGATAAGTAGCTAATAGAAATACTTTAAAACAAATGTTAAACTTCCTTATACATTATGCTCGTAAACAAATGAAACGACTTAAAACTATAAAATTATCACAATCATTGACTTTGGACAAACGAAGCTTCAATTAAAATCTCTCTGAGGATATGTCACCATATGGCTCTTTTAACAGTTTTAACCTGCGTGGGCAAAAGATATATTTTATGGTACCTGCGTCATGTTCTATTATTAAAGCAGTGCTCATTCATTCAGACCATTAAAGATTAAAATAGGTTATAATGCACAGCAAATTCTTATAATAGTTAATAGTTTTAATTGCAATGGTTTAAATGATTTTTTTTTTACATATAGCTCACCGACGAAGAACCGTCTTAAGTTAATCTCAAACAATTTCTTTTAAATTAGTCTTTAAGTACTTAACATTCTTGATAAGCTGCGAATACCCAAGGCTTATAAGTATCACAGACATTTAAATGACAACCGGAATCGACGCCTTACATGACCTACGAAACAAAACAGGATAAATGTAATAAAAAACACGATATTCATAATAAAATTATCAATATTAACTCTAATTACGTCGAAAGTGTCGACATTTATCATTATACAAACCTTATTCGGTAAGTTAGTGTTTGCGAAGCCATTTTCTCATCCGGAACGTGTACGACCGACATACCACATAACCTTGTCATAACCGCTTCCAAATTTTAATTTTATATGATATTACACAATCTTATTAATTTAGTACTTGGCTACCGCACATCAGAGAAGAACAGTCTAATTAGATGTAATGAAAGAAAACGAGATGCTTTCGGAAGTGATTCTAATCTCTATTGCCTTTTGGGCAAGGATTACGAAGCAATAAAATACCAAATTTAAAAAACCATGTGGTGCTTGTTGAGTGACTAATTGGACGATTTTCTCATTAAATAATAGACACGTAATTGACGTTAAGAACCTGATTGGAACAAGAAACGGAATTAGTGAATTAAATTGTGGTACCTAATAGTTTTAAATGTTATAAACAAATGTTGTCGGTAATAAGAAATATAAGTTAATTGATAAACTTCTTTAATGTCGTGTTTGATTAAGTAATTGACTAGTTTGTAATAAAGGATTATTATATGTATGAAGTTATCTATATACATGTAGTGATATCTAGGGTAGGTATCTGAGTACCGAAATAGTTAAAATAGTAAATTAAATACTGTATTAGTTTTATTATTATTTAATAGAGCGAAAACGCAGCTAGAGTCATTTAACGTTTTGAAAGTATCTGAAGAGAAAGAACTATTCGAAATAAATATTTTGATTTTAATATGGTTGCCAATTTTTTTTCTGTTGCGGTACTTTTTTATGTTAAGTAAATAACAATACTGGTTTATTATTGTTATTTTATAAAATAGTGATCCACAAGTTCTGCGACTAACTCTCATATTAACTAAATTTTGCGATCAATACAACACATATTTACAGCACAAAATGACTTCTATAGTACAAATTAATGTATAGGTAAGTATATTAGACTTACCAAAACAATTAATTTATTCAGAACTGTATAAAGAGGCAGTTAAAACAGTGTTGTACTCACTGATATACCAAAATAGTCCACTAACGACATATTATAATTTAATTCGTGTCTAAATTGATAAACCGTTCAGAAACCGTATACAAAATAGATAATTTGGTTACACACCCCAACGTTTATCACCAGCCGTGGCTAATCACTGATGGACCACGTCTAATCACTAACCCTAAACATAGTCGTAATTCGCGTTTTATTGCCATTAAGTATTTTATAACTAGAAATATGGGGTATTATGCAAAATTATTTGAGCAAACCTATTTTACGTGTTCGGCCTTGTGTATTATGTTTGTTTTTTTGATGATTAAGTGTTAGGTTTCCACTTGACTGTAAAGTCAACAATGATTGTGTAGAGTTGCTGTATTCTGTGTAAGTACATAAACCATTAAGATATGTTTACTTATTATTATTTATTGTTTTCTGAGGTTTACGCGAATGTTACATTCACATTGACATAAAAGAACTTTTTAAACTGATTCCATCCCGGTTTATTTTGATTTTAAAAACGTCGGGAACTAAAATAAAACTAAACTGCGATAGAATCCGTTACAAAAGTGGTTATATTTCAATTTTATTATTTATTTACAATTTATATGATTGTAAGAATATATTTTATATCATGTATATTTTATTTAGAATTTATATGTATTTCAAATATTAAGAACACCCTTATGCGTGATAAAGCATATTATTATGGATTGCAGATAACAGCACTAGCTAAGATGTAAGTATCTGGCCGTAAGTAATTGAGAGATATAATTAATAAAAAAAATAATTGATAATATTTAGGAAAAAAAAACAATTTTCATTTTAATTTAGAACCTTACCTTACCTTTAGAACTTACCTTTTCAAATTCCGAGGAGAGTTTTTAAACATTTCAATGAAACATTTAAAAAAATCAACTTTGTCTTTTGAGACCCAACTTTTATTTAGAAACTATAACAGTATCAATAAGTTTATTATGTATGTGGCTACTTTATCTCTATAGCTAATGCAGTAAAAGATAGAAATTAGTTTTATGCAAAATCCAACTTTAATAATTCATGAAATACAGCATTTTACGATTATGGAGGAGAGAAGAAACGCGATAGGCGCCATAAAATATTTGATATTAAAGTACCGACAGACGATAACATACTTTGATATATCTAGACATACGTAGATACATATATTTTTTGAAGGTGTAAGATAATTTTCGTCACAGTTCTGATTCTGAACATAGATTGTTAAATGGGTTATCACTACGCAGTTTATTGAAAAATAATACTAGATAAGTCAAAAGTAGCCGACCTAATTGATACTACCTTTACAAGTCAGTTCTTATTATTTAAAAACAAATAAGTTTTAGTTTCAATTGAAATTTTCTATTACTAAGTTGATGTAAAAAAATATTTCTGCGTCATAGCTGTTTCAATATTGTGTCATAAGTACATATTATGAGAACCATGATATGCTTAACTCTGTAAGTCTCTGAAAAATAAGAAGAGATTTACCGCCTTTCTAAATATGTGGTTTATCACCTACATCCAAAAATAATGAGTAAAATACAATCAATTTATTTTAATTGAAAACAAAAACATTCTTAAAAAATCCGTACATCGACATGAGTTAACTTTGTTTATTATCTTCAATATATATCGCTATTATTTTTAACTCATGTCAGAGAGCACGTTTCTCGTCAATTAAATTTGCACGAAAATAATTGTTCACAACTTTCTCACAATTAAACGAGACATAAAATTGAAATCGTATCACAGCAACACGCCCAAACGATTACGAGCGACCGACGAACTTCTCAAATCTTTGTCAGCGCATTAAAGTTTGACCGAGTTATCTTATTATTTAGGGGTTATGTTTCCATGTTCACATCGTTAATTCTAATATTGCAATAAATATGTCTGTTTGGTAACAAGGCGGGCCATGTCGAATGCTATTAGATGTAATAGAGCGTGCAATTGTGGGGTTTGGAACTTCGGAACATCAACAACATCCCGGTGGTCGTTTTTTTTCTGCGTAAATTGTTTCAGTTTTTTTGTATATCCTTTGATTTATTGTTGTTCGAAAGTTTGGATTACGTTTCGTGCAAATATTTGGAATGGCTAAAATAGTTGTCACTTTTGGCTGGTTTCGTTTTTGCTTGAGTGCGCGGTTTAAATAGTTAATTTGCAAGCTATTTGTGTACTTGGTATTTTTAATTTGTATTATGCTAATCATGTCAGCGTGTTGTTTCTTCTATGATTTGTTAAATATGCGACTTAAATATGTGTTTTAAGTTTTTAACACATGGTCACAACTTACCTATGTAGTTACCTATTTAGTACAAGAGCAGCTTCCATATTTTATTTTATATTTTCAAGATTCGGAGAAATCACTGCTGGTCACATCGAATTGGCTCATAGGAAATAAAAATATATATTTCCCAGTTATTAAAAAAAACTTTGTCATATAATAATTTTTGACCTATTAAATACAAATTATTTTAGCAAAATGAAAACATTTCTCGCATAAGTATACAAAACATAGCTATAATCTGTGAATCCTTTGTTAAGTGATGCTTTACGAAGCATTAATGGAGCATGTCTCAGTAGCGAGACAAAGGCATCAAACCCAGCGACAGATTAAGGCTGGCTGTATATTTTTGCACCGTTGCCTTAAAAAAAAAGTTGGACTGACAACACAAAAATGTTGTTCGAAATAAGTGACAATAGTAACAAAGAAAGTGAAATGGAGTTAACAAAATTAACTAAGAAAAGGTAGCTTCTAAATGAAAAAATGATACATGATGACATATAATGTGTGTATAATTTAATTATAGTAAAACGTATCTATATTACTGTGCGTCTTCTATTGTTTTCAACATTCCATTTTCCAAATACCAAAATAAGTCTAGTTCCTACCAATATTTTTATTTGTCTATTCACAATTGACAGTCCACATTACTCTACACGTCATTCGTTTATTTGTACAACAGCTACTGGTAATAAAAATTGATTTTCGAACAAGCGTCAGCATAAAAAATGTTAAGTGTGTACAGCTCTCAACTTTTTTTAATAACGCAATACACTCAAGTGTTTGCTCACTACAGGAGCATTGGAAATCATTTGTAGAGCCATTGAACCGACAACAAAACATCAACAATGTATCGTCCGAACAAAATAAATAAATAATCTCTTCTCTACACAAATAAATATCGCCACTATCGGTCTGTGTTGCCAACCGCGACCCACTAGGCTCGGTGTTGCCAACAATAGAAAATAATAAATTCTAATACAATGCTGTGTCACCGCATTTGTTATGCAATTAATGGGAATTGGATAGTGTATATGAATAGGCGTGATGAGTGTGTGATAGAGTATCGATCAGTTATTACATAGGTATAGAAAACTGTTAACCAAATCTGTAATTTGTTGTTACTTTGGAACTTGCAGAAATGAAAGCTGTCAAATAATAAATAAACGAACGCGGATTTCTCAAGCCTAGTTCATATTTGTTCGTCGTATCGTGTATTAACTTAGCCTATCGCGGTGCACTGCTGGAGCCAGGCCTTTCCCATGTAGCGCGACAACACCCGGTCCTCAAGAAGAAGGCAGAAGAAGATGTTGTGGCGTGCCATAATTAAGGTGTTTGCCCTAGTCACCACGCTGGGCAAACGGGTTGGTGACCGCAGTCTACATTGTGTTCTTTAGGAGACTGCTGCTGCTCAATCTTCTTGTTTTGATATCCTTTAGTCGACTCTTTCGAAACCCACGGGAAGAGAAAGGGAGGTTACATTCTATGCATAAAGACTCACGGCAGTTCGTGAATCATGTTCGATATTTTTTTTTTACAACAGAGATTAATTTAATTTATGGTTACCTACATTATAAGACACAAATGGATTGCAAAATAACGTAAAAGAAACAAAGGGGAATTGAAGTAATTAGAAGAAACTTAGAAATGCGTTATTTAGTAATTAGGCAGACATCCGTAAGCAGGTCTAATATGAATCAAAGAGAGTCGAGCCTATTAAGCTAACAGTCATCCCCACGTATCCATTTATATTAATTAATGTTAACTTAGGAATTAATAAAACAAGTTAAGTAACGCAATATGAGAGTGTGTCGAGATTAAAATGCTCGATTTTTGAGATCGTATAAGACGATATGAAAGGAATTTACTAACGAATGTAGCTACTGTTATAATACATAAGTAATAAGTGAGTGAAATATGTAATTAAGTAGGTGGTTGCTTTTAAGTAACTTCAAATGTTTTTAGCTTGAACTATGTTGCGCAGCTTGTAAATTATATAATGTTTTTACTTAATTAAAAAATCTTGTGCGTGATGAAAAGTTGTAGAATTAAAAAAAAATGTTTAAGAATATTTGTTATTTTATTGGTTTAAAATAATAAGGTTAATATATTGGTACCTATTCGATGTTAGCGGGACATCAATTTCACTAGACTGCAACTAAATTTTCTGGTCTAAGGGCAGATTTTTCCATCGTCAGATAACTTTATTCGTGAAATAAATTTAAAATTATCAAATGTCAATCGTCAATTTTAATCCTAGAATAAAAGTAATCAGAAAAATCATCCCTTGATTAAAAAATAATAAAGAGTTCATACTGAAATTGTGCTAAAAAAGCGTGGTTTCCAGATAAAGTTTTTAAAAGTATAATACATAATTATAACATTATTTTTGCCAATAAATACTTCTCAAAAATATTCGAGAGACGATATTATCTGTTATATAATAGTGAAAGTATTAGAGATGATAACTACTCTAAAACCGAAAATCACAAAAAAACTACCAGTATCGGGAATTTGCCCACATTTATATAACTATTAAACGATCATTAGCTTGCCACTCGTCCCATACCTGCCCATACATTATCTTGTCAAAATATTTCGTTGAAATTCAAAGTTTTTTCTTCTTCTATATTTCGTGAATTTGGACGTTTGCCGTCGTAAAATGGTACCGTGACATCTCAATTCGTTACAAAGGGAATCATTTGTCATTGTCCATTAGATGATATTGTTGGCTAACATTATAAAATATTAGTTTAAGTACGTTCAGCAGTTTTGAAGAGCTTTTATATTTGTATTCGTGTTATGTAGTTGCGTAGTTGTATTCAACAATTTGATAACTGCTAGTTAGATTGGTTGGAAGTTTTTTATTGGTTATATTTTTCGGTACACCGTACACGTTAGAAATTTAGTTTTACTTGTATAAAATTTGTTATCTATTAAACATCCGGGAGTGGACGGGGATCTTGAGTACAACTGAACTGTTCCACCTCCAAAAGATAGAGATAGACCTTCATTAATTAGAGTAACACTTAAAGAAGAAGAAGTAAAAAAGTCTAGATTATGTAGTCACGTAATTACTTACTACCAAAGCCTAAACTACACAACCTAAAAATCTATATTATAAGGCTGGTAGCTTTATAATATAGATTTTTAGGTACTTACCTTCCACTTATAAGGAAAAATAGGCTAGAAATATTGCCCGTAGATAATTTACTTTGTTTATTCTCGTCATCATCGGTGTAAGATAGGTAATGTATTTTTTTTAAGTTTTGAAGCAAAAAGTCAGAAAATAAACTGTTTACTAATAAATTATATGATAATCGTGTTGTTGGTCTAAAAAAAAACAAAAATGTTTAATGTATTTTATACCTATGCATGTTATTTGAGGCATTGTTTGTTGTTGGCTATTTGTACCCTGTACCTAAAGCCATACAAAACTTCTTAGATGTATATGACTTAAGAAATACTCTGCTACGGCTTTATATACCTTTAAAACTAATGGTTAAGCATCGAAGGTATCGAATTTAGAAAAAAAAATTTGCAAATAAATGAAACTGTTGGCTGAAACGATTTTAAAATGAATTTACCCGCTGTCTATAGAAGTATACAATGACTATGGTCGTTTTCAGTTTCGATATATTTTGTCATTCAATATTAAATTTCTCAACTCCAAAAAAAAAACAACCTGAATGATTTTCACTGTTCCTAAAGTACACAAGATTAGATGAAGAAGTAGCTACACGCAGAAACAAACAAGAAACAAATATATTTCCCCCAGGTGAAGTAAATAAATTACACATAGGTAACATAAATAACTTTACATAAAGGCTGACGTAAAGTAGGTTGGGAGTACCTACAAATATAGCATGAAATAAAAATCACATTGTAATCCGGTATTGGCTATAGATAAGGAGGGCTTGTGACAAGGCAAGAATTATGTGCTCCAGAGGGCAATTTTTCTTCCCCGGGATTTATTCTCGTAATTTATAGAGGATCGGTCTGTATCTGGGCTAACCCGCCCCGGCTAGCGGCCCGCAATTAAGACTAACCTCCTCCCCTAATTAAGATGCTATAATCTGTAATATAATAATTTATCAACAACTGCTCGTGAACTAGATTGTTTTGTTTCTATGTTTGTGTTATGAGTTTTAATAACTCGTTTCTACAACTTTAGTATGCTTGTACTATTTGTTGTACTCTGTGTGTTCAAACAGTGTGGATTTTTATCACTGAATATAATTTAACCTGGTGTAAAAATGACCTATAAACAGTCTCGTGTCATTGTTCCAGACTCAATATCAAAATTACTTAAGTAAACGTCTATTTGTTTGCGACAAAAGAATGTTTTATAGCGTCATTTACATAAGTAATAATCGTAAACTGAAGTACGTTTCATAACGACACTCGTATTGCCTAATCTCGTCATCAATCGACTGTTCGCTGCGTTGTAATTTGACACGCAAAAATTTTGCCGAACGTGCTTCAGCCATGAATTGCTGGTGACAAAAGTGTCTGTCGCAGCGAAGCGACAAGAGTCGGCTTAATACTGCCCCCACCCCTCGCCGCAGTCGTAAATTTAGGGTTTCATAAAACCAGATCCGAGATAAGACACAGTGTGGAGTGAGTCCCGGATCAAATGCGATCCTGCGAACCCGCAGCTACTCGCGCAGACAATAAAAATAACACAGGCACACGGCGCATCTGCGGCTACTATTTTACATCACAAAATTTGTCGTGTTTACATAAAATACGCCCCGCAGATAGTGATCGATTCGCTAGAAATCGCGTACGTCACTTTCGCGACGAACTGGCCGGCAACACGAAACCACCGATGAAAAAACCAAGCTGTCAAGAGGACAACAAAAGCGCATTATGATTTTAACAGTTTCTGAATTGCTACACTATTATGAGGCGTGTATTATGCCTTTCATCCACTGTAAGGGTATTTGGACGCCTTTGTGGCTCGGTATTGACAAATAAGTAAGATTTACTCTAAGAGTAAGAATGAGGGATTAGGACGGCGCACTAGTTTTTTTTAAGCATTCTTTGGAAATGCGTGGCGCCATTGGTCTAATATTGCATTATTCGGCAGTCTAGTCGGTTGGGTTCTTCAGTGTTAGCTGCAATATTCTAAACAAATCAAGTGGAAACTCTCTGCTATTGAGAGAGCCGAGGAAAGCGAAGTTTGCGCAACTATCCACTAGAATAAACATACGTTGTAACAAAGTAAAGAATAGGCTTAATTCAAACGGATTTTGTTCTGGCCAAAGGTATTGTATCCTTTGTTCGATTGAATGCTTTCTTTTATTTTCACTTTTATTCGAATGTTTAGGCACATAATCGTGCAAAAGCAATTCTTTATGTGGAACATCTTATAAAATTTACATCAAAGCGTCGTATTCAGCGAAGGAACGGGTTGTAGGCATAACTACGTGTCGGGGACATATATTTAAAGCTTCAGTAGATAGGGGTGCAATAATTTTGACAATGACTAGCAGCCTTACCCGGGCGAGGCGTAGGCGCGGGGGCGCGGGGCGCGGGGGGCAATCTGCGCACTAAATCACGCTACGAATAAAATTTATGGCGCCGAGATAAAAACTCGCAGCTTTTCTCTTTTACGTTCCTTCCCCCTGCCGCCCGCGCGCCGCCGGCCGCCCTCGTCACCCCGCGCGGAAAATCCATAGGGATTTTTCCAAGTGTTCGGGCGACGGCGTGTGTGGGGTCGAAACGATTTTGTTTTATGCTTATTGCCGGTTGCGATGTTTTGTTTGCTAAGTTGCACAGATAAGGGATAGGTACGGAGATTGTCTGCTCGACCGGACGACGTGTGCTGCCTCTGTATTTTTGTCTACAACCTACTTGCGTTTTATGTTTTGATTCGTCAGTGTTGTTTCGTGCCAAGTCAGGGCTTTGTTGGAAATAAAATTAATTATTCATTTATAAACAATCCATCACGTTGTGAGTTCGCGGCACGTGAGGAAAGTCATGAAACTATTTAAATGACCAACCGTGGAACAGAACCTAGCATTACCTACAACTCAGACGGTTATCGGACTTTCACTTAGTACTACTTCATGCAATGTTCTTTTTATGTTCATTTAAATACCGAGGACTTTATATACGACCTAGTATTATTTCTAATCCGAATGTCTAACGTTCAAACGAATTAAATGCAAGTCGAGAAACAAAGAGAAACGAGTTGTTAATGTGGAACATTTCAGATTGAGTCGCCGTAAATTTTGTGTTTGTATATATAAAAATGTTGTACAAAAATGTAGAATAAAATGGAGTTGAAACTCATGATTAACTTGGAATATTTAATATTTCATCGAGCTAACGAACTTTGACGTTAAAATTAAAACGTTATCAGATTAACACGAAGCGGTACAAGCACGGTTTATTGAAGAATTTTGAACGTCTATTAGGTGAACGAAGGGGGATTGGAGATGACAGAATTCTTGTTCTACCAAAGACTTTATCTCGTATATTTATTAATGAACAATTTATTTACACATAGCACAGTGTAAAGCAATATGAGTATAATACTTTAAAGTAGGTAACGACAAGAAAGGCACATTTCGAAGCGATTTTTTTTAATTGTCCGTCGTACCTATGTAAATATCTTTTTTTCCTTAAGTGATTTTAAGGAATTCGCGATGTAAGGAGAGGCTATAAGAAAATAGATTACACAATAAGTCAATAAGTTAAATATATAATTACCTATTACACGCAAGAATTTTAACTTATAGTTTTTGAACAAATAATGGATTGCACTTACAATAACTATGCTATAATTATCATATTTCTAAGTATTGTATGGTACCTACCACCCGGTTATATTAGACAACTAGCTGTACCCCGCGCTTTCACCCGAGTAAGGAGTTCCCGTTCTTGATTTCCATTCATTTCTTTTTTTAAAAGAGTAACTTATGGAGTTTCTTGCCGGTTCTTCTCCATAGGAATGACACTTTGGAACCGCGCACCTAGAGTCAGTAGTTTTTAAAGTTAACGTTTCTAAAGCGCCTATTTTAGGTTTACTAGAAATAAAAACATTTTGATTTGATTTGATTTGATTTGATTCACTCACGTAATTTTCCATCTATGAAATTTCAACATTGTTTTTATTATTATTTCCTTTTATAAAATCATTTTCCTGACAACAACGAACACAACAAAAAAGAATCATCCAATTTGGTGCCGTCGTTAGAAAGTTTTGCGCTTAGCAACACATTTTTCGATTAATTTTTATTATATTTATTTTATTATTTTTTATTTTAATATAGTTATAAATAAATTCAACGGAAATCAAATAACGTGTCAAGTAACTGTCTGTAATTAATAAGTGTCTTAAAAATTAATAAGTACAATGTGTTACTCGGTGTATGAGTTAATGATTTCAATTTGTATGATGCAGTACCTCATTAACGGTCTTCCGGTATTAAATCGTATTATAATAGCAACTGTTTTATATGTCTGTAATACAGACAAGTCATATTTATTGATAAAATCTTTACCTTGACTTAATGTTCTGAATTTTTGGCCAAACGGTTTTGCTAATGCCTGGTGATCAGTTTTTGTTCCTTCTGCATTTGATCTGATAGGCAGAGACAAATACTTTATTATGTGCTTAAATAAAACTTTTAAAACACCAATCTCTTAGCCAATAGTTACCTAAGTTCTCCGTAATTATCTTAATATAAAGTTATAAATTAGAAACCGTAAGCATATTTGTAAGATTAGACCGGTACACCTGATTTTTCAGGTAATTCAGGGTTCAGACCCAAATGTTGATGTTGGAATCCATCTAAACACTATTTTTGGTTTTGCTTCGTAGTTTTCGATGACGCCATATCAAGCAAAGCAATTGTCGCTTTTCAATTTTTTCATTTCGTGTTGGCACACAAACCTTAGGCGATGGCGATCTTTAGAATTTCAAATAATAATATTGTGTCTTACAAGTAAATAAAAAGTTATACGTCACCTTATGATAGCGATGTAGATAACGCATGTAATGCACTTAACACCGCACTTACTACAACTCGGGCAGCTGCTCAACATTTCTTGGTAACATCAAGCTACCTCAATCTAAGGCTTAAATTCGCGTGGCCACAAAAAACTTCACAACCAAGGACAAAACTCCGATTGTCTTACTTATCTATACTCAATCAGTGTTTACAATATTACAGCGGCGTGCTTCACGTCAAAATAATGTCCCTATTAGAGCACAAAGCAAGATTTTCAAAGAATCACAAGCAAAAAATGTCAAAAATATCCACGTCGAGAACAGAGATTACTCGAGAGCAAGGCCATCTGTGGATATTGAGACCGTCTCACACGAGATAGCTTATCGCCTGATCTCGACTCCGATTCTGTGAAGAAAAAGCGAGAGAAAAGGCTGCTATTTATAGATGAGGAGCAATAGACTCACTCACGCCACAATCGCATTAGGCCGCCGCAGCTCGATGCAACGATGATTTGAATTTCCATTGTTTATGGTGGCAGACATGTGTCAAAGTTCGATTGGAATTTAAATTCGGCTTCTTTGTTATGTTTTTTTTGTCGAGTTGTAAACACGGCGCAGTGATGTTCCAATTTGGTTACCAGCCTCCACCGGTGCCTAGTTGGATCTATGACTTCTCGTGTATGTCGGTTGATATTTTTGACGTCGGTATGCGGTTTGAATAATTACGAATCATGTTTCGAATGATTCCGAACGATATCGAACCGAATACAGAGTTATCGAGGGGATTTCTTGGAAATCACTACATGTAAGTATATACTAACTACGCAGTCGACGCAAACAAATGTAAAAAGTCAATTTTCTTTAGTTGGATGCTGGATGCAGTCGACTTCAAAGGTAGTCGGGGCTCTGAACATCTGCTAAATTACCAAACTCGAGTCAGGAGCAGGGGACTACACACAAAGCGACTACCATTTTGTTCCGACACTTTTCAAAATTGGAACGTGACGGTTGCAAGCGCTCTCCGACCAGAGACAATGACATGAAAAGGAAAAATGTAAACGGACCTATTTAAAATAGGCGTATTGCGACGACAAATATTTCATATCATGTTTCGCGTGCATACGATTATGATGTTCAATATTTGTTTGATGTAATCATTAGAGGTGAAAATCGCTTGTAGTTGGGGTATGATGTAAGTCATTTTCGAATTCGTAGCGGTTAATTTAAAAGTGCGTTCTTGAACCCTTTCAGAGGCATTGTATCTTTGTGCTCTTTGTACTGGAGATGGTTTATCTGAGTCGCGGGGTACATAAGTGCTGTTTTTTCATTCCGTAATGCTTTTACATTTCAAAGGGGTTAAATGTTATTCAGACTGGCTGCCCGCTTAGAAAATGTGTGGGTGTCGTGGGGCCTTGGAAATCGCTCCGCTCCTACTGTTTTCTGTATACCTAAGTAGGTATTTGTTTTATTCTCATTGCTGTTATTATTCTACATAAACATTTGTGGGTTTATCTTGTATTATAAATATTGTGAAAATTAGATTCGTTATTTGTTTGTTGTTGTGCGACTTTGCTAGATAAATGTAAATAAAAATAGAATCTAATGAATAATTATGTTAATTGCGTAACTTAAGAAGGTAATATGCTGATTTTTATCTTATGGACATATTTGATAATCGACGTTGGTGGCCGCATCATTTCATCAAAGTAAAGTATCCTGCGGAAGAATTGATATTATAATTACGTATTCCTATCATCATAGATTTTTATCTCGATTTAGATAATCTTAACAATCATGATAGGTAATCATCACTATCGCGAAATCTGATTATACCTACTTATATTTCATACATGTGATTAGTATTAGAATAAAATTTCCCTTTTAGTATTTGAATATTATTCATCAGCAAATTAGAAATTATGTGTTTCTTTTGTTTTATACAAGATTATTTTTTAAGGAGTACGTATATTCTACGAGGTAACCAGGTGCATAAACTGAACATCTTTTCTAAAGGAACATAGGTCGAAATCTTAAAATTTAAAATCAATTTTTCATACAAAGTGACAGGTCACGTGACTTATGTTTGTATGGAAAGTAAATTGTAAATTTTAAAAAATAATCCTGGATATGCGGTTCTACACCTATAAATATACAGAATAGTTGCACTGACTTTACTGTGTTCTAAATGAACATTCCAAAACCATACCATTAAAAACATTATGACTTAAATTCTAAATTTAAAAGTTGATATCCTAATTCCATGGTATTTCATAAGCTTAGAATGCTTTTTATTATTTTTAAACAGTACCTATTAAAATTAAATAATTTGATTGCCAGTTTGAAATAATATGCTATGGTTACGCTATTTTTGAAAGATAGCATATTTTAAGTAACTGTTACTTTTCCGTCTTGAACGCACTTCACGTTCATAGACAGACCCTTAGCTTAATAACTTGTTATATACAACAATCTACTACAAGTACGTACACTACGTACCTACGTATGTCAATTTGAGGTCGAGTTCTCCTTCGAATATTGATTAGCTACCTCAGGCTCCCCGTCTATCAACTAACTAGACGTGTCTAAATAATAACTGATAGGCTATACAGTGTGTAGGTATAGTTCAGGAGCTCGGTCGATTTCTAATTTAGAGATAGGTAATGTTCGATGAGATGGATGTATTATATTATTATTTGTTCGTCATAGTTGTAGATATACTTGTAGATTCTGTTTTAATATTTTAAGGTTGTTGACTGCAGTAATTATAGTATATACCTACCTACGGCAGTTGCTAATCATAAGGTAAACTTAAAGAGTATGGGTAATGAAATTGTTCAAGAAAACATACATTATTTTATGACTGATATATTGGGCTTTCATTTTATTATCATTATTTTAGTACTATACAGGTATTATTTAAAAGGAGTGCGTATATTCAACGAGGTAATCAGGTGCATAATACAGAACAACTTTTTCAGAGGAATGTAGGTCGAATCTTAAAATGGAAAATGAACTTTTCATACAAAGTGACAGGTCACGTGGCTTATGTTTGTATGAAAAGATGAATTTCAATTTTAGGATTTCGATTTATGTAACGTGGGAAAAGTTCTCCTTTTAAATGAATCCTGTAGATTCTCAATAAATTGGCGAGGCTTTTTCAATATGCTTGCGCAAGTTTTCCGTTTTACGTGTCTTGCAAACGTATTTTGCAGAAGCTTTATACAATAATCGCTGTCAAATTGCTACTTTTACTGAATGAGTAATTTATCTGCAATAATTGTGCAAATTTTTTTATAAAGAGAAAAATGTTGTCAAATGCTTGTGCAAAATTGAATCGTTACGTGCGTTAGCGGAACAGCACAAGCCTTCTAAGCAACTTTAGAAGGCTTGTGCTGTTCCGCTAATCTCTTCTTGGTTTTGCTCTACCAATATGGTTTCGATTCTTGAGGAACAAGAAGAAAGAAGACATCGAAGTCCTGTCGTTATTCTATTGTGGTCTCTCTCTTTAGATAAATTACACCCAGACACAGAACACATGATTGTACTCATCACACAAAGATTTGTCCCGGTTGGGAATTGAACTAACGACCTCTGCCTTAGCAGTAAGGTTCACTAACCACAAGACCAACAGGCCAGTAAATGATAATGTTCCTGAAAAATGCATATGATTGTAAACCTGTCTGTAGCTCGTCGAGAATATCCGATATCTTCAGCACTGACTTTATAATATAGTTCGTTTAATAGTTTCAACACGATATAAAACTCTATTTTATTTAGATAATAAACAAAATACTTAATGTTTAATATAAAAGTTAGAAATAACCAGTAACCACTTATGGTTACGGGTTAAGTAGTTAACTTGTAACATAGATTTTACCTAAAGTTATATTATTATAAGTTTTGTTTTGTTATGACATCATAATTAAGTTTGTAATCTCGCATAATTCGTAGCCTCAACAAAGTAAAGTCGTCCACACTTTGTGCTTGATATATTATTAATAGTACCTAATCTGTGAATGTAGTGGATTGTACTTTTACTTTTTATTATTGTGTAACTAGATGTAAGACATATTGTACAATTGTTTGTTTCCCCAGTGAAGTAAAAATAAAATAAAATTAAAAAACATTATGTTTTATACAGGATTATTTTTTATAGAGTGCGTATATTCTACGCGGTGATCAGGTGCTTAAAACTTAACAGCTTTCCCCAACGAACATAGGTTAAAATTGAAAACGAAATATTCATACAAAGTGACAGGTTACGTGACTTGTTTGTATAAAAAAAATATTTTCAATTTTAAGATGTCGACCTATGTTCCTTGGAAAAAGTTATTCAGTTTTATTAACCTGATTACCTCGTTGAATATACGCACTCCATAAAAAATAATCCTGTATATACATACTACCTACTTATCCTGCAACTACAACCTGATAAACAAATCATATTCTGTTTTCAATTAATCAAATTGAAATAACAGAATAGCGAGAATAACTTAACTTAAGCCTATGTATAATTTATTGTTAAAAATATATTCTATACATTTTAGATCAGTAGTTTTTGCAACAGGACTCGCTGAGTCAGTGATTTCCTTGATTCAGGCTGAGTTAGAGACCTTCTTTTGCCTGTACATAAATTATTTATTTTTATAGTGTGTGTTTCTTTTTATTATTTTGTGTTGAAGTTAAAAAAATTGTCGATCTTTCTTTATTTCTGTGTCATGGAGACTGGATTTACCTACGACTAGTTAGTACTGAGACACTACTAGCACATACCTGTGTACATGATTTTAACGAAAGGATATATCTATCCAAAAGGGATGTGTTGTACGTCTGGTATAAAACCGGTCCACAAAACAGCTCAAAATTATATAAAAAATGGTTAAAAAAAGTATCCAATTATTTACAACATAAATTTGACAAAATTTTGAGGTGATCAAGCGGTTCAATGACCGGATTCGTATGCACAAGGCTGCAGGTTCGAACCCAGGCGAGTACCACTGTGACTTTTGCAAAGTTAGATGCAAGTATATGGAACCATCAAAATTCCGTATACCATGAAATTAACACTGGATTTATGCCTTTCAAACTTCAGCCACAAGAAGGTGATTTTAAACCTATTGGTCCGCACACACGGGACCAATTAGATGTCGTCGTATACCTAGCAATTTTAACCTTAATACGTCCTCACTAGACAGTGGGTACGTAGATAGTACATTTCGCAAGTAGTGACACCACACTAATTGATCGGTACTAGTTTGCGCGTCTGTGTATCTGAGTCATAGCAGATTTGGATCGTGTAGAAAGTAGAGCTAAATATTTGAAATAAGAAGAATATATATAATTGAGATGCAAGCTATCCTATCTTTTAAGTTGGATCAAACTGCACACGGTGTGCAAATTTGATTTAAATAAGTAGTTTTGGAGTTCATCTCGGACAAACATCGTGACACTGGAATTATTTTATAAATACTAAAGGCCCAATCGAAACAAATTAAAACGAATCTTAAATCGACCATAATTCGTTTTAATTTAAAGTTTGAAAAAGGGGTCAAAGTTTTTGCTTAATATATTATATTAAAAATAGTATAAATAGGTTGTTTGACGTTCAGTAAAGACCAACAATCAAATATTGCCAAAAATATCTATGATCTATTCCTAACTTGACCGCAGTTTTTAACAATAAACAAGAGTAGGTAGTAGGACCTACTCTTATGTTTATTCTCATAATATGTATATTCGTATGTATATGTCTATAATGAATGTTTTCATTAATAAATTGTATTAAATATATTTTATTAGCTTTCCCAATTCCTCCTCTATATCAACAAGAGTACAAAGTGTTTGCTGTACGTATTAATCTACATCATGTATGTATTTATAAATATATAAGAATTTCTATCAGTTGTCTGGTTCATCTGGTTGCCATTGTACGAGCTCTGCCTAGTTGGGATCAGATGGGCGCGTGTGAGTTAAAAGTCCCAAAATTATTATTATATTAAACTATTTGTAAATACATATTTTTCGATACAAAAATTAACAACTATTATAAACACGGTAAGTAAACTCTAGCATAACATAAGCATACATAAACTTTCATAACCTGATTAAGTAGCCATTTTTAGCTTGAACTCTGGCAGCTTGCTGGTGTTATGTCATTAGCCATTACCGCGCAACACTAGCGATAGTGTTGTGCCCGACAGATTTATAGCGCGGGTATATAGAATAAATCACGTCGGGCTGTAGGGAGAGGGGGGAGTGTCTTAGACAATCCAGTTCAGGAGCTATTGTTTTTTTAAACGGTTTCTGATACATGTTATTTGCGATGTGACTCTACAATTAGGTACAATTGTTAAGTTTAATTGCATATTATCTTAAAGGATATCATAACAGTTTTATGTTTGGTATATATTAAGATAATTGGTTGAAAGAGTCATGTGTTTAATACTTAATTAGCAAGCACTGAAAAAAATATTTCTGATTAAGTAACGCTTACATAACGACTTAAACAACCCATTATGAGTGATCAACAAAATCCTATTACAACGTTACAAATTACCTATTCTTTAAAAATGTCTCTACTTTACTTGTAATAATCTATATCAAGTATTAAAAAGAATAATGTAGAGTCTTAGCGTCGGAATAAATGATATGGTTCACTAACAATCATCCATTAACAACAGTCTTTACTCTCTTGCTTTATAGAGCACATTTTGAACTCTCTTAGTTAAATGAAAATTGTCAATAAGTTATCGTCATTCAAAATGTGTAAGTTTTCCATCTCTACATTCTAATACCTACCCGGGTAATAAAATTTTGAATCTACTAAGTTAAATAATATGCCTATAAATAAAGAATCATAATTTCTACCATTAATTTAGATAAATTATATTTGTTGGTAGAGTCCTTCTGTAGTTTTCATAAACAATATTATATCAAGTAGGTACTTATTGATGCCTAATGTTTGTAGGTATCTATTTACTGATCAGAAGAAAGAGTAACTCGTAACACCTAAACAGCAATCTCTATCATTTTAATAAAATGTAATGGCGTTAGAAACAAATGACCATTTATCTGCTGGTTAAATTAAATAAACTGCTACGCTAACGATGTTTCACTGTATTTTATGCAGTAAATGTATCTATAGAATCTGTTTTTATCTACTAACTCACAAATAAGATTCAAAATAGAGTAATCTTAATAAAGTGACCGCTATTGTTTGATAGGGTGCCGTTCTGATTGTGATAGTACCACTAATTTTGTGTAATTAATCTTGTTAGGATCCGTCGGGCCGCCATCATCCGGCATAACAGAATACATTGTGCGTCGCAGCAGCCAAGCCATCCATCACCAACAGCGCGCGCGCCTCGACTAACGCACACCACCGCACTACCCGCCCAAAAAGAGAAAAAGAAAATTTGAAAAGAGAACACTCCCATCGCGGTATGGGCCCCGCCCTCACCCACCGCCCGAGTCTTGCAACAGCCAATCAGAGGCTTGTGCCTGCCGAACGTCGGTCGGCGGCAGCGAGCGCAGCCGAGGGCGGCCGATTGCGCGCGTTCACAACAAAAAGTCACACGACTGGTTTAGTGTCGGGTTGCGTCCCATCGACGCCGCATCACGTGCCGCACGCCTTCACGTCGCCGCACTTGCGCTTGCGCTCTTAACATGGACTGTTTTTGTAATACAAACATAACCGCGGTTTAATATCCTGTAGATACAAAACTCTATCGTCGTAGATATTAGGACGAGTGACCTGTGATATAGAGAATTTTCCGATTTCCCTATGAAAATGAACATGCAAACGGAATGGAGCTCATGATTTCAGTGTGTTTTTGCATCTGCACAGTATTTACAGTGATACATAGTGATAGTGAACTACATTGTGATAAGCAACAGATAAGGACATTCGAGGTATTTAATTTTATTTATTATTTTTCTTTCAAAACAAATGTAGAGGTTATTTTTGCTCAGTGCAAAAATAAACAGCAACTATTTTGGTATTCAATTTCATTATTGGCTTTTACTACACATTTAATACAAACTGAGAAATGCCAGGATTCCTTTAGTACAGAAGGTTTTTCCCAAAACAAATTCTAAACAATAACAACTTGACTCTACATTATACTTTACCAGTTACAAAATAATTATAAAGAAAATGTATGAAGTTCACCAAAAAACCACCAAAGCATGCCTCAAATACCCTCAACAAATTAAATTAATGGCAAATGAACATACATTTTAAAAAAAAATATGGACTTATTTCCAAACTGTTTCTTCAAGAAATGTAGAGCCAACTTCGCTACCGACGGCCAAAAGAGCGCATTACTAAAAATGATACCTACATCAAAATATTAATAAAAAAATATATTTGATTTATTATATCAAATATATAATTTATAACCCATTTTTGTGTATCAGTTTATTAAAAATACATTAAAAATAAATTTTATTTTTATAGTTTATGTAAATTGATTCTTATCAGTGTGTTAAAAATATGACAGATTATAAATTATTCTTATTTAATTGGTTCATTAAGTTAGGTTTTTATTTGATCTAAATGTGTGTTTAATTTAAATGTATTTAGCTAATCCAGTATTTGATGTTGTGTATAGTTGCTCTACAAAAGACATAAACGGGTTTGCTTTGATAATGAATATTTATTTTGGTAATTTTAAATGACTCTATTGATGTTGGTATGTATATCAAGATATATTTGTGTATAGATTAAGTAAATTTTTGATTAGCCAATTATTATCATAGCTGTCTTTAAATTTTTATTCTGTTTTGTAATAGGTATATTTTTCTTTAATCAAATATGGTTGTTACTACCAAAGCATAGCAACATAGTTTTAATAGAATTTATCTTGAACACTTACTTGGACTATTAAGCAATCTGTTCTTTCAGCAATTAAAGGACTACTATCATTAATTACAGTACCTGGATCACCGAGCCTTGCTCGTTTTTTTTATGGTAGTGTGTTTTTTAGAAATTATATTTAAATATGAATTACATACTGATGAAATGAGGAAGTATAAATAATATTTTTCGATCTTACCGACATAATAATAAAAAAATGTGAACTGGTTATCAAAATCACGAGTGCAATTAGTTTAATATTTTATAAGAAACAAATACTTATTTTTTTAACAGCTTATCAATAAATCAAAAATAACATTAAAATTAAAAATGGTTTTAGTGACTCTAAATTATCATGGCGTTTAGATCAAGCTGTACTCTCTAAATCTGACAATATAAATCATAATCCAGCGGATTAAGATGACTAGACGACGGCCAGTCTTCAGGGCCCCAATTCTCCTATTTTATAAACCGTCCGATGGCAGTGTAATGATCGTAGTTTCGATTGATTTTGGCACATTTAGTATTCTTCTAAGCATTTAATCTGTGAAATCGTGTATGTCATAGTATCTTAGCACGATTGCCAATAATTTGGTAATCCCTTACTGACATTTCAAACTTAATGGGCTTTATTTTTTTTTACAAAATCGTCGACATTACGATCATTACACTGCCATCGGACGGTTTAAAAATAGGAGAATTGGGCCCCAGCTCTGATGAAGTCCGAAACGTTCGTTTCCAACCAAGACTTCGTAGAACAAGGTTTATGACCCAGCGCCGAGTCTTGCTGGACCATTCTTGGTTATTGAAAATTGTTTAGGGACTTCACTACCTTCTCAAGAATGGTATCTTGATACCCTTGTGCCGATGTTTAAATACCTTTTTTACAAAAGTATGGCTCACTCACTCTTTCATAGCTAATAGCCCACCAAACCACCACTAAAGTTGGATAGTGCGCACTTTGTCGGCTAATTGGGAAACTTTCTTAGAGCTGTGAGCATAAATACGGTCATTTTGTTTGTTAAAAAGTTGCTCAATTGTAAAATAAATCTCATCTGTAAACAAAATGTTTCTGTGACCTCCTTTTGCGTACCGCTTCAGTAGTTGTTTCGATTTTACCACCCTATTCTTTTTTAAAATATCAGTTAAGAAATTACCAGTACATCTCTTACAGGCTGCAAGTCCTAAGTCATCTTTTAAAATACGCTTCATGGTTCTAGGAGCTATCTTCATCTCCCGAGATAAAATCTTTTGCTTTCGGACAGGATTTCTTCGAATTCTTTCCCTTACTGCTTTGACCACCTTTTTCGTACGAATACTACGTGGACGGTCTAATTTTTTTCTGTCACTAACAGAGGAGGTTTCATTGTACCTATTAATAGCCCGACAAACATTTTACTAATACCAAGCGTATGGAGATTTTAAAAATTGCATTTGGCTCCATACCTACTTTGTATAATGCAATCACAGCGATTCGGTTCTCTTTATCACCCCACTCCATTTTAATATGGCAAAATATTGTACAATGTATTGGCGCCAAAATGAGAAAACACAATGAACAATCATATAAAAATGACAGATTCCAAATTCAAATGTTTTGTTTTTGTTTATTTTGAATTGTAACAGTATTGATGGCCGTATATACAAGAATTGCTCGTTTAAAGATTTAAGATTACTGAAAACACGGATATCACGACATTTTCTGAAAATGAAATCTAGCTAGATCGATTTAACGCCCCCGAAACTCCCTGCATACAACATTTCATGAAAATCGTTGGAGCCGTTTCCGAGATCCGGATTATATATATACAAGAATTGCTCGTTTAAAGATTAGAGATTAATTATTGTTTTTTTTAACATAATAATCTTTTAAAATTTAATAAATAAATATTTGGATATATTCTGGATCTTTACCAAACTTTATGTTGATGTCAATAAATTAAGTAAAGGTAAAACTAAACGCATATCAAAAGACGAAAGGTATAAAGATAAAATACCCATAAAATTATTATTAACTTAATTCCGTGAAGGATTATCTTATCGTAAAATTGTAACCGACTGTACCTAGATAACGAAACGTACATTTATGTTGCCATAAAATATATTATATCATTACGCTTTTATTTTAAAGGGTATATAGAGATGAAAATAATTTACAAAAGAGTCTGTGTTTATACATACATTCTTTATTAAAATGTAGAATAAAAAAAGGTATAGGTTAAGTCTATTGCCTATCAATTTCCTTGGATACCTACCTACTACTGTAGGTAGTTCATAAGTTAGTAACATTTATTTCTTTTTGACTCAAAAGGCCGTAATATATAAAGGAAAGTGTTAAGTTAGTATTCTTAACTTTTTCTTTCCCTAGTTTATATTAATCATCTTATGTAAGGTGCTATTTACATATATACATTCACATTTATGTATTAGGCATAATAAAACAAACGTAATGCGATCTCATAAATATACATTGTACATTTGTATGTAGAAACATACAAACACATTTTTTCAAAGTGTATGAATGTAATCTGTGTGTTTGTATGCGTGTGTAAAATAAGGTACGTAAAGTACCCTTTGTTTAAAGTGTCTCATCTACCAATCATTGTCAATGTCGCATCACTTCGTTTTTCATATTGGCCATTCGGCTGTTTTCGGCCAGAAGAGCCGCCATGACAGTCGTTCGAAATTTGAATGCGCCCCGAGATGCGCAAACGCAAATCGATTAGCTGCCGATAAGCCTTCACATTTTGTATGTGTGTTTGTATGAAGTAGACGTTTCCGTTGGATCTATGTAGTGTTATATCCTGTCTGTTATACCGTAATTTATAAATAATTATTACCTAACAGTTGTAAATGTTAACGTAGCTAATATTACTAAAAGTTGAGACGATTTAGTTTGTATGACACTAAATCCTGTCATTTTTGATTATTGAATTAGTTAAAATGCATTTATTGTATGAGCTAGGTCCATAAATAATATTTTTAAATTTATGCAAGCGGATACATGAAATCGATATTAGTTTTCTTTTAATATGTTTACAAGGACTCTAGTCTAAAACTAAAATCTGCATCAAGTTTCCTTTAAAATGTATTGGAGATGTATTTAATGACATTTGATTTTAAATTTGATTGCAATAAATGTTTTGAGATACACTTGCAAAATGTAATTATAAACTAATAAAATGATATGAAGGCCCTCTATAATAATTATTTTAGCCTTATCTATGCTTAACATAAAATGCGGTAGACATTCTGTGACTCAAAAAAAGTTAGAGAGGTTTTTGATTCATTGAGATGGGACTTAAAGTTGGTTCTATTATGTTGTCCAGTAGGTAGTAGGTATCCGCATTAAGCCTAATGGTAGCTGTAGGTCTGAGCTACACCAAGTATCTTTGGTGGGAAATCGGCGAGTCGAAAATAAATTGCTAGCACACCTTATAACATTTTTTTTTATCAGATTTTAATTTTGATGTCATACTATATGTAAAGTTGATTTTATTAATAGCCACTATGACTTGTAATCCAAGTAAACCTGTGTTAGTTTGTACCTAAACTTAGTTTTTACATTAATATTTCCATCATGTTATGCAGATAAATACTGATTTAATAATCGTTTGCTTAGCATAAAATATTTGACAAATATTTTTTTAACATATTTATTTCGAAGTGTTAAAATTTTACATAATTCATTTACATAGATGTTTAAGCTAAACATACATGTATTATACAGTGTCGACAACGTGTAGGTAATATGTTAACATAGCATTCAACGATCAATAATCAATACAGCTATTAGTTAATCGTTCAATTAACTCTTGTCTACAAATTGTTTGTTTAATAAATTCTAACGGGTGAATAAACACCTATCAACACTGGATTAGGAGGTTTTCAATAAAAATCGAGAATCGAGAGTCAACAATCGGGAATCGATAAATTATTCGATGCTGTTATTTTAAAAGGCATCGATCATTCTGTTTGGTTGCGAGCGCAGTCGATTGTAGTATGACCCGTCATTGTATCAGGTACAATAATTATTGTCGACTTAAACGCTAATCAAAGGTAAACTATATTATTTGCAACAAATTATTTGTAAATTACTTGTGATTGTAAGCAAAGCATATTAAGATAATCTAGTATTTATTTATCTGTGTTGTAGAGTTTAGAATTCTGATTTTAAATCTAAAAAAGATTTCATATATGAAAGGATATCAACCTTTCTAACAAGCATCTTTATAAAAACTTTACTCCTAATACCTAAGGATACGAGCGTAACCTTCTTAGTTCTTCTACTGTTTATATTAACACTAGCTGTTGCTCGCTGCTCCGCTTGCGTGGGCATCGGTTACCACGGCAATTTATAGCCTATAACTTTCCTCAATAACTATCTAACAGTGAAAGAATTTTTCAAATCGGACCAGTAGTTCCTGAGATTTGCGCGTTCAAACAAACAAACAAACTCTTCAGCTATATAATATTAGTATAGATATAAATTGCTTGTGAAGTTAAATATTGCACTATTTTGTTAATGTGAAGCCATTAAGAAAATATTTTTTTTTTAGGTTAGTATATTCAAAATGTTTCAGTGATTAGGTTATACGTCAATAGCGGTACTTGCCTAAGTAAAAATATGATGAATAGTAAGTTATTAATAATAAAAAGTGATAAAAATAGGACGTTAAAAGGCCAGTTACGGACGAAAAACTATTACTCAAGTATAAATACATTTCTTATCTGCTATCTAAAGCCTACAGCGACTTAAACTGACGTGGGAAGAATCGATACATCGTACTAAAATCATAATAATAATAATAAAACTATTAATAAAAAGGTTAACACCCAATATTTTTATAGTAAAATTTTGAATCGATTTAGTATCGAGCAGAATCGATAAAGGTTAAAGATTACTCGTTGTTTTTTCGTTTCAATATTTAGGCCTCGCTTGGAGGTCCGCGGGGAATCAATTATCTTAATTGGGACTTGGCCTAATCTTAATAAGAAAGACAGGAGAGTGTAAACGCGTGTGTAAGCCACGATGATGATTATTAGATTAATTTGTTTATCTTAAATTTGATTACGATCTTTTATTTTGTGTTGTTCGAATTTGGGTTATTTTTTATCACATTTTTTTTGTGACAGTACCATTAAATAAACTAAATGAAAGAGGTTATTTACCTACTTTAGAATTAATATTTTAAAACAAAAAAGTTATAGTCATTTGTCGGAACAATTTATAGTTTGGTATTAAAAAACTGCTTTCAATTTCCTAGTATTTTTGTATGGTTGTGGCTAATAAAAATAGATACATTTCATATGGAATCTCTTAAAACTCTTCAATTTTTGTTTTTAAATTGGTGTCGATTTATTAATAGCCAGAAGTATGTAGCTGTACCAAACGTATAGAGACCAAAGCAGCAACATTGTTTGATGCAAATAAGTAAACCCATTTCTAAACGGTCAAGCGACAATAGTTCTCTGAGTTCCGTTCAATATTCTCTAGAGATTGTTGCTATTAAAGTTTTTTTTTTATTGTTATTGTTCAGATTTTTTTTTTATTAACAGTACCTTCATTCGCCAACAATGGTAAAGGTATATAGGCCTTGCTCATCTGTTACTTAAAACAATTCTTTTTTCAATATTACCTATTAAAAAACGAGTTTTCAACTAACATATTTTCATACAACATCTCAGTATGAGATAAAAGGTATACTGATTGTCAGTATTGCAAGCGTAAATGTATCTGTAACTCGTACGGAACCCTAATAATATTCATGAAGTTATAATTTAAGCCGTTGGACGGGTGTAAAATCACAATGTTTATCATTGGTACCGAGTTATAGGCAATCAGCGATGATTTATAACTTGAATGTGCTACCGCTCGCGATCTCGATCCCAACCGCGATAGGCCTACGTACTATAGATAAGTGAGCTGCGCAGGCGCATCGATCACTTGCGTTTGCCGGATCAATTGTGGGACCAGTTTGTGCTCAAGCAAATAAAACATACAAGAACGGATTTGATACATTTAATGAATACTGGTATTACTCTTGGATTTGTTCACATTGTTATAGTATTTATATGGAGAAGATAAAATTTTATACCAACCCAAACTTGTCGGGTTAAAACATACATTTTGTAAGAGGAAAACTATAAGTTTTTTGGCATTGAAAAAATTTTTTGCAAAGGGAGTTGCTAATTATTTAAAGTTACTTATAATAAATTATTGTAATAGGTATAAACGGGTATATATAATTTTTAGTCTTAAAAAATAAACTATTTGACTGACGTCTTTCAAAAGACTAACTATATTCTATATAAAAATGTACCATCACCATTAAAAGATTTGTATTTTTATATTTTTTTTATATAATAAATCTGCTAGATTGTTTGATAAACATCATTAAGTGTGTATTAAGCGGTTTCACAGCTGGAGTTCATAGGCAGCTAATATATTGTGAAAAATATGATAAAACACAAAATTATGATAATCTTTCAACTATATGATACGTGTATGAATAGTTATTAG
The DNA here is from genome assembly GCA_950381575.1 of Plusia festucae. Taxonomy (NCBI): domain Eukaryota; kingdom Metazoa; phylum Arthropoda; class Insecta; order Lepidoptera; family Noctuidae; genus Plusia; species Plusia festucae. The sequence continues at coordinate 5,670,147 of OX494435.1, read as the reverse complement.
ATAATATTGGGTGTGAATTATGCGTTATAGATATCTATCAGCTGATTTTAAGAGAGATATGGTATACATTTATTTAATAATTCAGTTATTTGAAGGTGTCAAAAGGTTTATTTGATCTTATTACAGCTAAAAGATAAGGTACACTTTGGTAGTGTATTGGTCTTACATAACAGTATTTTTGGAACTTATCGTTAAATACCTTTAACCTTTTAATACAGGTTTTTCATCTAAGCGAGCTTTAATTGGTCTACATACTTAAATAGTTTTTATAGGGCCTGCAGCAAATTTATGATAACTTGCGATTTTATAGTGCTTATAAAGACCATATTGTGATATCAATTCTTTAGAAATTATTAGCAACATTATTTATTGCATGATTCTTACTTGGTTGTAGTTCTAAGCAAGAGTTGCTTGTTAAATTCTCAGCCGTTTCATACATCCAGTAGTCCTATTGTTAAGCTTTTGTATGATGATAGTTAAAAGCTTTAAGAAACTGTTTTTTCCTTGAAATTTTGTGACGTTGTACCGAATCAAAGGATATGTAAACGAATGGAACCGCGAGAAAATGTGAAAAATATAAATTAATCAAACTATAATGTAGTTTGTCTAAGCCATTGAAATATTACTTTTGTTTTTTGAAATCTTTATCATAATTATTAAAAAAATGAGTGATTGTATTACGCGTAAATATTGGTGGTACGTTAAGCCAATTGGTATATTATGATAAACTTTAAAATCATTGAATTAGTGAAAAATAGTGATTATAGAGCAATGGTGCCGCCCGATAAGGAACCTTATCGCCTGATATTACGAGGAAATCACACAAAATCGACGTAATTTGCGATAAAAACGTGTGATTTCTTTTTTTTTATCGGCAAATCCGTTTTCAGTCGATGGCCAGATAGCGGTGTCGTCGGTTGTTACAGATCATTAGCAGTATTGTATCTTTTATTGGAAATTATCGACCAAGAAGATTTCATCTAATCAGCGGTAAGAGATTTGATTTTAGAACTAGTTACTTCGATTTCTTATTTCGTGCGTTTAGTATTGATAACATTACTGGAAATATTTTAAACAGTGTTATAAAATGTTGGCATTTGTTAACTAATCTCGGTTTATTATACTGAATGTTGTTTTTATGATCTACATGTTATATGGCTGTTTTCGTCTATTTAGGAATGTTAGTCATAAAAGTGTTCATTTAAATTATCAAGGATAGCAATTATTGTATTTAAATTTTATAGGTATCTTGTATTTTAGCAATGTTTGTAGGTACATAAAAAGGAATGATTTATATGTATGTCGGTAACAAGGTCATATATTTTATTATATATTTCCTTACCATTTTTTATTGAATTAAATTTACAATTATAAATATATTTACCCGCCTAAATGGATAAAAATAAATATCCTTACTTAAGTATAAACTTAATTAATTATGGTATAACCTATTTTTATTACTTTTTTTAATCGAAGCTTCATAGATGTCTGCCATAACTTACTCCTTGTGTAGATCGAAAATAATAAAATCTAATTCTGTTAAAAACGTAAATAGCGATAACTAGTTTAAAAAATAGGTGGTAAAATATTGCAAAAATAATACAAAAGTTTCTAAATTAATTGCAAGATTAAAATAATTTAGGATGTTATTTGAAAATCAGTCTAGCCTTTTATTAAATTGCCCTACATAATACATGCTTGTTAGAATGAAACAAACGAAAAAAAGTTATGAACTGTCCATTAGAAACGTTTTTTTATTTTCTGATAATCTCTTTTTAACCTGTATTTCGAAGAAATATTTTGGTCATTATCGAATATATAAAAAACAAAATATGACGAATATTATTTTAAATCTGGCATCAGGGATTGATTTCGCTTTATATAATTTTTACTTTTTTCAAACTGTTTGCTTTTGTTTGTCGAACACAGGAAGTAGTATTATATTAGACTCTGCATAGAAATATTTTTTTAATCACAAAATACATTTATAAATGAACAAGGCTTCGTTTTTTAAGAAAATTTCATCTTAGCTGTTGACAATCTCTGATTAAAGTTTTTCTTTAGTTTATTTGTTTGTTATTAATACTTTTAACAACATGATTGGTTTCATTTGTCTTATTCCAGATCATTTTACTACCTACATGGTACTGTTACCACAAAATATCTCGAAGCAATTTTTGCCAGTATGGGGCAGGAAATGTAAAAAAAATATACTTTTATCAAATTAATAACTTGATAAGGAAGTTGATTGTTGGAATTTGATTTTAATTAAATACTTCTATAGTGTTGATAATAATATATATCGATATTATCGCGATTGGAATATGTGACGTATCTAATCTTACCTATAATTAATTGCTTACAAATGATTTGCTTATGTTCTTCAACGAAATCCTTGAACAAATAGAAAATATCTATAAAATAATAATAACGGAGTAATAAATTATACCTATATATATTTTTTAGATTTTATTATTTGTGTCATATACCTAGTGCTCTTTCATGTGCCTTCATAGGTATTCGATTGTGTTAAGTTTTGCTAAACAATAAAGGCACCTAAATACGTATTTATTGCTTAGGTAGAGTCATTAAAATAAAACATTTTTAAAAGGCTTACTAGCAATGGCACACATTACTAGTATTATTTTTAAACCCTCGTGCTAAGCTAAATGTTAAGTCCAACGTCCTAGTCATTAGGCTAAAGCCGCTTAAATAACAATATTTATCTAAGAGACATATTATTGCAGTGAATAAACATCTCAATCTTACCTAACTCATCATAGTCAAAGAGCTTACGGCTTGTATAGAAATTTATCTAGTTACTTAAAAGAATATTATTTTATTTTTATCAAAATTCATTTTTTTTTTCTCAATTTTTGGTTTCGATTACGTAATTTTGTATCTCCATTGATATTCAATCTAAGCTTTTAGATTAGGTATATTACAACATGATATAGATGGGTTCCCAGGCATTGCTTCAGGCCACCCAGATAAAGATTTAGTTAACTACATATATTGTAAATAAGATTTAAAAATACCTTACTGACCTTGCTCTAACATATTCTAAGTCCCACAACAAAAATGGGATTGAAATTTAAATGCCTAAGCATTGTTATTTGAATGTCAATGTTTGACATTAACATCCTACATGAAAAACATAAAATTATTTATAAAACTCATCATTATTTTTAGTGTTAAAAGAGTCAATTCAATTACAAAGTACCGTTGTACTGATTTCAAACAGCAAAGTAATTAAGTACTAAAATACTTTTTTTCTTTTAATACATGAAAGTTGATTATTGTTTTAGCTGATCTGTGATCTGTGATCAAAACACACATAGGCTGTAGAAAACATGACTGTATTTATCTGACTTAAAAATTGTTGCGAAAGTTGTAAAATATGGTATTATGATGGTATTATGTTCTATTATAATTCATAGAAAAAGTCCATATTGGTCGTCGTTTGGAAAGTATAAGCGAAAGTTAGAATACCTTACATAAGAAAAAAAACAAGAATATATATTATAATAAACAACTAGCTCTTAAATAGATTCGAATTTTATGAAATTAAAATCCTCAAAGATTAGAAAATATTTAGTTTTCTATTTTTAAATTCACAGACGAAAACTGCTGTAATTTATATGGCTATGATAATTTTATTTCTCTTGATCAATAATATTACAAAATTGACACTTAGCTTATATATTTATTGTATAGCTAATAAATACCAAGTCATTTGTTTGATATTTTGTTTAGCCTGAGATAGATGACATTGGCTGATACATCTGATTCAATTTACTTATCTAGCCATATGGAACACAATGCCACCCAAATAATGCGTAATTTAAATAAATTGTATTGTGTGCATACAATGATAGAAATATGTTCATTAAATTGTGGTTATATATTTTGTCATGTTCATGATGCGTTAGACGTAATTTTACTAATTTTGTAATTGGATTGGGCCTACCTTTTCACTGAATAGCTTTAAGATGTTTCAAAGTTTACAGGGTTCTTATAAAGTTGATAGATGATGCTAATATCAATATTGATGAATTATGTGTCATAGGTGTTGGATTAGCAGAGCATAGGTACATAATTATTGACCTAACGCAAAAACATGATGCAAATGTGTTAAATAATAAATCAAATTCACCAACGTAATCAATACGTTAGCGGTGTGATATTCCAGTAGCTATCATACATACGGACATGGAACCATAAGCCACAAGTACGTCATCAAGAGATATGTTTGGCAGTGTAGTGGTAATAAAAATCACAGCTCGGTTGGCTAACAACACTTAATGCGTGGTTATCGTTTATCGCGGCGGTCCGAGTGTTGTTCCTACCTTATCACTTAATCAAATTGGGAGCGTGTCGATATCGCAGACGTATTTGATAGCACACCACTATTATCTTAATTGATTGTCTATTTTTTTTGACAATTCACCTGCTCGGAGTTTTCGTATATTTTTCTTTGATGTTGAACGAACTACTTTTGGTACATTTTTAGTATTAGATTAAGTACTTAGTACGTATCCACCTAAAATGTACACTTAACATAGTAATACTGAAGGATTTAGCATTTAGTAGAAACCTAGCTATCACATTCGCTTTGTGTATTACAGTACTAACAATTTTTTATCTTTTACAGATACGTGCAATATGAACTGGTCGACAAGCGCGAATTGAGACCGCCCGCACCTCCAAACAATGCTAAGACTGAGCCTAACTTTACTCTAAGTTGGGCTTATAATACAGACTGAATTTAGGAAATGTTGATAGGGGAGTGGACTTATAGTGCGTGTGTATAAAAGCGATGCATGGTGTGTGAGGTCGGATCGGAAATGGACATGAGTGGCGAGGGCGCGGGGTCGGGGGCTAGCGCTCTGCAGCAGCGCTGGTACGAGGGCCGCGTGAACGGCAGCCCGGCCGCCGGCGACGTCAACGACGCCAATGGCGACGGCTTCTTCCACTCGCCGCTGGAGGGCGGCCACCACAGCCGCGCGCGCTACTACCACCAGCAGATGCACGGACCCTACTCCGCCGCTGTATCGTCGCACGGTAAGTACCAATACTTACCTACATAGAACATGAGAGCGTGTTGGCTCATTATGTTATCAAATAAAATACATAGGCACCCATATGGAAACCGTCCATTAAATATTTGAAATAGTAGGTATGTTGTAGGTGTTGGAATGGTGGAATATGTTGGTTTAAAATCCACATCACTCGTTGAATTGATCACGCAATATAATCTCTACATCATCACATTACACACAATTTACTAACATCGGGTCTCAGAACTGGACGTCGTAACAATTAAGCATGTTAAGATCCCTCTAATTCTGCGCCCGAAACTGTCAGAATTAAGCAAATTGCTCCCACAGACGGTAGGCAGCTCGTCCATACAGTGTTATCGCATATCAGACGATATCTCTCCAAAACTCCACAATTAATTCAACGGACCCGACCAGTCAAAATCGCCATTCTGTAAGGTGACAGCTTAGGTAAACACGATCTAAAATGGGCCCCGCTCCTAAAAGAAAAAAAAAATGATTCCATACATTTTGTTTTTTTCGTTTGAGGTTTAAATTTTATGGCGGCTATAAAGATTTTCGTGGGGACAGGTGGCTCTTCTTTATATTTGTAACTACTCGAGGCGTCGCGTACAAAACTTCACCTATAGCGTGGTGTTAGGGGCTAGATTGGCATGCGAGCAGTATGGGGACGATTAGAATTTATTTAGAGGTCCGTCGGTAGTGATGTGACACTTAAGAAACTGTGTCACTTCTCGGAATCGGAACTGGGAATTGATTTCGTCGCGTTCTCAGCAGTTATGTGCGTTAGTTTATGTTCGAGCCGGGCTGGCCGGACGGGCTCGACCGCCCGCCATCGCCGCGCGTTCGGTCCTGTTTGTAAGCCCACTCTGTTATCGTGTTAGTTTCCAGCTCCGATGCGGCTTCTTGTCGCTCTGATTATATCTGAATCTGGTAAATTCGTCTGTTGACACACGGCGGCGTTTCGATTAGGTTACTTACATATAAAATTATGTGAAACATTGATTCCCGCCGACAGATAAGTAAATTAAAAAATATTAAACGAAAATCGCTCCTCAGTTTTGTTATCTACCATATTTAAATAACACAGGTTACCGACCGTTTATATGTTTAACTTGCGCATAAATAGGCGGTTTTTGTAATGTTTTTCTTTGTCGAATCGGTGCTTCATCGCTGAACATGGTCCATGGAGATATAAAAACAGTATTTAAACGCGTTGAGACGAACATAAACTTGCTGCGATGACAACTCGGATCGTTTTCACTTTGGTCACTAACTTTATTACCGAGTTTATGCTGCTCGGTCGCGTCACCAGCGGCTCTTCTGTTATTATAGCTATTTTATTAACGAAACAATCCACGCGTATGTGACTCTCTCTCGTATAAAAATGCTTGTGATCATTATGTATTGGAACAAGGATTTATCTAAAGTGAACGAAAACAATTTATGTTAATTTCGATGGAATTCGTTGGGACGTGGTGGTGAGCTAATGAAACGTTTTTTTAATGACAGCTCGGTTGCTATGGTGACGGGTGAATCCCTGTAACACGATACGGCGCGGGTTTGACGCGCGCTCCCAATTTATGGTTTAGTGAAGCGATTGATGACATAGTGGAAATTATTTATATCAGTGAGATTTCTACCTCTTGGGTTTTATTTGATAACTTCTGAAAAGTTACACCTATGGTGCAATACCTAATTAATGGTCGGTTTCTATTTCAGTTGGCCTGTGAACTAATAAAGGCTGAGTTCATATAAAATTTTCAGTCCCGAATTTATTCTAGAACTTTTGAATAGTTTTATTTCTATTGCATTGTATACAAACGATTCTTATTTTATCTGTACAATGTTTTAAACTTGCTTAGGTATATTATGCATAAGACTTGAACAATAAACCTTCGAAGAGCCTGAAAATATGGCAACACTGTCTGAAAGGCAATACACAAACAGACGATCATAACGTAAACGTACGCCGCATTCAGACCTCCGTCGTATCGAAGCGTAATCGCCAATTTCACACCTATTGGGCAATGACAAACATCCGACCAGTCGTTATCTCCACTAAGACAACTGAAATACAACCTTAACAGAACACTATAAAGCTTAGATTAAGTTATCTTCTATCAGTAAAAAAATAATAATTATGTAGTAGGTAAGGTACGTTGTTTTTAAATTATAGGCTTCTGTCCACTTACGCAATTCCACATACTGATAAGTGGATTGAAATTACAACTGAACTGACCTGTTTTGCACATCCAATTCTAGATTATATGTGCCTTTATAAGGAGGCAGTTTCCAAGGTATTTTTTAAATAAAACGTTAAAGTCTATCGACTGGCATGTATATGTAAATTTATCCCATAAATGTCCTATGTACACTAACACTTACAGTTTCGCTTGGCTGAGTAATGTTGTTCAGTAAAGTATAGGTATAGTAAAACATGAACAAACAAGTAGCCGGTCCCGGGCAGGACCAACCGCCAGACGTTCATTTGTTTTTTATTATTCCTTTAACACAAGTTTACATCACTAGACGGGAGAAAATGAGATTTTTTCAATTACCGCCTTCTGTTGGTAAAATAAATGAATGTAGTAACGAGTGAGTCTGCGCCGTCCGCCCGTCTGACCGGCTACCTACTGATACATCCACCATTCACTTGATTAAACATTCTTTTTGCTAATTCGTGCACGACTCACTCAGCAGATGTGTTGTATGCCACTGACTTTTATAAATATACTATTAAGCTCTTATTATTGTTAGTAATTGTGCGAAACATGACATAATTAAAAATAATTGAATGTCTCCGACATAAAAAAGAAAACATGAGCAATTCCCACATATGTGGTGGGATACCTTTGTGTGGAGGTGTGTTGACGCTCCCTTATAATGACCGCTGTTGTTTCCTCGAGCTTCTCCGTACATTTTCATTTACATACACTAGTAAGGTACATACGTTGGCAAATGCAGCGTTTGTCACCGCGTCACGCGTGTGTGCGTGCGATGCGCGCGTGTGCGTGCGCCGCGCCCCGCAGATTGGCGCAATTAGCGGCGCGGGGGTGGGGCCTGCGCCCGCGCACGCCGCGACATCTCCTCCCAGACGCACACTGCCGCGTTACCCGTAATCATGGCACAAAATAATGTTGCCATCAACGGTTAATTATTTTCCCCCTGTAGTTTGCAACCAGGCCCATGGCGACATGCATAGTTAAACCGCATGAATTAAATATCTGCTAGAAAAACAATAGTATGGAGCCGAGAACCACACAGGCGTCTAAATTAGCACTTTTTTTGCATTCTTTTTAACATAAAAGGTTTGTTTACTTATTAGGAATGTCATTAGTAGTTGTTTCTATTCGGCCTACGGCGTAGAATCTTGATTGTAAGTAGGCCTGTAACAATAATATGCAATATAAGAGGTATGTTTACTTTGTCTGAGTAATTTCTTGATTTAGTAGGCGCTGGGCCTTATTTGGAACAAATTATAAAATTCCACGTATTCTACTTGACTAACTGAATACATTATGGTTGGTTTTTGTTTCGGAGTACTTTATTCACGAATATTTTGTCTCTATTTTAACGTCGTACTAGCATTACTAGCCTTCAATCCCTGAAATAGTGATACAGGTAGAGTAGCCGTACCTACTTACATACACGATTAATTTAAAAGGAGTGCGTTTATTCAACGAGGTAATGAGGTGCATAAAACTGAACAACTTTTCCCAATAATCCCATAGCTCGAAATCTTAAAATTGAAAATCATCTTTTCATACAAACATAAGTCACGTGACCTGTCACTTTGTATGAGAAGTTCATTTTCCATTTTAAGATTTCGATTTATTTAAGGAAAGTTGTTCAGTTTTATGCCTCTGTTTACCTCGTCAAATATACCTACGCACTCCTTATAAATTAATCCTGTATATACAAGGGAAGAGTAGTACCTACTATAACTTATAATTAGAAACTTTGTTTGAAACGGTCCGGTTAATCTTCAAAATATTATAAGCTCGGATCTAAAGATATATATAAGATATAAGTAAATAAAATCGAAAGTAGACGTCCAGGGCAGAAGCACTTCACGATTAATTAAGTTAAACTGACCGTTATTAGAGCGGCTTATTAGCCGTCACAATACATTTAACGGCGGCCATTTTTAAGTTACTTTTGAACATAGAACAGTGACGTAAGCGCAATCTATGTAGCCACATTGTACTGTAAAATTTACGTATTCAAGTTGATCCCCGCATTTATCCGCTTTATTCCCGTCCCCGGATCCTTATCAGGTTAAAAAGTAGACTATGCGCTATTCCCAGTGTTCAATTAAATAGTACTTCTACTGTGCCATTGCAATCAATTCAAGCAACCGTGATTGAGTAGCATGCGTCTATACATCTATCCAAACTTTCGTATTTATAATATCAGCAAGAAAAAGGGGGCGTTTGTTGTTAAAATACGTGTATCAATACCCTTTCACTGCCCCTTATAACAATCACCACAATACTTACAAACAAAACATATTCTCAATTCAATTGTAACCCTCTAATACACCTATTAAAGCCACACTTTAAACTCACAAAGAGAAATACAACTCATAAAGTACAGCAATTTGAACAACACCGCTTAGAAATATCGATTGCCGAGAAACAAGTTGAAAACACAGTTTTATTGACGTTTGCTGTAGTTAAAAGTTTGGCGTGCTTCCATTCTATCGATCGCGAGACCGAGGGACCAGTTGACCTAATTACTTAAGTTTTTAAATTACAACACATTTGTTCTTTGTCTGAAACTTGTTCTTAATGCTCGCCTTTATTTGAAGCTTTCTATTTCAAACAAATAATGCACTTGGAAAAGTTAAGTTTGAAAGCTCGCTCGAGAAAATTATGTAAGTTTTGTTTAAGTTATGGTGGTTTGTTACGAATAAACGTTATTTGTGGTCGCTAAGTTATGGCATAAGTACTTACTTATAAAATTGGAGTAGGTACTTCAACATATTTTCGCATGTTGTTATTTTGTGTAAAGAACTACTTTGTCGTGAATCCCACAAATACCAACTCAAAAGAATAAAAACACAAACAAAACACTATCTTGTATAGTATGTCCATGTTTAAATTAAAGAGTAAACGAATAACTCAGTTTTAATTTGTACTCAGAAACTAAACTTATTTACATATAAAGGAGATAGTTTCGCTGTGAACCATCAGATCAGTATGATTGCCTCTAGCTTACCATTATAATCTAAGCTAATTAATATTTAAATGTGCTTACGTCATGACAATGTATTTAATACAATGGGCACACGAGTTCCCAGCGTATTTTTTTCCTAATCGGTCATTATTAGGCCCCATACAAAAAATACTGCCGGTAGAGCTCGCTCGAATGCACCCGACGCCGTCCACTAAAGAACTTAATGTATTCATTTTGCTTTTATATCTTTCGCGTGATTAACTTTGATTGATTGCATCCAAATATTGATATTTGATATTAAATTCTGGCGACCGATCAGTGAAAGAGACAGACATATCTACAGCTGTCTTGGATTAAAAGGGACAGACGTATTGTTATCCATGTCGTTTGCATGATTATGAATAATAATCGCTAGGGACATTTTAGGAAGTATTTTTTGTGAAGCAGCAAAATTTTTTAGCAGTGATGAATATGATATCTGTTTTTCAAATTATTAATTAAATGTAATTGCTTTTTTATGTATTGCTAGAAAAGATAATGCTTTGTTTCACGCTTTAGATTAAGTTGTTATTGTTTACGGTTTATGAGTGCATATATATACCTACAATTACCTCAGTGCTATGATATAAAAATAATCTTAATGTCATTTTCTTGTCATCACCTACTTAAATCTCTTTTCTGAAAATGTCACGAGTAGATAAAATTTTTGTTTTTGTTGTCTTTAAGGAAAACCACTTTTATATCCCGTAGGGTTGGTATTTGTTTCTTGAATGCACCTTCAGTTGGGTTAATTACGTGCTCTGTCTAAGTCTGGCAGGGAGTATGTTTCCGGTCGATTGCCACGCTGAAGGTGATGCGCGCCGAGCTTGATGGATGAAGGCTGCGCAGACGCAGGCATGCGGCTCAGCCACATGAATTCGTGTACACAAATACCAACTTTATTTTTCCGTTTACATTGCCTCAATTTTACATCCGAATCTCTTTATATCAAGGGTATAAGGTTGAGAATTGTTTGTTCTAGTTTAAAGGTAGTTTTTAAATACTAACTAGTGTAGATGAGTCGGTGGTTTTGTCACGATTTGTCATACATCGATATGCGGTTACGGACGACCCTAGGAATGGTTACAGTTTAAAATTTAAGCAGAAGTTATGACAAAAATGTCGTGGGAACGGCCAATGAACTGTGCCTTGTACTCTTTTTAATTGATTGGGCTCGAATGTCGGGCTAATGGCGATCGTGCCACAACAAAATAACTTGTTAACAGAGCAACTACAATAAACGGGGACTTAATTATTAATTCACGATTTATATAAACTTTGTATAGAGAGTGTATCCAACAATAGTAGATAAGATGATAGCTCAGGTCGAGATAAGAAATTAAAAATAAATACAGTTACTTTGTCTCTGAGAGTCGTTCATCTGTTTTCGAATATCGTTGCTATAACACCTCTGTGTGTGTGGTCGGTTTTCTTTTGTTTTTGTACCGTACAATGAAATGTGAAAAGTGACTCCAAATTGTTGAGTAGTATTTTTATACCTTTACAAATGTATTATTATATAATAGTATACGCATAATGACATCTTTATTTTGGACGACAACGATGAAGTCAGATTTCTTGGTATTTTAATTCGTTGTAAATAATAAAGGTCCATGTCGTGTGAACACTAAAAAAACCGTTGTAATCTTGTAATATAAATTGCCAAGAATTTAATATTAATATTTTCATTAACGTCGTACGTTTTACTTTATAAAACATTTAGGGCGCGGGCGTTAGCGTTAGTTCCAAGTGGAAGCCTATTTTCGCGGCACATTACCGAGGATGAATGATTTCCTGGCCGGCCATGATTTATGCCCCAGTGTTCTGCTACCACCGGCTACGACATAGACTCATTACCTCACTTACTAAAGAATGGACACTCCTTTGTGCGAGGAAAGTGCGGCATTTGTCTTTCTTTGTTACTTCTGAATGTTGATAACTATCAAGGATACCCGAGCTTTTTAACAGATTTTTATCTGCCACTGAATTTACATTGATTATTACTAAACAATTTCGTAAAACGTCTCTAATTACTCGAATATTAAACCAAATAAGTTTATAATCCTGTTTTATAAAAACATTTGTAGTGACGCGTCTGAATTATTCGCTCGTTAATCTTTGTCGGGGACCCAAGTTCCATGGTCGCTAGCCACCGTTTCTTTACAAACGAGGGCTTATACTAATGGAAGAAAACTTTGTTTAAAATAAGTCCTAGAATAAATTAACTTCTTTATTGATCGACACGGCGACGTATAAAAAGCGGCTAAGTGCGTGTTGGGTACGCTTTGGCGTTCCGTAGGTCGAGCAATCAATATAACTAGAGCACTTATTCCAGGCAGTATAAAAGTAATCAACTAGCTAGCCTATACTGCTTTTAGTTTTCAATGCTTACGAATAGAAAACTTTATGGTAAAAGTAAGAAAATTGGGTAAACTTAAGTGTTGCTTAAAATTAAACGTAAAATTTACTAAAGGTTACAGGATATTAGTGTGATTTATATGTTATACATATTTTGTATATTAAAATTGCTAATCATAATAAGATACATAACCCAAAGAACTGAAATAAAAAAGTTTGACGTCACTTTTTATTTAAAGTCAACCTTCTGTTCTATTTTTAAATCAAACGAGTGATTATTTTTTTATATTAAATACACAAATACTATTAAACCAATAATTATCTACCCAGTAATATAAAGTGTAAACCGAATAAAGTGGTCATAAGTTAACAACTTTACGGTACCCAAGAAATATCTGTTACATAAAACGTTTTATTGTAATTTTCTCTATGAGTGCACTCAACTATAAATCTATTAATCTACTATTGATTCTCTTAGATAATTAAATAAACCACATTTTAGCATGTGGATATTAAAAGGGTTCTTTCTAACAGCTCATTACATACATTTTCAATTCGTAATTAATTTATGTTTCTGCACTTAATTAATTAAATTAATTAGAGCGTTCTATTATTAGTTAACTTAAGGTTTTTCATTTTTTTTTTGTGTACACGTTAATTAATTGTCACATGGAAATAGCTTAAGTTGAACGACAACATACTTAGTTTTTTTGTATCTCATTTGAAATATTTTCGAGGCGAAGTATATTAAGACGCGTATAGGAAAGTTAACAAAATTTAACAAAATTGTTCCTTTCTTTAAATACTTGTTTTTGTATTACGTTGTTTAATAATTAATTACAGTAATCTTAGACAAGATTAAAGTCAAAGTTTAAAAAGGAATCTCATAGTTTTAAAGGCTTCAACGTTGTACTTATCATAATATACACATACATTACTTATAGCTATACTGTTACTAAAGTCAAGTATCGATCGTTACTATATCTATACTTATACCTACATTAACTAGTCGGTACCAAACCGTTGACCTCAGCCATACGGCACCTGACAAGCCAACAATATCTGCCAGTATACTTAATAAGAGCACAGTTTGCTCGCAATAACCGTCATCAGAGCGCAAGCGCAGGTGTGCTGTTACGTACTTATACTAACTTGTTATGGAGTAAACAAGAGATTTTTGATGCTTCAGTTTACTTTTGTAAATAATATGGCCGTTGAGAATGATAAAATTAAACAAGTTTTTTTAAGAATGTGGTTTTGAATAAAGAGTATCGCGTACTCATCTTCTCAATTGCCGGTAATATTTTATTTGTTTGTTCGATGTTTAAATTCATACATTCCATTAATTTAGAAATTTATTTTCTTTTGTGTTTCATATTATTTGTTTGCTACTGCCAGTAACAATGGTTTGGTTGGCATGGTTTTTAATTTGTAGACAGTGTAATGAATTCTTGAGAAATATAAAATTTTATTTGGAGTAAGTTTCATTTTCAACCCTGAATAGGGTATTTTGACGTCACTGATCTAAAAAGCGAATCATCAATAAACGAATACATCTTTGTCTACTTTTACAAAATACAAAAAAAAATACGTAAGACCGTGTATCATGATCAAATTGAGAGTGCTCCTAATCTGAGGCTAATTATTACACATTCACATTGTTTTACAGACTTTTACACCTAGAAATCAGTCTTTAGCCTAATTTTATTATATATCATCTTATCTAATTATAACCCAAGAGAGTCATAGATTATACCTGTACTAGTCTCCAACCTTCATGACGTCACCAAGCCATGCATAACCAAACACGAAATAATAGGTACTTATTGTTTATTATGCTCCAAGTATTCGTGACTGCAGAGGCTATATATTGATCACAGTGTACGGTCGATCGCGCCGATCTGTCATCGGAATAACATTGATTAAAATGTCCACTAAGTAAGTAATAATGTAGCTGTTGATTTATTATATTTGATTGCAATGTAACGCCATTTCTGTCTATCGTGGCACGTCAGTAATAAATTAGTATACGGAATGTGAAGTCTGGATATTGAAAGTTGCAGAATTGTTTTAGTTTTAAAATAAATGTGGTTGGATTAAGCTTTCTCTCTACTGCTTTCTTTAAAATACTTTTTAGCTAGAGATCAATAGCTTTAAAATATCAATTAAACGTTAATCTAAATTGCACTAAGTAACTTAAAAACAATAATCCCATCATACCAAACTAGGCAGAGGCTGTATTATGGCAACCAGACTACTACTACTATTCCAGATAAATTACTCCCATATACAAAAAAAAATCGTCCTGGTTGGGAATAGAACTAGTGACCACCGGTTCAGCAGTCACGGTCTCTAACCACTTGGCCAATAAACTAATATAGTCATAAAAGAAATCAGGACTAAATAACTAACTAACTTAGCGTCAGTGATCTTCGTTGTACCAGTAGTAATCATTAGAGCAGACTTGAAAAGACTTAAGTATACGATAGGTATATAAAAATGTTAAAAATAGGAATAGAAAAGTCTACAGCAATTTAACACTACTTAAATATTCAAAACCTGAACAAGCTCATAAGATACAACCCTTTAACAATTTACTTTTTAAATCTGTTTATAAAAATAACCTTTTGAATTTATCAACCTTGATTGTGCAAATCATAAGCAATGATCAAGTTTGGCCCATTATGTGAATGACTCTATTCTTAATCTCCAAGGGATCACGCAATGTGTCAAAGACAAATTAATTGTGTCTACAGATCCAGCTAAGCGAACCTGACAGGCGACGCTTGGAAAATTTAATTACTGTAATAGTTAATAGTATAATTGTTAAAATACATTAAAACAATACAATACATTTATGTAATGCATTTTTATTGCAAATTTGCAAAATTATCATTGATAGTCTACGTCAACTTTTATTACAATGTTATTTATTTAATTAGTGGTCTTGGCAAGCAGCAAATGTCTTAGACTTTGAAAAAAAAAATGTTTTTTTTTCCTAGAGTAATATTAATACCTACAAACTTCTTGAAACTTTCAATGTAGTGAAGGATCACTTAGTCAAGAATCTATTGAGTGAATAATAAGGTTGATACGAATAAGTACGGTAAGCAAGTATCGTGAATCATACGAAAGGTCGCTACAAACTTATCTGGTAGGATTAAGTTATAGCTAGTTGACGACCTGCGAACGAGTTCCCGCGTCCGCAGGGGCGTATTCTGAACACGATAAATTAAATTTAATAAAAAAACTTATTAATGAATTTAACTAAATATTTTTTCTTACTTATCAACCAAAGAATTAAACCGATCGCGTGTTGGAAATAGCCACCTAGTTATCTACTTGTTTTCTACAACCAGCTGTTTCTAATAAAAATCTACTAAAATTTATAGACCTATAATTATTTTAGAAATTTATTATTTACTGCGCACTTAAGCTATGAAAGTTCAGGCTTAATTATGAATGTAAAGAAAAAACAGTATCAATTGAGATCTAATATCGTTAATGAACTGTGGATGTACGGAAGTACGCGTTTGCTTCTGTCAAGAATAAAATCGTGGTTGTTTTTGTATGACGTTATTAAATAAGCAGTTTTTCTCGTTGCCCTGTGGTTCCCAGACTTTCCGGACATTTGACCCCGGATCTTACCCATTCGATTGGCTAATAACCGATAAACTTATAGGTTACGACTTACCAGTATAGTTTACTCCACGATTGATTTTTGTTTTTGCACTGGTTTGAGTTCGAAGCTAAGACACTAACGGGTTGATATGATGAGTCTTGTCTCGTTTCTTTTGTTCGTGGAGTGCAGTGACGTCAGATGCGTGCCTGTGTGGTGTGGACTCGTATTTTTCTCCCGATACCGTAATGCGCAAGTCACGAGCGGTTATGTAAGCATGCTGCCGGCCGGCGCCGTCATTATAGGCATTATTACAGGAACACTCGGTCTCGCGCCCGGCCATTGTCAAGATTGTGGGGTCAGAGAGACCCAGGCCGATGTTAGCCAACTTGTAATTTCGCAACAATTCCTATAACCCAATAAATCGTAGCTTGTAAAACAATTTGCCCGTGTTCGCGGATGAAAATTCAGAGAAGCTGTTCTTAGATCACGTCGTGATAGACATCGTGACTTGCGCACGGTTATTAATTATGAAAATGATTATGACGACTCATATTGTCTTGTCGTGCCTAACATATCTATGGAACGTTATTTTCATTATTAGCCGTATCTTATGCGAGTTAGGATTTTGTTTTTATCACAATTGTCTTGCTAACTCTTTATAAATTCGATTCGAATTATCGATGCCCTAATAATTCAAGGCGATAGTGTACACCTTTTATTTATTTGGCTTTCGTCCTTCTGATCGCCCTCAACTGTCACTCAGATCACATGTTAGTTTTTTTCCTTGATATTCTCATGTAATTTATTGTTGTCTACTAATCTTATCGTTCGTACGCAGTTTTCGGCATTTACGTACGTATTGTTGTACTGTATCACTCACGCGTGCAATATTTTCTTGCCGTCAATACCGTTGAATGTTATCACATTGGCGTCAAAGATATTGTTACTAACTTGGAATTGACGTTAAATTTCATCATGAGTACTGATAGACGAACAGATAACTGGTAGCTACTACACACGGATTTTATTTACTATTTAGATATGTTATCATGTTTGTCAAGATGTTGGCTTAGAGGGATTAAATAATTGATTTGTATAGTATTGTAGTGCTGTGATTTAATATATTGGTATTTGACAAGTAACTACTTATCGTTTGTAAGATTTACAAAAAAAAATCATTTTCGCTTTTGTACCTACCTAATTTAACTGTTGCTTTTTTTTAACTTTGAATAGGAAACGTCGATAAGACTATGGTCCTTTAGTTTTGGTCCATTCGGACTAAATACCCGCATGTGATTGTTTTCAATTTTATTTTAAATTAATTTAATAGATACCTACTAACTAAACCTTACACTAACGAACTAAAATCAAGAAGCGAACGAACACGTAACTAAATGAATATTCATTTAACAAAAAAATGAGCTCATAACTTAGTGAAATGTAGCGGAAAGTGCGCGAGTGTACCGCGTTTGATGCTGCAACCGTACCCGACTGTACCGACCCGTGACATACTGACTGCGACTGTACTACGGTGGCCTGCGGTCAGGCTTCTTACGGTCTATGAGCGCTTTCAAGAATACCGACAATGAAAAGATAGCTGCAGAAGGTTCACGTAAAACATATTGTGCTAAGAAACACCTACTAAAAAAAACAAAAGATAAACGTATTAATTTGGATTTTTGTATGTCTTTGATACAGGACATTATACTCTAAGCAAATAATGATTAAGTTCATTATTGCTTACAATTGGATACACAAAGGTCTGACTTACACTTCCCTTATTAGTGCAGACTCAGACACTAAAATACCTATGTTTCAATGTCCAGCTAGACATGTAGGTATAAAAAGTTGTAAAAAATGACTTTATCAGCTGTCAAGTTACTACATAATTAAATGTCGACACATACCTGCGTCATAAGTAAAAAGTTTAATTAGATTATAGTATTAACAACTAATTTGCAGGAATAACACGACGTTCGCTCGACGGGTTTTTAAATATAAACTGTAGTTACAAGTAGCCAAAACTCTTTGTGTTACGAATGTGTCCAGAATTTTGCTAATTGATGAATAAAAAACAAAAGAATTTTGGTTTCCGATCGTAAAAACTTCGAAATTAAATTATCGATAAGCATTTGTAAATTAGACTGTTACATCTCTTTTCAAGTAGAACTTCTGAATTTAATGTTGTACAAGTGTCCGCAGTCATCCGATTTCTTACGGATCTATGAACGCTTTCAAGAGTACCGATGTCTCACTACTGGCGTATCGATATCTGTCTGAGGATCGAGTTGGATTCGATTCGGGTTTCCACTCGTGATAGATTGGTCTTAGTTATTGCGGTATTTGAGCGTAATTCAGTTGAATGTAACATCCGTTTTGCGTACTTATTGATGTAGAATAAAGTTTCAAAGAGAGTAACAATAAATCTTGTAACAAAATATGTAAGTAGTTAGGTAGTCCTAATATGCGTGTGTTCCAATAATTGTATTCTATAAACGGTTTTAAATCTCACCAATAAACAATAACAAAAGGTCCTGTTTCCTTCCTAAATACTCAGAATTGTATCGAGAGGGCCATTGACAAGTTGAAACAATGAAATTTATTAAAATGCAATAACAATAAAATTCGTGTCCGGACATTAGTGATGTTAAGTTATTCTCCAAACGCCACTTAATGAGAAGTGATGGGTTCGTAAGAAAATAAAATAAAAATACAATGTACCCACCCCGGGTTCCAACAAGGCGGGCGCATTGCGTATGCAGGGCGCATACACTTGAAATTACATGTCCTGTATGCAAGAAATACCTTCCACCGTGTCACTGCAATCGAGAAGAAATTGTCCTATCATCTCGTATATTACAAACCGCATTAAAATAAACCTATTAGTAAATGTATGTATGATTAACAACAAGATCCTTCTTCCCTCTTCATCACTTGAAATATAACCTTATGTCTGCCACGTAAAGCACACAATCAGAAAATTGTATGTCTTCTAATCGATTAACAAGATCAAGAATCGATTGATGCAATACCTTACCATGACGTTAAAGTAGCTTTGACCAACAATGATTTGTAAATGTAGATCTTATCTCGTATAGATAACGTCTAAACGCTCAGATGTTTGCGGAGAATCATATTTTAGACTTCTCAAGTGATGTAGTCAAATCAAACGTAGGTTAAATAGATTAATTCTAAACCGAAAATCGGGTGCCGCGATACGAGTTACGCAACCCATTATGCTCTTACATTGTCCGTGGAACATATAACTTCAGAGGTTTAACTTTGTTCTATAAATACTTATTTATACAACAGCTACTTACCGTTCGTTAATTAGTTATGTTTACCACGAGACAACACCGTTTTAGTGGTATTATAGAAAGTCCATAACCGTCTCGATGTGAGGTTATAAATCAGTGAGACACCCACGATGCGACGACGTTCGACTAGTCGAACCCTAATCCGAGTGGGCTTAACCGATCGTGTCGTGTCGAAAATTTCATTCGCTTTCTGCAGCGATCTGTGATACCGATATTTCAGTCTCTATAAAAGTTTTTATTTTAAAATTAAGAAGACTTGTCAAATTATGACAAGTCTTCTTAATTTAATATAAATCTAACGTTGAAAATTTTGAGCGTCAGCAGTTTTTCATTCTTTTAAATAGATTGTAATTATTTAACATGCAAAACTATAATTAAATGATCACAAAAAGTTTAAGGTGCGCTGTAACTGGATTCCGAAAATAGATTTTAATTAGCAAATTTTAAGCCGGATATTAAAACCCGGCTGTGTTTCGAATCTGTCGAAGTTTAGCGGCGCGGTTGCGCGTTCGACAAGACAGCTTTTCCGTTCGCCTTCGACACTAGTTGGTATTCCCTGCGTCACTTGTCACACGCCACTCGGTAGCACCCATCCGTAATAATAAGAATTGTAATATAAAAGCATTATAATCCAATCAGGAGGTAACGTGAGGTGTGACCGCCCGTGAGCACGTTTACCATTCGGGACGCGGCTATGTCGATCGTAAAATTTTGGACTCGGCTCACTGAGAAATTAGAAGTAAATAGCCAGTACAAGACACACACGATGCGGTGGACAGTCAGACAAACGCATTCGATCACTTTCGATCTTTGCATCGGATCGCGTTCCCCGAATTCCCTGTCGAAGTTCATTGACGTTTTGGAACGCAATATCGATCACTATTGCAAACACGAGGACATTCATAGTCGGGCCGTTTGATCGATAAAATCAGAACTTAGGTATGTAAGCTGCTTTGCAAAGCCAAGTTCTTGCACTTATAGAACACTATAAAATGCAGAGGAAAAATATGAACTAAAGTGAACGTGCTTAGCGAATGTTTTTTTTTGGATTCACCTTTCATGTGAGTATACCTAAAGTTACCGACCATCATTAATGTCAGCGTTTTAAAATAATACATTTATTTCAAAATTCGGTGGATGTTTCATTACTCCTAATTTAATTTACATACTTTCATAACAAGGGAAATCCGGCTAATTAGCGTGCGATTATTTTCCATCTGACCGTGATGCCTGGATCGCAAACGCTCTTTACTTATTCACAATAAATTATTTTATAATTTTACTGACAATTATAAAGTTTATTGCTTTACCAACAGCTTTTTGTATCGTAGCCCTGGAAGTCGTAAAACGTCTATAGAAACTTACATGTATTGAAATAATACTCACCTAAATTGGATATCACACATAATGAATGCATCACATTAAGCTGATCGTGAATAAAAAAAGTATGCGCGTACCCAACATTTTATTCAAAATAGTCGGTTGGTACAATTTGATGGCTTGCAAGGCGAGACTACCACAAAACAAGTCGTTTAAAGTAGCAACTAGGTATACTGAGATATATTAGCCGCTAAAAACAATTTTATAAATAAATACTTTAAAAGCAAAGCAGCGTTGCGATGTTAGTAGGCACCTAAAATACTCGTCGTCGATACGACGATCAATAAATTAAAATTAATTCGGCGTGCGAACGGTGAGATCCGATACGCGATACCGACGCCTACATTTATCATTCGCTAACACGTCGGACATTTCACAGGGCGCGATCGACGAGGGAATGTGTCCTTTATGACAACGTACATAGGGATTACCGATGTACCGATGATCGGGCACGTAATGATCCACCGCGGGAACAAAGGATAACACGTCTAAATACAATAAGTGGAAGGGATAAGATGGCGTGCGTATTGGAGGTTGTAAAGGCGTCAACACACGCGCGGGCACGCAGCTCGCATGCGGATGCGGCTGATGTCACGGCGTGCAAATAAACCGCGGCAGACTGGACGACGCGGCCCGTGTGACCTTGACGGCCCGGGAAAGTTCTCACGATGCCAGTTCTCGGTTATGAATCAGTTCCAATCAAACTAAACATCTTCAAATCAACATATCACTTCTGTGGGCAGAATATCTCAATCTAAAGGATAAATCCCCATTTATGGGATCCTATAATGCTGAATCTTCCAGATAATATCTTTACCTTTCTTCAAAATTGTTCGCTTTTCGATTAGTTTTTTCATTGACTGCATAAAACATTATTTTCATTAAAAAGCATGTACGCGTCGCAATAAAATCACCAAACTCTAGGGCGGTATAATTATTACAAGTTGTAACTGTCACCGGAAGACGTCACGCTGTGTACAACACATATTATAGTTTATTACGTACATGTGCACCAGTTACGAGGCACTTTGAGCCGTAAGGGGCAATTTTCGCCGCAAGCGAGGAGCCGAAAGGAGGGAGCTCCGTTTCAGTGTAACCACGCCTTAACGCTTGTGTGGATGCAAGACCAAGGGGCGGGTTAATGGACTCAATGAATTTTTACGGATATCCCATACATACGCTATAAATTTAGCGGTACTTCTTATATTTTGGCCAAAAAAGTGGAGATGAGAAAACGAGCGTTTTATACCGCCCATGAGATGTATTACAGTGATAATAAATTAACAAGAAGGCTTCTTCAAGGCATGTTATGCTCAATTTCATATAGAAATTACTTTTTTGAGTATTTTATGGGTAATTGTCGATTATAAATGGATGTTGGATTCATCTCTATCAGCAGAATTTTATCATTTTTTAGTCACACAATTCTTAAAAACTGTTGGGTCTTTTTATATGTATAAGTAAGGTGATTATGTTTCATAATATATAAAGTACTATAATCATTTAAAACCAAGTAGAAAAAAATCATAGAAAAAAAGTTTAATAGTTGCTGGTAGGTGAACAGTGTACTTTTAAATTTCATTCTTAGAACCAGAAATGTAGAGAAACTTGTTTCATAGATCCTTTATGTTGACGATCCCTACCATAGATAAACTCCCAGAGATACACAACTCTTTTGTCTTCAAAGGTTCGGAGAAAAGTCAGTTTGTCCTTAATTATTATTATTACCATATAGGTAGGTACCATGAGTATGTGAAATTCGCAAGTTCAAAAAAATCCGAAGGGTTAGAAAACCGTTACAGTAAATGAATAAGGCGGGTGCACATCGTCAATTTGAACAGCAGTGTTAGTACCCTGTGGCGTAGTGATAAGAATCTCTTGCTGCATCTGCCGGGGGTAGCTGGGGCAAGGGTCCGGGTTCAATTCCGGTGTTTTGTTTCGGCGCCGTCTGTGGGAACTGGCTTAGCTATGATTGGTTTATGATTTGATTTTTACTTGGCTTTAATTACCGCGTGAAATAGGGGTTTTACCTAATTGTTGATTGACCCGTATGTTTTGATGTTGTAGAATGTTTACTATAGTTAACACAATATCCATACAGGCAGAACAAAACATACTTTACATAATGCATACTAATATTATAAATGTGAATGTAAGTTTGTTTGTTACGCTTTCACACGAAAACTATTTAACCGATCCTCATGAAACTTTGTACGCATATACTTGGAGGTATTAGAAGTAACATAGGATACTTATTAATAAAAAAATAATAAAAAATTTTTGAGGTAAATATGCGGACGAAGTCGCGGGGACATTAATTACATAAAATATAGAAAGTAATATCTAGTTTCACATCATACAAGCTATATTTTATACGGTAGTTTAATAAATGCCTATCAGTTACCGCTTAAACCAATATCCTGACAATACAAACTCGCTTAAGTAGATCTAGTTAACTACAAGAGGATCCTGAATCAATTTCCTCTGTATTTACTTAATGCGCACAGTTTTTGTTTTCTATTAGGCCCGCGTGCTTGTAAAACACGAAATCCCATAACAATCAAGGCTTAGTGGTATACAAACTGCGTATCTAGTACAATGGCCGAAACTTGCAGCCCTCTAATGAATAAAAAGCGCCGGTGGCCGGCCGGTACCAAGCAATCGCTGGAAAATCGCCGTTGTCGTATTATGGTAGGGGAACGGGTCAAATTGTCGCATCGGGACGGCTGTTTCGGAGGAGCGTGGTAGCGGGGCAGGTAGGGCATGTGGCGAGATGGTGCGATAACAGGAATTATTCATACGCGCGTTATCGGTCCGCCATCGCTGGGGCTATTGTGAACGCGGCCTAACGCGCGAGGGGTGGCTCCCGGTTGTCGTGGACGCTGTCAAAACGTTGTTGTGTGCATTCGGCCTAATGTGACGCCCGTACGGATTGATTATTGTTTTATTCCGTGTTGTTTACCGTAATGATTCCAGCGCTCGACGCGACGTTCGATTGTTTCACTAAAGCCCAATGCGATCTTATCGTTATACTCGTCCACCGTTTTTGGTGGAAGCAAAATGGCTCTCTAAAAATATTACGATAACCGCAAGTAGACTGATTGAAATCTATACGTTACAAATTATTGTCACTGCTTTGTGACTTTATTTTTAAACTTTATCAGATTTACAGTCATTAGCCGTTTCATTAATGTCAAATATCAACCTGAAGGTTTCAGGTGCTATCGATTAATTTGATCTTGCTAATTAAATGTACTTTCAACATTCACTACCCGTAAAGTTCATTCCCCCAGTTGGTCTAGCCGTGACTAGGCCGCTATGTACGGGTGCCCTTGTGATAACAATCGTTGATAATCTCAAACTGCGATCGACACCTGGATCGACACGATGCGGGCTTGTAGATATATCTATACATTGTTTGTGACGATTTCATTGACACAACCATTCAATTTTATTATAATCAGCTTTGTTTTGGAAAGTCAAGGGTATATTAATTTGTATTGTAATATCTTAGGCATCTGCGTAGGAATTGCAACTGCAAAGCTGGGTTTTATTTTGATTGTATCACGACGAAATCATATAGTATGAAACATTAAGCATATGTTTGATAGTATGTTGGGTGTAACTAGTTGTTAAGTACCAGCGGAGCACAGCGGGATTCTCGGAGCTGGTGGTCCCTGCCGCATTACCGTAGGGAATAGCGTGAAGGGATGAGCCCCTAACTGAAATCAACCAATCGTCGAGCGTCCACGGCACAGATATCATTACTGCCGCCACCCTCCGCAACAAATGCACTCGTACATATGTTTGCTTTCACTTTTATAAATAATAATTGACGAATGTTGCTTCGGAAATTAAAATAGGGAGCGACCGCACATGAACAATTTTAATCCCCGCTTATTTAAAATTCCTCGAAGTGTTCACTACACCTAAATCTGAACTGAACTTAACATAA
Source organism: Plusia festucae (assembly GCA_950381575.1). NCBI lineage: Eukaryota > Metazoa > Arthropoda > Insecta > Lepidoptera > Noctuidae > Plusia > Plusia festucae. Next base: position 5,645,235 of record OX494435.1, on the reverse strand, counting down.
TGATCAAAACATTTATACGTAGCGAGTATGCAAACTAATCAACAGAGGGTATGATTAAAACTAACACTACTACGTACATAATTAATGAAATTTCCAGCTGGCCTACAATTTTAATTGTTCGCTGTTGTGATACGCCGCTTTTGAAACGTTTCGGAAAAGTAAGGCCTTTTGTTCATGGACGCAACCATCGAGACCCGCGTAATGCCTCCATTATTTGTTTATCAAATAGCCATTAGAACCCGGAATATTCATGATTACAATTACAATATTTAGAATGAAGATGTCGTGTGAAAGACCAGTTGTTAGATACAAATGATATTAATTTAGGTGAGCGCGTTAGGGTAACAAAACGCCTCCAAATTGTTCGCTTAATGACAACAAGTTTTGATGTTTCGGACTCGAGTTACAATGGCGCTGCTATCATAGAATCTCTGCTACGATAATGATTACTTAAACGCTCGTAAACATGAGAGGTTTAGGAATGAAATTGCGGAGGCGTCATCACAATTATGAGTTGGAGTAGTCTGAAGTGTTTCTCGTTGTATGTGCAGGTCGGACGCTAAGCGGCGGCAGCGGGCAGGTGTGCCGGCCGCACTTCCACACGCCGCTACACCCGTGGCTGGAGTCGAAGGCGCTGAGCGGCGGCGCGTGGGGCAGCGGCTTCCAGCAAGACGCGGCGCCGGCGGACAAGCCGCTGTCGCCCGCGCAGCACCACCACCCGCACCCGCTGTTTTCGTTTCCACCGACGCCGCCCAAGGACTCGACGCCGGACTCGGTGGCAGCGGCGGCGCTGGGCCAGCAGGACTACCAGGCGGCGGTCGCGCACGCCACAGCCATGAGCGTGGCCTTCATGCAGCAGCAGCAGGAGCTGCCCCTGTGCGGCGACGTCAAGCCCATGATGGGCGCGCCGCCCTCTAAGCAGCGCGAAGGTGCGCAGCCGGACTCGTGCCCCCAGGAGTCGAGCCAGCCCTCCGGGGAATACAACGCACAGTACAACGCCGCCGGCGGCGACTACTACAACTACCAGGGCAAGGGGTATAGTGGGCAGCAGCAGAGCAAGCCGCGACCGAACAAGACGCGAACTAGCGCCGGTGAGTCCGCGGTCCGCACCGCCCCGCACCGCTCTCGCTGCGTGCACTCACCACACACACACGACGCTACGCGCTTATCCGATCACTCACATTGAGAGCCACCTTCTAAACTATCACTGAAAGCGATCCAGAAGATCCGAATCGCTCGCTAGACTGCAATAACTACTCGCATTATACCCAGAAAAGCTTTCATTTAAATTGTGTGTAATCAGTTAATAAATCAAATTCGTTACCATCCGAGGCTCGGTAATAGAAGCCTATACAGAATGGCAGCTGAGATATCTGGCGTAATTAGAATCTTACTACAGATTGTCTCATCGACAATTGCGATATATTAATTCGATAAACGTAGCGAGATTAATATTTCATTTGGCATTTCGAAGTGGCATTGTCGAGTGATACCGCGATGTGTTCGGATAAGCGCGGTATCTTGCACCGGGGGTTGTGGCGCCACACGTTTTCTGTAACACGGTATAGGGCTTGGGATCATGTCGGTACTAACGCTTCTCTTCTCTACTAACTGCTGAACGGTGGAGGTGCTGTACTAATGTAATTTATAATATTGGCTTTTTGCAGTTACCTAAGGTGATAAGATCACAGACAGCGAGTATTTATAGGGAATCGTGGTTAGTTTTCTCTCGAAAACAACAAGAAGTTTCGAGGCGGGGTTAATCAATCTTAAGTCGTATAAGAAAGTAGGAATTCCTCAATTAAGTTGTCTAATATGTTTACGTGTGCAGCCCGCTGCTGCACAATTCATTGTTGCGGCGCTACATGTGAACTGACGGCCTCGTCTGATGTTGACCAAACAAACTAGACGTTTCTCATTATTTAATTGCAACCTGCCATTGTTTTCTAACTAGATAATTAAATAAATTCTCTTAAGTAGATTTCTATTAAGTGTCGTGACTTCACTTTAAATTAGGACAGGCCGTTTGGTTTTGTTCACTTTCAAAGCAATAACGTGTTCTTTTCATAGCGTTCTAAGTTCAAAGCAGATGATTTTCAGAACCTAGGTTATTCAGATTCGCAAAGGTTTACGGGTGACCTCTGTTAGTTTTCGCAACGAGAGCACGCCGCCTCATCATCACCAGCATATCGTTACAAAGAGTTACACAACACTAATTGTATTAACACCGCATAATGCAGCTTTATTTTATATTTGAAAATGTAATTATATCTTTCGTACTTGTTAAACTTTGACAATGGACGGGAACTAAAATGGCGGCTTATTGTCTCATATTAGAATAATGAATGTGCAGAATTATGTACAATGACTGTTAATATAGACAGACAATTAAATAGTTCCCGTTACAATTATGTTTGTTCAATATTTTGTGAAATTTTAAATGGATTAGCATGTTAGAGCTCACGAGAGCGGCATCGAGATTGTTATAATGGATTTCTCATGATATAATTAGAATCGTATTGAAAAAAAGTAGGCGCTACGTTAATTGCGGTAGATAGAGCCATTAACTAAGTAGACATTTATTTATTCATTCACACTTCCGTGTATTATGAAAATTTCTCCTAAGAATTGCATTTGTAATTCCAAAATCTTATAACTTGAGCAATTTTGAAATAATTTGTTGACGCCTTGAGATGTCAGCAATAGTTACTGCTATTGTCTAGAGTAATGATTCATTTTAATTGAATATTCATGAAATGTTATGAATGGCATTACGTCAGGAGCTGATTAAAAATGTAGCTCTACTCAGTCTGGGACCACAGAGTAATTTAAAAATATTCCTCGCACATAATTTACATTCCATTTTCAATTCATCAATATGGCAATTTGTCGGTAACAAGTGCTGTAGAGATTCTTGAAACAACAGGGTATGATCCAATTTACACAATGTTACGCGTCGTTAAGTTTTTGTTAAACCAGACGTGTTCTTGATAATTGTCGTAAAAAACTCAATACACGCCCGCTATATAATGTGTGTTTGTAATTGGAAATAGTTTATTAGCTCACTTATTTAATTGATAGCCCGTCGTTACACGGTGCCCGAATAATTAGTTTTTATAAAGTTTTTCATGAAACTTCTATAAATATAATTAAAACTAAACTAATTAAAACAAAGGATTGTAATGTTTTGTAATTGTTAATTACAAATTTAATTATATTGAGTGCATGTGAGGAAATAAATCCAGCTTTAGTTATGAATGGATGTTATGCGCAGCCAAGATAGAACTAGTTAAGTGGTCATCCTGTTTGCCATAAGCAAAAAACAATAGTGTTTTAGTGCGTGTAAGGAGGTATGAAGTAACAAGGTATTGGGTGTCTTGTAGGGATATCACATGTGTTGAAGCCGCGGTACATGTAGGTACTAAGTTATCGGCTGTAGGTGCCAGTTCCTTGGTGGAAGCGGTATTATGATAATGCTCGGCGGCCGGATGCGGACCATTCCATTGTTGCTGGCGATCGTCTGACCTCGAGCCTCCTGTCTATTACACTGTACGGACTTTAGGACAAATTAATGCAGCATTTTTTGCAATGTTAAGACTTTGAAACTACAGTCAGCTGTTTTTGGCAACTGAATAGTCGGAATGATCGACTCATCTCCGTTATTAAATCGAAATTTAGGTTATCAGAACTAGCAAAATTTTATCAAAACTTAACAAACCATCGGATAATGTTATACTATCAATTCTTTGTACATTATGAATTAATGATACAAGATTAAGTACAACGTAGCATTTAGATCGAACAATCGAAAAATCGTGACCTAAAACGTAGTTTGTATTTGAAGAATGTCATGGAAAGGGCAATTCGAATAATAAACGGTCAGTTCCAATGGTAACCTGTTATTATACAGGCTATTTCTTAAACAGTACCATTCAACACTTTCTAAAACAATGTTACGTTCACTTAGACTGTATTCAAATTATTCAATGATTTTGTGCTACAATACAATTCGAACGCAACCGCTTTGTTCGATTGATACCGGGCCTACGATTCCTCATTATTTCCATTAGGCGTAACTTTGAATTGAATGACCAATAAACGCTAAATTTATTGGAAGCTTGTAATAATATATCACTGACGTTGGAAATTCGCAGTAGAAAATTAACAAACTATCAAACGTATTCAAGAGAAAATCAACCATTAATTAAAGGAATCTACAATTCAAATAAATATTTGACGTGTAACACTTGGTTCGTCAGTGATGCGACCAAATGTCATGTTGCTGTAACTTGTACGTTGCGGTGTTGCGCAAACAATTAGTGGCGGCTAGCATCCGCGCCACGGACGACACATCAGGAATGGTGCTCAAACAGACTCTTCACGTTGATATAGTTGCTAGATGAAAGATATATCTATCTACAAAATCAATACGAGTACATTAAACCTAAAGGATAAAATATTGCACAATTTTCAAGTATTTTGTTTCCAACTGACTATTTTTAAAGTATTTCAAACGTTGTTTTCAAGTTTAGTACACGTTAGTTGGTAGGTATAGTAAATTCGTCACGGTCTGCCGACGCGTATTGTTGGCCACAATTGCATCAACAAAATTTGCATTTTACGTTGGACATCCGCGGACCAGCGATTAATTCAATTATAAAATTAGAAGACAGAAATGTTACGTTATCTTAGTTAGCTTGTAGTACACGATGCGTCCGAACGGTTGATAGCTTCATGCAAATCTAAAGGTAGTTAAACCAAGTCTGGTTTAGCAAAAAATCATAGCGCGGACCGGTCGTTAGACGTGTGCGCGGAACTGGCCGAGGCTTGGACACCACATGACCGGTATATAATAATTACATCGGGTTCAGTGCAAGTCGCTACTGAGCGGCATCGCATCGCTCGTCACACGTAATTATCTCGCAGTATGCTAATAACGAATGCAAATACAAGCGTCCGAGCGCTGCCGACACAGCATCGAGCGCGCAGACTGCGGCCGTCGTGAAAAATGGCTTCATTCCTGATCACTGCGCGTTATCCTACTGTACTCTAATTATCAACCGACACTAAATGACTAAACAAAAGTGAAATAGAATTAGCGAGTCAATGACTTGTAACATTTTTTGCTTTTATCATATTTCCTGGCAACATAAAGCTCAATAAAAATAAACCTCGAGCGAGACCATCAGCTTCCATTAAATTTTTCTATTTGCATACAGGCATATAATTAAAGTGTAATAACAGCCTCTGTGGCGCAACAAAGAATAAGTTTTGAGCAATAATTTAATGGTTTGTATGCAAAATAGCCTCACCGTTACGTGTTGATGGGCCGATGCGCCGCGAGAGCGCGTCACGGTACACGGGAGCGAATTAGTCCTTCATTTAAATTACATTACCCTGGCGCACATTAACGTTATACGTGACTATGTAGGAGTTTTTACTTTGTGGTTTCATCGAATGGTAACGGGCCGGCTTCGTTTGTTTCGAACGCATCGATAGTTCTGCCCCCTTAGACAAAGTACATTTCGTCAATAGTTATCGCTGATCGAATCGCTCAAATGTATGAAAGTGACAAGTCTAAGTCATGTGACTTATCGAAGAGAAATGTCATTTCCATACATTTAATGTCATCTTAGCGATTTCTATCATAGTTAACGATTGTCGAAATGTACATTGTCTAAGGGGCCTGAGGTCAACAGCGCTCGAGTGGCGCGGGGTGCACTCTCAGCTAAACGCGACGTGTGCAATGTTTTCCCTACGCGCCCCGAGCGTGTGAAAACTTCGCGAGTTCTCGACGAGCCCCGAGTGCCTGGAGACTCTCGAAAAATAAAAACCGCCCACTCTCCTACGTAAATATGGCAGATGAAAATCTTTTATCGCGGTCACGTAGCGCCGCCGCGTCACGACCGCACGTCACTCTGGGCAATAAAGAGCGAGCCGCATTCTAATTTTGAATAAACACTGGAAATTTTCGCTCGTCCTCATAAGTTTTGCAGTGGTTCAGGATAGGCATTCTCTCTGGACCCGTACCGTTACATTCAAAATAAAGTGATATCTTTATGTGGAGTCTAAATCACGTGCCGGGCGGAGCGGCCGCCGCTGGACTCCGTCAGGGTAAATTGAGATATAACTCTCCGGTGTGAATGTATTAAAACGTTACCATTGAACCGGATCGAACAATTATATCGGATAGTAATTAATCAGAACAGTGTTCTCTTTAATAATACGTGTAATGTCGATGTATGAGGGGCAGGCCGCTGTAAATCTTGTGAAACGTCACCGCCCGCGGCCCCACTGGCTTTCACAAACGTTTTTACCAATAGAGACGTTACTAATGAACTAAATCCGTCTCTAACTTAGAGACACTATCATAAAACATCGTGGCTCGTGTAATATCCTGTTATTTTTTCCTAATAATCGTTATTGGTGTTTATTTATTACAAACTCCGATACAAATTACAGGTTTTATCGATGTAACAAAAAAATAAAGGGTTAGTCCAAAAAGTGAGTCGTTGGCCCGATCGCAATAAGTTTTCGATAAGGTCCGGGCGATTTAATTGCCGGTTTTGATCTGGTTTTACATAAAAAAGATGAATGGCTGCACTGCCTAAAGCTCGTAAAACATTTTCGGTTCGTTTATCGTATTTTTTCTATGGGATATTTGAGCACTTTCACCTTCATGCGATGAATCGGGCAAATCATTATTTATTCAGAGCGCCCTCATGGCTCTGGGGACGTCGCTGATCAGATCTAGATACATAATTATTACGATACCTATTGATATACTTCCGATCGGTAAGGTAGAGTCAAACCAGTTCTACATAACCGCTGATAAGTCATGGGCGTGTTTGTCACGCGCCTCTAGATTTTCCCACACTGATTGCATTAGTTTGTTATCGAACGCCTCTAAGGAGGATGTGAAGGTGTAACGAGCTTTTAAATTCGATCTCGGTAAATCATCGATCGAGTAATCGAGTTTAGAGAAAGATTGTGGGCGGCGCGCGCGCATCCCATATGTGAACACATCCTCTCACTAACCATGTAAGCACTTGGATCAAATTGCTATTGTGATCTTCGAAAGTCGTTAAAGTTTCCCGGAGGCTGGCTCGTCCTGGGGTCAGATATTGCATGAATTGAATTCACGCATGAGTAACGTATTGGTTTAGCATTTTATATAGATACTGTATTAAAGTTTCATCGCTTGGCTAGTTGTGATGAATTAGGTGTCAAAAGTAGAATTTATAAAAGCCTTTTTGTTTCGATTCGTTTATATAAATTAGCAATTCAACGCGATTCATGGATGAGGTACGATGGCTTGCGTTTGAAATTGTTTTAGACGTAGGTGTACAATTACACACAGCGAAAATTAGCATGTGGGTAATAGTTTATAGCTCTGGTTCCGCTCTGTTTGTTGCTAGACGCTCACCAATGTTTTTGCAACAACTATTTATTTTTGTAGCAATCGCTTTAGTTGTTGCAGCCTAAATTATACGTTATTGATCTTTCATGTTTAATAAAAATCATTTTTTACTATAACTTTTTATAGAACTGGGAATTACTTTTGTTCTATTGCCATTTAATGAATAGCTTGTTCATAATTTCTTTTGCAATTTTTTTTATTTTAACTAAGTATACAACTGATTTAAGGGCCTTTCGCGCTCGTAGCCAATCTTATCTTCCGATGAGCGTTACTTTCTCTTAGTTTTCCTTCGCGTGTAAAAAATCTTGATATTTTTTCTTCAAAGTGAAACTCGTCGCGCTTTCCCTAGTTAATTGAATATTTTACTATTTTTTCGTAGTAATTGCAATTATGTTGATGTTGAGATAAAAGCGTTGTGAAGGATGATGTAGAACGTTTATATAAGTGCTTGTTGTTAGCATGCTTTGTTAGTTAGTGAAATTATATTTGTAATGTTTCTGAATGTGATTTTCTCTCATCTTTCTCAGCCTGCCAGGAGACAGGTAATTTCCTCTTCCGTTTAACGCTACATTCATTGGTTTTGGTACAAACACTCGTTTTTGTGCATTTATCTTTGGTTTCTGTGTTGTTTTGCTTCATAACTGTTTTAGTTTGCTGTATTCAAATCAGTTCCTTTGACTTTTCATTTTACTCTCAAACGACATTCAACCTTAATTCATTCAAACTCTTTGCAGTACAACAAAAAATCTCTTTTACTTTAAATTTATGCATATCTATTCTCCTACAGTTTTCTTTTCTTTGCCTGATTATATTTTTAATGCACAGAGGGTCGAGAGTGTGTGAACTGCGGTGCTACCAGCACACCGCTGTGGCGACGCGACGGCACCGGCCACTACCTCTGCAACGCGTGCGGCCTCTACTACAAGATGAACGGACAGAATCGACCCCTGATCAAGCCCAAGCGAAGATTGGTGAGTGTAAGAATCCGACCAATTTTGTTGTTTTTGATCGTAGGGATAAACCGATTGTCAAAAGCAAATAAACTCTTTGGTGTCGTCATAAAAGTCTCGATGTTAGATCTATTTTTGAAATTATTATTTTTTTACTAAATTTTAATATTTTATGATTATAATTAAGCGAGACGTTTAAAATGCAACTTAAACCGTCCGTAGGCGCAATAAAATAATGTGAATGACGATGATGTACATACCTAATATTCATTGTAGGTATGTTAAATCGGTTTATCTCGACAAGTTCTTAGACACTTTTTGGAATTGCATATTGTTTTAACAGTTAGTTAGCAGATAAATCCGCTATCGTATGTATATCAAGTGCTAATTGGCTTCCAGATATTTGTAGCGTTGTTCGATTCGACTCGTTAATCTCAATCAATCCCGTTTAGAACGTAATGTATGCGCATTGATTTACAGACGATTATAATAATTAGATTAACGTGCAACTATGATGTATTGCCTCACTACACCAGTTTTTATCCCGTTGCGTCCGCTGTTTCCCGAGTAAACAGTCGTAACGAAAGCGATTCATTTAACGATCGTAGATCACATCTAACTCCCGTTTAACCAACATTTGGGCGCATTGTTACTCCCAGTGCACCTTTTTACAAGTCGCGTGTGCTTAAGATAACATTCCTTCATCTACAAATAGCATGCCGAGACAATCTCGGAGAGAATGGGTGTTGTTTACAGTTAAGGGGCAGCAATAAAAAGGCGGAGCATGCACGCCCGAGCACGACACCGCATTAAGCGGTCCCACAAATTGGGCTCTTATGAAAGTTGAGCGTTTCGTCGAAAGACCTCAACGTCCACTAAACTAGCCTCCGCATGACCGCCATAAATCTCCGAGTTAACATTTAATCTAAGGTCGGGTACGCATAAAACTGAAACAATGCGACATACGGCCGGTCGGCGTCACGTCAGCCCGATGTCGGCTAACGAGTAGCCCGTGCGCGCAATTGTACGTACAATTTACCTTAATACCCGTCTCGCAGACATAAACTAGCGGAATGGCCCGGAATATTTGCCTTTTGTTGGCCAAATTATGTAATGCCAACATTATGATTTCATTGCAACGCGGAGCGCTATGGCTGCGGGAGTGCGGGCCCTGGCGCATACAGCGTTCTGTCTAACGATTACTCAAATTGATAAAGTGAGTTAAAGTAACGTTTTTTTGTTTCTACAATAGTATAATAGGAGCGATTTTGTAAAACAACGTATACCACTAGCGAAGTCATGGTTTTTAAACCCGGATGTTCGTAACGCGGTTTTAATATTAAGATTCACTGTAGTGTGGAGAGATACCGTTAATGTGGCGCGGGGAGATTGAATTCTCACTTTTATTTTCGTTGTGGGAAATGCTAAACAATGCTTGCCTCTCGCCGTTGTCCACGGGCTTGGCTAATCCTGGAGAATGTGCTTCTCTGTGCGGTGAGACAATGACTCTAATAACACTGTTTAGGATGCAAGATACTCATACAATAATGCTAACTGCTGCCTTTCCTCACTACAAAAACAACTTGTTTTTTATTCCATTATTATGCGAGCGTTGCTTTATTGCCACTTCAAACGTATCGATTACAAAACAAAGGCCCGGCTTAGGGCTTCAAATTTATATCCTAGACATTCAAAGTTCGTGAAACACTCCAAACACCAATCTGCAAACATGACTTACTAGAATTAATTAAAACTAAATTGTTACACAGCAAAATGGTGGCAATTAAGGCATTAAGAAACATCGGCCTTGTTCTAACTAATTGGACAATACGTTGAATATTTAATGCAAGCACAACAATGAATTAAAATAATAATTTCTATTCATAATAATTAGACCAGCCCAATTATAAGGTGCACTTGACACGAATTAGAAAATGAAGTGGGAATCAGTTGGACAATACGCAGTCAAATGTGTGGAATAAACACAATTATTTCTCTTAATATAATAACTAACATAACCTTGTAATGAGACAATAGTGTTACACAAACGATAACCTTTGCATAATCGGCTCGGAATATTGCACTGACTAATTAATGAAAAGGTTTTAACTTTAGACAATAACGTTGAATTAAACCTGTTTTGATGTATTAAAAGCTGTATGTGTCATGCATTACCTTGATAATAAAAAAGTATAGATGTCAAACAAATGTCATGTGAAATTTAAATTTGGAATCCGTGATTTATGGGAGGTTTTTAAAATCTATTCATCAATTCATGTCGGGCATTGCCAGACGAATGCAGGTAGTAATTTATACAGGGACAATTCCATTAAATACATGCGACGTATTAAACATAAATGTTCAGCTATCATCCTGAGTGATATAGCACAGTTTTATATAATTTAGTTTTAAATAAAATCTGTTCCTTATTCGTTGCGAAAATGTTCAAGTTCTTAGCAAAGAGACTAACGAACCACATGCAAAATGAACCTTTGCCTTTTTTCCCTAGATTGTCTTCTAAATTGTTGTAAAACATGGTATTGTTCGTTGTTTATTTAGTTCAAAGTATAGCAATATATTATCACGGTCAATAAAGCACATTCAATGTAAAACATAATTATAATGACACGCTGAATTTCGTAAACTCTTAATAAATACAATTTAGTGCGAATAAACTCAACGTTCAAAGAGTTTTTCTCCGCACATTAATTCATTAAAAATAACAGAACTGTATTAGCAGTATTATTCAGAAAAATATTTACTTTGTGCATACTTATGATGCCGGCTTGCTTTGTTTGTCAGAGTTGGCAACGTGAACAATAAATTGTGTAAGTATAAAATAGAATTATGGAAAATAAAAGTGTACGCGCGTGCACCTGTATTCCTGAAGGCATAAGGGAACTTGCGCACTTGAGTCACTGACACTGGTACAAAATTAACTAATGAAAAAAAAATCGTGGTCATAAATTCTAGAAACGAGAATTTGATTTGAAAAAATAAAATTAAAATCGAAATTGGTAAATTTTAATTTATTTCTGCCTTTTTAAATTAGAATATAATTGTTTTATTAAACGTGGGGTGGAGATATACCCACAGATACACTATCTCCTTTCACTAGTCAATGGAGACTTGAACACTTTATTATACAGCCATATGTAAAGTACTTGCTTTAAACAGTTTGACATATGTAAACTTTTTGTTCTCGCTGTTCAGCTCAGTTTAGGCCCGCGTTTGACCAGTTTCCCCAAAAGGTAAACGATGACATGTTCTCTTTGACTGTCAAGTGATACTATAAGAGTTGTATAAAAAGTTTGACACATGTAATATGTCAGTTTGTTATTCAACTGAGCAATTAAAAAAGTTAGTAGGCAAACAGGGGCAGATGTAAATGTTTATCACAACTGACGACAAAAGGCTAGAAACATTGATATATGACTATTTAATTAATTGGCTACTTGTAGTCGTTCTTTATTATTTACTAACTGAAGTGCACTACAGATATACAGAGTTCTAGCTAGTTTTTCTACAAACAGTACACTTTTATTACCATATTTGTTTGAAACTAAATACTGTGTAAAGAATTTTGCTCTATAATCATCTTTAAGCCTCTTATTACCATAACAAATATTTTCTATACAACCCATAACACCAACTGCTTAAAATTGAATCAATATTTTTATTTAAATATCCATATTTTTAGTTACATATCCACAGCATAACTACAATACATCTAGTGTACCTGCATCTTAAGTTTAAAGCAATAAAGCTGCGCATGCGCACTATAAAGAGCTTCGTACATTACGAGGGGTACGCAGCAATATATTCGCGGTCACCTTGCCGGGAGCCGACAGAGATATAAGTGGACAGTGTTAACGTTATGCGATTTTATTTGTTTGTGCTATATGACTCCACTGTCTTTTTGCTTGTAGCTCTAACTTTTTGTATAAGCGGAATATTTTTTTATTATTTTATATCAAATATACTTAAGAATCGGATACTATTGTTTTCGAATGATACATATTCTTCTACAAAATGTCAAAATATAAAAAACAGGATCTTAAAATTTAAGAACTACAATACAATTCGCGCCAATTTTCTGGTAAAAAATATGTATACATATGGTTTATTGAGAATTTAGTCTTTTAAAGCCGTAAAAGCAAGGTCCAAATGTCAGCTTTAGCCACTTTCCTTTTATCATAGTTTGTTACTATCCTGAATCAAATATCACATACAACTACACTTAAAAACACAATACACTTAAAAATACCTGTGAAAAAAATTTCACCAAAAACATTACATAGGTACAACATAACTCCTCAATCACAAACAAAGTAGTATCATATCATCTTAACAATAAACTTGCGCAGGAGTGGAATAAAGAGAACATCACAACAGTAACTTATAGTCCGGGAGCCGACAGGAATATGGCCCGGTGTGGACAACGGTTTTATTTTCTATTTGGATTATGTTTCATGTATTTTGTTGTGAATTATAAACCTTTGCACATGTTTATAAGCGACCTTTAAACTTGAAATTCACACTGAAATGTACTCATGTGGAGTAATAATTCTGTCTTTACAAATAACCTTAAATGAACTACAAAATATGTGTTCAAATTAATTATGAAGTATTATTTTGTTACCTGGATTTGTTTGCAATGTTTGGGCCAGCTTAAGTTCACAACGATGTTTGAGTTGAATATTTCTATCTATACCTACTTATATTATAAAGCTGAAGAGTTTGTTTGTTTGTTTAGTGTTGAACGCGCTAATCTCAGGTACTACTAGACCACGCGGGCGGAGTCGCGATCTAAATCTCAAAATCAAAATAAAAAAGAAGCTAGTATATAATATAATATATGGTCACTTTTCAATGCAGAAATCAATCTCATTTTATTCAAGTAGGATATTATGATCGCAAAATTCACAATTCGTAATTGTATTTACTCCATAAATTAATCGTAGTTTAGTAGTGCTGATAAGTTCGATTTAGTTAAAACATTATGAGTATTATTTATTGTACATAAATTCACACAAAGCCTTGTGTGGGGTGTGTAAATGATTATGCAAATAATTATAATTTAATAATATAGCAGCGCGATTTCCGTCGGCAGAGGAAGCTTAGTTTTATAACATAATATAATGTACCTGCACCGCGTGACGGAAAACTTTCTTTTTTATTGTTATCTAGCTCTATATCTAACATACACAGCTATATTATCTACCTACATACCTTGTACATATCGTAATAAAGAATTGCGCAATTTTGTTTAATATTTTGTAATTTTGTCAATGATTCTACTGTTATCATTTCGTGTTTGTGTTTGAATAAGATTTTCTCGTTATAAATTTCCCTTCCACCGTTCTTGTGTTTAGAATCGCTTAGTTAGTCAAGGGTTGTGATTTTTTTTTAATGTAGATTCATTAAAGAGTTATGTAAAGATTTTAGCACTCCACAAAATAGACTAGTTACGTTGCGTAAAAAAACAGTTCCATTAAATTAACCGTTCGCCATTGTGTAGGTTGTTAAAAATAAATGAAACAAAAATTATACACTTCAATTAATTTTTATTGCTGTACATGTGTACAATGAATGCATAATGTACCGACAATACATGTACTACATATTTAAACAAAAACTACGGTCATAGAACTTTCCTATTTGGCATTCACAAGTGGACCTTTGCCAAATAAACTATTACAATAAGAATTCTGTGCCTTAAAAGTGGAGGCAGGAATCGGTCCCACACTGTCTGCCTGATCTATTAATCTGTATGATGTCATAAATTACAAATAATTTATTGTGTTGCCATGTTTCCTTTTGTTTTTCTCTTGATAGCAGTTTTAATGACATGTGAGAGCTTTTTATTCGTAACAACGAATTTAATTGGACATAACTCATTCATTAGTTAAAACATAGCTAGACTGACCACAAAGCATTTTACCACAGATTACTAGTAGTTATTCAAATTAACTATGCATTGTGACTTTCAATTAATTATTCAATGTAAAACATTTGTATTTAATACCTTTAATAGTTTATTCTATACGAACTCATTTTAATTTGATAAAACATTTTTATATTTTAATTAACCAAATGTAGCAAAAAACTCTTCAAATAAAGTTCTATTCAGTTTGCTTACCGATATAGTAAAAAAGTTTATTTCAAGTAGGTTATTATTATTGGCTGACAAGACCACTTAAAATATTTACTGGCAGTCTAAATAAAATAAAGAAATAATTAAAATATTCGAATTTGGATCGTGGTAAATATTTTTTGTATTTGGAACATTAGTTAGGAACGGTAGTGGCCGTTGTCCGTGTCTCAGTGGCCGGACAAGTCCCGCCGGTCATCGATCACCGCGCGCCTTCGAATAAATTGTGACCGTAGGATTGGTCCAAGTGAATATTTACAAGCGAATCTGTTAAATAAAATAATGGGTATTTTATAACCATATTTTTTCTTCACTTTGCTCTTATTCGTAATTATTAATCATGGTAACAAATAAATGATAATATCCTATTTAATAAATGTATCGGGTTATATCCCTTTAATTAAAAGAAGAACAATCATTTATAATAATAAATAATAAATAAATCATTTATTCGGAGCTAAGTACAACAATACATTTAATCAACCTGCCAAACTGCACATAGTCGCGTTTGTCCCGAAAAATCACACTGAATATAGTAGCTGTAATGTACTAATTTTTTGATAGGTGGCGTAGCTATGTATTCTAACAGGACTGGTTCTTATTTAGACTACATGTATTGTAAGGGTCAGTACCTGTTATCATTAGACAGTAGATCAAGTCATATTATCATGTCTAGCTGATTGTGTCCAACCGCTCACGGTTTGCGGTCGCGTTTATACGGATTACACCACTATTTGATACTTTGATATGTTGATTTGTGTTATTGTTTATGATTGAAATTATAACGGGCTGTTGAATTAATATTGCAGTTTAAGATCCCTATCGCAATACCACCAGACGTAAATACACCGCGTGGTTACGTTTGCATGTGTGTTCTTTAATTAAAATTGGCGTTGACATTATACAAATTGTTTTTGGTATGTAACAAGCTTTTTCATAACGTAGGTTCGTCTAGACATTTTTTGCGAGAAAGTTACGCTCAATTCAAAAGATTACTTGAGTAAACTGCAGTATGCTGAATAAAATGATAGCTTGCCTAGATCGTTTTATAGCGGTCCAAAATATAAACCGACAGCGATTTATTAAATATTCTAATTTCAAAATTATGCAAAGGTATTGTCACATTCCGTCTGATATTATGTATGCGTTCTAAAATATAATGTTGGTTTTCACAAATCAACGTATTTCATTTTTAAACGTTTGCGTTGAAGCCAGTGTCAAACTGTAGGTCTGTATTTTCTGTATCAATTTAATTTGATGTTTTTAAAAATGTGTGTGCTTTAAATCTGAAAATAAACTTACACAACTACTAAATACCTTAAAATTACCCAAGTTAACTTAATAATGACATGGTAAACGCCAAAACATTTAGAGGCCTGCAAAAAATGCGGAGTCGACGTATCGTGAGTGACACACGGACTATCCGCGCCGCGGGGGTCGCGTCGCACTAACATTTTTACCGTTCTCGCACCAACCGACCTACCTGACCGTGTGTACTGTATGGTGCAATTGTTGGGTAGTTGAAAGGATGAGGTTCGATTCGAAGGCAAGCTAAACAGGTTTATTTATTATGTTGTATTTATAGTTTTGTGTCATTATCGTGTTTCCGTATTAATTAAATGAGTAAAATTAAATCGTTTCATTACTTTGACTATCATTAGTTACGTGATTTATAATTTTTTTATAAAAATATGTGGAGTTCTAAAATAAATTTTCATAATAATATTTTTGAAAATAAATACTTTTAAAAATAAAAACATAAGTTTACATAAGCACTGAATTAAAATCACTTAAAAATCTTACTCAAATATAATAAATATCAATAACAACAAGTGACGCTACAGGGGTAGAGGCGGGCTGCGCCTGCGCAACGCTCGCTTCTCTTTTATTGCATTTCCATAAACACGGACCCTTTTTTCATCCCACGGCCTGAGTACGAGGAAAAAAATACACTTTTGTCAACGCCTTGATTGATATGGTAACCTTCCCTTGTTTTAGCAATAACCCAAAGACTTTGTTTGTTTTTTTCTACACCGCTTCGTACATTTTTATTTGCTACGTCGAACAGGTTTGACATATCACTAAATTTTGTAAGAAAAATTACTATTCTCAGGATTTTTATACCGGTGGCCATGGTGTTATAAATTTTAGTTTTTTTTTCACCTGACTCACCGTTCATTGTGTTGGGAATTGAAGGTTTTTGTGTACGTAGCTCTATGGTTTTTTACCTGGTCTAGGCGCCAGTGGCCATGACATTTATGGTCAGGATATTGGGACACATTAATGTTGATATTAATAACGAGGAAACAGAGTTTGTGGGAGGCCATAAATTGTCATGATAGAGAGCAAGGGACAAACTTCCCCATTTTATGTCAAAATATAATTTTGTGTTTGTTATTTTTTATTTTTCTTTGTATCTAGTTAGTTAATAATTTCCGTGTTGATATTGGTATTCTGTATGGTGTAAAAAATAACAAAAGATTATGTTCTTACTCCATACAATACTTGCTAGAATTTGAAGAGTCACCTTGTTCGTTAGGTTTCAGGTTCAATACCTCAATTCTAAGGTCATATAAAAGGTCTTTTTTTTTTAATTTAAAGTAGGTATTCTTAATCAGCCAGTTATTATGTGTAATTAATCTTAAAATATAAAACTATCGTGTCACAGTGTTTTGTAACCAAACTCCCCTAAACACCTTGACTGATTTTTATGTAATTTTTCGTGTATTTTTTTACGTGCAGTTGTGGCCCTCTCCATAATATGGCAAAACAACGTTTACCGCAAATCTGGTCAAGAAATAACCACAAAAAATTGCTAGGTTTACGGTCATATTTAGTAAATAGTCGTCACTTACGACGAACACCTTTTACTTCTCACCTGCATCAGATCCCGATACAATTTCATTAGCGTAACTAATACGATGTTTAGTCGGTATCGATTTATAGAATAAGGGTTTGTGTAATCGAATCAGGCGGTCTGGTAAATGACGATCGATTGTAAATGAGAGCGCGCGCTCGATTTCACGCGGCGAAGCGGGGCCAATCGATTCTTCGGTGGTACGTGCCTCCATTCACGATGCATGGGAGCCCGTAACTAGGCCTGCACATGTCCACTTAATAGAATACACATATACATATATCTATCGCCTTCGTAATTACTATAGCTTTGCAAAACTTGTATTAATTAATGTCTATTGAGAATAGACAATTCATGGTTAATGTTTTCGTAAGTCATCAATGAGTCATTTTAATGAGGATGGTTGAATTCTAATGTATGTTTTCAATTCAGCTCTAGGTACAGTTATTTAAATCGATTTATGTAGTCTAGACTAATTAATGTCCAACTGAGAGGCCTTTTTATTCATAGCTCTAGACGCAAGTTGTAAAAAGGATTTCAAATAGGTAAGTTATCAATATTCTACGTATGTACCAACACAACTTCAGTACCTGAAGTGGTATTCAGTGATATTTTACTTTATCGAAATATTTCACATCTAAATTTTATTGATTTTTATAATAGCATGCGGCGGTTAACTTAAAAAAAAATGCTAAAAATCGGATCACATAAGAACAAACGCTATGAACAGTAAACAAAAAAGTTTAAAACTGTAAAAATTGTGTAACACAGGAAACTTTATGATAGATCTCTGTTTTACCTTTTTACAATCGGCATTATAAATGTTCAATGGCATAATAGCTTAATAAAAGCTGTTTTGCAGTTAAAAATGAATGATTCTCTTGTTACGCTAATCGTCTCACGGCTCGCCGTGCTGTTATTTATCGGTAGCTGTTGGCCAGACGCGAAACGTCCCCAATGATTTAGAGCCTCAAATTGCACGGCACGGGATTACAAGGGCAATCATCTCGATTTAACATCATGTGCAATCAACACTTCTATACATTTAATACGATCCCTCCGTACGATGATAAAATTTAATTAAAAAAAGTTTTTTAAAATCAAGTTAGTATAAAAAAGCTTTAACGAATCAATGCTTTTAGAACATTCTTTATCCACAACCAGATTGTATCTTTGCTTCACTAATAATAAAGACAAGCCCGCGAACAAGTGCCAAATCGTTCGAGATTAATCAAATAAAAAATCTTATCCGTGAGTGTCAAAAATTCGTCACTAACGTTTTTGTTAGCCGCGAAGCAATTAAATGCATTAAGCAATCGTTTGAATGGCACAACAGACAGCAAACTACCGTATTACGTTATAATCTGGACTAAGCCTCAGGTGGACTGACAGACGGGTAAGTGCTCAGCTACTGAACGTGATGTAAGAAAACAAAACTAAAACTCGATCTAATAAATAATGCGATGCGCCCGCTCCTATTGACTTCCTCCACACAATTAACATAGCAGGAAGCGCGGGCTGTCATTAACCCGTCAGCGCGCGGTAGCACCAACTGTTCCAAAAAGCATTACTCGAATCACAGTTTACGCTCACCGCCAATATAATTAGGATCCGAATGCTTTATAAATACAAATAAATAAAAGTAGCGGTGCGAGGTGGCAACCCGCAATTTACTGGTGCGTTCAGCGAGTGCGCGCCGCGTTCAAATTGTCGGGTTCGAGCGCGGTGTCTCTCTGACTAATGACGCGACTCCCGAACAATGCCAACACCGTGTTATAAGCATATTTAATAAGTTCCATTTTCAATTATTGATATCTGCAACATATGCCGCAGGACACGGGAACCTCTGTTTTGACTTTGTTCGGTCACTTTGATTGTATGTTTTATAAAGTTATTTATCAACTGCGTTTGTGAAAAATCGATAGAAATTAATCTTGGCTGACTGCGGGTTCTTGTTTTATAGCTCCTATCTCAAAGCGCGTATAATTTCATTTAACTGTATTCGTGAAACGTAAATACCGGGTAAAGGCGAGTGTTTTGTCAACGTTGTAATGTCGTCCCACGCGGTCTGTGTACAAGCCACCGGGACCTACTTGGGTTCCCGGTCACTTCCGTGTCTCGCTACTGCTCCGCTAAATGGAACAAACGAGACTCCTGCCGTCCGCAACCCGACTGCTCAAATTAGAATCTTATAGTCCACTCCCGCTCTCTTATTGGCGATACCCACAATTGACAAATTGTTATAAGTTACACGTTTAAAACCTCTCGATTTTCGTATAATCCTAATACAATAACGATGTCATACTTAAAAATCAAAGAGCAAATGTGTAAGAGTTTAGAAAATACCAAGAGCGGCAGTAGTAGGGTTAAAGTCGCATTTATTGCACAGAATTCTGCGCGCCTAGATGGTTTTATTATGTAAGGGAACTTAACGGAATGGCAGCGGATGATTCACGCAGTATATAAGTACCAATAAATCTATAACTAACCATTAAACTGGCTTATAATAGTAACAATACTTGTTTCTGTAAAGAACAAGTAAGGGCTACGTTTAGTGGAATTGTTGAGGGTTTTATTTTATGATTCGTATTGTAAAGCAATTTTACACGGTCTTCCATACGCCCGCTAAATAAAGGTCGTTGCATACAATACATTTGTATGTATCGCGCGATCGAGGCGGATCGCGTAATTGACGCAATCCGATATTATCCGCGATGTAAGATCACGCATCGCGATGCGATAGCCTTATTGACTGTGACAGTATTTACCCACGTGAATTGTTTAATGAGCTTCGAATTAGCATAATTGTTTTTATTCATAGATTTACCAGTTTTTGGACATCAGCTAGCGTTGAGTCGCCTTAAAGTATCAATTTCGAACATTAAGTTTTTCGAGTGTCACCTGCAATGTGTACAAATTTTATGTGTACCTACCTAAACATAAAAGTGAAGTTTATAGTATTAAAAAAAATTACGAGTTATCCAATAAAATGAGAAACATCACAAATCAGCTTTGAAGACGACTCCTTTTGAAACCACGCCCAAAAACACATTAAAATAAATTAAAAAAAATAGGCTCCACAATTAAAACAGGTCGGGCAGCTAATATCTCTAATACGAGCTATGTTTTACCGTCTGGAAGATGAACGGCTACTATGTATAGAGTGATCATTGTCCGAGCGTGTTAAAGACCGGTTGGACGGCGTCGTAACGAGCGTTTCGTATACAATAGACCTTTTAGCGTCATGTGCTTGGACGTCAATCGCGCCAAGACGCGGCGTGTCGCCTCTGAGTGCTCGCCTTTATTGTCTTACCCTGATATTGTATCTGGACCACAGACCACAGTTACTTTTAATCAGTCTCGTGAAATTTCTTGCGATCGAACCGATTGTAATGACGAATAGATATCGACCTACGTCACGGGAGATACAACCTATAGACGTTTCTAAACTTGTTTCTCTTCACATTGCGTTTCATAATCTAGGCTGCGGAGGATAGAAATACCTTATGAATATTAATGTTGTTATCTAGACTCATCTGTTAAACAGTTCTCGGAATTAGTTACAAGTAATAGCAATAAATAAACCTAAGATTTGACTCAAAAACATAACATTTAATGTTACTGGAATGTTAGCGACGACTCATCGAATAAATTTAAAATTAAAAGCTTACAATAAAATTAAAAGCTCAACAAAGGCTCACACGATAAACAATTATAAAAATATCCGTATTAGGTACGAGACTCGGTTACAACAACTATGATAACAAAAAACAAGTCGAGTCAGTCCGATTCGTATGAAAATAAAACACATCCAGGGGACTGACGTGCGTCCGGCGTCACTTAGCAGCGCTGGAATGATGTGACAGCCCTTGCCGATCCGAATACCTTTTTTATATTTAAAATTAAAAATAAAGCAAAAAAATCAACAAACTTTCTGAATCTGTTCCATTGTGTTCACGTTTTGGAAAAATTTAAATGACCGAACGCTGGCCGCTTTTGTGAGAATCGGAATCTCGAATTCGGCGTTTAAATACATACGGATTCGCGGTTTAGCGCCATGTTTTTTCCATTTTCTGCACATTTTGGCGCGCTGAATGCGACGCGATGCGGTAGATTTTGCGCGATTAAACGCGGGAGGTCGATAGAATAAGTTGTTAGTGTTAACGATCTAAATCGTTCGCAAACACCTCAACTGATGTGATTATATGCGTATACTTAATCCATGCTACTGTTTGCTATTGCTATCGCGGTGGCGATCTAGATAGGATTGGTGTCGTAGGTGATTATGATTGCCAAAAAGTATTAAATTGAAAATAGGTAACCAGCGAATAAATTAAAGAACAAATAAATTGTAATAATGTGTTGTTTAATGGCTGCTTGTTTTTTTGTGGTGCGTCGGCATTTGAGAGGGGTACGGAGCATCGATCGCAGATATTTAGAGTGGCAATATGAATGTATTTATTCAGGGCTGAGGGCGGCCTCCGCCTAACAATGCTACGCTTGTCGCTGCCGCCACGCCGCTTGCACAGGGCTGGCTCAACAAGTTTCACAATATGCACATTGCTGTTGCGAATAATGGGACATGAGTGCAATCAAACAAAGCCCACACATAAACTACTTACAGAGGTTGAAAAAACTTTTCTTATTTACTTTAAACTTTTCAAAAGCCACACTAACACATTTATAGCCTTTAACTAGAACAGTTTAACAACGACAAAATCCCTCAATAACTTCTTCACATTAACTTTTTCCGTTTTATTCATTAAAATTTACTCTGTAATCTAACCAGACAATCCAAGGTATAATTACACAAGATAATTTATCACATTCCGCTGCCAACCCTAAGTTATACGTCAGTGAATCAAGGGCTGACACCGCAGCTTGGTGGTCCGCGCGTCACAGTCCGCGCGTGCGCCGCACCGTTCGCATGTATTTCAACCCTAACAATTTACATACAGAAACTCAACATGTACTCGATGTATTGTTTTCATGGCAATATCATTAGCTGAAAGTATCCACTTCGAATAAATAAAAAGCAGACTTTTTACGCTCTCTAGTGTCGCTCATATATTACATCGATTGGTACAAAAACTAGGGTGTTACTTAGTCTGCTTAGTAAGTCCGCGTATCAAAGGAATTAATTGTTTTACGAGTACATTTTTGCAGTCGTAATGTGTACGAGCATATCTCCCGCCGCGGGCGCGCTCCACTTTTGCTCATTTTGCACCCGTTTCCCATTGTGTTTACC
Organism: Plusia festucae; assembly: GCA_950381575.1. Lineage (NCBI taxonomy): Eukaryota > Metazoa > Arthropoda > Insecta > Lepidoptera > Noctuidae > Plusia > Plusia festucae. The sequence continues at coordinate 5,622,606 of OX494435.1, read as the reverse complement.
GCTTTTACCATTGTTCAGGGCCCATATAAATTGGACCGCGACGTTCTACACTCGTGACAGGTATATTTGAGTCGTCGATTTCGGCCGATAATTAATCCGTATTGTTAACTGAAACGGGCCACCCTTGTTTACCAATCGAACATCCCGACCCTTTGTCCTGTTACCATACTTTTAATTTGTGCGTCCTTTTTGTTCCACCTTCTGAATTCAAAATACATTCCGGTGAAACGAAGGTATTTAATACGCCAATAAAACGCCAATATGTATACTTCGAATAAAGAATACAATTGCAATTTAATTAAATCTGATATATTCCGCGATTCACACAGAATAAAATTATATGAATAGACGTACCTATGCATGCGATTGTATAGACTTCAACATAAATTGAATAACACTCCATCTTTATGCTTCATGAAGAAAAACTGTTGGGTTAAACGAAGTCTAATGTTTCGCTCATTAATTGGATAGTAAGGAATTTGCCGCGCACTCCGCTTACGTGTTGTGCGAACAAAAACTGAAAATGTGTTCGCTTTTTATAAAAAAATAAACATTGTATTATTGTAATGTCATTTCACGGTCATTTAGGGCACGCGGAGGTTGATTAAATTAATTATATTGTGTATTAAGAACTCATTTTGACATGAGTATCCTTTTTTAATTAGGTTTGAAGGGAGTTAGTGAATTTATTTGCAATTAAACATTAGGGTTCATGAGTAATCGTTGCGTGGACGCAAAAATTTGCTCTATTTGTCTTCACATTGTGTTCTTAGCGTCTTAAGGAGTTGTAATTTATTAAGTAATTTGCAGTGACCTTTGTAATATCTGCACGTTAGCATTAGTTGTATAAATACGATTATGATAATTAGTTTCTGGTTGTATGGGGTCCGTTTCGCCCCAGGGGTCTTATTAAACGTGACGATGGTTAATAATTATAATATAATAAAGTAGATTATAAAAAAGTAAGTATGTTATATGCAATTAACTTATGTTAAAACACAACTTTTGTTTTTTATTTTAATTTCTAGTTTCGTATTGGCATTAAATAATCTTTTTATTTCTTATTATGATGACTTTCTAGCTTTTCTTTGTACGTTTGTTTATTATGTAAATAGTTTAACTATATGTAAAGGTCTGTCAACGTCGGTAGTAAATTTTACTTTATAATTGCCGCTTTTATTCAATTAAATATTATAATTTATTCGTTTAATTATTCTTTTTATAATTATCGTTGTCGAGTTAATCGAGTTTGTTATAATTGTATTTGAAATTAAATTAAAATAAGTACATGTCAATGACCATTAAAAATATTGTTGTTGAATATACATAACACATAAGATAGGACATTTTTAACAGTAGTGAATCATCAACAAATGTTAATTGTTACTTCATTAATGTGTATGATAAAAAAAAAACGCATTCAATTGCAAAGATTCTATACCTAATGATGTTATAGGTATTAGTAACATTCTTTATGGTAGATTAAGAAAGCACCTGGTATACAAACAAATACGTCGATCGTCACCGCTACCCAACGTTATTGGCCGTAGGTACTAAATGGGAGCAATAAACCAAAATGCCATCCACCTTGGGCGACCTACAGGCACCTGCCCTTGTACCTTTCTACAATATACGACGCTACTAAATCAGCTGATGGCCTATGTACATACTATTGTACGTAAAAAACAAATGAATACCAATAAAATAAATTCAGTGATAAATTTTTAAAATTCTACAAAACAATTTTATTAAAAAACAAATGAAAGTTCGTAAATATATTCTGCAATTCATACTTATTTCAAATTGTATAAAAGACAAATGAACATCGAAAATCTTCGAGAATCAGGTAGACAATATCGATATATCCGATATTCGGAATAGTTATGGCACCTATATAGTTTACTAAAGACTACGGATTTGAGAATAGAGAAATTATCACCATTCAGTCTTCACAGTTAGGAGCAAGTAGGTAGTAAGCATTGCCAAGCAAAGGACAGCCAAATGTGTAACTAAAAATCTTTCAAAAGAAAAGCCACACTTGATTGTATTAATTATAGTTAAAGCCAATACCAGTACCTAAATGTTAATCTAATATTACATTGATAAGGATCAATCTATGATAAGATACGCCAATTTTTAGTGTCTAAAGTTCATAAACTCAGCCCTACACACCTTTTGTTTTATTCTTCGTGAACGACCAAATCCTGTTCATTAATCATTTGAACAGTTCACGCGGTAGCTTTGTACCATTAACATAAAGTACAACCGATCAATATACTCTATAGCAATGTGTTTATTAAATAATGTATTATTTGTACACGGAATATGGTTTGTCGGTGTCGCGAAATATACTCGTTTTGTTGAATTATTGATTCACTAACCATTTTGGCGGCTCTTATGTAATTACTAGTGTATCTATCTTGTTATTCCTAATAAATTACATTGTATGAGTCAGTTGTTCAATAAAAAAACATATAATACCGGCCTATAAATGTCCCATATAAGTCCCATTTTCAATATAAAAATATATATATAATACCGGCCTCTAAATGTCTTACTGTTCGACACAGGCCTCTTCCCAAATAGAGAAGGAATGAGCATTGATTAACACGCTTGCTCAAATCATTGCGGGTTGGCGATATCAGATTCTTATTTTTGGAATCCAGGTTTCCTCACGTTGTTTTCCTTCACTGATTGTCAATGTTAGGAGTGTGTACTAATAGATGCACCTTAAAGATAACATTACTTAATTGTTGAATTTTATATTTAGTGATAAATGCGACTTATACCTCGTAAAATAAAATCGTGAATTTTGTGTATTTGATGACAAAAGTCAATTTTCTTGGATTTTATTAATTAGAAGTAGGATTACAAATATAAACATTATTTGAAGATAAACAGTTGATAGATTATGCTATGCATAACGTGTCACGATAAGAATGCTAACCAACATGTATGTACACTTAATAAGATTTATGTCCTACATTTAAATACAAACATGGCAATCCTTATAAAGACATTTTTCATTGAGTTCAAATAATAAATGCTCATGTTTGGATCGTGCCAGCATTTTAAACTAAGTAAATACAAGCAGAAATGACTTACGATTTCATTTGTGGATGGCAACACCTTGAGATGATAGAGCATGCGATGATGTGGTCGCGGGTTCGAATCCTACCGATGGCACTACCGACGTGTACGCACTCGTATTACAAACATACTATGTAGTAATGTGCGATCCACATAGCAAGAAAGCCTTTTTTTATATTATGTATCTGCTTTTACATTATTGTAGCATTCAGTCCTTTAAAAAAGTAAACCTTTGCTTAGCTATGGGTTTGTAAATAGCTGGCTTAAAATGTTAAAACAAATAAAGATCATAAAAATAATGATTCAAAAAAGAAAACAAAATTATACAAAACCAGCCAGTAACAAATACCGTTCGAAATTCAAACATAAAAATAAACCAGTCTATACTCACTTACGAGTATTACGCACTGCAGTGTCGGCGTACCATAGAGAATTATAAAAAAATTACTCATCAACATTATGTCTAGTCGATGAAGTCTGTCAGGAGTGATGGCTACCAACCGACGGCAGCTCATGGAATCGTGACCCCTGGGTTAAGCTGGCGGGGAATGATTGGTCCATTGTTGATTTGGTGGAATTAGTCTTGGGTGCTGAGTTTAAGCCGACAAAAGTCAAAAGAAAAACGTAAATATTTAATTCTAATTATAAGCTAGTGTCTAATAGCTTAAAGTTCCAATTATCTATTATAACGAGTAGGTATTTGTTGAATAGTATTTCCATATATAAATAAAAATCTTCATTAGTCCTAAAAAAAGAAAAAAATATATAATTTTTCTTTTCCTTCCATACGGGAGGACTTAGATACCTTTTGTAGCAAGAAGTACTAGCATAGAAATAAAAAAAAAAAACAAATTTCTCTTAAAGAGACTTTTTTAGTCAAGCTCTACGAACAACCTACCAGTATTTTTTTTTATCATAGATTTATTCGTGTCAACTTATATACAGCAATAATTATAACATTCCTAACAAATAGTTATATAAATAAATATTAGAAAATTCAACTGGAACTAAAATTTGACATGACCGTCAGTGTGGGACCGAGTTTAATGCTTGTCTACTTTGATCGTCTCACTTCTTATACGTGACGTTCAATGTTCACATTCCAACTGTGAGAACCGATTACAAAGAGTCAAAAGGCCTCTCAGAGACCTCAGAAGCCTTACAGAGAAACGATGAGAAACCCCCACATATTATACTGCATTTTGCAATCAATTTGCGAGATCGATTGCACCACGTAATGATCTCGTCTTCCCCGTGATCGAATGTTATCATTTCTCGTTAAAAATGATCCAATTAAAAGGTCCCGCAGCTTCAATAAGTTACCGAAAGCGAGTTTGAAATCTCTCGCACACCCATTGTAATAACGCATGCGCCCTCAATATTAAATTTTAACAAGGTATTAATTAAAAAAACTAAAGCGAAATATCTTTAAATTTTCTCAGGACGCGCTCGGCCCCCTCGCGTTATTTTATTTTTAATTCATTTTATTCGGCGCTGGCCGAGCGGCTCGGTACGCCCACCGGTGATTTAAAATTTTGATTTATCGGCGCGGGCGCAGCGCGGGAGAGTGCCTAGCGCGCATGCGCCCGCCTGCCGTAATTATAAATATGACGCGGTGCTAAACTGTGCGAACTGACCCGCCGACCCGCGGCACAGCGTTCGCACTCCTGCGCAATGCGCTACGTGCGTAGATTCATCTAGCGTGTGTTTTATCAAAACGACCCCTAACATAAAGTGTTAAATCAGATAAACCAACGATTCAATCTTAGAACGACTTGAAATGCTGGCTTTTGTCTAAGCCACGTAGTAACATTTATTTTTATTCTCGAACGAATTTATTATCTTAGTAAGTACTTGATTCAATTGTATGTTCATTTGCACATTTTCAAACGCTACGTGTAATTTCTATACAAATGTCAAATCATCAAGAAGGTAGAGTGTATATGAAGGGCTCGGCGAGGGGCAGCTGCCGTCGTATTTACGACTTCCACGGGCGCTGCGCAGCTTTACAACACAACCCGGGGCATTTGCTCACTTGCACTGTTTTATGCACCTGTTTCACTTGATTAATTGCTACAAGCAATCGGCCTGTCATATAATTGTATCATTATCTACACGTTAAGAAAGAACACTTTGATGTGAAATGGTTTTTTAGAAAACCATCGCTGTCGTTTTACTATTTTTAACGATGACAAGCTATATTTATTATCTTTATGATTTAAAAGGCCTATTGAAAGGTGGTAATTTTAATACCTAGCTCAGAACAGAACATAAAAGCTTTATTAACACAGAAAATATTTTTAGCATCTTTTATTACTGTTTCGTAAATCGTACTAATGGTTGTCTATATCAGCGGCCTTAACTGCATCTTCACCTAACAATAGACCATTACAGGCAACTGTTTTTTACTATTGTAATATCACGTTCTAAGCCATAATACTTTGTTAAAATATTCATCTCATTTCATATTCAACAAATATGAGTTACGTCATTCCGTATAAAGTGTTAGCGCTAAGTTAAATCACAGCTCGAACGGCAGTCGTGAAGCCTACATTCGGTTAGTACATTCCCAAACAGATTTCCAGCTAGCCGCATAAGAAACACGGTGTTGGAGGATGAGATATAACTCCCTCTCGGGTCGACGCGCGGCGGTACACGGAATTCTGTGTGTGTCAGTTTTGAAAACGCCCGCAGTGTCCTTTGCCATTCAATGCAAATTCATACGTTATAAGAAGCGTTTCGAGGTAGAATTACTAGCGTTTAGTCGCCTTCAGGACATAATTCCCGAGTTACTTTGTAATTTCACAGGACTGACGCCTTGTTTGTGTAATTTAGAAGTCGTCGTATTTATTTTTTAACGTAACACCTGTCTCAAATGTACGTTTAGATTAAGTTTACGAAGGAGGCACCGCTTGTAGATTGTTCGCTGACTGAATTATTAGAGTATGTAAATATTAGTGCTTTTGCGGTTTAAAAAATCATAGTTTGATAAATGGACACTTGCATCGAGTATGATGTAATCGTATCAGCTAGTTAAAGGTGAACAAGTGATTTTTAAAGCAGTAAAATAATATATATGCAGCTAATATAAATAATTTATTTTCAATGTGATATCATAACAAAAATATTTAAAAAAAACACTCTTAATACTAAACTATATTAATTAAATAAAACTAAAACTAAAAAGTAGCATAAAAAAACTCTTCAACATCGCTGTCGACTGGAAGTGTGCAAATAAGGCTGGCAGCATTGCCACGTTAAATGGCAATGCTTAACCGCTGACCAAGATAAAAACCCAACATGAGGTGTCAACAAGACGCTTGGATAAATCTTTGAAAAGAATGTGAGCACTCGGACCCCAAGGTCCCAATGTTTCAACCCTAAACGGCTCAAAGGTATAACTTCCAACTAGGTTGTTATAATAATTTATAGGTTTGAACATTGCGTACGATTATTTATGAAACAAGGTTACAAGTGCTCGTCACAATAGCTCACTGGAAACGGATCTAAACTCACGACCTATCGATTAGTAGTTCAAAACCTTGCCGTCGGGCTTCTAGCATCACGTAACAAGTATAGAGGTAATATAATGCCATGTTACAAAAAGAGTTATACAGCGTGTAACAAAAACTCTGTCCGATCCCTGAGAGTATTATTCGGTATCGTACTGCGAGCACATAAAATATACGTAACTATTAAATGGATTGGAGATTATAATTTTTCCCCAGTCAAAATAATTAAATACAAATAAAAACTGATCCAAGGCAACAGCTGAAAAACTGACCGCTTCTCAAAGTTCACGTTGACACAAAACTGTAGGTAGTAAGTACGTGAACTTTGAGGAGCGCTCAGTGTTGCTGTTACCTTGGATCAGTTTTTATTTTGATTTAATTATTTTCACTGGGGAAAAATAATAATTTCCAATCCAGTTAATGGCTAGGTATATGTGTTCGTAGTACGATACCGAATAAAACTCTTAAGGATCGGACGGGGTTTTTGTTACACGCTGTATAGTCTTTAGTTCCTCCTAAAATAAATTACTGGTTTCATAAAACCCTGCCCAATTTTCTTGGAAACACTAATTAGATACTTTTTATTTAACATAGTATGTCAGTGTTTAGCCAAATATCTTGATGGTGAGATATATTTACGATACGATTAATATCTCTACAATCTACATAGCCGACATTCTGGTCTTTTTTAAGAACGCGGTAGTTTAGTTACTCGGGCACATAAATTACCTATACAACAACATGTATGTGTGAGCTAGACTAACTTCAAATTATATTCGTCCATTTTTAAGTGTGTTTGCAATAAATGTAGCTACTAAAGCGACTAGACAAGTACTGTCTAGCGCACAAATATAGTAATAACAAGTAACAAAAACCAACCTTTTGCTTTAATAAAAGTATCTATCAGTGAATATTTTACGTGCGGCCGACTGTAGATACACAATAAAATATCGTGTTCACACAGTCACAACTCTAAATTATACTTATGAATATATATAATACTTCACATGTACTTATGCATAATTCGTAAAATTACAACGAAAATTATACATTATGTTAGATTATATCTGTATTGTTTCGCTATGTTCAGCTTATAAATTCAACTGGCTTATTTACATGTGCAAGTAAGATTTTGCCTTCACCTGGTGACACTGTGATGCACCAACGCCTGCGCAGTAAGCACTAACCATCCATCTTGAATGCGCTTGCGCACGCATCCTTCATCCTTGTTTTACGTACTATAGAGAATATAATAAGTACTATTGTTGTATGACGTTTGTCATTATCCTATCTTGTTTATGTAAAATTGATAGCTTGCTGATGCTGTTTTGTTTATTGGTGTATTTGTATGCCCGGTGTCAAATGATATAAAAAACCCCGATAGGACAATTTTATAAAAAAAAAGCAAGTTTATTTTCGCATATCGTGCCTCACATTTTACTTTGATGTAGGCACTAAAACAAAAGTATGTACTAGTAAATTAGCTGCGGTGTTTTTTGTTTATTTTATTTAAGGCCATTGTCTGTAGCTTTTGGATACTGACATCGTGTTACGTCGCCATCTATCGGTCAACAGAATGAATCGAACACGCATTCCTCTAAACTATTAAGATTGGAAGAAGTTTCATTTAGATTTTCTGCACAACATTTTTGAGCTTTTCTTAGGATATAATTGTTTATGAAACTAAAATTAATGATAAACGAAATGGAAGGTGTAGGCAGGTAATCAATTGTTGTTAAATTTATGTCATTGAGAACTATCAGCCACGCCGTAGGTAGGTATAATATCATATATCAATCAACGTCGGAACATGATAATTATTCCGTTCCATACTACCCATCTAATAGTAAATGACATAATCTCAGCATTTGTTGCCAGTTTACGCCATCATTATATTCATGAAGCTGTCCGTTCTCCGTGTCAGAGTCATAATGTATCTTACAATCTTAACTAGGATATTTCTATTATTGAAGCGGTAACAAGGATGCACGAAGAGATATTTGGCAGCATCAATGAGCGGCACCGTGACGTCGGCGTGTCGATTACGAGGCGAATGTATTTCGATGGTAATCTCAACGAGCGACTGGCGGTTTGATGTGTCAATCCAAGCGAGCGTCGATCGCTATCAACCGATAGCTCCTATTGGGCAACCGCCACGCTTTGTTATCCTAACGGAGTTTAAAATTCGACGGCCCATGAACAGATACCGGGCGGACAATACCGTCCGCCTTTCCAATAAATATTTCCGTGAAGCCTCAATTTACATAGACAACCGACCGCGACAATTAGAGGTCTCGAATGAGTTTCACGCGAGTTCTATTTCTGCTTGTAACACGGCAATCGAGTACGCGGCCAGTCGGCGCTACGATCCGCACACAAATAAATCGTTAAGCGAATTTCCCAACATGGCTTCCGCGGATACGGCCAATGGGAGGTAGGGGGCGGCGCGGGGCGGGGGCGGCGTGGCGCTGCATCTTCGTGTGAAAATTTAAAAAATTACGAGCACCGCTTTTATTTTTATGACCGCTTCGACGATGCTCGCCGGCGCCCGTCCGCGGAGGTGATCACCGTGAGGCGATCAACATCCACTGAGACACGATCGAGAGGTTATAAATTGCGTTGTTACCGCACACAATATTCGTTCGTTGAAATCGCGTGTCCCCGAGGTAGCTACAAACATTCAAAAAATACCTTGACGCATAATCACATCCTAAATATGTTAACTTCAATTTCCTAACATTTATTCAAATGCTATTAAACTCCAAAGCCAAACTTTTCCAGAACGTATGTACGAACTGTATAAATAAATGACTTAGGTACGATAGAAGCATCAAAAGAACCTACACACAACATCAAAGTTTTGTCGACCCCCGCTCTATTCCGAGAGCCCTTCCGTCTACAGTACGTACCCGTTCCTATGTGAACGGAACACACAACGACACCGCTATTACATTTACATTACTACACGGCTGAAACTATCGTGGTGTGAGTGAACACGATGAAAATCTTTATTTTCACGCTCTATCTCTCTTTATCTAATCGCCCCGGTCAGATAAGGACGGAGCGCCGGAAAAACTGGCGCGGGGTGAGGGGTAAAGGCTACATCGATTCCGCGCTTTCACTGCTAGGGGCCGTGTAAACCTTTAAAAACATTGCTTTTGCCGCGCGATTGTCATCTCTAACTTTATATGGATAAGAGGAAATTTTCAGTGTGGTGTCGAGCCTGGTAAATGGATTGCCTCCCCCTTGGGGGTTCTCATAGTGGGATCTAGATGGTGTAGATATGCTGATAGGCGGGTGTGTGTGCGCGCGATGTGACTGTGTCGCTTCTGTGTGTGAGTAGCGCATAGCTTTGTGTTTTCCGGCTACAAAATCATGTAGGTATGTATTGTAAGAGGACTGCTTCCGGGCTGGATAAATTTTGCTTGTGTTAGCAAATATATGAGGGGACGTAGGTATCCCTTTTTGTAATATAATTTTACGTTCTACCGTGGATAGGTAGATAGATCGGGTAAGACGGAGGCTGTGATTTGATTTGATTAGGAGGTGTTTGCAGTAGGGATGGGGGAGATAACGCTGATTGGATCGCTCGGGGGCTCGGCTGTATGGAAATATGTTTTTAATGTGGGTGGTTTATTGAATTAGCGGGAGTTAGTGTGAAGCGACGCGAGATTAATCCGTTTGATGTGTCGCTGTTGATAATTAACTTGATGTTCAATGGTTCAGGGACATAATGTAGTCATTTAATATGCGCTCTAATAACTTTCTAACCGCTGGAATTTGTTTGGTATTTCTTTAATTACTTTTTGAAATAGGAATAGAATTCTTCAAATCTGGTAGGTATGTGAAGTGTCCACTTACTTCGGTCAGCCTCTTTTCGTCTATAATTTCGTTTGTTAGGGCACAAAAGAGATTATTTTGTTCGCATCACGTTAACAATAGACTCGTTGGTTGTCACAGCACAGTTTACACTACACTGAAAACTTAAGTGGCCAACAATATGTACTCGAGTTTTTTTTGTGATGCTTTTTATCTTTGTCGGCGTTTGTTTGGTATTTTTTTGGCGTGTATGTAAGATATCGATCCGGGAGGAATGTCGTTGACAGTGAAATGGGTTTAACAATTAATAAACCTCTCTGATATAGAGGACAAGTGTTCGCATGCTTGGAATTCTTTATATTTTCTCTAACCGTATCGTTTTGTCGAAAACGAGTCTTTAGACATGATTAATTAACCCATTGTATTGAATTCTCTACGTACCAGTTTATCTACTGTAATAAAAATATTATATTGTTTTCATCATAAATAAACCGACATTTTATTTTGGGCCATTCGAATCCAGTTTTCACTGGCAAGGTCCGCATAATAAAAAATGACCCAAATAAAAATAATCCGAGTCGTAAAATTTACGACGTTTTCAGCCATTTCAGCGTTTGAGGAGAGAAAGTAATTCGTCCATAAAATTACGAGTAAACAGCCGTTTTTCCACGGAAATAAAATTGGGGGTGACTGGTGAGGTTGAGTATGGGTTGACTTCTGTAATCGGCTTAGTGAGTCAACCCCTCCGAGTCGTCCCCATCCCATGGGATCATGCGTGATGCACCAACAGTTATAACTTGATGGGAACTCTTATCTACACGTTATGTAATCGGATTCGGGTAATTGAGTTGTAAACTAGTAGAGTTAATCTTGATGTATCTGAGATTTGAATTTATATTTGCAAATATTTAAAGAAGAGTTTTCACGTTGCAGCGACATTACACTTAATTACTTTTCTAGAAAACAATTCAGTGCTCTTATATAGAGACATTTATTACAAATTAATCGAGACTTATAATAAGGATAAAGAGACATAGTCTATAGGCCCCAAGAATTCTTTAAATATCACCTGTCACAAAATAACATATTTATTTAATACATCGCTCAATAAGACAGGCATACACCAAAAAGGAAAAAAAAAAAACAAAAGTTTCATTTGTCACAAATGGAACTTCATTCGAAGATCGCAAGAAGAAAAAGTTTATGTTATAGGCTCAACTAATATGGCCAGGTCTAATCTCACTGGCACAAAGGAGCTGCCATGACACAGCGAATATTGACGCAAACCATTTAATATTTAGGTATTCCAATATGCAGTACTGGCGAGTGGAATAGTTGTTACAGTATATTTTATTTTTATACTCCTTGGATTGTTTTGTGTGGCAAATATTATCTTTTGTTATAAGATTAAAGATTTTTTGGCACCTAATCTGATTCTGAAAATAAATTATGATACAATTCTTGATTGACAAAAACGAAAACGAATCGCTTGAATGAGTATTTTTAGTTTAGTGTTAAAAATAGGTACTCACATTAAATAGGTACAAACATTTCGTAGGCAGATACTGATAAGGTTTTAATCATTTACAACACACTAATTGAACATACATGAATTACAAATCACGTCGTTATGTTACATGATTAATTTATTAACAGTTCACCGAAGGTCAAAACAAAGATAATGATATCATAAAATCAAAACGGTGTTAGGTATTATCGTAGCATTTACAAAATGTCACACTATCTAAGATTCTTGACGATAAAGATAATGAATGAATTAAAAAATGTATTGCTTAAACTGATTTGTTATCAGATTGTTCCTATTATAATAAAATAGTTCGGAAAGTCTTGTGTGCACGAGTGTACTGCAGGCCGAGACCGACACAGTCACTTACGATATTAAATCGGACAATACCGCGCTGCGGTCACGATAATCTTTGGTAGTATTCGATTCTAGTTACCGAGAATCGAACCACTGCCGGTGTCCCGAATAGTTTGACTCTCGTAATGTTTTACGGCCTCAATACTTTTTACTCGATAAATGACATGACAAATTAATGGATTTATTATGAGTCGGATTGCGCCGGCTCTTTTTATTTTGGTGTCGGTTTAGGACGAATGCATTTTTAATTGAGTGAGGCACTTTTGTGGACTGTATAAAACGGCCACCGCATGCCGTGGATATTTTTTGTCTGATTGACGGGTAGTAATGGGCAGGTGCGTAAGAGTCTGCCTATAGCTACCTCGCTTTTTCGTTTCGTTATACGAATATTCAGTTTTTGTCGGTCGCTTCGTTTTGCGACTTGACTGTATTTTATGTTGATTGTGTTCAACGTACATTAATAGGGTAGTAAATTTTGTCTATATAAGTTTTGAGTCATTATATTCGAGTGCATTTTATTTTTCGACTGTTCGAAATGTTAGCAATAACTGTCGGTTAATTAATCATTTGTATGTAGGTCATCCTCGACTTCTTTTGCGGTTCAGATGTCATTGCGTACAAATAACCATTTACAGAGACATAATCATAAATCCCATTCTTCTGTAACTTAAATGTTCCGTATTCAACAAGTTGCCGTACTTTTATTTTATCTTTATTATGCGTTTGACCTTTCAAAAAATGTATTAAAATATTAAACGCATTACTGTCACTCAACAGTGTAATAAGTTCTTTAGGAAGTACAATTAATTGCGAAAGTGTTGGAATGCTGTATTAAATTCAATTTGGTTTTGCGATTTTGCAAAATGTCCGCCATTTCGTATGCATGCAAAACAATAGACGGTTGTTAAGTTATGGATTTCCTATTCTAATGCCTAGTATACTCAAAATACTCAGTAGCGAACAAATGGTAGTTCTGTCTAAAATCATGTCAAGTAAAGCTATCCACAGAACAAAACGTAGAGTAATAAAAGGCACATAGATTTTCGCATTGGACGGAAGCATAGAAAGAAGTTATGTGTATTTCTGTAGAAGGGAGATTTGACTGTTCAAATTAAAATTAATAAAATTGGTAAAATATTTTTTGATTATTTTATTTATAAAATTTCAGTAGGTAATTAAAAGTTGAAACATAATATATAAGGTACATTTCTTCCACAGTCGCTACAAAGCGCCGCGCGGCGAGCAGGCACCTCGTGCGCGAACTGCAAGACCACTACCACCACGCTATGGCGACGCAACCAGAACGGGGAACCAGTGTGCAACGCCTGTGGGCTCTACTACAAACTACACAACGTGAGTAAATAGAAACTAGCTATAATTATACCGACCTATAAGAGTCCGGGTATTTAGTCTGAACGGCCCAAACCGAATGGCACGCGATCTAGTTAATCGATCCCAATATGGATTAACTCAAATCATGGTTGAAGACCATTTCTATCCACTGTGTATTTCCTATCGTCTTTCTTACACGAGAATGCATTTGTGTGTTTTACAAAATACACATTTAAGCAAAAGTGTTGTTCCACATTCCATTCATAAAAAAATAAATCACGGATTAAGTATATACTTTGATATATTATTAACTTAGGAATCAAAAAACAAACAGGCTCTAAGGAAGAAATAACTAATTCCGTAAATGGAGAGCTAGAGTTAAAGTAGAGAAAAATATCAATATTTTATTTTCGTATGATCAAATTATGTAATTTTAAGATAACCCTACCACTTAATATTAAAATGAAACTAAAACACCCCGAAACAAATTAAAAATCAAATCGTCTATAATAACCAAAATAAAATAAGTCTAATCAAGTAGAATTATCTAAATCGTTCCCTCGGTTAATCCGGGGTGTCCCCAGTGATTGTAGCCCCAGGGATAGGTTGGCGGTATCTTGGTGACAGATAACTGGGGTCCATGCCACCCCGCTCAGTAATGCGTCATAAAACCCAATACGATTGTCTCAAATGAATTATGGACGATACTATCGCTAAACGGTTAAATAACATAACATCAACGTTGGAATTGATAGCTGTGATTAATTGTACAGTTATTTTGTTGTAATTATAATATCAAATTCCGTTTTCTTGTAGCTCAAAGTTTTGGCGAATATCTACGTTATTCTTTTGTCTTTAAGTGCGCTGTTTTTTTTTGTGGCGGCAAATGAAATGCCCTTAAGCTGAATTAAAAATAATGACGCTATTATCAAGGAAACTTTGTGTTAATTGCCAGTTTTATTGTTTTTCATTTCTATTATCAAGTTTTGCGCATGATTTTTTATGTCAAACATGATTGTTTGTCTTAACGTAATTAATATAGCGGGAGAGATAGTTATTATATTACAAAATAATGGTAGCAAAGAGTTACCGGGTTATTCAATAAATTTGATAAGTAACTTACATAACGTGGGTAGACAGTGGCACAAAAATTTAATGAACAAAGATTTTGCGTAAAGATTTTTTATAGGTAGATAAACTGTTACCGAACACAATTTGAACAATGGCACAGCGTTTTCAATATCCGGCTGCGGCAAGCAAAAATGGAACCCGTTTTATCGCAGATTTAACAAGATGTAAAGTTTAAATGTCAAGTAGTATAAGTAACAATTCTCACGACTCTTACAGCCCCGAGTCCCGATGCGACACGAGTAAACACGAACCCTCATGCGACTCAGACCGATGTACCATTCGTACGGAAAAAGTACAAACATCACGCGGGAACGCAACAATGACAAAAATTAACTGTCGAGCCGACCCTATGGAGAGGCTCTCGAGATTTTTTGTATTGAAATGTATACTTTATTGCCGACTCCAACAATGTTGTTTGCTCTAATTATTCGGAAGGAGCGACAAAGGAGCGAATGGGAGTGCCTGCTACTTCAGATGTTGAAGGCATAATGACGGGAGCACAATACGGGAATGGCAGTAGCATTGTCAACAGCCTGTGCCCGCCTCTTCATACATATTTATACACGGCTCACTTACACATTCGCTACAGATTCCTTGCCCTTTAAGACATCGACTGATCCGAAATGCAATACATAATTAATCTAATACATTTGCTAAGTTCATGTTTTTAGCGAATACATTAATAATAATGTCGTATTATTCTAATTTTGACATTAGTTGTCGACACACTAAATTGATACCCGGATTGTAATGTTAGACTGTTCAAATACTGTACCGTATATTCAAAACATAAGAATAATTTAGCAGTTAGTATATGCATATACATAAACATATGTATTTCATGACGGTATAACAAAATTTTATGCCATAATAAATTTTATGTTATGTCGTGTGAACGAGGCTAAAAAATGCCTTGATCTTAATTTGAAATGATCTGCATACTTAATATTTATTACGATATCAAGTTCTAATAAATTCACTAATAAATATATTTTTAAATCTTGACATTCGACTCATATTTATTATCTATTATACACGTCAAATTATAATATTTTATTACATATGATATGTTTTTAAGTATCTAAGTATATAAAATTTCAACGAATAAAAGCCAGCATTGGAACCAATCCATATTTTTTACTAAGGGTAAACTCATAATACGTACAAAGTGGTTTCGGAAGCCGATTGCATATGTATAGAGAATTTAAAAGCAAATTTAAAGTAACAATGTGTAAATAAATACAGTATAATATTAGCCGGCCCTTGAGGCGGACACTTCGTGATCGATTTCACTCAAAAAACGCAATTCATACAACAAAGCACGAGAGCATTGTGATTTCGAGCGAACGTCACCCTCCCACGTGAGACCAAACCGTCTTGATACTTTATGAATAAATAAATAATATCACAAATTTGAAAGCTTACAAAAAAGATCCTGTAAGCAACATCTAATAATATACATAGTCGGTTGAAACTAAATTGATGAAATATTTATATTTTTATTAACCAATCATAAGCTCTGCAAACTTATTAATACAACGTTTTTATTATGTTTTTCCAAACGCCAAGCAATAAATTATGTAAATTGTGGCTTACTAGGATGAGTAGGTATATTGACGATATGATTTCATAAACATTAAAAAAAAAACATGGATTATACGGCATAATTAACAATTTAAAGCTTCCTAAGTGTGAAATTATGTATAGATATTTTTCTCACAGTTTAAGGAAATTCGATAGGTGTGATATTTATCAGTCTATCAAACTATACGTTATGAAAACAATGCAAAAAAATAATAAATTAATGAATACTTTAAAATACTAATTCTCATTGATCTTTCAACATGATTAGAACTACTAAGTTACGAGCTAGAATTATATTTGGAATTATACTTGATATGCTTCTAAATATGCCGTTTATGTTAAAATGTAATCCGCAACCTATTTTCTATGCAATATTATTTTATGATCTGAATAATTATACATATTAAATAAAAAAATAAAAGGTCAAAATATCAAAATTGTTTAAGCAGCTTATATTTCAAATAATGCTCAAGTATGTTTACTCAAAATATATCCTTTAGTGGCCCTATTCAGTTGTGTAACTTAAATATAAATGCCCTTATGAGTTCAAATTGCCCTCATACAGAGCATATAGACCGACCCGACAAGGCTCTTGTTATTATAGTCTAAGAGGCTATAAGACTTTTGTGTTTTTGTTTTTAATGAAACATATTATGGATTGATACTGTTTTGTTTGATTGATGTGGGAAACGTTAAATTTATTGAATGTATTCGAGACTTGACTTTTCGTTGATCTGGTGTTGGGAACTATGTTGTTTAATGCGCTGATAAAAAAGGGAAACTTAAGTAGGTATATGAATTTGAAATTGCCATGGAATTAATTTATATACAAGTTTTTGTTTCGTAAATGTATTTTTTTCAGTCAATTTGAGCAAAATTAAATTACGACCTATTCCTTAATAAATTTTATTTAATGTTCGCATTGACTAGTACAATAGGTATCCTTCTACCTTCAAAATATACCGAGCTTAAAATCCTACTTACGTAAGTATTTATTTGCCAACATGGATGAATAGAGAATTTTTAAACTATCACAACTCCCAAAGGACACAGATTCAACTCAGTAGGTACCAATAAATGCGTGATTGAAAATAAATTATTTATTTGGCCATCCACAATGGCCGGCTAATAGGATTACAGTACGGAGCGTGGGTTCGACTCCCGGTACCTGCCGACCGCAATATACCATAACAAAACGATCCGTCCGTATGTTCGTACTTTTTATAAATTTGTTTATTTAATTTATCACGCTCGTTTATACGTTACTTCCTTCGTGTTATAGCCGATTAGGTTTTTGTGGTTTGTATTCAATTTTTTTTGGCCGACCTTTGTGCTCCCAATGAATTAGTATCCAGTTTTTGCGGTAGTAATCATTTGTTTTCGATTTCTTGCTTGGCTGGCCGACGGCATCCAAACTAGAGGCCTGTACTGTACATGTTTGCTATATGAAAAGCCAATAAAACAATAACAGCATACTAACATTTCAAACTAAATTGCATCTTATCTTATACTTACTGATAAAAAACGAGAAGAGTCTTGTAATATCGCTAATAACTATTATCCTGTAGCTCTAAACATTTTTAACGACATGTAATAATATTGGTAATTGTTAATGGTAATTCAATTCGTTTCTTAAACACTAGTTAATAAAACACTAAACAAATGAATACCTTATTATACATAGGACGTTTTGTTACTAGACCGCCACGTTAAGTGCCTGCCATACAAAAGTATTGGATTACCAGTTTGTATGGGGCTAGAGAGAGAGGCACCATAATAACAGCTCAAATGATACATTTGGAATACAATGGGGCGATCAATTCAATTTTTGAATCGAGAACGCTCTTCTAGTTTTCTTTTTTTATATCGTCTAAAGTGCTGTTTTGTTCAGCCAACATCCGAGAGAATTTGACAGTCACTGTTTTTTCACCCGTTTTTCCCTGACATTAGATTTAATGCTAGGCTATGGATACAATATATTTTAGAGATAAGGAGAAGCACGAATTTGTCCGCTGCTCTTTTCGTTCGCAAGATGTTTATTTGTCTAGACTCAATATTGTTAAGCTTTACAAAACGATTTCGGATGCACACTCCTTGTCTTTGGCTTTAGTAGAGAAACCTTAGTAAGCTGTTTGTATTTTAGACGCGTAATCTATGATTTAGTTTCATACTGCACTGTAAGTCGGCTCGTAAAATGAAGTTTGCATTTCACCAAGTAGACTTAAGTTAATCGCTGCTAACATGCGAAAGTTAGGCTTGTTAAAATTCTCTTCGCAACCGCGAAGCATCGCGGAACACGGCCCCCGTTCGTAGAGGCAGGCTTTAACTCGCGTGTGAGATAAAAAAACGAGGTACGTTTAATTTACTCATTACGTTACATTACATATTCGTCGGTGCGGCTGGCTAGCGGCCAAACGGCCGACGCGTTTGGCCGAATGTTATAATGACATCAATTTGAATATTCAACATTGAACAGCTATCCCATTTACATAAGTTCGACCGTTGAATTTTGTGGCGATGCAAATGCTATTCGCTACACTAATTGTGCTGTTCATTGTTCCAGTTTACATTTTCAATGTAAGCTCATTATACTTACTGTTTTAAACCTGTGTAGCTTTTTCTTTGTTTGTTTGTGTATTACGAGATTTAGAAATCGAATGATCGTAGCTATTTGACTCGTGAATAACAATACTCGAGGCAATAGCAATCTTTAACTAAATAAAATACTAGCATTATGTAAAATACATGTTGTGTGTACTTTCATAGAGCTTTCCTATTTATATAATAATGTTTGCCAACCATATACAATTATGACCACGAATCTAAAGCTTTAATTTATTAATTAATCTAATTTGCATACAATAACGGTCTCCGTATCAAAGTTAGAAAACTGAAATAAATTTCAATACTGAATCTATATAATTTTCAATAAAACAAAATTTAATTTTTTACCAAACGAATATAATTTTGCCAAAAAGTGATCACATGAAATAAAGGGAATAAAAGCGGGCGTTTGCGCAGTAGGCCGGAAAGATTTTATCTGTTGGCAATACAGAAAAAATGGCGCCCACCGGAAGTGTCCGAGCGGCGCGCGGCGCGTTACTATTTTTTCTTTTTTTTTGTTTTAAATGGCTTTTTCCCGGCAGCGTTCGGCCGGAAATGCGTTTGCGTAGAACTGCTTTACATTGCCGAAAAGCGCTACGTCCGTTAAGTTTGTAAACAATTTTGATTCTTGTTACTGATATATTTAAGGTGAAGTATTGTTTATAAGGGTCTCGGTCAGATGTCTCGGTACGGTTGAGACGTCGGGTCGTGAATGTAGCGCTAAATAGGATGTTTTTATTCATGAGCCTTAAGCTCCCATTTTGTTTAGTGAGCGGGCCCCAGCTGATTTACTGTCTTGGATATAAATTTTGTGAAAATGTGAGAATTATTCACGAACTGCGCGAAAGCAATTAAATTCTATTTAAGTATATAATAAACGAACTTGTGTTCGGAAACTAGCGTAGAACTGTTCCCAGGTTTGGGTTCAATTCGGTTAAATATTCCGGAGTTCAAATTTGGGCTTCAAATAAATTATCTGAGTTTATCAATTGATAAATTATTTTGGACCGTTGCAGCTTGATTCCAACCGGCTGATCTGAAAATCATTGGGTAAACCTATTTTCAGCGGTGGATGTCTTCTGGCTGATATGATGACGATGTTGATGATGAAGAAATTAGGTATTTTGTTATCCTGGGCATCAATTATTGTGGCATTTATTTTAAGTAGAAGTACATGTAACTCTTTTGAAACCAAAATACGATTATAATCGATTTTAAAGTCCCGTCACTAAACGACATTATTACTAAAATAAGTGACATTAAATAATTAGGTTTTAATCATTATAAAACGGTCAAATCAATTTCCATGTCCATTTCCCCAGGGTATTTAAAAAAGGAACCGAAATAGCAGCTGCACGTCATTCGTTGATCGTTCGGTCCGATAACACTGTCCTTCTACAAAACAATTGCCTACTTGCGCCTGCGCAAGTTTCGCAATAGTCATTGTAATGCAAGCTTTTGTCGCGATATTTGTAACTATCGATAATTCGGGTCCTATTATTATCATGCGGCACTTTTATCTTGCTATATCGATTACGGATTTCTTTTGAATATGAAGATTGTTTGCCGAGAATTTTACGTGTTTTATATATAAATATTTAAAGAAAGTATAAAACGTTTAGTCCATGTCGCATTTGATAATCTTTACATCAGTGGTACTAAACACAGAATATGCTAAAAGTTTAATGTTGGGCATGTTCCTATAGATTTCTTTATGCAAATAAGATTTAAGCGACATATACACAGATATCGTAAAACTTTCAAATTCCGAACAGTATCAAATATCAATCGCATTTCACAAAACTGTCCACTAGCTAACTCCATAAAAATAGAAAACTATTAATGTGAAGATGTCACATGATATCTCGGGTCAGCAACGAGAACGTCTTGTAATTAGGCGATGAAACGCCGGGAACGAGATGATCGCAGATCTGGCTGTACGCCACACTATCAGCGCCATCTACCGTGATCTACGAGCACAGAAATAATCTCCAATTCATACATTAAAAATTTAAGAATTTTAAAAGTGGCCAGTTACCTATTTTTATAGAGAAAACCTTATTTACAGTCTCGAACAAAAGTCACAGCCAAAACTGTCAATTCCATAAATGTGGTGTGTACAGTATTTAAACGAGCATATTTTTTTGCAAATTCGACCTTATCCGAATCACATAAAGTTGTTTTTGCATTGATAGAGTTTTTGCTACGACTGAGTTTTAGTGATCATTTTTTGAGGACGGATTTGACACACTGACTGTTTCATCTTGGGTCTTTTCTGTATCAATGTGGCCAGTACTTACAAAAAGAATGGAAATTGAGAGGTTTTAAAACAAAAGGACATAATTAACTGACAGTCTATCAGGCGTATTAGTGTTGCACGGTTGATTGCTCCCAAGAGATGTTCGGGCCGTTACCCCTCCAGTACATCTGTAAACATCTTCCAGATAAACATCTGACGTTTGACACAAAGCGCGGTTGCGGGAGATAGTATCTCAAAACTATCGTCCCCCCTCCGACCCGCACCCCTCCGACTTCCTCTCTCCGTCTAATTATTTATTTATGTCCTCCTATCACACCATCGATGCGCTTGAGTGCAAAACTGTGCGGGCATTACACGAATTCATATTTAGAACGTTTCGTTATCATCTAGGTAATCTCTCTGACAGTAAACTGAAATTAGCGCAATGTCTTCTTTTTTTTCTACGTTTTGTTAATCCGGGATTCGTCTTGAAGTGCCACTGTTTGTGACAAACGTTTGTTTTAATCTCTCCCTTTTGTTATTTATGTAAATACAAAGACATCCCTTTGTCAGTGTTGTGTATTTGACAGTAGTTTTATCTTAAGCTTAAAATACTTCCTTACTTTGCCGTATTGTAAGTACTTTTTTTTGTAATCCCTGAATGCATAAAGCTGAATTATGAGCAGCACTTTATTTTAAATTTGACCCTAAATATTTTTTCTATAGAGTAAAATAATTGATAATACTTCGTTTTACACCGGCACGCAACCGTCGAAATATAATTGGACCACAAAAAAAGACTTTATGACATCTCACTCGTACAAAGTGGCCAGGCCAAGGTGTAATTTGATTGAAAGCACCAAAAAAGTCTCGTAATCATATAATAAGTGGTGGAATAATTAGTGGGGGCTTTAGGAGCAGGTGCCCTGCGCACGCGCCGACCCGAGCGGCTTTTACTGCTCCTGACCCAACAAAAGACAAATGACTATTACATGATATAAGATAGTGGTATAAGTTCTTTACTTCGTTATATGACGTTTTATTATACGCCTGTATAAAATGTGGTGGATTAACTATTGTTGATAAGTGTTGTAACTGGAACTTTAATATTTACGTAAAAAAACGAACTTAATTTTCTTAAATCGTAGCTCACCAAGTGACCAAGTTTAGCATGAACCCAATTGACTGGAATTAGTTTTAGCACAAGTTAAAACTTCCGTGTTCAATGTCCACTTATTCAACTGTAGCGCAACATTAGTGATGGGAAGCAAAGTTATCGATAATCGAGAAGCTGTTAAACTTTGTGTCGACGTGGACAGTTACGAGGTCTCGTTGGCGGGCTCGTATGAATTAGTGTAGCGTGGTAGCATCGTGAGATTTAGTGCGGACGCCGCCGGACTCTAATTGGACCGGGTTCAGTGCCACAGGCGCGAAACATTTAAATTTATTGGTTTCCATAATTGTTTTTGAGATGTGAAGTTGGCGCTCCTGCCACATATACTATCTTCATTACAAATATGGTTTTCAATAGCAACAATACATTGAAATTGTGCCCTTACGTAATGAAAAAGATAAATAGTGACAATTTTAGAAAGGAATCGCGACAGCTAATTTAACAATACTTAATACATTACACAACTATAAATTGTACTTAATATTTCCTAATCCTTATCTA
Source organism: Plusia festucae (assembly GCA_950381575.1). Classification (NCBI taxonomy): domain Eukaryota; kingdom Metazoa; phylum Arthropoda; class Insecta; order Lepidoptera; family Noctuidae; genus Plusia; species Plusia festucae. The sequence continues at coordinate 5,599,738 of OX494435.1, read as the reverse complement.
TAGTGTTATTAGAACGCTAACAAACTTCATTATCTATTAACTAAATTGGAAATGTCGATATTTTTATCGACACCTGATATGTAATTGACTTAATATTTCGATAAATCCGTGCCTCGTAAATGTACTTAATAAGATAAGGATAAATTATAATCATACTTTTGTAAACGAACAATTTAATTTCACTTGATATCAACGGTAACTAATCTAGTACAGTAATTGCATTTCACTGATTGTCTCGTTCTATGACAACTACAGAAATGACATTATAATTATGTTCTGTTTAATTACTTAACAGTATTAAGAATTCATAATATTTCTACATATCTTTATTTGAATCTACGTGAAATGATTGAGAGCATGGCGAAAATGAAACGTTACAATAATAACCGATGCATAAGGCCTCGCTCACACTATAAATCGTGGATGTCGATAAATTTGGCGGGTGTATAAATCGTCGTTTCAATTATCCCCCGGAGTAGCAGCTGTCGGCGAACTCCCGACTACTGCCCGGAGTATTTATTTTAATCACGTGCACATATCAAACACGACCGTGTTTTATCGACATGTCTACCAACACATCCTTAATTATTAAATTTATTTATTTTAAATTGTATTTTTCTATTTGCAATGAACTGTTTACACGCTGCAACTTTTCAATATGTATTAATTATGGTATTAACGGAGGAATTGCAAAAATAGGTGTAATTGCTTGCGTTACGGTAATATTTTTTCCTAATTAAATTGGTTGCGTGATCCGACAAGCATTAGGTGGTGTTAAATAGCTGAGGCGCCTCTTGATTAAAACCACTCGCCCTATTTGATTCATTGCCACACACGCATATTAAGTGTCAGGCCCTACTCAGCTCTAGGAATACTTAAAAGGCGTTTAGTAAATGCTTAAAGCGTTTAGATCTCCATGTATGCGAATAGGTTAAAAAGTGGAATACTAATAGAAAAAGACTGGTATTCTGTAATGACTTACTCTTGCGTTGTTGAAGAGTAAAAAGTGAAGAATGTCATCCTCCTTGGTTATTTTTAAATGGAAATGATTAAAAACTTTTTTTCTTCTTTATATTAAACCCTATTTTTTTTTTAAAGTAGTTTCGTGACGTTCTTTCAGACCCGTTACATGTAGTTTTCAGTGGGTTGCGCAGGCGCCGGCACGGTCGATTGCAGCGCTAACTAACTATGCGGAACTAATTCACCAGAGACATTACCACAGCCGGTTTTTCTCATTACACACATCAACGAATGCACTTTTTTAATTGTCCTGATGACGAGTTGGTATGCACAAAATGTCTATTTCTAGGGTTGGTTTCCAAACCCTTTCGGTTACGCAGGGTTTGGTTTCGCTGATGCTGAAAACTATTTCAGAGTTACCGCGTTCCAAACGATGCGTTTTTGGTATATTTGTATGGGTGTTTTTTTGAGATCAATCAGTATTTTGTACATTCCAATGCCTATTAATAACTTAAGCATACATTGCGAGATTAATAATAGTAATAAGGAATCGCGATCTCATACTATCGTAAGAAAATAGAGACATGATAAAATAAAATGTTGTTCTTTTCACAATTTGTTTATGAGATTGGTAGGTACTATAGTAATTTCAAATGTAATCACTGAACTATCTAGAAAAAAAAGTAGATACTACAGGAAAAATACCTTGCCTTGACGAAAATGTTTAGGAATATGTTGTTTATAATCAATGCAGTTCTAATAAGAAAGGAAAATTACATTAAAATTTTAATAGCGTTTTATATTCTGTTACAATTAATGTAACGTAATTATAAAGATAGTCACAAATATATAAAATTATAAATTATATTTATTTGAAAAAATAAACTGCAATAGAATGCTATTCGAAATCATTGTTTTTGTTTTTCGTTAGAAAAGTTGTTAATAAAAATATTATTTCTTGAAATAAAAGAAATCTACAGCTTGCATTTAAAATTGAGTAATTTTATCAGAAACTCATCGTTGAAGATGAAAAAAAAAACGATTTGATTACATAAGTTCGTTCGATAAAATATACCAAGAACTGTATTCATATTTTTAATAACAGCTACATGTGATTCCCCGTACATCTGTGTGGGCTCCGCTGGCGTCCGCCTCGGCCAATTGACAACGGCTTGTTTGTTTGTGCTCCACGCTACATCTCCCGCGCCCTTAATTGCGACTTTCAACACGATTGTCGCGACGACTTTTTCTGTCAAAACATTTCATTTGTTTATTGCTATGTTATACTGCTGTATTAAGTCAATAGGTTTCTTTTAAATGTTTTTTTTAACATTATTTGCTTCTGTTGATTGGACTAACTACTTAAAAATAATATACTTACTTTACAAAAAAGTTTAAGAAAAAGGTTAGAATATTTTCTTTTGCGATTTAAGTACCTAAATACGTTAATGTTACCCACTAGTTTAGTTTTGAGCTTTTAATTTTGAATACGATTTAGAAAATTTAAACAGCTCTCCATTCCCAAAGCTGAGAGCTATTACACAAACATTGATCAAGATTCGAGCAACGAGTTATGGCTAACTTGTTAATATCCTACATCGAGATTAAAGCTTCCTTGAAATTATCAGTTTAGCAAGAAGCGGCAGTTCTAGACCACGCTATATTGATCTCATCTGGGAGATTAGTTCGGGCCGAGATTAGGTATTTAGGGAAATCGATGATAGTGTGGGCTGTTATTTAACTACCTATTGATATCGTATCTGCTAAATCATTTGCATTCATAACTAGTAGTGAGACTGGTTATCAAGAAAAACAATAATCAAATTGCCTTCCAAAATCAAAAGCCAGTCCATTACGAATTATGCTGACTATTCAATGCCATCGGCTAAAAATTGTTGCAAATAAATAAAATAGGAAATCATTCCTTTATTTAAATATTCATAAAATGACCTTTAAATTTACAATTTTAGTACCTTGTTTTAAAGTTCTAAATCGTTTACTCATACTTCAAATCTCATGTATTCTAACAGCCGAATACTGATCCGTCAATTAGTTTGAAGCCGCGTTATGTCTCATGCTGACTCTGTCACTTTAATGTGTGATTTTTGAAATTTAAGAGCATCTTAAAGATAATTTGCGTTTTAGTATTCCGGGGTGAATAATGAAAAAAGATCTTCATTAAAATGCATTGACAGTACTTATATCTTCACAGCCTTACTATGCGTAAGAAAGTTGCAAAAATTAAACGCGATAGACCACGCGACATGTAACATAAGATGCCAATTATATTCTCCTCGACCGCAACTTAAGGTAATAAATTCTTAACTGTTAAGCTGTAAATTATAAGAGACAGTTTAATGTTTTTTTCCTTCTCACGAATTATTTAATTAAAAAAAAATTCAATGTAATTATTAAATTTGTTGACAGATATATTTATGGATAGGTAAATAGGTTAGGGCATGTAGCAATATATTATTGTAAAGTAATACGTGGTTTAAAGTTTCGTAATTCGTAAACATTCGTTTTTAATATGAACAATAGTCATAATATCTTGGGACAACTCACACACGGCCATCTGATCCCAAATTAGGCAGAGTCTATTCAGAGTCTATCCAGAGTATGGTGGCCAGACAACTGATAAACATACTTATATATTTGTAAATGCATACATATTGTAGACAAATTACACCCAGACACAGAACAAATGATCGTGCTCATCATGCAAAGATTTGTCCTGGGTGGGAATCGAACCCGCCGGCTTAGCAGTCAGGGTCACTAACTACTAGACCAACAGGCCCGTCACTCTTATATTGAGATTATGGTCCATAAAACTGTATTAAACAGTTTGCCTGTAGACACCGATGAGTCTCGCTGTCTTTATTTCCAAATAGTTCCATTATCACATTCTCTAGGTATACAGCCAAGTATGATAGCGATCAAAATTAATTAAACAAACCTCATTTTATAAAAACGATCTACTTAAGATACTGAAGTACATAAAATCTATATCGCTTCGATCTAAAAAAGCTACAAACTCAATCATTTCTTTTGATTCGATAAAACAACGTTCTGTTTCGTATTCAACAAGTTAATATTTCATTTATTTGCCTTCATTTTTCTGATCGAGAATTTCTATAAAAACAATTTCTCTCCTACTTTGAAGCTGTCAAATGAATCTCTCACGATTCACACGTCATAAACGATCTGCTATTTCTTACAATAATGAACTGAAATTTATAATGTTGAAAAACTCGCACGCGACGCTTAAGGTGTCGCCAGTTCGCGGCGAATTAATAAAACAATGCATCGTATGACAGAACTGTTTTTCATCAAATTAAATTGACGTGACAATAACTCTTAAATCATATAAACTTTTTGCTGAAATTATCACCATATCACTAAGAGCGACGCTATTTTAAATATTTATTAAAAATATATCTAGTTTTTTTTTTTTTTGGTGTAATGTTAATCTGAATAGAATTCTGAGTATAAGATAACAACAAATAAATTTCTTTAAGTGAACGTGTACGTTGTCGCCTTAACGATCTTAAATAAAGTGACACTTACAACTCTACAAAATGATACTGCATTAAATTCACTTCTAAACTTAAGTATCAATATTGAAGTGAAATACATGTGTAAAATATATACGTATTAGACACTTTCATATAAATTCTGCATAAATAAAACGTAAAAATAATAAATTAATTACGAAAACCCTTCAATCTCCAAATAATGTTTAAAATAATGAGTATGTGTGAAAATACAAAACAAAAGAATTAATACATAAGTTTGTGCTAATTGCGTTTAAAAAGAAATTCATTGCAATTAAGTACTCACAACAAGGAAACTTAAAAAAAAACAATTTAATCGTAGCAAATGCTGTCAAAAGGTATAACATCCAAGTTCTTTATACTATTAATCATCTACTAAGGCTTTATTACCCATCAGACAATAAATCACACGTGTTGTAAATTATAGGTGCATTACAAAGAAAAAAAGGCAAAAAAATACAAGTTAACGTGTAACAATTACTGGCTAAACGTTTCCAGCCAGCTATTATTTAGGTAAACATTGACAATGAGTATTTCAGATAAAAACTAAAGTCCCACAGGGTAATAGCATTATCGATTTCAATACAGCAATTTACATCACTTTTTGCCCGATAATAGGTGTGTAGTTTTTGCTATAATTGGTGATAATACTAAAGTATGCGGCGTGGCTCGATTGAATTTTTATTGGATCTTTATCTGATCATTGCTTGGCCTTTATGTCTGTTTATCTTAAGTGGGTGTTTTTGTGGCAATATAAGTGTATAATCTCTGTTTAAAAATAGTTGCTTAATTAACATATGTTTTGGAGATAACCTACTACTAACAAAACTAGATCCTCAACAATTTAGCATAAATATTTTTTTATTTGTATTACCACTATTATTTTTAAATTTCTGTCATATTCTTGCAACTATGTGAAAAACGAAAAGCTAATAGATAAATCTAATTCTGTCTAATTGTTAACTGGATGAGAAAAAGCTATAAATGAACAATAAACTTATATGCTACCTGTTTCTACGATATTTATGATTAATATCGATATAATCGGCGATCCTAACTACACCCTCTAGATATCAGATTAAGGTGGCTACATCTCGTTTACAACGCTTTGTTTCGCAACAATAACGTGTCAAGTTTGTTTTATCGAACATTACAGCACAGTTTTACTGCTCCGCGATTGGTTCGTTCGTCGCTGTTCCGTTTCATTACAATATTTATGTCCAATAAAAGGCATGTTCGCCGTTTTCCAACAATTAACGACATAATAAAGCTTTCTAGCGGTTGGAAAAATTACAGTGAGGGGCCGTGAGCAACATTTTCCATGGCATTGTGGTATGAGCCTGTTATTTTCCCATTTGAGCGGTTTTATGGCTGTATTTGTGCAGATGAGTGCAGATAGCGTAATAAGCGCACTCTCCGTCCTAGAAACATAACGCAATTATTCGCACGCACAACGAGACGCAATACGCGTTTGTTCTTTACGTATATTTCGCTTTGTCACGCTACCATTGCGCTGTTTTTATAAATGTATCGCACCCATTCCGATGTTAGCAGTCGATGTAACACGTGCAACGACAAAAACGTGTCAGTATCAGTTTTGTTGCACAAATTGGTTCTCATTATATGAGGTAGGTAAATATAAATACATGGTTGTGAAGTTAAGTATTATTTTATTTATAAAATCATTTTTCTTACATTTCCACGTACTCTTCATGGTTGTTCATAGTTTTATTACCTATACGAACATTATAACTTACGTATGGACATATAGATTAGATGTTTAGATAAAGACCTTTTGAAAACCAACAAAAAAGTTATATGTAACATTACAATCATGAAATCATTTCCATACATTCTAAATCGGTAACGTACAACTGTATAATATAGAGGTAAATGGTATATAAAACAGTTCATAGTTTATTCAGCATGGCGTGTTCCGTCGATATTACATTGACATCCAGATGCATGTGGTGCATGCTTGGTACTATTATGTTAACCCTGAACTGAATTGCACGGAACTACATAGAATGTGAAATAAAAATAACCATGTTTATTGCGGCGTTTAGGGTTATATTATGTAGTGTTAACATACTACTCATTTTTTGTTTGTATTATCTCAGTAAATTTCTTAAAAGCCAGATATTTTGAGCATTTTTTGCAAACAAATACTAAGTTACTTTGCTACTTTTTCCTTCCGGTATATAAAAAAGGAAACTATTCAATGTTTTACATTATTTTCTACCATTTTAGGCTGACACATATTATTACGCTGTCATAAAATATCTTAATATACGTGAACAACTATTGCAAATTGTGTGCATTAATTACTTAACCCCTATAGTATCGTAAACACTAAACTTTCTAAAACTAGGTCGTCACAACGTAAAAGGTAGAACAATAATATTTCGACCCCACAACAATAAAGCTTGATTTCAACCCATTTCAAGCAGTTTCAACCCACATTTGACGTTACGTCTGCCCGGATCGTTGCACGCAAATGCATTTCGTTGTTGAACGAATTCATTGCCTTATGACGGTTATATTTCTGAACGTAATTACGAGCCTCTGGAAACTTTGCTGTGATAACGTTAAGCGCATACTAAGTAGATACGAGGAATATGAGCTGCAAAATTTTTATAAGGAAGTCGATGTTACAAAGGTTTATAAAGTACATCTTAGAGTTGATCTGTAGAGTCTTGGAGGGGCTCGTCGTTAGCCACAAGTCATGAAAGCCATACGATTTGACCGATATAAAGACTAAGCTGCCACGATTGGTCTGTGGATGGGTGACCAATTGTACAAATACCGACCTTTCTGTGTCTTGGAAAGCACGTAAAGCCATCGTTTCAGACAGTCAGATACGTTCATCTTTGGTATTCGTTAATGCATTACAATTCTGACAACCAGGTTTATACTGTGATGCTGCGTTACCCAATAAAATGGATTGTAGAGGCCGTCGCTCCGTGTAAAACACGGTTTTCAGTTGAATCTGGTAAGATTGGAAGCCGACCCCCCAACTTAAGTAAGGAAAAGGCTAGAAGAAAATCTTAGAGTTGAGTCTGAGAAATCAATCCTTATTTTTATTCTCCACTTAAAGACTTACGACCGATGTAGGGAATATTCATCGAAGCTCCTTGTCTGCGTAAATTAAAGTCTTGCAAAGAGATAATGAAGGCTCATCGTATGTCACATCAAATTCTTACTCGTAAATCAATGTAACTGTTTACCCGCTCATGCTTCGCTGGTACATAATTCATACAGACTACCCATTTCCTTATATAGTCCGCTGCATACATGTACAGAATACACGCTAACCCATCTAAATACAGCTCGGAGAGTGGGAACAGGCAGACGTAATTAAACTGGTATAATGACCAGTTATTAAGCAATTTCTGCGCCAACGAGGCGGATGTCTTGTCAGCTCTATACACCAGTATATCTGCCCTCTTCCGGCACCCACCTATGGATGAAAAGTCGATCCTTTGGTGCCATTGTTTTGCTTACAAACTAACCGATACCCATTGTAAAGACAGCTGCATGAATTACTTCTAACATTCAAAGCCGATAATAGTATTAATTTATTATTGAAATAGAATTCATTAGCAGATCATGTTACAAATTAATAGGCATTTAAAATTTGTCCGTCCATATTATATGCCATAAAAAAATTAAAAACACATAATCAGGACTATTCGTAGATTGCTATCTAAAAGTCATCTGGTATGTGTCATGGATAGTTTATTTTTATCTTACTGTTTATTATTTTTATTATGAACCATAAAGCGGGTACGTACTTTCTAACAAGGAACTAATTTGCAATAATTGATACGGAAAAATAAAAGTTACCAGACCGTTTTACGGGTGTGCGCTCCAGTGGGCAATTAAGAAAAAATATAGCTAGCAAAGGCTTCGCAATGACCTAATTTGGTTGCAGTCTAAATCTGCCGGCATGCAGTGGTGTTAATGCATTTTATATTGGTTCAATTGGGAGGAGCGACGGCGCGGTATGCGCGATGTGTGGGCGATTCGCGGGAACGCATTAGGGACGCCGGGATCTGGCACGCACTGAACTACGCAGTACTTTACTAACAGATTAATGAAGTTTTATCACTGGCCGTCTGGAGAAATCGGACTTTGCACCGTCTCTTAGATTGTTTATTCATTTTGCATAGTCTTCCCTATATCTATATCTCAAGATCCTTTACTCATGGAGTGCAGTCAATTGAAGACAGTTAGAAGCCATGTTATTTAGTTTTCCTGTTACTATAAATGAATTAAAACCTTATGTTTATATTGAAACTTACCATCATTTTAGAAACAAATTATTACGACACAAGTTAAGCCAATTGTACATCGCCAAAAACAAACACAAACAAGGACAGGTCATGCGCATGGGCTGCGTCGGCGCAGGCGCAATGCAATCGTGCGTTTAGGGCCCACATGCCGCCGCCAAGTTCCCTGGAAGGCGATGAATAACTCATTGTCCGTTCGTCCGTCCGTCGTGACGCACGCTTCTTAGAAACAACACGATGCAAAGCAGAAGTGACCGATATAGTTGACCCGAGAATTTGGCAGAGAAATTGCACAGATATGAAAAATTCCCCTCATCCTTATCTGTTCATGTTCAGCACCTTGGCAATTACGGTTAGCTTCTAAATGATCAACAACAATCGGGACCTCAAGCCTTTTATTGCTTGTATGTAAACAAATGACGTCGTTTTGTTTCTCGTCGTCACAGTCGTTTACGACATAAACCTCAAAGAAAATGTTAGTACCTACTAACTACTAATAAGAGAACGGTATGCTAATAATTCTGAATATCTTTATTATGCGGAAATTTGTTCATCATATACAGGTAGTTAGTTAGCCTTAACACGAAAACGCGCGTCACCGCATTTTCCCACCAAACGCGAACGAAATACAGGCACAGTGCATCGGTGCACTAATTAGGATGCGTGGAGTGACGCCGACAACGGCGGCATCGGACACCAAACAGCTGAATATTCGCACACAACTATTGTGATACCATTTTATGGTTTCGGCCTGCCTTTATACTCAGTAGTTAGCATTCTAAATTGGTACCGCAGACGTTTTTTCATACCGCTAAATGTCGTGTCAGAGCAATAAAATGGAATACTGGCGGTTTAAAAATTGTGTGATTCAACATGGAACAATTACGGCTTATTAGTCTCGTTCAGAATATTGTGATGTTTCAATTAGGGGAATATTATATTCAGAGTGTATAATTTAGTTGATACGTGTTTTGATTGTCAAAGTAAATCCTAGATGCGTTTGTTTTATTTTATACATTGTTTCACGTTTCACATGAACGTTTTATTCTCTTTCAATTATGAGAGTATATAAATAATGAGAGTTGTTGTTGTTTTATTTTAAATTATATAAGTAAAGTTTTCTGTTTTATTACCGTTTTGCTTTGAATTATGAGTTATTTATGACTACTGCGTCTTTAATAAAATGACTATCTTCACCAAAATAACAAATCAATTCTTTTTAAATATTAACTTTGGAATAACAGTCTTTAATTCTTTCTTAACAGGTAAACCGGCCCCTCACGATGAAGAAAGAAGGCATCCAGACTAGGAATCGCAAGCTGAGTAGTAAAAGTAAGAAGAAGAAGGGTGGCATGGGTATGGGGGGTGGTGGGGCATGTGCACTAGCCCTCGGCGGGGTCATGGGCGACATGATCAAGCCCCTCGGGGACGCCACCAAAGGCTTCGGTGGATCCGCCTTCCCTTCTGCCATGGACTTCGGTGAGTTCCCGATGATATTACATTTGTGTTACATTTTGAAAATAATTTTTGTAGTTTTTAATTTTGAATTTACGTTTCCGAAATGTATATTCATCCTGAACTTATCTCAGCCTAAACTACTGCTTCTTTATATTTTTTCTTTTCAATCTTCCTTCTAACACCTCATTATCTAAATGCTTTTGATTACCACAATAACACAAGTTAAGCGTAATTGCGTGTAATTTTTCGTAATGCTACAATTTTCATCCTCTGATTTAACATCAGTAATTTTTTACTCAATATCATTTAAGTTTACTTTTCTACGAAGTATCATCAAAAGTTTATTTTTTTAATTTTACTTAAGAGGAACAAAACCCCTTAATTGTCGTTAACAATTTCGTTATGATTGCATCATGAAAGACACCATTACAATAAATAAATATTATTCTATTTTTAGTAATTAATTAGGACTTTAAAACTGTCGCGTTTATTTATATATATTTTTTTAGACTGATAGTAATCTAGCTTTTTAATTGTACTGGTTAAAATATTACAAAATGCGTCACTCTTTGTATAAAAATATATGGTAACGTAGATGAATTATATGTCGTTCATCCAATGTTATTAGAGATTCAGAGAAACAGCTAAAAATGAAGACATTTTCAAGTTACAAATCTAAGGCGATATGTCAAAACAATTGAATTCTCAAAATCTAAAATTTACATTCTTGTGTTCATGGTGTCAAATGAAATGATCATAAGAAAATGCAAAAACTTCGAAAGGAAAAATAAATGCATACCTACTATTTTTTTTTAAACTAGGATTCTTTACGATATTTTCCTTCACTTGGTTCGAACCTGCAACCATCTGCATGCTAATCCGTTTATTGAACCAAGCTACCATTACATTAAATGATCATCAGAAAATAAAAAAAAATACTAACTCATGCAGAACTTTTCTACGATGATTTCATTTTTAATCAATTTTGATGTCAACACAGAAAATTGTTACTGGTGACAAATGTAGGACTTTATATAAATTCTAAATAAGCTCATTAACTTGAATTATTTTCATAATCTCGTGCAACGTGTCCAATTTAAATTGCCAGTAAAAACCAAGTCTGTTTACTTAATTAAGTCTTACTAAGTAATGAGTTAATGAAGGGGAAATATTATCCGTATCAGCCTTATCTTAGTCGGTTTGCAGATGAATAGGATCTAACTTGCAGACTGGTTTCCCAACCATTACCTACTAGTTATCTTTCAATATATTTCTTTTAATCTGTTTTAACGCGTGTAAGGCTTGGTAAATAAAAAATACTGAAATTAAATTAAAAGACATTCTGTTTTATCTATGCTTCTTTTAAAAAGTTTTGTGGCAGCTTGTTATGCTTCTGTAGTCTTCTATTTCTTGTTTGATCATAAACTACTTTTACCGGGACTTTACTTTTGGTCTACCGATGCTTTTGCATAGCCACTAATTAAACGAAATGATAATGTTTATTGTGAATATATTGTCTATAGTTTTCGAGCTTTGACGTTCGTTATTGACTAACTCTATCTGCTCTGTTACTGTTCTGTTGGTCTTTCTGACTCCTGCCTACTCTATAAAACTGACATTTGTAGAAGCGTTAACTAATGGAATCGCTCATGTATGTAGTGACTAAGTCTAAGTCACATTTCTAGTATTACTTTGCTAAGCTAAATGCATGTGATAAGAGTTCATGTTGGTAGTACCACCACACGATCGCAAGTCCGTCATTTTTATTTTTATTTTCGCTTCGAAATGTCTATCACCTTTGACGCTTGTTCAAAGGTCACTTGACTACAGGGGCTTATATATGCATTGTACAGTGTTACTAATAGTCTTGTCTTTTCACCAGGTCAGCACCAAGTGGGTCTGGTGCACCCGGCGGCAGCGCACATGTCGCATTGGTACGGAGCACCGCACCAGGGCTTTGCCCCGCCGCCCGCCTCGCACAACCCCTACCATCATCACCACCTTGCGCAGCTTAATTCTATGGTAAGTTATTAATTTGTTAAATATAAACAGTTGGAATATATCACTTTGGGATTATCTCAATTCTGTGGTTGATAGTAAAATAATGCTTAGAGATCTATGTAGAGTTGTGATTCTGGTTGATGATTTAAAAGTCATCTGAATTAATACAAAGCGTTTTCAGTACCATATGATCAAATTAATAAAAAAAAATAGTGACACGTCGAACATATAACCTCCTCCTTTTTTAAGTCGGTTAACAAATAGACATAATACAAATAGACAAATATTCCTTACATTATACAATACAGTTTAATACATATTAGTGTTCTTGTGCATGTGATTTGAATGTTTGTGAAACCCCCGCGACACAAGGATTAAATTCCTTAGTGCGGGCGTCGTTATGTAAAAAAATATTGAATAAAAAAAAATATTGAATATTGAATATATATAGCTACTCTTGCGGTTATCTGAAGATATTATTCTATTTGTAGTGCGTATAAGTGACGTTCTTGTAATTTAAATTTATTATAATGAGCAATTATTTATCTAAATATAGACTTGAAAAACACTAATCAATTGCGAAAATTGAATTAAGGATATAATTTGTTTCGTTGCCGTGATGAATATTCAGTTGACCACAGATACCAGTGGCTTGTACCACATTAAGATAAAAAAACAAATGATGCTACAGATATGCCGCGATAAAATACAATATCTGATAACAATATTCCCACGGATTTTTTCTATTTTTAAAGGCAATGGAATAATATTATTTTTGTAATAAAACATCAATGCTATCTTTATCATTCTATTAATTTATTCGGACATATTGAATACATATGTTATTCGATCTGATATCAAATTAGCGATATGCAAAATTTTCAGTAATGTGAATTATAATATATTTTTGTAATGTCAATGTTATGTCGTCAGAAAACGAAGGTTACGTTTATTAATGTGTGGGAACCTCGTGAATATTGTAATGTGATTTTTTAAGTTTTTGAAATTAAAATAGGATGCATTGTTGCTTGTTCATTGGGAATTTATATTTTTCGTGTTCATGTTATATATTTCAAGTTTACATTTAGGTACACTAATCTAAGTATAGATAACATACATCATTGGCATTTGAAAGAATTAAGAAAAACTGATGTAAATAAAATGATAAATGAATAGTTATAATATTATGACGATTTCTTAGGTGTAGAGGCGACCATGCGTGTAATTCCTAAACCAATGAAATTATTCTACTCCATACATAATTAACCAATTTTTCTTCTTTACAGACTGGTTGGAGGAGTGAGTACACGTGATAAGTCAACCAAACAAGAGTATACAGTTAATAAATAATGTCCTAAGTATTGAAGAGTCCTGCCAACGCAGACAAATGACCTTACAAAGAAATCAGAGGCAAGAACTCGCTGTGATTTCGTTATAATGAGTATCTACTCAGTTTAAACACATCACACTAATTTATAAGACTGTTGAACAGAATTGACGTTTGTACATTATATACAAACATTGAGGTGTGGGCGCCGCCGACGGCAAAGTGTGTACGACTGAACCACTGAAGAAAATAAGTTCTTAAAGTATGGCCGTCGAACCATCGCTCACTGAGAACCCTCGCCTTGCAGTTCCAAAAGAACTGAACATATCCAGATTTTGAACCCAATGTCCCAGTTATCGTTCCCAAATCCCAATAAAAGACTTTGATACGCGATCAGTTTCCTAAAAGTATTAAAATTAAGAGTGTTTTACATGAAGTAACTAGCGAAATTGTACAGTATTATAAAATTAGGTAAGGTCGGTTACGAAGTCTTTATCGTATAAGTATAGTTCAAAAGAGAACAAATAATTTTGTGTATTTTGTACATATCTCTCTAAGTTATATTCCGTTCCTGTGTATATTGTTTTTTTTTTTATATTTAATTCGAACGACTCGTTTCGCTATAGGAATTGTGATGTGTTCAAAAAGATAAGCAGAAATGATTTTTTTTGTACATTTTATTATTTGTGTAGATGATATAATTATGAATGAAATGCAATAGTAATTTATGTAATAGTTATACAATGCAACTTGTAAATAAATAGCAGTTTTTAATAGTGATTTGCAGAACAGATTTTGTTGATGTGTCAACCATGATTTTGTTATAAATTATTCAACTGGTCACTAAATCGAATTAGCTATTGAATATTTATGTATAAAATAAATTTGTTTGTCACAAGGTGTAATATAAATTTTGTATCACATTACCGTTGTAAAATTAAGAATATTGAGTGGCCATAAATTTTAAATTACGGGGTTTTGTCTGTGCTTGTAACATATAAACATATATATTCGTATTATTTAAACAAAAGAAAGTTATTTCATGCAAAGAGGTTAAGTTAAACAATGTCTCGATTTTTGGAATGCACCTTGTATCGTAAAAGCCCGGTGTTGATTTTAATTCTCCGTTTTTATGTCTGTGTGTATAATTACAATAATGCTTCCAAACTACCATATTAGCTGTGTATTATGAAAACATAATTCCATGTTACAACCACAAACATCTCACCTGTACCCAAAAATATGTAAATATGAAATGTAAATGAAACATGTAGAAAATAAATGAAATCATTATAAGACTATCAGAATAAAAAGATGTAAATTAGAGATCACTGCAAAACAGCCTATAACGATATCCCGTACCTAAAGTTTTTAGTTTTAAAACAGAACATTGTGAAGTTGTGTATTTTAAATGAAATTGTGAATAAATTATCAATATTGATATTAAACGTTTATTTCATTTTTCCTCCCTATCAAATGAAGTAATGTTCAGATTTAAATGCAATGAATAGATAAAGACGAGGGTAATTCAAACTGTCGCTATAGAGAGCAAAGGTCGTATAAATTGGAAGGCAGATGAATTGACCATCCAATTACTTCGTCTTATACGTCGTCCTCCATAAGTCACTGGATCAATTCCGCCATTCCGCAGAAAAAGTCGTCCAAAAGTCGCGCTTATCTCGCGGCAAATTGAAAATGCAGCCGGCCGTGTGATTGTGACGCAACGGCCCCAATGCCAGCGACATATGGACCTATTCAATTTTAATCGCATTTCAGAAGAATGGACATCGGATAAAAGTACGTATAAAACGCTCCCCGCTCCGTGATAGGCCTTACTTAATAACTTGGTTTTATTTGCGGTTCATACCCGACGGATTTTAAGGGCGCCATTGTTGGTACACAATTAATGTTTGCTTTTGATCTTTTTAAGTTGCACGGTTATTTTGCGGACGCGGAGCGTTCACGCATTGGTGGTTCCGTGATCTTCTCTTGTTGACAGATGTGGACATTGTTGTTGATACTTCCTACATTTTGATACATTTGAGATTCTTACCTGAAGTCACACGGTATAAATAAAATTAAACCACAAACGCCTTGTGCGATAACTTGACGATTATGAGAAAAACGGAGGCTTCATTGGATACTAAAATTGTTATCTTATGGAACTTAAACAAGAAAGAAACTGAGTTATTTAAATAAAAATACACCGAATCTTTGTATAGCTATATTTACATATGCGACCTTTCCCAAAACAAAACGAGAAGTGGCTTGTTTGTAGTTTTAAAAATGAAACGGCATTTTGCTCGGGTGTGGAGCGGGCATAAGTCACCGGCCGGCCGCGGCCAGTCCGCTGCGGTGATAAATGCACCGCTAGCGCGGGAAAAAATGTCGCGAGGCAAAAACCGCGGCATCACTCCTGGGATTTATTGCACACGGCAACACCGCGGAATATTCGAGAGCCGACACTTGAACGAATATTCTTACACCTAAAGCCGGCTGCGAACGTACCCCCCGATGTGACGGAACTTCGCACTTGGCTAAATTACGAGCGTTAACGTACCGGCCGGTATGTGGACGCGGTACGATTTATTTGTTTAATTTTATTGAATGACGCACCGATAATATCGTGTAATTGTTGAATATGTTGGGCCCGATGGAGCGGTGCGCGCTGACCGGCGCACATAAATCACCTGGAGAACGAACTATTTTCACCGTCGCAATGACACTGAGTACTCAATTAAACGATGAACTTGAGGTAGGCTGATCGAAGACTATTTGTTAACATTCGATTTTAAATGATACTAATCATTCGAGTCCAAATTATTTCTATAACTTGGCGTATTAAATGAAAAGTCTTAATAAAAATTTACCGTCTTTTTCTATTAAAACTTTGAACATTCATGAGTCTTGGAATCCATCATACTTATTACAATATATCTCAATATGACATTACTCCTGAATGGGTTTAGTACCATATTGGTAGAGGTTTTTATGCCTATGCTGTTTTAGATGCAAGTATTACATAAATATCTCTATATTTCAAATTATATACTATACTCAATACCTTTTTACCAACAAAGGATTTTACAAAAATCGGTAATCATTTATCATTCGTCACTTGTCTTTTTAATTATATGCCAGAACAGATATGGTAAAAATTACGTCAGAATAAAGATACTGCTTATTCCTTAAATAAATCTCTCTTTTCAACTAATAAATAAAAATAAAATAGTATATGAAATAAATCATGGAAACGATACAAAAGCGTATGAATAAATGACAATAAAAAATCTTTTACAAAAGATAGCGATCAAGTTGTATTATAACAAAACATTACATGTGGGCCTAAGTCTAGGCTAATTAAAAAGCAGGCATTCACACGACTAAGGAACATTTACACCAAATAGGTTAGTGACGCGAACACAATTCATTTTACACAAATTGCAAGCGCTTGTGAGAGATAAAATTGAAATGGCCCATTGTATACATTTCTGGTTTCCACAGAACTAGGAAGGCATGGAGTAACCGTCTGAAAAAGCTTTTGACAATAGCTGTAGGTACCTCCTAAACCAGCGTTACAGATAATTAGATGCTCCAATGAAAACTATTTCCTTTCGATTTGAAGATATGCTGTGATTGTTTTTTGTTAATTGAAAATTGAAATTTTTAATATGACATTATCATCTTTTGTGTTTCACACAATGAGGAAGGTGTAATAGTTGAGTAGTTAAATTACGATTCCTGTTGTAGTATCATAAAGATTCCTTGGAGATTTATTAGGAGAATACAACTCACTTAAAAAGCAATATTGCCTTCTAATCTGTGTTTAAACTAACAACATTAGCAAGATGAGTTTGACTGCAAACCTCCTAGAAAAAAAAGTCCATTGCCTACTTTTTTTTCAATTACCTACTTGCATTAGTAATGAACATTTTCATCGCTGCTTAACCTGAAAAGTTTACCGACGCTTCAGCAGCATCAAACACCCAACTTATAACTTAACAAGACAAGCCAATGTAAGTAAACAAAAACACAACATAAATACAAAAGCCGCTGAATGTAAAGAAGTAAAGGGAACACAAATCCCTAAGGACGCCTCATAGCACAGAGTCGTGAGTAAGGGATCGTCCACACTTGAGCGCGCGACTATCCGTCTGATCCGAGAATCAATCTGCGACTTAGACGGCGTTATCTCACTGACCCCGCGCCGTGTCACGACGCATTTGATTTGCTTTTCAATTTTGTACCGGTCATTCTTTTTGACGCTTCATTGAATTTGAATTAGAAATACGCAAAGCTATTTTTATTATCGACTATAAGAAGGGTTGGGGTTAACTGAGTTAGTCTATGCTATGATTTACCCATAAGGTTCTTATTTAACCCTCGTCTTTATACCTGAAAGTAGACAACATGAACTTGTCGTTTATAGTAAGTATTTACTCATAAGGTAAGAATTTGTATGAAGAGATCTTGAGATCATGAAATCTTGGATCCTTAATTTATTATGTAGATATGTAAGGATATCATGTTCTAAAAATATCTTAAAGATTTATAAAGAAACAATACATAGGTACAATATATCTTTGTAATAATGGAAATAAAATACAGATAATGATAATAAATTGAAAATTTTATTGTCTTTACTTGACATTCATTGCTTAGTTGATCGATAACTCTATTTACCTGAACCTTGTGTTATCTGTTTATAACTGACTGGTTTAAACTTCTCTGAGGTTTAATCTTTAATCTATTATTCCTAAGACCTAGCAATTTGACTACCACTCATTCAGCAATTGATAACATTATTTATAAACTATAATTAGGTATAATTGTTAATTACGGGTTTCAAAATTAATTTATAACACGCTTTAATTTTCTAAGAAATGACTGGTTATTTTTTTTTGTTGTATTTAGAAATATTATGGTTTTTAACTGCTCTTTAGTAATTCCAATTTTTATTTTTATTTTTTCACTCAAATCACCATAATTTACTGCTTGTATGATAATGAACTTTTGTCTGCCTATAGCTTTCTTCAAAGTGGACACAGCTTTAGGATGAATCGCAAAATCTTTCCAACCAATATTTTTATAGATGAAAAAGAACTATGTACACGACTGTTACTAGAAACTCAAGATATAACTATTGATATCGTTTTACAGTTAATTCCAAACCAAACATAAAAATGTTTATATTGTAAACTCGATCATTAAACTATGTAACAAATGATGACGGAACCCGCTCCCAACTCGGAATCAGAACATTCAGTTCCTGGAATTACTCCTATTAGATAACAGATCAAAGATCATTTAAATTAAACAGAAACGATTAACTCTCGAACGGAATTCGACGGTAAGGCGGAGGCGACATTACGAATAAAATATCTATTTAAAATGACGCAGTTCCGAAGACCCGGCGACACCCGAATGCAACGTAAAACACACGTAAGTTATTACACCTTATAATATGTTATTTACGTACGCGGCTCATAATAATAAACAAAGTGTCCGAGTATTGAGTATCTGTAACTTAATAACGTTGCCTACACCTGCCCGCGCTCCCTCCCTCGCCCATTAATATTATAATATATACAAGGAAAACGACCCTTTAATGCATTCGGCAGACGAACTGCTGTAATTATTATTTGGTGTAAACGTATTGAATATTAAGTCCAGTATTGGGGGCGAGTAATAATCTTTTTTTGAGGCCAAAGTATGCTAATCGCAGCCGTAGTAACGGACGTTGTGCAAGGGCCCTAAGACAGGTGACATCGACGATAAAAACACACGGAATTTTGATGAAAGATGCAGTCATATTTTTGAATTGTTATTGCGTTATGAAAGGACAAAAACGAATTTTACCGAATTTTGTATAGACGTTATAAGTAATATGTGACTTTAAAACCCCTACTTACAATATTATGCGAAATGTGGGGGATTTCGTTCTCCTTTTCTACCAATTTTAGCTGCAACGTAGGTAATTATTTAGCCTGGAAGCCGACCCCAACATAGCTTGGGAAAAGGCTAGGCAGAAGAAGAGTAGGTAATTATTTAACCAGTAGAATTTTTGTACGATGCATTTAATGCATCGTACAAAAATTCTACTGGTCATCGAGGAAGAATTTTCACATTTTCTCAAATGTATGCCTATAAATAAATAACAATTATCTAATTCTGCGAAAAACAGTTTGTATAAGTTTTTGGTTAAGCACAATGAAAAGTAATGAACATCGAATTCTCATTCTAATAAGATCAAACCAGCCAGTCCCATAATTTCAAAAAAGAACACGCACTTATTCAAAATTGGAACGAACAAAACCAATATGCCAGAAGCACAACTAAAATATGTACGACACAAATATTTGATTTGTAAATCGATGATTAATTTTCAAAGCACTTATTACATTGCAAAGTATTCCTGGATTATTTTCGGGGATGTCACGAGCTCATTTGCTATTCTAATTGGCTGTGTTGTCAGAATTTCATTAAGCCATGCATGCGGGTTTGCTTACACAAATGTCACGATGGGGCTGTGAAAGCTAACAGAGCCTTTGTGGAGTTTCCATACTTTGGTAAATTGTAACATGCGTGTAAACTTTTTGCTTTTAATATTATATCAAAGAAATAAATACGAAATACAAGTGCTTAAAATTAATCTAATTAATAAAATAATTAATAAAGGATATGATGGTCCATAATTGATTAATAAATATTTTAACAATATCGAAGGTAAAATAAATAAAACACTAACGTTCTTCATCTACTTTGAAATATTTATTTGATGTAGAATAGAATAATTGATTATTTGCTTAAAAAATTTTTTTGCAAAAAAAAAAAACCGACTTCACAAAACCTTAAAAGCACTAAAAATATAAAAATAATACTGTAACCTACCACTATTAATAAACCTAACATAACCTACGATTAACCTATAATAAAATTTAACAAATTTTTGGAGTCGGTGCCAAGCTAAGTAGTGAAACGACTGGTAATTCCAGAACATTTTTCCGTTTTAGTACAACAAAGCTCGATAGATGGCATTGTTCATTCGTATACCGGTATTTGTCCAAGTAAGGTTGGTCATGACGTTCACGTAACTTAAGATTTAAAGTTTATCGTCGAACTCCTTGGTTATCTTGCGTTGTTGCTTTGCTTAAACTGTTGCTCTGATTTAACTGATTTCTATGTAAATCATTAAGTATTCACTATCTTTTTCTTTGTGTCTAAATATTAGTTATTAAGTCTATGTTATATTTTAAAGTACTTTTTGTTGTTTTCCGATTTAATTTAATATTTAGAAGTTGTAAGATTTATGGTTTATTTGCCCTTAGTCTGTAAATATATAGTTATTTAGGTATCGTATATTGCTTGGCACCGACTCCAAAAATTTGTTAAATTTTATTATAGGTTAATCGTAGGTTATGTTAGGTTTATTAATAGTGGTAGGTTACAGTATTATTTTTATATTTTTAGTGCTTTTAAGGTTTTGTGAAGTCGGTTTTTTTTTTTTGCAAAAAAATTTTTATTTGTTAATTTTTAGTGCCATTTTTAATCTTACACAAAATATGGGTAGGCCAGGTAAAGATGCTTCTCGTATGAGAAAGTGGCGTAAAAAAGAAAAACGCTTAAGGACGCGTTCTCAATTCTGTCAAAATTATGCTGTTTTTCGGTACATATTGTGACTAAACTAAATCAAATCAAATATAACTAATAACTCACACGTATAGATTGGTTCTTTATCTTCAAACGCTGGGAAAAACATTATGAAGATTTATAATTTTTTATATAGTAAAAACGATCTTCCGTTGCCATTTTCAAAATTTTTTACGATACTAGGTTGTGTTTCGGTACATATTTTGTTCTACAAATTACATATTTTAAGATTTCTAAAAATACTGTTAGTAGGCAGATATAGTTTATTCTAAATCTGGGAGAACAAATTATGTAAAAGTGTCACAAATAGTCGCAGAAAAAAAACAAACTGAAACTAAATTTTTCACACATTTTTCTATTACGGACCCGCGGAAGCCGTTTTTGCATGTTATAGAACCGATTTCATGATCTGATAAAAATATATGTAAAAGATACATCTTTTCCTGAAGGCTTTCACTGGATGGAAACACGATTAAATAAAATTTTATCGATGAAAAAAAAATCCGAAAATAAAGTCGACTCGCAAGCTAAATCTCGTTTTATACGAGTATCAATACTCCATTTCTTTTAAAATTAGTACCAACTAGTAGATAATTCATTTTAGGAGGGTTCTCAATGATGATTCCAATTTCTAAACGTCCTTAATTAAAATATCGAGCATTTTATGTGATTTTCTATGAAATTTCGATAAACGAGCCATTTGTCAGAGTTGTCAGTGTCCTGCGGGACGTCATCGAGGTAGGGCTTATGTCAAATTTTTTCGCACATTATCGTCTGCAGTTATGTGAATAATTTCAAAAGAAATGAATTAAACTGTGAACCATTATTACTTTATAGCTTCTTCGACCATAATTTGGATAAAAGTAAATCGAGGACGTAATTTATTTATTTTCATTTCAAAATTTTTGTCTTATGTGTAGCTCGAGATCCGGGGAAAGATTGTGACTAATATTGTATTCAAATTAAAACTTTATAGGCCGACCAGTTACCGAACACTATACTATATTACTATTTTTTTTTTAAAGGAAGATAGTGTAGTTAAAGTTAGGTAAAGAAACATATCAAAATAGCAAGTGCACATATATATTAGAAATATTACTGGCATTGACTTTCGTACATATTATATCGTAAGGCAAGTTACTCTGGACCTTGAAAACTCTCTAGGCAATAAAAATTGGTATCATTAATTAATGAGTTCGCTGCTTCAAACATGAACCAGACTATCCAACTGTAAACTTTTCGTTTCGATTTGCGCGTTTTTTTTTACGTAAGTCTTAGCCAGGATAATGCACACACGACATCTGGTATTGCGGAAACGCATAAATTTTGAAAAAAATATAATCCTAATTCATATTTGACTGTTTTTCTTTCAATTAATTTACTTTTATGTAAGATAGAATTGGGTTTCATGATTAATACCATAAAAGTACAAGGTGCTCATTTTCCGCATTGTATTCAACGCATAATTTCAAAATATAATGAATGTAGAATTATTGCTTTTAATTAAATAAAGGCATAATTCCTTTGACCATAATTAGCTATCTCCGGTATTTAGAGTACTAGAGTACTTGCTTAAATCAATCAATCAACTCGGCCTATCGCGGTCCACTGCTGGACATTGGCCTCTCCCAAGTTGCGCCATAACACCCGGTCCTCTGCCTTCCACATCTAGTCGGACCCGGCTGCCTTTTTCAGGTTATTAGTCCATCTAGCTGATGGGCGTCCTACACTACATTTGCCGATTCGCGGTCTTCACTCAAGGACTTTTCAGCAACGGCCATCAGTTCTTCGACAGACATGATCAGCCCACTGCCACTTCAGCTTACTAACTCTGCAAGCTATGTCACTCATGATCACTCCGGTTTCTCCGGATAGTCTCATAATACTAACTGCACCTTATAAGTACCTACCTATTATACAAACTTGACATATTTTGCGTTTTTGCACACATATAATACTTCTGTCATTTCTATTTTTTTTTGCACGCCTCAAAAGCGAAGCGTTGAGGTGGGTATTACTGTCAGTTTACGCACACCGAGTGATTCTCGAACTTAAAATATCACTTTTTTTATTCTTTATTGCTTTTATAAGTGAATATAAATAGACAAATGTTGAGAAAAAACACTATTTTTAACACTCATGATATTTTTAAATCTCTTTTTATTATTTAAACTAATTAAAAAAATGTTTAAAAAAGTTCTGACTTGGACGTCCGTGTGTCTTTATGTACGGATCCCGTATCTTGTGGTCACGATAACGAGCGAAATACTTCACTTATCGAGTTGGTTTTTTTTATAGGCTTCAGTATTTTGAGGAATAGAAGCCTATTACTTTTCACGGTATAATTCGATGTAGTTTAATTATTATTTACAAATAATCTTAATTTTATTGTAATGAATGAGATTATGAGGCGTGCACTTTTGAATTTTCCAACTATTCTTAAATCTCCACTCATTGTCGACTCCAGTGAGCTCACAAATTAATATAATACATATAATAATATATGTCATGTAAAAGTGATCATATTATGCCACTTGCAGAAACAATTTTTTTTTCATTTAAATGTATAGTGAGATTAATCGATTTTAATACATTTGGAAGGTGCCATTACATATAAAATTTAATTAAAATTAGCTCGTGTTCGCTATTGTTAGGGTCAGACAAAATAAAACCGTAATTTGAAGTACTTTTAAATGGTGTAGTCATATTACAAATTTACATACTCACGAGGACACATACAAACAAACAATGTATGTATATACCATTATTTTTATTTTGACGGACTCTGTAGTCGAGTGGCGTGTACACCGCTTGCTCTGAGGTCCCGGGCTCGATCCCCGGACGGGTCAATGTAGAAAAAAACACTTTTCTATATTGTCTCGGGTCTGGGTGTTTGTGGTACGTTCTTTGTCTCTGATTCCATAACGTTGTACATTTTTGATATTTTTTTAAATGTTTAGGGAATAATTTCGCATGACCTGCTTTAATTATCAGTATAAAAGTACTTTCATTTATGTAGTAAAATACACCTCTATAAATTTTAAATAAACAATTTTAAAACTTACTCCGCACGTGTGCTTATTGTGAGATTATAAAAGTATAAACATGTTACAAATATTACATCTATAATGCGTAAATCGTCAAGGAGTACGATAGACTCGATCTTAACCTTACCTGAATAATAAAATACAATAAAAAATATGAAACCGATACCCATTGACAAACATAGTAACTGATGACATCTCACACCGCCCTAGCGCCCTGCGCCGCGTCTTAGGAATTTTCGATAAGGGTCACGTGTCCCGACGCGAGTTTTAATTTTTTACCCAACCCAAAAAGTGCATATTGCAGCTAAAGAAGATTTCACTTCAAAAAATCTTCCTGTTCAATCACTTTATTGGTGAAAACTGCATTTTATGGCTCGATAGATTATTATTTGCTAAAAGTATGTCCCTCGGGTCTTGGTCTATAATGCATGCTGACGTCATACTGAAGCGTGCCAAAATAACTTAAGCTCAGTGCTGCCTAGTGGCCATTATACGCAACTCTCCTCTTGCCAATTTGACCGATCATCAAGGAGAACGCGTCCTTAAAACAAATTAGGGACAGAAATTCTCAACGCATTTCGAATGAGAGCCCCGACCAGCGCGAAAACAGACTGTCAAAGCAGAGGACCTATACGTTACGTAGGTTGAATAAGGAAAGTCAAGAAGAAAAGAAAGCCTAGAAGATTACGACTATCGTATATCTTTAATTTGCAATCGATTAGCCAACGAGACTCAAGAAGATTACGACCATCGTATATCTTTAATTCGCAATCGATTAACTAACGAGAGTCAAGAAGATTACGATCGCCGTCTGTCTTTAATACATACTCGATTGGCTAATGAAAGTCAAGAAGATTACGACCATCGTCTTTCTTTAATACACGCTCGACTAGCCAATGAAACTGAAGAGGAACGGTCACAACGATTGAGTAACCTACGTATTCGTTCTAGTCAGAGGCTGCTTAATGAAACGGCAGATTTTCGAAGGTTCCCCTCGACTTCTCTGGGATGCCATCATCAGATACTGATTTCCTTATCAAGGAATCATTTGTGAAGTAATTGCCCATAAGATTTTCGAAAGTTCCCCTCGACTCCTCTGGGATGCCATCATCAGATCCTGGTTTCCTTATCATGGGACCATTTGGGAAGTATACCCTTTCCAACAAAAAAATCATTTTCACTAGTTGTCCATACGATTTTCGAAAGTTCCCCTCGACTTCTCTGGGATGCCATCATCAGATCCTGGTTTCCTTAACATGGGACCATTTGGGAAGTATACCCTTTTCAACAAAAAATCATTTTCACTAGTTGCCCATACGATTTTCGAAAGTTCCCCTCGACTTCTCTGGGATGCCATCATCAGATCCTGGTTTCCTTAACATGGGACCATTTGGGAAGTATACCCTATCCAACAAAAAAATCATTTTTCAAATCGGTTGGCAAGCGACGGAGTTATGCCCGAACAAACAAAAAAAAAAAAAATACAAACATCCGAATTGAGAACCTCCTCCTTTTTTTGAAGTCGGTTAAAAAGTAGGTACAATTTTCAGCTGTTATATAACATGATTCTGATCCTTATACTTTTTACCATAACTATGGCATGCAAAACAGTTTTTAAGGCAAATATATAACACAAACAAGCAATACAATGACAAACTTAAAATAAATCAATCGTTATTAAAATTATAGTTTTAAACATTAATTGAATTATTAGGAAGAATTCCAGTCGATGTACCTATTTGGATTCGCACAAATAAACTAACTTTAAGGGCTTGTAAAAAAATCCCCTCCCGGACTTTTTTCGAACAACGACACATGACAAACAGCTGAAACGTACTAATTTACTTTTATAAATAAAAATGAACTGCAATTATTCCACTAATGTACCTAATTCATGTTCCTTTTTCAAAATCAAGGAAATGAAGCACAACCCTTTAGTGTTTTCGAAGTACTTTTTTCTTTTTAAACCAACATTTATTAATTTTGAACTACAACTGTACAATTTCCTTTTATTAAATAGCAGTTTCTGTACAATGTTTTTTGGTAAACAGTCAGACAGCGTGCCGCTGAGTATTTTACTTGTACATTTCTTCTTTTATAAAGCGATCTTGAAAGCGTTGGACGATTCTGAGAGATGTCTTCATTTTTGATCATTGGAATTTGCAACTTAATCTTGATTATGCATAAAAGTAAGAGTAGTAGGTACCTATAATTTTGAATAGATATGGTATTTAATTAATTTTATTTGCCCTAGCCAATACAATACACAATTTCATTAGTCACATTTAAACTTCATTAACAAAATGTTATTTAATTACACTGCATCGGTATAAAAATTTAAATTACCTTAATACTAATACTCGACTTAACTCTCAAAATCGCTGCAAAAACTTAATAATATTAGTTTGAATAGCTAAAAATCCAAGTAAATTGTGGGGTTTGTTAATCTTGGCACCTGTGCTGGCAGTTTGGCCGGTTTATTGGCCACGAGCCCCTACTTCCGACCCTTTAACGGAAGTTCACCCACGCACCTTTTAGTGCCTTTAGTGCCTACCACACGTTTTGACCTGGTTTAAACGATTTCGTTTTGTTCGTAAGGTGTTAGGCTTTTGTTTTTGTCTTGTGTTCGATGTTTTGTAAATGCCCTTTTAAATAAAGAATAGAGTAAAATTCTTTTGTTATTTTTTCTGTGTTATTTATAAAGATTGTTATTTATCTGGAGGTTATTAATTATTGTAATAAATGTTACGTATATTAACGCGTAAATATAGCTTCTGCTGAGGCATTAGCAATGTCATTTAAGTACTTATACATAAATAATCTTTATGGCTTGGAGGTCATAAAAAAAAAGTTTCATTTACGTAGCTATGCAAGTTTGTTTACACAATCCAAGTTAATACCAATAATTAATACCAATACCTACTACATTTTTACGTTTCTTTTTGTAATTTCTAAAATCAGCGTATCATTAACTCGGAAAATTAATATAAAACACTTATAAATTCATTATTTATACCTACTTTTTTATCAATTACTCACAAACCACCGCTTTCTTACATTTATATTACAAACCTTCGACATACTCATAAAGCACTATAGGTTCAAGTCACGGAACATAAAATACCTAGTTGTTTCGTGTTTCTACTTGATTGAAACTTATCACTTTTTAAGTTGCGGTTTTAAAATGATATTGTATTAGCAAATATTAAGCGGTTACCTGACCGTTACACCTGCCATATGATTATACCACTTCAATGGACAGACGACTTTCAATGGATCCGATGCTGGTAACCTCAGGACTACAGGCCTACTGACAGCTATGTAGTATCAGCTTACATCACTGCTAGATGCAGTCGAACAAATGGTAATTAAAATCTAGAAAATACAAATGAAATACAGGCGTGACAAATAGAGAGTTGTTCATTTTTATGCACCTGATTACCTCGTAGAATATACGCACTCCATAAAAAGTAATCCTGTATTTTCATTGTATTAATAATCTGGACATTTGTAATTTATAACTTTAAAACTATCGCGTTGCATGATTTCAATAAAATTACGTCACGGGAATTAACGCGAACTCATGCAATTACCGGCCGAACATTTACAGGCCGTGTAACTCGGCCGAAACGTCAAGCCTTAAAAGGCTTGTAATTTTCTACAAGGTTTTCTTTAGATAACGGATGAGGACCACGAGGACATTTGTTCAACGATCTAGAAAGACCTTCTACTATTTTTTATATTCTTTTACAGTACTGGCAGACTTGTCTGCTTGCGACCACGGCCAGTGTAACCCGCCCGAAACGTCAAACCTTAAAAGGTAAATGCATGAGTTCGCATTTGTGATTTGTTGAGATTAACACAGAGGAGGATTCAAAAACATGCTAAAAGGAACTTAAAACTAATTTTGTTATCACACGGTACACCATACACACGCTGATATATTAAGTGTGTCTGTGTGTGTAATGACATATGTTTATGTGACCTCTAATACCATTTAGCTAACCGTGAAGTCATTACAAACACTTAATACTAAAATCTAGATAAAAAAATAAATAAATGACGTATAAAACTTTTACTATTAACATTTTTGCATAAAAATAAACAAGAGCTACTAATGTAGATATCGTATGTCAGCCTAGAATTTTAATTGCGTGTAAAAGCGTCAGTTAATGTCATTATAATCTGTTGTAATTAATAACAGTTCTGTAATCTTCGTTAGCTCGGTGACAATAACGAGGTACACCTGCAGTTCACACCTTTAAACTATGATGTTTCTATTAATTATACTAATATTGTGAAGGTGAATACAATTTTCTTTGTCGGTTTGTTTGTGACCATTTGAGCGCTGAACTGCTGAATGAATTTTGATGGAACTTGTTGCGAATGAAGCTCTGATTTTAGATCTGTAAAGACTGTAACCCGAATTGTTTATTGTTATTGTTAATCTACGTGTTTTGTCAAAAGATTTTTTGTTCAAGTTGTAGTGGACTATTTGTTGACCAAATTAATTGTAACATTATAAGGTATGGAGTTTATTTTATATTGAAAATAATGTTAATATTTAAGCATATTATTATATAGTTCGTGCTACGAACAAATTTTGAGCCAAAATATAATTGTTTAGTTCTCAACTTTCAGTATTTACCTACGGCATTTAAATCTATGTTAGCATCTATGACCAAATCCTATACCTACACATTGGGGAGGATTTTACCAAAGTCAGGTAACTACTTTTATAGTGGAATCAAATGGCGTCTAACAGTTTTTGTTTTCAAATAGGTATGTCAAAAATTCAATATTTAATCGAAGAATAAGCCATATACGGCGGAAAAAAGTTTGGTAAAATCCACCCTTAAAGATAGATTTTCTAACTTAGTCATAAACCTTAATTCACTGCACCAATTTCGATCAACTCAAGCTACAAATTAGTTAGTACCTACATAAAGTGTAACGCGATACCCAGTCGTGTCAACCCGGTTGAGATTACATGCGTATCAACTCACTGCGCACGCGCGCACCTGATCGCGTTAGCCGCAAACAGACTGTAGATCAACCTAGTCAATCAAATGCCTGCAAACTTTCGTACATAGTTGTAGCTACACTAGCTACTATTTTCACCTACTTATGACGCCACAAGCCCTCACTACTGCAATTTAACGCGCCTTAATATCTTTTTATAAATTTTATTCTTTTGAAAGAGGATAAAACCGGACAAGTTCCAGTTGGACTCCCCACCGAGGGTTCCGCGCAAAGTCCATATTTTTAAGATTTAATTACAAATTTGTATTTTTATACTTTTTCCGTATTCTGTAGTTAAAAGCTCTAGCAAATTTAAACGGAAAGATTAAAAAAAATACTTTGGTGGCTTATGTATCCGGTGTTTTTTGTTTAGTTATTTTATTAATATCTTGTGTGTGTGTGTAACATCCTTAAAATGAAATTACACCGGAATCGGTCGTAAATTACACCGAGCGTGTCTTCTCTTTAGAGTTATAGAATATAAATGCCCTTCATACCTGCACTCGAAACAACGATCACCGGCAGCACAGAACACAATTTGAATTTAATTTAACACAATTTTTGCTGACGAATTTTTTATCTAATTATTTCGTCCTTCTCACATTATTCTATCAAATTGCTATTTATAAAAATGATCTAGGTATGTACTTACATAAATCCCTGCGTAAAGGATAGTGAACTGCTGCACTCGTTATCGCGTTATTTGTGTTGAATATCGTAGGTAGCTAAATATCTTAGCAAATGACCGTATTCGCCAAATCGCAATGAGCAAGCGTGGTGATCATTCTCATCCTTACCTATATGGGAAGAGACCTGTGCCCAGTAGTGGGATATGTAGCTGGTTTCACCTTAGCCACACACGAGAGCAAGAGTTGTTGACGACCCGGAGGCTACGACGTAAATGAGCTGTGTCGCGCGCGTGTAACGTCATAGCTAGTAAAACACTACCCTCACCTGTGCAGTTTATTATAACTATTTTTATTACGGTATTTTGTAGCGTATTCATTATCCAAATATTATTTTGTATCACTGATCTAAAAGAATATTTAACGCTTATAAAAACTGAAGTTGTAGAGAATCTTTTAAATTGAATATTTTTTTGTTTTGCATTTATTATTTTATTTTTAATAGTGTCCACATATAGAGAATTCATAATATTGTTTTATTCATTGTCTAAGTATTATTAAATGTCACTGTGGGGTGCCAACTGAAAACCAAGGATGATTGTCTTACACAATAATTATATCTAATAGGTATGCTGAGTTAGCGACATTTTTGGTATTGCATGTCGGACAGAGCTAATGTTAGATACGTATTTTCTTTTTGTTTATTTTGTTGCATTTATCTTTTCTTTCTGCTGAAAAACAAAATTAAAAAGTGAAAATTAAAATGAATAAAGATTACTTACATACAATAAAGTTTCTCCTATGAAAAGATTACGTAGGTTTTTTAAATGTCTTGGTCCCTTTATCCTATCCGTTAAACTACAGACCCAATAATATGTCGTCTACTGTATAAAAAATAATTCATTCGACGCAGGAGCACCTTGTTCAAACAAATACACCTGATCAATGTTGTGTCTTGCACCTTGCTCCAAAATTCAACTGTCGGCGAGCAAAAGTTATGTAGCAGAAGGTAAAGTCGTTTCTGTACTTTCAACAACCACCTTAAACTGGACTATAAAAGCGAAATATTTTACGTACATATGCATATTTTGTAATCTTATAAATATTTTTTGGGAAATCAGAATATTTTTCGAAAAATACTTTTTTAAAATAATTTTGACTTTTATTCCCGTACCGTGCCATAAATGTTTGAGTTAAATTGCGAATTTCTCTCTTGATTTATTCATAGTCAAACCTCTAATAAAATAAGTTTTATTCAAAATGAAACTATAGAATAAATTAAACTACTGACTCGTGTTTGTGTTGTAATCGATACATGCATTTCGCTCATTTGCTTGAATATCTTGCTATCTCTTTCTATTTTTTGTGTACATAATAATTAGGCTTAAATTTAAAAAAAATATTGAAAATGGTAGTAAATTTTATGTTTTTGCATTTTGCGAAGTATTCAAATTATACTTGATATAATATTTAATTGGGTAAGTGTGAATTAGGAAGATGGTAGAAAAATTCCTCATAAAATTTAGAAATTTAAATTATAAGTTACATAAATAAAAACAATGCATTCCTTTAGCCGTTTTCTAAGTACCTATAATAAAATTGGATGCAATATTTATCATGCCCAAATTGTATGTGTATCAAAGTTGAATATTTTGTACGGAAATTGTAGAGAATCATATGTAATTAAAGCATCACTTCTCTTAGAATACATTTACTGTTCAAATCACAACAAACAGAATGAACATTCACATATTCAGCTGCATTTCTTATTAAATAGACTGAAATGTGACCACTTATTGGAATATTTTGAGAAAACAATCTGCAATTGTTTGATTGTAACACGCCTCGAGAATGTAGCTAATTTAATTTCATTTATTTAAAAATAAAAACTCCATAAGTCTTTGTCCGTTTGTACTTTGAATTGTTTCACCTCATTACGTGCACGAATATCACCCGCATTTTCTTCGATCACATAAAAAAATACAAAGCAAAGTCAACCGTAACGACGAAGATATAAGGTTATATTTAGATAAAGAAGTAGGTAGAAGACCTGGTTATGCATACTGGCTTCCGTCGAAGACTGCAACTACACAAAATTCAACTCAAAAGTTTGGGCTAGAAATTTCTGAATTGCCTGATTTTATATCTGCCCTGATTATGGGTAACATCACAAGCTATTTCATGCTTTATCGGTAGCAGGGTAAGGATCAAAATTGTGTGGATAATATACGTTTTCTAAGGTGTGAAAACACAAGCTGCCTGTTTGTTCCGACGTTGGGTGAATGCGACAATTTCGCTCATTGGAATACAGAAGTGGGACTAATGGTTGGCTATTTTTATGTTCCCAATTAAATCGTTTCCAGGTATCCTACCATACTTGGTAAGATATTTTTAAACAATAATATTTATTTTGGTATAATTACGTCATACTCACCTACTATATTTCATGTCTGTGACTTTAAATTTATCAGATAAAATATCTCTTATTATTTTTATTATGTTCTTATTTTTAATTTCATGTTTCCTTTATCTTATTTGGTGTCACCGACAAATTACTTCGGCGATAACCACACAACTATAACTTAATTAAAGTTGACACACTATTAAAAAATATCTGTCACACAATTTAATTAATTGAGAAGTTTCAGTAGATGTGTGTAACATTTGCATATACACAGCGTTCGCTATCGCAAAACAAAAACACGATTTTGAACTCGAGGCTCACATGAAATAAATCGAATAAAAAAATCGATTTTAAACGTTCGATCTGCGTCGGAGTGGGTGCAATTAAAGGGTTCCGAGAATCGATGCTCCGGGACTGCACGGAGTCGGCACGAATATAGTTACGGCACTCGTATGAGGGGAATAAAAATAATTGTTCCCAGAGATATAGGTAATGCACATTATGTGCGGCAGTAATATCATGCTAGGTAATAGTCGCCTTAAAAGGCAACTTCGTAAAATGTTATAAGTTTAATGATGTGGTTGTGTAAATAAGTCAGTGACAGCAAAGCTTCATATTTAAGTTATTTAAGTGGTATAGTGTTTTAGCAGCATTTTTTAAAGCAGGCTTCAATATCCCGTCGCAGTCGTAAAATGCGCTGGCCTAAATTTCTAACTTACTGCAAAAGCTAAGACCGTTGAAACTTGATTTTCCTCATGTTAACTATAAAAAATATCTAAGTAATAGATGGTGCTCAAATATATAGAACCTGTTATATATTTTTAATCATTTTACATCTTAATTTTTAGATACAAAAACAAATGATGAAACCTAATCCCGGTCTACAAATAATACGTGGGTTACAGAATGGTGCATCACTGATCTATCGATATTTTGTATGATTACCTATAGATTTATCATAACGATATCACATAATGTCATGTAAGTAGTAAGGAAAGCAAAAAAAAACAATTTTATGACTTGTATTAAAACAAAATTACCTTATCTTAACTATAAACACCCACTTAAAATCATAACAGCCAAAACGAAACCCAGTATCGATTATAATCGATATAGCATTACAAAACTTTATCGATAACAAAAGAGCTGAACAAGGTGTTTACGATTCCGATTCCGATCTCGAAAAACGTGCCACAACTGGCCACAAGACAAAATCCTTAGCGAATAAATTATATAGAGAGTCGGTTGGTCGTTGTCGGACCCTTAATTGGGCCATGTAGAGAACGACAGAAAAAACTTAACATTTGTTAGGTATTCCAAGAATTATACACTTGTTGGTCTCGTGGACGATGCCCGGTTTATTTACTGTCCGGTAATGAATAGTCTAAATAGATCTTTTGGTGAGATAGTACTTAGTTAGGCTTATTTACTTCGGAATATAATACAAGTATTTGGTAGAAAATTCTTTTGGTGTTGTTGACTTTTATTTTTAAATTACGTGTTAAGATTCCGTTAGTTGACTTTGGGGTAATTTTGTGTAGACTTAATAAATTTAACCATTAACAGAACACGTTTTTTTTTCATAAAAATGTTTAAATTATTTTACTGAGTGAAAATTGTGACATGCTATATGTTTCTTTGTGCGTAATTATTTCTATTTTTCTTTATAGATTTTAGTTATATCCATTAAATTGAAACCTCTCCTCTTGTGCTTTGCTCCCTCATTTTGTGCTTATCAGCTCTTTTTCCGTATTATATTCGACCATTAAAAAATAAAACCAAACAAATGACACTTGATTCTAAAACAAATCCATTTTAGAATAATATTCAAAATTTTGATCGTTTTTTGTTTTACAATAGACTTATAAAAGCTACATGTTAGTTTTAAAACAATATTTTGACAGACTTAAAAATGAAATATCCTGGAAACCTGGAACAGTAGTAGGTACGCATATTACTAATGAACGCCGGTGGCGACTGTTGTATAATCCCAGGGATTACATGGAGGATTGTACCATCGAGCACCATTGAAAGAGGATGCAGGATGCAGAATTAATTTATATCAACCTTTGGTGTACTGGTATTGATTGGTAATTTGCTATTGTAACGAAATTAACCTCAGTATAATATGCATTTATAAATATTATATAAATATATCCAGAAACCTAAACTTTCATAATGTTAATAATAGTTTTGAAGCAGCGGTAGCCTAATGGCTAGGGCGTCGGACTTGCGATCATATGGTTGCGGGTTCGAACCCATTACACTACCGACGTGAACCCACTCGTAACACAAGCATCTCAGCTTAGCACGAGGGGGGTTAACGCGATTACTAGTAATGTGCGACCCACATTACTAATAAACATTAAAAAAAATAATAATAATTATAGAATTGCTGAAACTGAGCCCTCCCTTTCTCCTAATGTTGCTGTGCCCGACAGGGTCCATATTGAGCTTTTACACATTTTCAAGGCTCTGCCTAAAAGCTATGCTTGAGAAAAACAGTTGAGTAAAACGTTAAATATCCTAACTAATGGTTTCAAACTTTAATTAATTATTGTTTTCTGAGGTTTACGCGAATATTAGACATTGAAATAAAACTACTTTAAACGGAATCTATCGCGGTCTATATTAAAATCAAAATAAACCGCGATAGAATCTGTTTAAAGTAGTTTTATTTTAATACATTAATTTTTATTCTAACAAATAATTAACTTTCCGACTTATTTGACTCTTTGATAGACAAAGAAAACGCGGTGTAAACAAAGTAAACAGGGTGTGAACACCGCCACACTTCCTGACTTCGAGTGGTACTGAGAATTACTAAACTCAGTAAATTTTTTCTCCCCACTCGGAAATCGAACCCGAGACCTCGTGCACGGCAATCGCCCTTGCGACCACTAGACCAACAAGGCAGAGAACAGAAAGGGCTGACTGCACTATTAGCATTGTAACTAGTTTCTAATTCGTCAACGACCATACTCATGCATTGCTTCTTTTAACTCAAAGGAGCAATGTCGTTAAAATTTTTATATTCCTCCTAACATTATCTTTAAAGGGAAGCAGATTTCTTTAAAAAATCACTTTGCAAACTCCTCGGCTAATTCCAGAGGTGAAACGACAGAGCGTGTCGCAGAAAATAAATTGTTTATTATTTTTTATGGGATTTTCATGAGAACGATCCTCGCAACCTCGTTATAGCTGCTAAGGTACAATCGTAAACAAAAAATGTACACAATTAGCTTTATTCCGCTAGACTGTACAACTTACAAAACTTCAACACTGTGACGTCATTTAGCCAATTTGTAGATAGCTTCATGCCGTATCGATTTGAAAATAGATAATGAGACTGAAGTTTGGTTTTAATACCTTTGTTACTGACTGTACTACTGATGTACTTTTTTGGCGTTTATTTTGAATTTATTTCGTGTTTTTTGAGTAATAACCTCGCTTTGTGCAAACTATGTTTTTACAAGGTGCAGGTATATTTGTTTATTATCTTTGTGTGTGAAGCGTGACTAATGAACGCTATTCAGAAAAATGTTTTGTTTATTCAAATGCATCTTTACTGCGGTTAATTCAGATGGTAAGTACTGTAAAGTAGGTATAATGGTTAAAAATGGCAAAGTCTAGAATAGTGAATACTGGCATTAAGTTTAAACTATAATGTAACTAACTAATAAAATATTTTTTCAAATCTTACGATCACGACGTGGTTGGACAAAAAACTAACAACCAATCACAATTTTGGACAGCCTTTCACAACCAAGGAGAAAAGATTTATTAAATGTATCGTTAAAATATTGATATATTTCTTCTATCTATCTATACTAAAATAATAAAATAAAGATTCTTATTCTTCTTCTTATAACAATTATTTGACGGCTATAAGTAAAGTAGTAAAGTGTACGTAAAAGTATCGAGCAAAAAATACCAAATACTTTTCTGTAAAAAAATAAAAAAACATTTTCGCTCTAATATAGCGTCGCAACGCCGCTAAACCACAGCGTCGCGACGCTTCTCTTTAAGCTTTGGCATCGCGACGCCGCGCCGCTCTACCATGGCACTATAATATCGGCCTATAAATAAATAATAATATAATAGTGTGTGTACTTTCAAAGTTATAAATACTTTCTTAATTATTCTAAAACACCATTGACAAACATCGCGAGGAAACCTGGATTCCAAAACTGCAACCTGGAAAGAGCATTCTAGTCAATGCTCGTTTTTCTCTACAAGGGAAGAAGCCTACCCAGCAGTGGGATATTTATAAGCCGGTAAAGAAAAAAGTAGGTGTAGGTATTACAACGCATAGGTCACACACTCAGCTTGTCAAATATACGTAAAAACTTGTTTTTATTTCGATTCGAATAGATATTTTAGTAATTAACAGTTGCTTATTATTAGCCAATTAGCGTCATCGGTTAACTAGGACCTAATGACATGTTATTACTCATACGATAATTAATATTGATATTTGAACTTGCGATAAAGGCGCCATCTTTTTCTGTTAGCTGCCATGTCTAAAAAATTTAAAATGCTGTAAACATATGGAAAATTTTAACATTCCTTATGATGTTAATTATAATTTAATTCCAAATGCCGTTTGTAAAATTATTATATTTAGAAAAAAAGGTTTTTGTTTCAGAAGGCAGACTTTCTTACTTAATTAAGTAACTGTTGCACTCAACGCCGAATACTGAAACGACATTTAGTTTGAAGCCGCCGTTAAGTCTCATACTGTCACTGTCACTTTTAAGTAAAGTAATGATAGATAGACATTTAAGAATTTAGGCTTAGAGAAGTAAATTGTTACTCTAAGGATTTATAATTATCGCTTATAACATCGATTAAAGGATTCCATAGTATCGATTTATTGTATTTGAGTTAGAATATAACACTCCTTAAGGGCTTACATTCTACAAAATATGTGATTAGATAGAAGTCCAACCCAGTAAAACCTACGTAATTTTTTTACCAAACTAACTTTAATTTCCCACACATTTAAGGTAATTGACATCAAACAAGTCTTCACCTTCAACAGCATCTCAACTCAGAGCGTCAACTTAGCCGGCTGGTTGGAACACAAAGGCTTACCCAACATTACCTATCGTGCCTTTCATAATACGCTCGCATTTTCCACTTTTCTACAGATTTCCCGAGGTGAAATCGCTAAGCGCTGCCTTGATGTTTGAGGATGAGAAATGAGCGGAAGGGGGAAGTGAAGGGGGGATGTATTGTAAACACAATTACCACCCTGTGCCGCCGAGGGCAACAAATGGAGGCTAAACGACCCATTCGCCTGTGATTTGTTAGCAATATGCTTGAGATTTGGAACAGAAATGCCTTTAAAATTCGTTTTGCGTACGTTTCGTATGTATTTTTGCTGGCTCCATCTCTAGTATCACAGTTCATTTAGATTGTTATATTGCATGAATTGTGTGGGATAGTTTATATTAACGAGTGCTGCGTAGTAACAAATAGTTAGAAAAATACGGTTGCAAATTGTGTTTTTATATATTCAGAAGTTTGGTTGATATAGGTATTATGTAGTACATCATATTATACGACGACAGGTGTTGCGATAAAATCATATAAGTACATTATACATACATTTAGGTAACGAAACGATTATAATAATGACTTACTTATTATATTAAGAAGTTTAGGTACTTTAAGATGCACAAATTAAATGTTTATTTAAAAGTTTAAAGAGGTGATATAAGTAGGTAGTTCTAAAAAGTATTTTTACATATTAATCCCTAGGCGCTTGTAATAGTTAGTTCATTACTTACTGAAATAATTTAGGAGTATTTAATAATACTCGTTGAGCTATTGTCTCAAATAAACTTGTTAAATTAAACCTTTACTGAATAAAAAAAAAGATGTGTCTACCAAATCTGGCTCATTCTAATAAGAAAAATATTCGGTCCGTTTATACTTATTAAGTTATCAAATATTTAACACTTTTTTAAGAGAATGAGCTCAATGCAAGTTAACACTATAATATTTTGTAATTAAAAAGGTGTACATAATTGCTTTAATAAACTTATATATTCAAACTTGTAAGAAGTGTTTATTCCATCAGACAGTAATTTCGATAAAAACTTGATACTTACTTACCTATCTAATATATAGAAAAAAGGTACTTTTTTATTGCTTGCTACAACTGCCTCAAAGCCCTGGAATTAGAAATCCACAAAAAAAACTTTAAATACTTGCTATCGAACCTATTATGTAAAAAAATGGTTTCAGATTTCCGACTTACTACAACTTCATAGCAGGCACCAGTCAGAACCAACCTGAAATAAAAGATCTTCCGAACTCAAAATGTTAAAGTGCGATTTAAGATCACAACAAAGGCTTATACGTAGAACCATCGTTGAACATACTGAACACAAGTCTCGTTAATCCCTTACGGTTATAACAAGGCGTGCGCTAAAGGGCGGAGTCCCGCGCCTCTCCCGCCGTCCGCATAAACAACTCAAGTTACAACATTTAATTATCGCTGTTTATTAAACCAGACTCACCTCGCGATATGAATCATTGTTAAATGATAACACCGGTGTGGATGAAAGAAATTATCATTCACACCTACCGAAGATTGGATGTGGCTGGAACATGGACGAGGTTTGGGTTTGAAGTTGTTAGTCATACTAACTCGGACGTACATGTTTCCCGCTGTGTTCATCTGTAAATACCCAACCTCTTGAGCACCTAAAGAACGGTATTAGAAGTTATTTATCGATAAATTTTCTGAAAAAGTTTCGTAATTTCAATACAACAGATTTGAAAATCGTTGCTTGTGTTGTCCAGCGTTATTCTGAACGTTTTTATTTTCATGAATTTCCAACGTTATGAAGACGTTTAAAGCCACGTGTGTGCAATTAAACACAGAAATTCAAGGGAAAAGTAGGTACTTACTTATGACATACCTAGTAGCTGACAAAAAATGTCTTAGCTGCTAATACCATTCTTGGCTAAAACTGTTAATTGAACTACAACGCCTGCTAAGCACCTACAAGAATATCTGCTTAACGATTTACTCGAATATTACTTTAAAGTTAACAGTGATTTTTGGTACAGTCACGAGCATAAATATGTTACACATAGCGAAATTGTAAAACTTATTTTGCGAGAAGTTTATGTAGAAACTCAAAAATATATACATGATTTGAGAATTGTTATAATTTTATGTTGTTAAATGATTAAAAGTTGAATTGATGGTGAGTTCCTGTTAAATTATTGTGTATACATAATGCTCGTGACTATACAGCTACAATACAAATGTGCGAGATGTAAATAAATAACTAGATCTACAGAAACTTTTGAATAAAATACGAATTAGCATAACTTTATTTCTTTCTCAACTGATCCCTTCTCTTTCCCTAAATGGGTAGATTTCCAAACCATATTGTCGTAATGAATCACGTGAAACTTAATACAGTAATTGATGAACTATTCGTAACTGTGTGTAGAGATCACAGGGTTAAGACATTTGTTTTCGTATAGACTTGGCTTTTTGTCCTTTCTAAACAGATTGTAATATAATGCTTCAACTTAAGTTTTAGATTTTGTACCGTTCTAATAAAGTTGTTTATGTGGTAACCTGAAACACTGGCTTTGCAAAAAGTGTCATGTAAATGTGAAAAAAAAAGAATCATATTGTATGAGCAGTTAATCAAAAGCTGCAAGTTTAATAAAAAAATAAGAAGACGAACTCTAATTATATTAAGAAGTGTCATGATCATATTTAGGGCATGTACCAAATAATGTACCATATATTGTTGTCCTATATCTAACGAATTGAATATGAAAATTTTAAGATCACAACAAAACAAGAAAGATAATGCGTAACTCATAGGTACATAATCACAGCAAACATTGTCTTTTTCAAATAGTTGGCAGGCAGGAGTGAAAGGCTATTTTCTCATCCAATAGATTCTGCTACGATTTGAATAGAGTTAGTTTATGTATTGTAATGCCTTACAGAGATTAATTAGATCGTAGTCAAACGCGTATACGAACAAATGTATTCGGAGTGCTAACTTTACTATGATTTACGATATTTCCCCAAGAGGCTTGTAGATGTAATTTAACAGCTTTCTATTGTTACTATAAATTTCACACGCCCCTAACTTATTCTTGCACTTATATTTATGACGAAACTTATATATAAAACTTTGATATTTATGTTCTAAGACGTAATAAGCATGTATCCATATCGAGCAATTTCAAGACAAATATCCTCCATTGCTCAAACGCTTGTGATAAAAAGCAAATCAGGTATCGACTCATATTTAAGGATGGGTTCCACTGGCTGAACGTACGAATCGTGAACTTTCTATTAGTAGCACTAATTTGGCTATTTAAAACATTAACAGATTCCAATAAGTTTATTAAGAAGTTAACGTTCTTTGATCGAAAAATTCCGATTTTTTTTAGGATAATCGTAATTTTAAAATTGATAAGCATATCGAAGTAACACTAGTAGTTAAAGGTTTTAGGTTATCACGTAGAACAATCTTTACTCACTCTGAAATATCATGATTAATAAGTAGGTAAGTATAGCTATTATGCTATCGTGATCAATGGCTTACGAATCTTCTATTTAATTTTGTGCTTAAATAATAAAAAGTATTGCATCAAAAAGATAAGTACCGCGAAAAGCCTGAATTTCCACCTAAAGAAAACCGTTCAGCCAGTGGAACATCACGAACAAAAGTGCGCAAAACAGAGCATGCGCCGGCGGCGGAGGTTCGGACGGGCCATTTATCGCACGCGTTCACCCCGCGCACGCCCCCGCCCGCGGCGCCCGCACGACCACCACGCCCCGCCAGGAGCGGACCTGGACAGCACTTGGAACTTACTTGTCACGTAGATACTGAAAGAAGTATATACGCAACATGACCTTTGTCAGAAAGGAGTCAAAAAGTCTGATAGTAACAGGGAGCGGCGACGGCTGGCGCAGCGATGGGCTCCGCCACTCACGCAGGACTTGCTTGCTTGACGCCTTATTATAATAATCACTGTCTTCAATTTGGAATAATAATTTGTTTTATACGTTTGATTTTAGTACGAGTTTATGCTGGAGCACATTTGCACGAAGTGTATCCTGTAAGAAAAATGATCAAGTTAGTTATAGGGTCAAGAACTTATTGGCATAAATTGGAGCAAACTTTTGACTGCAAACTATTGTAAGAATGGAAAATCAATTTTGATGAAAGTTGATCATGAGACTTCTGAATTTTTCATAGCCCAACTAACTAAACCCACCTGTCAGATTTTTGGAAACGTGATGAATATGACTCAATATGCATAATTGATATACTGCAAATGTGAAGTGGTAAAAGAGGAGGAACTTAGGAACTAGGCGGTAAGAAAATCCTTTTAGCCTTACTCAAGGCCTTGTAAGTCTAAATAAATTTTCACCGAATATAAAGGTGCTGCGTTTTAGTTACACCAATACATTTTGATTTATTAATAAACTTCTTTCTTACATCACTTTCTTGTTAAAAAATTACAAACCATTAACTTAAATATAATTGTGTTTCTCACTACGGCCCTGCGCACGCGCCCCAGTCCGAGGGCGAGAAATACCGCGCGATCTGTTGCAAGCGCCGCGCCGCCGTTATAATGAGCCCTTATTTATTGGACAATCCCACTATTAATCACATCCGACATGGTAGAACATTTTCATAAAAAACCTACGAATGCTGTTTCTGTATCGTATGAATACTAATTCAGTTTTTATGTATTATTTAATAATGATAAGATAATTTTTTTTTTTGCATGAACTTTTTAACATTTTTATTGTTATTTTATATAATAATATGGTACATAATAGAGCTGTCCATTCTACCTGTTACGATAGCCAGGCTGTTAGAGCTGCCACGCGCTCGCCGCATCAGGGATGCTATTCGAGACCTCATGACCCCATAAAAATCATATTATTATTTAAGGTGTAAAAACTTTCACTAACATTTCGT
Source organism: Plusia festucae (assembly GCA_950381575.1). Lineage (NCBI taxonomy): Eukaryota > Metazoa > Arthropoda > Insecta > Lepidoptera > Noctuidae > Plusia > Plusia festucae. Next base: position 5,557,408 of record OX494435.1, on the reverse strand, counting down.
AAATAGACAGTATTACGAACCTACATCTTACCCTAGTTCTAGGGAATAAATCAAATTTAGCAGAGGTTTCAAAAATAATTAAATTTATTTACGCATATCAATTATACTTTGGTTACAATGATAGAACGAACCTGCATTGCCGTCAATAAGTTGGTGAGGTTACAAGGATGTGGCCAAACTTACTCCAAACACCATTTTGAATCCCCACAGTTAGCCCTTACCTATAAGTATTTGATACTTTTACACCCAATATCTTGCTATTATCTAATTGGCTTGGCATAGCGCGTGCGCAGTGTGCACATAACACGAGGGTGCGAAATACCGAGCGATCTATTGCGAAAGCCGCTTTCATAATTAGTGTTGAATAGGTACAAGAATTCCAGTAGGTACTAATTGTTTGAAAAAACTGTATTTATTATATAACAATGTGAAGAATTAATTGTGAAGCTAATATACCAATACATGGATTAAAAAGAAACGTATACGTAGGTATGTTCTACATTTCATTTTACGTTGTTTGATTTTTAGTTTTGAAATTATGTAAGTAACTGATACAATATAAAATTAATAATAATTAATTTATAATAATTTATATTTAAAATTATTATTAATAATTATTTTAAAAAGTTCAACAATCAATCAAATCTACCTATCACAGTCCACTGCTGGACACAGGGCTCTCCCAAGTTGCACAACACCCGGTCCTCCGCCTTTTACAGTGGGACTATCGGGAACTGGGGGCCGTGTGTTATGGTGTGCAATCATGGGGTTTGTTGCCCTAGCCACCACGGTGGGCAAGCGGGTTGGAGACCGCAGTTTTGTATTGGTTCTATAGGAAAACGCTACTACCTCTCCTTGTTTCTATATCCCTTAGTCACCTCTAAAGGCGCCCATGGGTAGAAAGGTTTTAATTCTAACCGCAATCCCACACCAGTTTAAAGTGTTATAAATAATAATGAAATTAAACTATACATTTTTAATTCATATTCAAAATGTAAATTTTGACGAATGAATGCGGTTTATATCAATCAGAATAATATTCATAATGATTCGTTCGTTTTATTTCAATGCTGCCGATTATCATCTTCTTTTTCTAGTTCCAGAACAGAGACTTTAATTCATTTTAACACCTAATAAGTAGAGTTGGCGCTAATTATAACTAACTGTTGGAAGTTAGTCATATAAGGAAACTCACTCAGACTTTACGACACCCATGAGAACTGCGATTTAACGCAATTACACCATGAAAGGAGGATTATGTAGACCAATTATGTAGATAGGTAGATGAAAAAAGACCCAAAATAATAATTTAACAGACCCATGACGATTTGCTTTTATTTCGTTACCATCAATTTGAGTCTTCGACAGAAACCATCGATAGGTAGAGGTCACCTTGAAAGTCTGTGTTTTGATGTACTCTCGTATTTTAAAGCATTTTCATTATTTAGGTATATTTCGGTGGCAATTTTATTGAAAGCTCGTAAAAAATCATCGAAATTAGGAAAACTAAAAAGTCAATTTTGAAGGTAAGCTGAAATTCAAATTTTAATACCTATACAATTTCAACTTCCTTGAATTCCGAAAAAGTATACGCAATGTATAAAATACAATTAAGCCAGACTATGTGCAGTAAAAAAAAAATTAGAACTCATTACAAATTGAATGATGAAAAACAAGTGAACATTTGTGTTTCATCGCTCTCCTTGTGATCAGTTTCTTACCAACGTGTACCGTGTTATAGTCCTCAAGACCACCGCCCACAACGTATAGTAGGCAGTAACAAGCCCCACTATCGATTATCACACAACCATTAAATTTGAATTATGACTTATTAACATCAACGCAACGCCTGACAGCTGCTTAAGAAAATTAATCTTCTCAAATGAAAAATTATGAAATTACTATCCTCCTTACTTGGATGTCCATTATTTTCGTATCTTTCATAAACGGTTTTGGGATCACGTGCTGATGGTTGTATAAAATATGTAAGTATGTAATATTAGGGTACAAAATTAACAAGAACCGACAACCCTGTAGCAATTATATTATGTGTTGTTGAAAGATGAAAATTAAAAAGATTTTTTTTCCTCCTTTTGGTTACCTAGGCAATCGCTCCTTGCGTGGTTTCTTTATGTTTTTGCGTTTTGATACCTTGCCAACCCCTCAATTGATTCTTCACATCTTTATATCTACGCGAATCGTCTGTGCTACGAATACAACACCCGGACTCTAATAGCAAATTCTTTAAAAAGTCAATTTATTTGTGTAATAAATAATTGCAAAATAACTATAAAAAATAATTATTTTCATTCGTCCGTGATTAATATTTAGTTCAGTAAAGCTATAGTTTATCTAATTATATTTATGACAATCACTTCCCTTCACATCACACTCTTAGAGTCTTAGCAACTAATAAGCATATACGCGGATATACAAAAGTCATACGACTAGAACGGGTAATAACAAAATGAATTAAAAAAAAAATAACCATTTAAAATGAATAAAGAAGAAAAAGTTATAAAATTGTAATAATATACTGTGATATCATTCACCACTAAAGTCGACCTCATGCTACTTTTGAGTCTTGCTAGACTTTTAATTAAATGGTTGCTAATCTTCTATGGAATGTTCAATAATTCTAATAAATTAATTTTAAAAATACCAACAAGTACATTTAAGTGTCAGAATATACAACATAGTCGAAGAAATAGTCGAAGAAAACGTTAGAAATTAACCTAAGCCTTTCAGAATACCGATTCTGAAAATTATATTTCAATGTCGATACAAATTGACCACATCAATACGACCCACAAAAACTAAAAAGGATTACATACATATTAAATTGAGTCAATTAATACTGACTGGAATAACCGTATAACAAACGTTACTATATTAATACTAAATACATGGATGTAACATCATGATTAAATGATGATAAGATAGAAAGTAAAACTGATGAACATTTTTTGAATGAACCAATGAACATAGCAAGCAAAATATTTGGACGCATTGACCTCTACTCGAAATTTGATTTATTTTTTACTAGAATATGCTTTTCCTATTGCACTTCTGTAAAAAGTAATCATGAACAGTAGCATAAAAATATGTGAATGTTTGGTCTAAGACCATGTCCGTCTATTAGATTTACCTTCAGGTATGGGATTAACAAACTTACCTACCTATAGATATTGAGCTTCCTAGACAAACAGGATATTACTTTAGCTAAGTAGCAGTAAATCTATCCCAAAACTAAATGACATCATTCAAAACGGTTCCGTATACGTCACATAATATATTCAACTAGCTCAGATCCCCAAATGTTCACAGCACGGCACCGGTATAAGATGATAGGCCACACCATGAGTCAGCGACGTATATTCTTATGTCTGTAGATCCCGCTCCGTACATACTAATTCGTAAGGTATGGGGCATTCAACTCTTTGTTTTTTGCCGATGACACATTACAATCAGAAACTTGTAAGTAGGCTAGGCATAAAACAAAACGGATGTACGTATTAGGTTTGTTTTTGTCATTCAAATTGCTCTATAAATAAGACTAGGTCCAGATATAGGTAAGGTAGATACGAAGGTAACTGGCGTACAATCAAGAAGTAGGAAATAGTAAATAGAAAAAAGTTTGTAAGTATTGTGTAAGAAAACAATAACAGTACTCCTTGAATTGAATTGATACCTATTTCAGGAAGAGACAAAAATAGTTTCATAAAACACAACTCTTTACGACACAACTTTTACAATACCTAACTATAACCAGGTACATTGTAATGACTGTAACAATATGCAAATATGAATGAGTTTACTTGACTCAAACAATGCCAGCCATAATTTATATATAAATTAAGTAGAACTTAAAAAAAGAACATACAAGGACAAAACAAGACAACAGCTGCCACATCAAATCGAAACGATATTAACCCTCACTAAACGTTCCCACAGGCGAACAGTCACAACAACAAACATAAACGCAATATCCATTCACAAAACCTATTATGTTAATTTAAAACACATCAGAGTTTTGATAACATCGGCTCGTTCACACCACACCTCCCAAAACAATAGTTAATAAGATGATTTATATCGATCTGAGATAGGCGTTCGACACGTCTCGACATCGCCTTAGCGTAATCTCTCGTTCGATCGAGTGCTATATCGTCCGGTACAGATGTTTGCGGCGCCCGGTCATGAGTGTACTCTGTACTGCTGCATATAGGTGAAAGGTTAAGGATGCCATCGCTTATGACCCTTATTCCTGTAGACTTAGCAACTAAGTTCGCTGAGAGCTATGGCTGATGAATTAGTGGATATTGGGAGCTGAAAGTAAGTAGTAAGTTACTATATTTAGGAAAACAAGGTAGATTATGTACTGGCCACTATCTGAAAGCTGAATTCGCTGAATCCGATTGGAAGCCGACCCCAACATAGCTTAAGAAAACGCTAGACAAAAAAAGTTTACCGAATCCATTATGCCTTAAGGTGAAGAACCTTTAGATATATTTATAGACATAGTTACAATTAAAGAATGAAATGGGATTAAACTACATTTCGATTTTGTTCTCATTGTCCAAAATGTTTTATTGATCACCATACAATTGACGCCACACACGAAAATGGAATCTCAATTATACTAATTTAATTACTAAAAAACTCAATACATGATCTGTTAATACTGATAAAGACTTGATGTACAAAACGAAAAAGCGCGAACAAAATTCAAAGGTGGTATAACGTCTGCGTGATACCAAAGAGTATACCACTCCTTCTTGTTCAGGTGTCAACGACTTATAAGGTATCAAATGAGCAAAATAATATAGGTATTTAGAAAATAAAAATTATCCGTTTTTAAGAATGAGGTAGGTCACGAAATCTATGTTTTTAAAACAGGATTAATTTTGTCAAGATTGGATGAAAAGTTATTGCCGTTTATTCCTTAGAAGTTCAAAATTTTTGGCAATTATAATCTACTGTCGCCACTCTTGTATATTTTCATATACATACTTCGCGTGATGGGTAAACAGGAAAATGTTTCAAAATGTACTTGAATAGTAATTGCAATGGATTTGACAAATGCGTCACATGGTCATGGAAATCCCCGACTGCTTTCTATAACATTGCTACTTCCATGAAAAGTATTGTTCATTGTACCCGCGAGTCATTCTCATTTCAATATAAAAGTGCGTAAGATTTAAAATTAAATATTCTATCCAATGCAATTTTTGCGGCTTTAACTACCAAGAGTATTTAAAATGATCATTTTATATTCGTTACAATCAGAAGTAATTATGAACTAAATTAGTACATTAGAGCCGACTGGACGATACTTTCTGTGTTTTGTTGATAGATATTAGGGCAATAACATTATAAAATGTCTTATAGTAGGAGCTTAAAAACTCTTTTTGTCTGCGACAAAGTACCTTAGTCCAAAATGAAGGGTTAAAATATTTTCATAATTTAAAAGACTATTGGCTCAGCGGTTTGACCTAAGAGTAGTAAAAAGAGACCAATTAATTCGTATGCATCTATTACTATTTCTTGATTGGCGTCTGAACAATACGTGACTAATATCAAAGATGCGATATTTTGCAGAAACGACAATACACCATCCGAGTCAGCTCGATTGACGTTACCGCCCAGAATGGGGCAATTAATTTGGTAAGAGTTGGTTATTTGCCGTGGGCCGACAGCATGACACGGTGGTTTCGTTCGCCCTCTATACGGGTAACTTATTATAAAATAATGAAAGGCGAACCGCCCGCTGAGATCTACAATTGCCCTGCTTAACCGCCTCACCACCGGCCGTTTAGCTATTTTAATTTTTAGTTTGTCTATTAACGGTGTATTTCGTAAGACGGTATCGGAAAGCAATCATAGGTTTCTGCGCTTCAAGTCCGCCTACACTGACGGCTGACCGTTTGTTACGATATTAATTTAATTTGAAACCCGTATGTAGACACTCCTCGGTGTTTGATTGCTCTCTTGTTCTCAGATTCATTATGTGATGTAAAACAGCTCCTCCCATCATTGTTACACGGAACTAGTGATACGTTCTATCGCCATAGAGCCATGTTCCTGCCAATCGGTACCTATTGGGAGTCAGTATTCAATGAATGCAATCACATCATTAATAGGGAATCACATACTGCCCATGATCTTCTTTTCAATTTGATTACCGTTTAAGAAAATAACGTCTCTTCATATGACAACGGTCATTTAATAATGCGATAAGGAATCTAGCAACTCTTGTGATCATAGGATGTAAAAAATACGTTCAAAGTTCAATTCACTTCATTCTTTCTTTTTGTGATGACGGAAATATGAGGTATAGTATCAACTAATAATTTTGAACATTGCCAGTCTAATCTTTTATTAAGATCACGTACTAGGCCTAGTTAGTAGCAGACGGCTTGAGACTAAGTTTTATGCAAATTCTATCCTGTTGCGTAAGTACCTACCCATTTAAATTCGTGCTGTGTTTTTTAAGTATACTCATAAAAGGAAACTGGCAATGTGAAACTATAGTCGCTGTTCCGTCTTCAAGAACTCAAAATTGATGTTCAAGGTTAAGGACGAGACCATCTATACTTTTATAGACAGACCTATGTTTAGCTATAGACATTTCGTAGTAATTTACTCCCTAACTAGTCAAAAACTCAACTGAAATTATTATCTATATTATAAAGTAATAAATAAATATAAAAAACGATATACTAACATTATAAAGCATTAAGCAGAATTAGTTTGTTTATTTGTTTGAACGCGCTAATCGTAGGAACTATAAAGCCAATTTAAAAAATTCTTTCAGTGTTAGGTAGCCCATTTATTGAGGAAGGCTATTTGTTGCCGCTCACGCGTGTATTCGAAAATAAAATGTATGTACTTAAAAATAATTATAAGCTATATTAATCAAATAGGCAATCAGCACAGGAATCTGGAAAGCAACAAAGTTAGTCTCCAACATTTTAGGTTTCAGCACATGTTTTTCAGAGGTAGGTACTTAAACAAAATCAGCCAACACTACCTGAAAAGCTAGTATAAATTAAAACAATGAAAACTAAATAAAAACATTTCCCCAGAAAGTTTAATTTCGCGAGTGTGACACGCAAGCGCGGCGAGGTGCGACCGCGGCGGCTGCGCCTGCGATGGCATGTGGTCAGCCGTTGTTACCACATTACAGGTAAATGTAGAAGTTACACTCAATACAATACCCTAAACATACTTACGTGAAAAGCTCTGCTTCATAGAATGTTAGGGGTCGTTCTCAAAAAAGTGGCACCGATCGATTTAATTTATCAATTTTTAAAAATGTTTCAAATATTGAGTTTTTTTTACAGAAATCTATTGGCAGCGTTTGTATTAGGTTGAATTGATGAAAGGGAAGCAGATTTACAGAAAATTGAATGAGATACAGCCTTTCAAAAATATGGCTTCACAGGTTAAAGAAACATTGTACAGGTTTATGAGAAAACATTACCAAATTATAGAGAAAGAAACAAAAAAACAGTGTAATCATGCAAAATCAATGTTTATTATTTAATTAACTGCAAACAATAACAGTTCTGATGGAAAATAACAGCTTCTATAACGAAAAAAAAAAACAAAAAATTAAAAAGGAAAACCTTCATCTTAAAATCTAATTAATGAACTTTTAATCAGTCTGTAACAATCAGCTGACAATATGTAATAGCAATATACTTACTATATTGCTATTACATATTGTCAGCTTCTAAATTATAATAATAACTAAAATTATATTAATTAAAATTATAATAATAAATAGATGAAAACCCGGCTCCGCTCGGTTGAAATGTGACTTGTTGAATACACAATGTAGGTGAATATTAAAGGTAAGCAAGCCATAGATTCGTATACTTACGAGTAGCTTCGTTCATTGTGTTTAATAAATATAGTAAATGAAAACTGTAATAGTTTTAACACAAATAATTTTTATTTTTTACACACAAATAATATTAATATTTTCGCGAAACGAACGACTGAAGAAAAGTTTTAAGTTTTGTTATGATTCACTCAATGTTTCCAGCAAGACGTTTCGTTTAACACAGTCAAATGAGTCGCAGTTCTTTGTGATGGATACTTCTTTGGCGCGACGCACGCGACGTGTTGATTGGCGTATATAAGAGCTAGTATATAACGGAACGTGAAAAAGCGAAATAAATATTCTTGAACTATTATTTCAAACGCGTTCCGAAACGATTCTGGTCCCAACTATCATGCAACTGTCATACGCCTTGTCAGCACTGTAATCACTTCAAGGAGGCTGTATGATAATAAACTCCTTGAATCACTTTGAGCAGAATTATCTGTCACGGAACGCGGCCTTATTAACTACCCAAGATGGCGACTGCGGTTTGTTTGTCAGAGTTGTCAGTGCCATTAGAATTTAACGAAATTCTCCATAATCCGAATTTTGCGGATATATGTTGTCGACTCGAAATCAATATTTTTTTATGTTTTGTTATTCATATAAGGTTTCGATCGAGTCTACCGTACCCCTGAACGAAATTATTAATATAGATATTTTGGATCTTGTATGAATAGAGTTCCTAAGCCAATCACACAAAAATAATCAATCACATAATAATCGTAATAAATGATTATGATTATGATTATGAATTTGAAATGAATTCAACGAGGCGATTAATCGCAGGCCCTTTATCTAATATATTTTCCAAGAAGTACTTCTTTGGAGTTCCGGAGGTAATTCTATTTCAGACAGAGCTGAAAATGGTGTAGATCTATTAGAACACTTACTACTTCTTCTTCTTCTGTCTAGCACTCTAGTCTTATCCCAAGCCATGTTGACTTCGGCTGCCAGACTTACAAAATAGGTCATAACCGTAACCATAATCCTACTTCCTACTAATATTATAAATGAGAAAGTGTGAACGTTTGAATGTTTAGATGTTTGGATGTTTGTAACTCAATCACGCAAAAACGGCTGATCGGATTTGGATGAAATTTGGCATGCAAGTAGTCTTTGACATGGAAAAGAATATAAGCTACCTTTTATCCCGATTCCTTAATTAGTTCCCGAGGGAAAATTGAAAATTGTTTACGAGCAAAGCTCTGGGCAGACAGCTTTGAAATTTTGTATTTTTCTCTATTACAGCGCAACACGGGTGAACATGTTATTCTATATTTTATTACTTTCACATTTTTCATTTCTTTTTGGACCCAATTCTGAAGTCCATGTATACGAAGTCGCGGGTAGAAGTTATAAATGAATAAATAGCTAAAAGGTATCCAAATAGCAATATAAATAACCTAATTTAACTTTTTTACTGTTAACGTAAACATGCAGTAGATATACTAAGTATTTCAGACCTAATTATTTCGATTATTCTTAAAAAAAATGCATTTGACAAAAAATATATAGGTAAAATATCTTTAACCTGTTAACAATCTCTTTAACCTGTGCATTTTCAACAGGGTAAAGAGAGTCTGGTTAATGAAAAAACCTAAGTAAACATTCAATAACAACAAAACGGTTAGGCTGTTTAAAATATAATTTACAGAATCATATATAGTTACCTATTGACACATTTTAAGACAAAACATAACGAAGCAGTTTACACACAAACAAAAAAAAATAGGTCAGGTTGTAGACAACATACCCGCTACAAAATCCGATTGTGATATCTCGATGTAATTCCTAAGAAAACTGCGCAATATTCATCGCATCTTTCGTTGACAGTGGTTAGCCAGATAGTGTCGGCTCAATTTGCACGGGGGTGAGGTGTTGCAAACATAATAGTGATCGGGTAATGGACGGTAGTGTGCAACGGCAAATTGTGGAGAAAAATTCTCTGGACACAATTTAAACACGGATATCTTTAAAACTATTAACATTCAGAGCTTATAGTTTAAATCACCTTATAACAATGATATAAAGAACTGTATTTGATTTTATTTGAACGCTTATTTATAGTATTTATTTTTTTATTTCACCTCAAAGTCAGACATATCGTGTTTGGACACGACAAGTTACTGAGAAAACGACATTACAATATTATTTTTTATTAACTGTATGATATTAAACTTCTTAATTTTACTCGGCCTCCACGTAAAAAGTCTCTTTTTGTATATTAATGTGAAGAAATATATAAGTCACCTTAAAAAAAATACACTTATAGTCTAAAAACGGCCCGACAGGTTACGGTGCCACTTTTTTGAGAACGACCCTTAGATAATCACATCATGCGTGGAACGTTTGGAACATTAGGTGTGATATTATTATTGTTTTTATGCTTACTATACATATTATTAAACAGACGTCAATTATAGCAAGCAGTTAAAAATTGAAATTCAGCAAGTGTTTTTATTATAACATGTGGTTTAAAAACTTACCTCTTAATGTTATTAATTTTTGCAGTGAAAAGAAATAAACAGACAGTTAGTGACACAACTGTTTTAGCAAAGAACAAGTGGATCTTCGGTCCTTATTGTATAGTGTCGCGCAGACGCAGTTCGTATCGCGGCATCTTCACGCAGCGTGCGCAGTGCGTGCGGACCCCTTCCACCGGCTGAGTTTATTACTTACCACTGCTTAATAACCAATTGCTGATTTTTAATTTAGGGTAGGTAATATAAAAATAATTAACGAAAATAAAGGTGTTATTGGTTTAGGGTGTCTATTAATTTGGCTATAACTTATATTTTATATGCATGTGTAGTAATAGAATAATTGGAAATATATCACCTTAATTAGAAAACACCATTAGTCAATCAGTGCAATGATCAATGAAATAAGCAGTACTTAGATACCTTTGTACACCTCCATCTAAATGTTGTAGGTACATTATAATACAAATTATATATCTTTGTTAAATACGTATTCAATACAAGAGGAAAATTCATATTACTGTCCAATAAAATAACTGTATTTTTTCATTTGTACAACAATCAAGTATCAAAATATTTTAAGGTAAAATTATAAGCAACAAATTTAGAATTCATTTTGTTTACACGAGTGTTCGAATCCGAGAGTCTTAAATTCGCTGCAAAGAAGTACCAACAAGTTTCCACGACAGTCCCAACTACTCCCAGAAAGCAGACAATATTACATGCACAAAACAAATTACAACGGAGCATTTCTGTCGAGAAACAAATCCACAAATCACAAGCGAACGTGCGGCTAACATGAACTTTAATCAATGAAGTTATGTCGGCGTCTTTACGGTTAAACTAACCGAACATTCAGAGGTACGGAGAATGGATATGGTATGGTTGAACACACTTCAAACTAGAATCACTATTGAAGGTTTGAAGTTTGTAAGATTGCTTAACAATATAAGGAGAAATCATTTTCATTATATCTACCGTTTGCGAAGCGGCCAGCTTTGACGTAACGCTGCGTAGATGAGAAATTTTAAATAGAAAATGTTATGTTCGTTTTGATTAATTTAATGCACACACGCAGTAAGATAATAATTTTATAAGTAGAATATATTTATATTTTCTTTGTGAAATTCACTTTGGTATGTAGCAATTTCTTACGTTTGTCTTCCTAGATCTTATGATGTAGACATATTTTGTAGGGGAGTAAAGTTCTGCAGCTTTTCAGAAAGCTTTTGAATATCACATTTTTAAACGCAAAACAGGCGCAAAGAATAGACGTCGATTTGCGGAAAGCAAGCCCGCGTTAACCTATCACATTTTTAATTTTGACCATGAACATAAATGGGTATCTATGGAGCAAGGGAAGAACCAAAGAAACAGCGGATGGATTATGTGAAAGACTAACGTCCTTTCTAGCCATACCGTCTTTAAGATGACGTCAGATAGAGAAGTGTGTAAAAAGAATAAGTGTTGCCCAACCCCAAATGAAATTGGGATAAGGGCGGGAATCCGATGATGAGGTTGCATAGAGAAGGTTAAAATACTGGTGACTTGTAAGTCATAAATTAACTAGAATTAAACTTTAACTTTAATAAGCCAAAGATCGGTTGATAACTTCTAAATTCCACCTTCAAATTTGATTTTTATACTCAATTAGAACTTAGTTGCAGCATCAAAATGGTAAACGTTAGATCCTCCTTCGAGTTTCCTGAAGAAAGTTCCATAAACTCTGTAGAAACATTTAAATACAAATACTGCTACAAGTTCGGTGCTTAAGTGTCCCAGTCTCTATGTAGGTACTCGTAGGTCCGTAAATGTATATTCTCTTATCTGTAGTCAGGAGACTACGAACTTAGCTAATTTAGAAACTTTTTTTCAAGTTTGCTTCTCAACTAATTTAAAACTTTTGGTCTGGATGGCACTGAAGAAATATTTTGGTGAAATTTTAGCGATCGTAAATTCTTTTACGTCCGTATCAACGAATCGCTTGAGAATGTGAATAGAGACAACCTTGGGTAGTAAGGTTTAAAACGATTAAAAGTTAGAATGGACTGGCGTATTATTCCAAAGTTCTCTAGCCCTATGGGAAGAAAATAACCGAGATAAAAGGATGCGAAAGGACTTGGTCCAGCATGGCTATACTATGCGCTTAGACTATATAACGCCTAGAAACCGTTGATACGTCCGAACGTACCTATAGTCGTCAATGTCAAGCACTAGTGCAAGCGAGCCTTAATTTTAAGTTAATTAAATGGCGTTTTGAGAAGTGGATGGGTTCCACAATGCAAATAAATATTTAGACGACATCGAAAGTTGATACATAATGCTCGATGCACACATCAATCTTTTTAGCCTCACTATTAGAAACGCGCTTGTGTGAAGATTATCTATGACTATGCGTTTAATATAATAAATATTTGACTTGACCGCACGGCTCAGAAGAAGTAGGAATATATTAGTCCATACACAGTTTTAGGACCACAGTAAAATAGATGAGTAGTTAATCCCTCGCATGTTTAATATACTGTCACTAACATATTGTACGACAAAATCAATTAAAGGAGTATCTGTAGACAGATTTCCACGCCTGCTAACAGCGGATTGGCGACTTAATATTTGGACAGTACTGATTACATCACGATTAAAAATAAAATAATTTTGTAAAGCACAAACCTTCTTACTCCAATCTCGATTCTCAATTATCCAAAACATAGAGAAATGTTCCTTTTGATATTTAAAAGTAATTTCTTAGTTCGCCGCACGCGTCTCGTTACGGCCGTGTTTCGCTGACTCAGCATCTTCTCTTTAATTCCCCTCACTGATTGTTCCATTCGGCATTGTCTGACAATAACAAACTCCCAACAGTTAATTACTTTTCATTAGACAATAACCACAACATATTTGGGTACGAACGCTGTTGTGAAATCTGGTTTCAAAAACTTACGTTGCTATGAGGAGAAATTTAAAACAAAATGTTGAAGCGTAATCGATTCTTGATCTACCTACAATTGATTCGAAGTGAGAGCCTAATGTAGGTTTCATCGAGTCCTAATAACCGTCACACCACTGGTAAAGAAAACGTACCTACCTTAAGAGCCGGAAAGCGAATGTGAAATTAAAGAAAATGGATATAATAATTTATATAATATATAATGATGTCTGCAGACATTCAGATTCAGATGACTAATTTTTTAAATAATGTATTGTATTAATAACGATAGGGGTAAGAAAGAAAACAGTAACATATAGACTGAAGAAAAAAAGAAAAATAATAATCCTGTGTATGTTTTGTTCTAAGTTACGTTTTACAGTATATCCCATTATTCCTAAATTACGTTTTTGTTCCTGCAAACCCAGAGTACGTTTAATGTTTACATCTTAACAGAATATCTTTAAATTGCAAAAAACATTCTAATTTAAAATCAAAAACATGTTTGATTAATAGTCATACCAAATTAGGTATCTGTTTTTACCAATGAGAGGTCAACTGTCTTGATTTCTTATTCACCTCGCAGTACGTCACTAGTGTCAAAGGTTGAAGGTAATCATTAGTGAAAGGGAAACATCATTGTTATGTTACAAAGTTGTTCAGAAAGAGAATTATACTAAATGTGTATTACAGAAGGTTAATGCTTGTGTAATACTAGCTTTTTCTTGCGGCTATGAATCTAAAAAGGGCTACCTACCAGTAAGTTAAAATATTTTTTTAGATCCGACCAGAGAATCTGAGTTTGTCGCTTTCAACCAAACAAACTCTACAGCTTTATAATTTTTTAATAGATTATTTATTCTAAAATTCAGGTTTAGTTATTCAATACCACGTTTAGTTATTAGCAAAGGTCAACAAAGTATATACAATATATACATAAAGAACATCGCTGAAACTAAGTATAGGTACTTAGTTCTAGCGATGTTCTATATATCAATGTCGCTTTTTATAGATATTTAGGGTAAACCTTCGTAAAAGATTATCACGCAGACGAAAGCTTTTATATAACAAACATATTTCTGTTATATATTTATGCCGCATTAACTTATACAGAGCGATTACTTTGTAATTAAACACAAAAAGAAAGAAAAATGTTGAACCTTGACAGGACTTGAATTCGTGACAACTAGTTAAACGCACCAGCACTTCTATTCGAATAATAGTTTTCGCAAATGTATTTCTGTCATTACCCTGCTTTATATTATCGCTCCATTTACGCATATTGCTACGGGCGAACGTTTAATTGCTCTATCCATTTTTGATCTGTTGACCAACACATTGAGCGTGTAACACAAATCCGAGGTAGAAGTACTTATTAACATGTTGCAATCAGCAATGAGGTCCATTTACTTTTCATTTTTACAAGTTTTAAACTTTAAAATACCATAAGTTGTAGCTACACACTGAAAGTGCTAGCAACCATTCACGATGAACTATACCTGTGTACCTATCCATTAATTACTCGTTTCATCTGTGATGAAAATCCCAAGAGTTCTGGAATCAATCATGTATCAAATCTGCATAATTATGGCGATCCACTACTGGTAGGGCTCTCTCAAGTTGTGCCATAATATTCAGTCTTCTGCCTTTCTCATCCACTCCAACCCAACTTAGCATATCGCGGTCCACTGCTGGACATAGACCTCTCCCAATTTGCACCACAACACCCGGTCCTCCGCCTTCCGCATCCAGTCCAACCCAGCTGCCTTTTTCAGGTCATCCACTCCGATGTAACTATATTTTTTTTATGTTAACAAAATCAAACATTCAACTTACTAATAACAATAATTTCCCCCTACTTCTCCAGATAAAATACCTCTCAAATAAAAACGCACTTAATTACCAAATATTTTCGTCTCTCTCTACGATCGTCAACTGTTTTTGAATATATAATGAACCGGTCAGCTCCAGGCCGTCTATCACCGAAACGTTATCAGTACATCGTGTAGACACACATAAGTAACACGGCCACTAAACTTGGGGGTACAGGCGTGTTCCTACGACATTACCTACTTGTATTTGCATAGTAATCGTTCGCCCAGCTTTTAATTATGCTATGTGGAAGAGTTTACTATGATAGAATTGATTAGAAGGTTTGAATTGAATTGTCCTTTAATGAGCCTCGAAAGATTTGTAAGGTTATGTGTGAGTTACAGATAACATCACATCTGATCTACGCCTAGCTTGGTCTAGGCATAGATCAGAGGGAATAGGAGAGATTTGAGAGATCTAATATACTTAAAATAATTATTATTCCAAGAGTGTTTTTTTTTTGAGACAAGACAACATTAATGACTGATTCGTTTTTTTTTTACTTTTTGAACCCTGAACAGATAAAAAATTCAATAAAAAACATTTATTTGAACAAAACCAAACAAATACTAATGTAGTTAGGAAAACTGTCATAATAATGAAATGGTTAATAAAAATTGAATTAAATAAAAATGACAATAGTTATATTTATGTCATATAAAGTTATTTCTAATAGAATACTGATAATATAGGATTAATTTAAATGGAGTGCATATAATCAACTAGGTAATCAGTTGCATGAAACTAAACAACTGTTCCCACGAAATATAGGTTGAAATCTTAAAATTAAAAATCATCTTTTCATACAAACATAAGTCACTTCACGTAATTTTGCACGAAAATTTCATTTTCCATTTTAAAATTTCGACCGATGTTCATGGAGAAAGTTGTTAAGTTTTATGCACCTAATTACCTCGTTGAATATACGCACTCCTTTGAAATGAATCCTGTTTAATGAGGTGTGGACCTTCTGAACTCACTTAGCCATTCTGTGAGTTTACCGTTTGGACCAAATACTAGCCAGGCTTCGTTTCTGGTCGTATAAGTAGTTTTATTGTTTTCGTAGACATAAAATAAAGTTTTAATACACGTGTAATTGGTGGATAGGTAATTATTTGTGTTGCGTGTATTTTTTATTGGCTGGAACGTTTTTTTGGATCTTAAAATAAATGTATATCGTTTGTTTGGTCAGTCGAAACGTAAATAATTGAACTTATGCGTAATTTATTGGCCAATATAATATGCGTGTTACAGTTTTCAAGAAATTAAATATTTAGCTTTTGTTTGTTCATTATACGAATAAGAAAAAAATTAACATGCTTTACTCCTAAATTTAATTTAATTATCGAATGCAGTAATTCTAGAACTCAAATTTCCTACCCAAAAAAGGTAGGTAACCGAAACTTATCAGTTTCAACCACAGCATTTAAAAAAGGAAAAGCACAAACGAGAAATAAAACCGCTTTTCACGTCGCCTTAAAGTGATTAAACTGAAAATTTATCTTCGGAATATTCGTGACAATGGCCAGTGTGGCTCAAGTAGGCTGTTTCATGCTAGAAAGCAGTTGAAGCGACCTACTGTAGCAATAACAATTAATTAAACCTCAATGTATGCTCGCCTTGTGCCCACTTCGAGCAGAAAAGCCAATGTCATAAGGTGGTAGTGCGGTGGATTTTACGGTGAGTGGTGTGTTACAGATTTTATGGCTTGAAATTATGTGATGGTAATATTGTTGTATATACCTACATACCTACATGTACCTATTGGAAAACGTACAGCGTTCATTCGTATAACCTTCGTAGTTCGAAGTAATTAGTTCTACGTACTTATGTTAATCTATTGTTATTTAAATATACGTAGGTGCTTGTGCACCAATAGAAAGTAAGTAAATTAATTGTTATGCTAGGAACTTATGTCACAATAATTTCGATATCTCGGTTTTTAGTAGATAAATAATCACACTTAATACTTATATCATAAAGAGTTTGTGAGTCTGTGTATATGTTTGTAAACTCTTCACGCTCAAACGGCTGGACTAATTTTGATAAAATTTGGTATGGAAGTAGCGACACTCTGGAATAGCATATGGGCTATACTAAATAACATCACATAGTTAGACTCATTGTTATTACTAAAATATATTAAAACAAACAATTATCTACACAAAACCTACTCTTGAAACAAAATAAGCAAAAGTATCTTTAAGGACATAAATGTAAAGTCGAGATTGAATTATTGAACATTAAATATTTATAAAATCAGTCAGTTCCATGGCGGTTTGTGTACGCGTTACGATTGTCGGCACGCATCGCAGTGTGAACGACGATAAGTTGACCGCAGTGACGAAAATATACATGAATGATTCTTTAAAACATTTTTGTTATAACTCGTATCATTTATAGCAAGTCTGTCTGTCTGTTTTTTAATCCTGAAGACTAAATTAGCAAGTACAAATGCCATAGTGACATAGATTACAATAGGTTTTATGTCAGTTTTGACATCTGCACTTGTCAATTTACTTAGTCTCCAGATTACTAATCCTGGTTATCTTTATTAAATCCAGAAGGTTCTAAGGTACGGCCACTAGGTAACTCTAAAGATACATTAGTTTTTTAAAACTTACTATAAATGTGGGTCGCACATTACTAGTATTCTTGTTAACCCCTCGTGGTAAGGTAAAAGCTTGAGGTACGAGTTGTTTCAAGTCAGTAGTGCAATGGGCGAAATCGAACCAGTAACCACATGCTGACAAGTCCGACGTCCTATAATAGACCCGCGACAACATGATCGCAAGTCTGATGTCCTAACCATACGGCTATCGTCGCTACAAAATTCAAAAACCTGAAAACAAAAAACTCAACACATCAAGCTTCATCACTTGACGACCAGCCCATCAAAGCCTCCATTAACCAGGCAAGTCCACCATACAATTACAAGCCCAACATCGGTAACACACAAGTGTGTGCAAGCCCCGCCCCCGGCTCTCCGTGAAAAATGCGAATTACTTTTGAAGATCGCCAGCGAGTCAGAAACTCATTGTTATACCGATAACGATATTCACCGATGCGATTGCACTCGACTCGTGCCATGTCGGCGCCCGTCGTTCGTGAAATTATTATGGCTCGAAAAGTTTACATAAATATTGTGGACGGTAACTTCGTATTCATGTAATATGATGTTCTTTACATTATCTATTATCTTGGTTTTAAGTACAGACCCGTTTGGTTCAGTTTTGAGGCTTGGAGGCGTTTTATAATTTATGCTTCAGTATGTTAAATGGAAGCCTTTATTGAGATCAGTGTTCATAAAGGGAAGATTTTTTTATTATATTATGTGAGAGAATTTAATAACCTACGAATGAGTCGAAAAAACATAAAAATAATTTGTAATAATTAAGTTTAAAATTAAAGGGTTTAAAATATATTTAAATCAACGACCAAAAATAATAATGAAAAAAATATTTGCATTTTGTTTGGAATGTAACAAAAAATCCCCTTTTAATCTATTTGCTAATGATTTATTGCACATTAAATCTAACTAAGATTGCTGAAACAATTGGTGGTACGTTTAAGTTGGAAACAATTGGAAGTTGCAATATTTTATCAAATATACCATCGTATGCCGGCGTGCGTACGCTCTAAACAGAATTGCAGAAATTCGGATGAACGATATCGGGTGGCGGACACGAGGCGACCAACTGGGACCGAATACACTACAAAATTCTATCCAGTATATGCTAGAATAACAGATACCAAGGTTTTTGGTCAAACTACGGTTCGAGGGGAACTACTTGTATCTTTAAACAAAAAATTACCGTTGAAGAAACATGTCAATTTAATTGTCATTTGGTTATATTTCCTAAATTATAGATTATATAAAATAGTGGAAAATGTGATATTGTATTTGAAAATAAATATTTATGGATGGTGAGACTTGATACAATTTACAAAAACAACTTATATGACGCAGTTTTTTTTAAATGTTATTTGCAATATTACTAAATATTGGTAGATGTAGCTTATAATTTAAAATTACCATAATTAAATCTTAATACAAAACATTTTAGCATCGATAAATTATCCAACATTAGGTACATAATCAGAATTGTTTAAGCTTTTCACAGTGAAGAAAATACAATATAAGTCTGTAAAGCTTGATGTGAAAACCTCAGTTGTTCTGCGTTATCAGTCGGTTCTGTTCCACGTGCCCGAGCCCAGATCGTTAATTGACTTTCGGCTCCAAGTGATTCGGCCAGTCATCGCTCTAGTTTTGTATTTTTGGCGCCTATTCCATTCCTAACAGCCCTCTATATTTTTTTACATGGCAGATCAATTATGATTTCGAATTGGTTTGATGAATCTGAATAAATTCCCATTGCTGTTGTTTAATTGCCTTGTTGGTTGTTTGAAAAATGGTTTAATCAATATAAACGTTTTGTATAGGCTACAAATAGAGGTGAGCTGCTAACAAACAATAGTGGCTAGCTTTTGTTCCCTTTGTAGGCGAGAATTAACTTTATTTAGAATTTAGCTTGGACGTTTTAGACATGAATTATGAAATTAATGGTGACTTTTCATAAAATGAAAAGTTTGACCTTTGTTTTACGTCTTCTACGGTTAATACTTTAAGCCTTGTATTTTATAAATATTTTAAAACATACAAATTATTTTTTCTTAAGCAGTTGTTTTTCAAGATGTTTATCGTCACGCCATTTTTTCAACGCTCGTCAAACAACAAAAATTCATCGTTGCAGGTTATGATACGCAAAGGTGGAATCGAAAAGTCTTTTGTTATATTCTCACGCGAAACTTTTACATATCGCGCTTTGAATAAAAATATATTAACACGATGAAGTACTATTACGCATTTTAATTGGACATGCGCATTGAACATGCGTGTACGCACCGCCCGAACGGACGCGCCGCAGCCGTACAAAAAATTCAATTTCAATGCAAATAACTACGAAAATTACTTCAAACGAACATTTTCGCTTTCGAATTCGCGATTCCATCGGTTAATTGTCGCGTATCTGTTGATCAGTGTTTGTAAAAACGTAACGGTGCATCCCTCCACCAAGTTCCAACGATATTACAGTTTGATAAATTATAATAAACATCCTTAACTTTAAGTATTTTTAAGTTTGTGGGGGTAAGAAATAACGGAATGGAAATGATGGCGAGGTAATTACAATTAATTAATGATTACCGTCTCAATAGTCATTTAGTGTTCTTTGTACTATTACTGCTTGATCATTATAGCTAATTCAGAAGGTTCCATAATCATAATTAAAAGCTGTTTAAAGGCACATTGTCACTATAACACAAGTTTATCGACATGTGTATTCGCCCCATTCTTGATATGATGCACAGACTTGGTCTCTGACAGACATCCAGAAATCCAAGCTACAGGTTTTCCGAGGTGCTATGGAACGCAGCATACTGGGTGTTAATTTGACAGATCGCATCCAAAACAGTATTCTGCTTTCCAGAACATAAATCTATATTTAATATTATAAAGCTGAAGAGTTTGTTTGAACGCGCTAATCTCAGGAACTATAGGACCGAATAGAAAAAATATTTCACTCAGATAGCCCACTTATTGAGGAAGGCTATAGAGCATAATTTGCCGCGGTAACCGACGCTCACGCGGGCGGAGCCGCGTGTAAAAGCTAGTAATAGATGTGGCTCAAAAGTCCGCTTATTTAAAAATGGGACTGGACTGTACATGTCTGCCGCATGCCAAATGAGCAAAGGGCGCGAAGAGCTCAGGATTGGCGCCCTACAACAACTAAAACGGGCCAGTGGCCACGAAAGAGATGGTGGGACGAACTTTCAAAGTCGAATCAGCAGGAAGAGGCGAGGGACCGGGATCGCTGGGAGTAATGGAAGGAAAGGAGGGAGGGCTTTTGCCCAGCAGTGGGACAGTATAAGCTAGATACGTAATGAGTAGAAGCGTTGGGTTAAGTCGTAGCAAAAGTACACTGTGCTGGTGCATTAAAGTATATTAGTATAGTTGACTGGCCTGTTGGCCTAGTGGTTAGTGACCCTGACTGCTAAGCCGGAGGTCGTGGGTTCGATTCCCACCCGGGACAAATGTTTGTGTGATGAGCACGATCATTTGTTCTGTGTCTGGGTGTTATTTATCTATAATATGTATGTATTTAGAAATATATAAGTATGTTTATCAGTTATCTGGTTGCCATAGTACAGGCTCTGCCTAGTTTGGAATCAGATGACCGTGTGTGAGCTGCCCCAAGATATTATTATTATTATATAGTCTTTTGTGGAATAGAAAAACAGATGTTTGGTATCATTGATTTATTTGCAGACGATATATATTTTAAATCTCTCTGTACCTCACAGTATCCAATCTACTTAGTGACGTCATCTCTTTACACTTCTATGGGAAATCGAGGATCAAGATTGAAAGCCTTAATTCCATGTCTAATTAGTTAAAGGTCAAATCTCGATAGCCTGTACTGATGCTGTGATAAATGGCGCTCGATAGAATTCTAGCTGAAGGAAGTCAAGAAAAGTATGTTGTACTTCATATGTGTCGACAGAATAGTTTATAATGCGAAATATCTCCCTCGGTGTACCTTTTAGGGTACAATTACTTTGAGACAGTTTAGTTTAGCAATTTGTACGGGTATAAAGTTTTCCTAAATATTGACATTAAAAATTATTAGTGACCGACCGAAACATGTTATTTTGCCGAAACCGAAACCGAAACCGAAGGTTCGGTTTCATTGTAGTTTCGGCCGAAACCGAAACCGAAACCGAACCTTTTATAAAAAAAAAGTCCTTTAAATGTCGAAAAAATTTTAGTAAGCCCGTTTTTTTTCCTAAATTTAATATCTCGCCAACCTATAATTACAAGTTTCTACTTTCAAAGATTTATCACAATGAAATTTGAGCACAGTTACAGAGGTTCTGTTTGAAAATTTAACTACCCTATAAAGTGAAAAAAATACATTATTTGTAACACAAAGTTAGCGATTTTTTAATGGTGGTATAAAATAAAACAAATTTATTATTAAAATATGATGCTCATATATTATGTTTATTTATTTTCAGTTACATTTTGACTGCACGGATAGCCGAGTGGTA
Source organism: Plusia festucae (assembly GCA_950381575.1). Lineage (NCBI taxonomy): Eukaryota > Metazoa > Arthropoda > Insecta > Lepidoptera > Noctuidae > Plusia > Plusia festucae. The sequence continues at coordinate 5,535,126 of OX494435.1, read as the reverse complement.
AAGGTCACCACGCTAATTACCACTGTGCGCGACGTGCTGCGGGTTCGATTCCCGCATGGGACAAGCATTTGTGTGATCCATAGATACTTGTTCCAAGTCTGGGTGTTCTTTGTGCATGTGATTTGAAGGTTTGTGAATCCCCCGCGACACAAGGATTAAATTCCTTAGTGCGAGCGTCGTTGTTACTCAAAAAAAATATATATAATTACACACATCAAAAGTGTCTAGGGATCAACATATATTTTTGCAATAACTTTTCTCCTGATTGATAGTAATTAAAATTTTCTTTAAGGATTCATCGAATAAAGTGTTTTCGTTTGTCACAGTAACGATAAACCAAGTCACCTTTGCATTAATAAAGAAATTTGCCATTTTCCTAATAAAGGGATTTTTGACATTTGAACCACTAACACAAAAGTTCGAAAAAGAGACTGAAATAACAGTTTTCTTTAAAATTTTATTGGGTAACTTAAACAATTAATAATCCGTGTTTCTACCGCGAACACTAACAACACAAGAACATCGGTTTGGCATACTCAAAATGAGTTCATCCAAATCATGCTGTGGAATGGCCGCCCATGTTCGTTGCAACAACAAAAAAAGGTCTTCTTGCGACTGGATACCCTCCATATTCGGCAGAGCTCTTCTCTGTAGCATATCCCATGCATGCTCAATCGGGTTCAAGTCTGGCGACTGAGCAGGCCAGGGCAGGACATTGATGTTAGCTGCGGCGAGAGTCTGTCTTACAACTCTTGCGGTGTGCGGTCGTGCATTATCATGCATTAACTGAAATAAGGGACCGATTTGCACTTGTAGAGGAACGATGACGTCTGATACAATCGTCTCAGCATAAATTTGAGCGTTGAGGTTGCTTCTGATCCAAATCAACTCAGTTCTTCCGCCGATCCAAATACCCGCCCATACCATGATGGTTCCACCACTATAAGGATGGACTTCCTGGCAGGATTTTAATCGCTGTTGGCGTCCAGGGGTTCTCCAGTGTCGTATACGTCTTGTATCCGGTCTCATACCAAAACGAGACTCATCAGAAAAGCACACGAAACGCCATTGTTCTTCTGCCCAATTTCTGTGTTCAAGAGCCCATTGATATCGAATCCTACGATTGTGCATTGCTATAGGTGGTACCCGTAGCGGTCTTCGGGAATGAAGGTTCACTTCATGCAAGCGGTTTCTGACTGTTTGGTCGCTAATTAAGTTCCCTGAAGAGTGATGAAGCCTCACGGCTAACATCATGGCGGTTATTGTTGGAGCTCTTCGAGTTAAGATTTGAATGTATCGGTCTTGTCTCCGTGTGGTGCAGCGATACCGTCCTCCATGGCGCTCAGCCACGGTACCAGTGCTTCGGTAACGTGTCCAAAGTCGACTGATAACACTCTGACTTGTATTCAGAGCTAAAGCCACAGTACGTTGCCGGGAACCAGCTTCTATCATTCCCACGGCTCTGAGCATTTCTTCCCTGCTTAAATGACGTCGCCGCTCCATAATAACGTTGGTTTTAATCAGTAGTAGGGAAACAGTAGCACTAATAATGTCTTCAATGCGTTGTATGTTTTTATAGGGAAAATATTGACAGCTGATTTTCATCTTTTACTCGAATTTGATTCACAGTTCCTGATTCGAATTATGAAATGCACCAAAAAGGATCCATATAAATTTATAAAATCATAAATTTATTACAAAGCCACATCTCAATCTCAAGAAATCCGCATAAAAATGCTTGATCCCTAGACACTTTTGATGTGTGTATATACTCACAAATATCACAATCAGTTAGCCTCGATTGGCTTATTCAAATATAATTAAATAATCAAAATAATCAAATTTTTAATCATATAACCAAATCGTTAGCCGAGCGCGACCCGAAGGGACGATGTTGTAAGTTTCGGCGCGGCCGAAAGGTTCGGCCGTTTTTGGCCGAAACCGAAACTCGGGCCGAAACTTGATTTTTTGGCCGAAACTGGCCGAAACCGAAACCGAAACCGAAATTTCGGTCGGACACTAAAAATTATATACTTTTATAAGTGATTCAAATATTTTTTCAGGTTTTAAAAAATATTACATACGCAAATGAAAATTTATTAAACCCATTCGATGGCAACAAAACCCAGAATGTGCAAAAATTTATTATATTTTAATTAGGGATGGGCCGAAATTCGTTTTACATTCGGTTTAACCGAACTTCGGCAGCTTGAACCGAACTTCGTCATTCGGCCGAATTTCGGTTAAAATGCCGAACATTCTGCACTAAATATACTTGCACTATCATAATAGAAATTAATGAAAAAATATATCTGTAGTAACAGTGAAATAAAATAAGTCTTATATAGGTACTCATAGTCATTTATTTGAATTATTAAAAGTCATACGTGATAAACAAAAAACTTAAATTGGTCTTTTAGGCAGTTGTCTCACCGACAACGATGAACGAGTAACGAGTAGAGCTAGAATTGGAAACGAGTTGGCGAGCGGCGGGGAGCGAGTGCGTAGTTGCGATAGTTGTGTAGCTCGGCTACAAGCGAGTGTGCGAGTGAGGCGAGCGATTACTCGCCATTACACAAATCCTATCATATAATTCATGATTTTCGTCGTCTGAACTAGATAACAATGATAATTCAAATGATTGTTCGATGTGCATAATAAATAAAAAAACGTGTACTTTCAGATCCGCACCGTAGAGAAATGACCGCTGCATAGCGATTCCGATAATACATTAGACAAAGTCACAGCGAATTCGTCGGTGAAAACTAGATTTCGTATTCCGAAAACCAGTGAAAACTAAAGTGGCGACGCCAGTGTGAGTTGTGTCGGCGAATAGAACTAAATAAATGTGAAATCTTTTCACGAGTACTGTCAGTGACATTATCAATCGAAAACATGACATTTGAAAGGGGCAGTTGGTATTCCGAAAATTCACTTGGCACTTTTCACGTACGAAATCACCTGTCAAAACAAAAGTTACTTATTTCTCGGTGAAAACTGAGGTGAAAACTTACGATAAATCTTTTTAATGACTAAATAACCTGTAAATTACCTAACATTGTTTCTCATTAAGTTTTTATTCTAAACCAAATTAAATGTTCATTATTTTAATGCCTAAAATAGGATAGTTCCTATTTTAGGTATTAGTTTAACAACAACAGAATAACGGCGGCTTACCCTTTATATCCATCGGTCTGTATACGACTTGTATTTAGCCACGAACCCTTCTTAATAAATCACTTTATGGAATTTAGATAGACACAAGCACTCATTATTTAAACCGCACCAGTTTTTTCAAATGATACCTACGCCTAAAACAATGCCAAACTTGGTAACATTTAGAGATAATAATTTAGATTATTTAAGATGCAGAAAACGATACCAATACCAACCAATCTTAAATAAGAATTTTACATAATCGTAGTTGGTGAAAAACCACTTGAATATCGAAGCACAAAGGTTAAAAACAACACCAAACACAAACTTCTGAATGTACACAAACAATTTGTTTACATTTAACAACTTTTTGTACCGAGTGCTGTCACTGTCAAAGGTAATAACACATACAGCCAATACAATCCTATTAAATTAATGAATAACACCCTTTTAGCTTCTTGAAGAATTATTTTAACCAACAAACATTCAGTGATCAGTCTCGAGAACATATCTTATGGAGTCTAGATCCTTAAATTGAGTAATTATTTAAAAAATTAAGGTTTATTTGATGTTACTAAAAGCAAGTCCCGTCTAAGCCCACCTCTAAAGTTTTCACCTGAGATTTCGACATCACTTGAACTTGAGAGCGTCAAAGCAAAGTTTCAGAATACGGTGAAAAGTACAAGTGAGGTGAGCAGTGATGTGAGTGTGAAAATCTATGTGAGTGGTGAGGTGAGTTTGGTCATTTTCGGAATTGCTGGGCTGGTTGCTCTCTCGGCTTGTGTTCTAATCGCTTAGCGAGTATCGCTGAGCGAGTGTTATCTTTCATAGCTCTTGTCGCTCAGCGACAAACTAGTGAAGCGAGTGCTCGCCGGCAGTGTGAACAGTCAGCGATCAACTGTTTGTATATGTGTCTCTTTTGTTTACACGGAATGTATATCCATTATACGTTTCTTGAACGAGAAAATAGCCGATAGTTAGTCGTTTTCTCGTCGGCGGTGCACGTACAAGTGCCTTAAACTACCAGTCTCAAAAATCTTTGGTTACTTAATCAAACAAAACACAAAATTAAACCGCTCTTCTTACTAACCAAACCAGCCTTAGAAATCTTTCTTTCTTAATCAAAAAAAACATTTTACTGCTCTTCTCAACAAGTTTTAGAAATCTCTCTTACTTAATCAAAAAATAAAAATTAAACTAGGTACTTTTCTAAACAATAATAACCTTTAATTAGGATCACTTGGGGTCGCCGCGACCCCAAGTGATCTTCAAATTAGGTTATTTTTTTACCTATTAACGCTGTCAACCCGAATTTCTTGCTAGCTTCCTAACTCTCTAGTCCCCACTCGATTCGGTGTCGCTCGCGCTGCGGAGTTGATCGCACGTGCTGCACGGAGGCGCTTGGGGTCGCGGCGACCCCGCGCGACTTATAGTGTAGTTCAAATTTAGGTACGTAAATATTTTCACATTATGATTTTAAGCATTTTTTTCATCTTATATTATCAATTACAAAAATATAAAACGTTAATCACCCAACTTTACACAATTAAAGAGTTATATAAAATACAAAATTGTGTTTTTCATGTGTTTGCTTGGTAAACACATGCTATTACGTTTTGCTTTCTTTCACTACGGCAACTTGTTTAGTTCATGAAGTTTTTTTAACATTTACCTATTCATCTTTTACAGAATTATTTCATTATGGCCCAAAAAGAGCAGAGTCTTCGACCAGAACAAATAAGTGCGATTCACAGACGTCGTGAAGTACACTCAACATTATTTGGTTTTCATGAAGAACTGACTTTGTGCTCCTATGTCTCAAAAAAATCTAAAGCTGTTGTATTATTGTCGTCTATGCATCATGATGCCATCATAGACGAGGGAGAATTGAAGAAGCCGGAGATGATTTTATTTTATAATGGAACAAAGGGTGGCGTAGACACTAATGACAAGCTGTGTTCCACATATAACGTTGCTCGACGGACGAAGAGATGGCCTATGGTTATCTTTTTTCATTTATTCAATGTGTCTGCTATAAATGCATTCGTTATTTATAACTTCAACAACAATGAGGCTACCATAAACAGACGATTTTTTCTAAAATTATTAGCTACATAATTAGTAACAGCACATAGATTAGCGCGAGCAATAGTTCCGTCCCTGCCTAGTGCTTTGAAAAAGCGATTGTCAGAACCTGAAGTTAGCGACTCCTACAACGTCTAACCCTGGATTGCATTCAATAAAAAGAGGAAGGTGATACATCTGTCCACGAAAAGGCGATAGGAAAACGACCGCAAAATGTAACAAGTGCAACAAATTTATCTGTGGCGATCATACAAAGAAAATTTGTGATACCTAATCGTTGAATTATTATAGTACTTATGAAAAACATATTTCTATACTGTTTTAAACATCTTGTTATTTTTTTTTTGTATTTTGCTAAAAGTTTATTAAAAAATAAGTAGAATAAAAACAATTAAAGTTGATTACTAATTAAAATGTTTCTTATTTCATACGTATCAATTTGGGGTAACTGCAGACCCCGCGCGACTAACAATGTTAGTTTATTGGCGCGCCTAATTAAAGGATAACCAACCATTAGAAATATCTCTTACCTAGTCAGAACACACAATGAAACTCTTAATAATGAGTTTTCGAAATCTTTGCATAGGTAGGTACTTTACTTATATAAATACTAAATTATATTGGTCTCCTTAATAGTTGGTCTAAAAAAAATCTTTAACCAGACAACAGCACGTGACAAGCTGGTAACGTCTTTACAAATGACTAGTTGGCTAACGGCCCCGCGGGGAAGCGCGGGCGGGGCACATCTAACAATATTTGCAGCAAGTGCGTAAACAAGTCACAAGACGAAAAAGCGCGGCGAAATTGAACCGAAGTTCGGCCGAACTTCGGCCGAATTTTTCATTTTTACCGAATGTTCGGCCGAAGTTCGTATTCGGCACAAACCACATTCGGCCCATCCCTAATTTTAATATACAAAACAACAAATAAAAAAAATCCATAAATACAAAAACTGACCTTATTACTCTAACAATAAGCTCTAAGTTAATTAATATCATAATAATTACATGCACGTGCATATCTATATGTCTGCATGTCTGTAGGTATGTTTGTGTGTATGTCCCGTGTGAATTGTGCGAGTGTAAAGTTGAGTTGAACGTCGCCTGGCGTCGCGCTGGCCGCGAGGCAGACGATGCAATCGTTCAACTTGTACCGTCAGAGGCAAAACGGTGGTGCTTTTCTGAAATTCAATTTTAAAAATAAAGCCCACAATATAGGTAATTACGATCATAAAATATAACTAGTGGATCTGCCCCGGCTTTACACGGGTAGGCCAGTAATACTTGCTTATAAGTTCATATAAAACCTTCTTCTTAAATCACTCCATTTATTGATGAAAGCTGTACTAAAATTAGTTGCGTAGTTTAAAAGATCTAAGCTTACAGTCGGTGGGAGTGATTTTAGTTTATTTATGTAAAGATAATATAATATTTTGGAAAAACTCTCTATACGGCTGTCTGACCCCTAACTAGAAAATACATAAAGTTGTTAAAATACTAATAGGTGTTTAGGTCACTTTACATATTTCAGTCACAAAATATTTCTTTTGAGATTTTTTGGTTTGAAGGGGTTTTTATTTTCATCATGAGATGGAAATAAATATTACAGCGAGCTTTACTATTTATTTAACTTAAAATCAGGACGCTTCTTATGTTTTTCATGCATGTTAAGGCTTTGTGCTTGTCTAGGTACGTAGTAAGTAGTTGCCTACTTACTACGTACCTGATGTTTCAGCAGCCATTCCACTTTCGTTGCTACCAGTACTCACGCAAAAAGCCTGGCAAGTTCCGATGCTATCAACACACAACTACGTATGATTAATTAAAAACAATAATAATTTTAATCAGCCAACGACGAACCAGTCCACTTTGGTCTATATCTCTTAATAGAGCCTATTCAGGTGTGAAAAATGTGCTGCAAACATATACTTGCGTGCGGCTTAATGAACATTACACCTTATAATTATGTAATTAAGATATAAAATTCAGACAAACTGTTTTTTAATGCGTTGTATAATTTTGTAAATAGATAATTAGTGTGTACGTCATAGGGAGACGCGCAGGTGACGACAAGTGCCGTTCTTCGTGGATATTATCAAAGTAATTGTAAAGTATAATTGCATATCCGAGTGTCATTCCAAAGATTAATTGATTATAGAACGAGCGGTGTTTATGACATAATCTACGTGTTATTTGTACTTGGAAGTATTAATATGGGTTAATTTATTAACGGACTGAGCTAATTATTTTTTAAACGTATTGTTTTGTTTTACATTTTTGTAGTTTTACTGGGTGTTGATGTTTTTTATAGTAGGTGTTGTAATTTTTCAAGACAAACAGCACCTACTGAAAACATCGGTAGAATGTTCAGTAATGTTATGTAAGCAGATAAAGAAGCTTATGATAATTGATAGATTGAAACGACTGAAACTGAAAATTTATGACACAAACTCAGTTTTAATCTTGACTTACAACAGGACACTAATAAAAAACACAGGCAGTACAAACCCTCTGTTATAATAATAAAAGTTGAAAAACTCAAATAAAAATGAACAACGATACTCAACTGTTTTGAAATTATGTTACGTAGTCACTTTGGTCCAACGTCTAAGGGCAGGTTTGTTAGTGACTTATTTAAGAAATTTGATAACTAATTGATCTGGACGGTAAGTTCTGAAAAGAAATTATATTTTATGTGTGTCAGACTATAAGACATTAAATTACTATGTTAACATGTGTGAATCTTCACTTAAAAGATTTAAGTTTCAAGCCAATGTAAGACACGCATTTCATTGAATAAATTTACTGATAAATTAACTATTTTATGCCGCATGGCAAAGTTCAAAATAACTCATAACTAATTTTTGTAAAAGACCGATCGCATCACTTTAGTGAAAGCAAAAAACTTTCAAATATCTTTAACTTAATACTACATAAACTACTAAATTAAAAGTTCACAAATAGGAAATGATCGATCAGAGCATGATTAGCGCTTATTGGACACCAGTTGTCTTCACCGCAGTGATGGGTTGCATGATCGACGCCTCGTCTTCACCGCAGTGATGGCTTGCGTGATCGACGAAACGTCTAAACCGCAGCGCAGACGGCTCGACAAGGACATGCCTTTGTTTATTCAATTATAATAAGGTTTGTTATTAAATTCTTTTATTAATAGTTATTGGTTATAAAGATGGAATATTGACTGAAATTTTGAATGTGTTGCAATGGCTTTCGTTAAACTGTCAAACAACTTCAAAAAGTGCTTTTATTCAGCATGCGTTTTATTTTATTCTTTGATTTGTGGCTTAATTCATTCGACGCGAATGTTTAACAAAGTTTCATGTTCTTCACTTTTTGTTACTTATAATTGATGCAAATGCAAAATATTAACATTTGTAAGCAAAATTCCGTCCCTAACCAACAATACGTCATCGAAATCCAGGCGCACAATGGTACAATAATGTTAATATTATCAAGGTATGCAATTAGACATAACATGCGTGTATTCAGCTAAACATTTTAAGCGATCCTATAATTCATTCCTTACATTTACGTCGCTCATAAATTTCGCAACTATTTCGATAACACGGCAAATTTAAATTTATGTGAAGTATGCATTTTGTACGTGTAAAGGCGGGCTTCGAGTAAAAACAAGGCGTACGGCGACGCCTAATCTCACGTGATCTTGGTCTCGTCTGTTTCCAAGGCATCTGGTGCCGCAACTTTTTAATACTGATTGGATAGTACCTGCATGTTTTATTTAGTATCGATGAGAAAACTTAAGAGCTAGCGAGGTTTTGTTTAAGATAGTTTGCATGTATGTTAAGTCTAGGACTTTCGTTATCAAGGCGAAGTGTTAAACACAAAAAATATTTTATTTATTTAATTGATACGGCTTACTTCACGGTATATACCGCTTTATTTTTACCTGGGTCATATCACCTAGTATTCAACATATTATATGGATTATAGATATTATTGGTATAGATACTTATAAAAAAAACATTTCCACTTGTAGTTTCAATAAAGTTTATACAACATGCAATGAATAATAATCGTGATTAATCTGACCTTATTCCCCAATCAACGCGACAAATAAGAATTTTAACGAGATATACAAAACATATAACATAAATTATGTTTTGATAGAAATTGATGCATTGCTATCCAAAGAGAAATTAATTGAGCCTATCTATGTAGGTGTTTCAATAATTTATTCCTACAATGACGTATGTAGGGCCAGCTGAGTTTGCAGCTAATATTTTTAATGTATTCGCTTCATTATCGATATGATGGCGATCTGTGTGACGAAACACGCGGCAAATATGATGCATTGGCACGATCGCCGATAACAGAACTGAATCGTTTAAAGTAAGCCTTTTAAAAGCTCCCAAATTATTCACAAAGCGATTTTAAACCGTATGAACTTGAAAATAAGGCGTATAGGATGTGTAAGGGATTTTTGTTGGTGAATTCGTAGTGTAGCTGTTGTTTTACTCTAGCAATTAGTAATGTAGGAAAATCAATGAGGGCTCATTTTGTAGATTACTCGGCTTCGTCCGATGAGTGATCGGACTTTTATTAATGTTTAAGTATCTTTTTCAAAAAAGGTTTTTTGAGTGTGAATAGTGTTTTTTGAGTGTAATAGCGCATACAAGTTGATAGTCTCTATGATAAGTTTGTGTTTTTGCAAAACTTTTCAGTCAATCATTTTACGTAATTAAATGCACCAGGATATGAAATTAGGATTTAAATTTTAAGTTACGTGCTTGTTGTAAATTAGACAAGTTAATTTAAAAACAAAAGCTGGATTGTTGAAAAGAAAAAATTAAGAAATTATATCATCAAATTCTACCAACCCATTTTACAGATTCTACTAACCCGAATCATGGAAGCATTCAATACAGAATTTGAGTCAGATGTATCAAAAAACCATAACTCTTTTACAATAGAGATAATTAATACAAATTGAACAATAATATAACATTAAGATGTTAATCTGATTCCATCACAACTACCATCAACTAAAAGTAACCACATAAATACATTAGACTTCACAAAACAGATTTGTCACACGACCTCCCGCGCGGGAATTTAAATGCGTAATTAAAAACAGAATGAGTTAGGCCTAGACAGACTGATGAAATATTCTAATCAGTCACTAGTCATTGTAAAAAGTGTGGTGGAAGGAAGATGTGCGATAAGGCCGTGTCACACGGGCGCGGGGCACAAACGAGCGATTGTGCGCCCGCACACGGCGCCTGCGCGCTTTGCATAACAAAGGACGCAATTTGGAGGAAAAATGGCCACGATCTCGGAACATCTCGGACATATTCGGGTGAACTCGGCTCTCGCCTAGAGCGTGCTATCTATGGGCTACATATTTGAAAATAGTAATGAAAACATTTGAATTGTGACGGTTATAAAAACTATATTTTGTAGAACTCATTGAGTATCATCAGGTTTTTTTTTAACCTTGAATGAATGTTACAGAATAGAAATGACTAGTACCGACTATTAGAAAAGTTAAAAAAAAAATTGAATGTTTAAAAAGTGTGCGGAGATTTTGATAGCTCAGACACAGATTCAAGACTCTGGGTTTCTGATACTTAACGCACAGGCGGAAAAAGAAAGAACCAAGAAAGGTCGGGATAAATATTATTCCTAATAAAACAAATACCACAGAAATGACGCGTACATGTACTCTGTTTCTAAATTGTGAAATAAACAGCAGTTGACTGGCATCAAGCCATGGCATGCCTGATGCACACGACGACTGAGAAAATTTACATTATTTATTCGCATTATAATCTTGCACCTTTTCATGATGTATTAGCGAATCTGTTTAGGTAGGTAACTTTTATTGACATTTCACTTTATAATATGCAACTTTCTCAAATTTTGCCAATGTATTATTGTACCAACCTAACCAATGATGAGTGCAGCAAACTTATTTAGGTACCCTTAAACGGCGTCGTTGTTGTTGAATTTAGTGTTTCAATCAACTCAATAGAATTTTAGTGATTTTGAAGTAAAAATAATGACGTGAATGAAATATAATTTTCCGATTATTTTATACCAGCCCGCGACTCCGTGTGGGTATCGGTTATGGCGGGAAATAGTAGTCTTTATTGTTTCTCGGAATCTACCTATATCTCTATGACCAATTTCATTTAAATCAGTTTAGTAGTTTAGGCTTGATTTCGTAACACAGGGACAGAGGTATTTTTGCAAATTTGTAGTAAGTATTAGTAAGAATTTAACCTATACAATATAAAATTAGTTAAATAATGTGTACCGTGAGGGCTGGTTCGAGGTTGCACGGGACAAGGATGTATGGAGGGATTTGCGGGAGGCCTTTGCCCAGCAGTGGGACAGTATAGGCTAAAGAATATATATATATATTCGTTCCAGATTTGGCCACTCAGTCAGAGTATATTGTTTTCTGAGGTTTACGCGAATATTAGACATTGAAATAAAACGGATTCTATGGCGGTTTATTTTTGATTTTAGTTCCCGACGTTTCGACGCCTTTGCAGGTGCCATGGTCACGGGAACTAAAATAAAAAATAAACCACGATAGAATCCGTTTTAAAGTAGTTTTATTTCAATGAGTCAGGGTACCTAGAGTAAGTATGTGGCACTCAAATTTATTTTTTGGGGTGACACTACGATATTGTCGTGACATTTTTTTTTCATAAATTCCAGGCACGTTTGAACTGATACAGATTAAATATGACGATATCAATCTAGATATTTATTATTCATCTCTTGTGCTGCACGACTTGCATTTCACCTAATGAATATTTTACGGGGTTTGTGTATAAATATGAAACACGACTTAAATTTTATCTGTTTGGTACATCTTAGGCTTTCTTCTTGTCTACAATTATGGTTAAATCCAAAGTTATGTTCTGAACAATAAGGAAAGGTTTTGTATTCCCATAATAAGAAAGTTCAATACTTATTTGTATGAGATTTTGACTTGCAATGGAACTGTTACGTGCTTGTATTGTTATTGTGATTATCAAGTTATCAACACTAATAATAATATGAAACATTTGTATTTCTGTCACAAATAAACTCAAAACCTATCAATCCTTTAGTCCTATTGGTCCACTGGTTAGTGACCGTGACTGCTAAGCCGGAGGTCGTGGGTTTGATTCCTACCCAGGTCAAATCTTTGTGTGATGAGCACGATAATTTGTCCTGTGTCTGGGTGTTATTTATCTATAATAATGTATGTATTTAGAAATATAAAATTATGTTTATCAGTTGTCTGGTTGCCATAATACAGGCTCTACCTAGTTTGGGATCAGATGGCCGTGTGTAAGCTGTCTCAAGATATTATTATTATCCTACCATTACTAATACCTTTTTTATTTCTAGTGCTTCCTAATCCTGATCTTAGTTAAGTTAGGTTATATTATAGAGGTACATCTTAGCTTCACTTATAATTCATGTCTCTATTTAGTAAAGTATATTTTTTAAATTATTAATAAAATTGTAGTTTTTTTTTAGTTAAGACACCTTCATTAAATGTAGAGTAGTAGTCTCTACCAGAATCTTTACCTTTTGGAAAATCTTTATTTGTTGTTATTTTTTTGTGATTTAATGTTTCTTTCTAATTTCGATTGTGTAAGTACCTATTACCTATTTACGTGAGTTACCAGGGTAATTATTGGCAGTCTGCTTTATCGTTTGAAATTTCTTTAACATGAATACTATCTACTAATCAAGAACCTAACTAGACATTAAACCTAGGAAGGTACTAAAAGCTGCAGTAAAACCATAACTCCCAAGGCAGTAGATACCTAAGTATGTGACATGCGTGCCAAGAATGTATTCCCACGTTGTAAGTACTTATCTACTAAAAGAAAATACAAGCTTTGATTGTTTCGTTGTTTAAAAGCCTACATCGAATTAAACAATTAGTATTTAAATTTTATTGAAAACAGATAAGTATAATAATGAGGTCCTACTTAATATAAATGTTATCTTGAGTGAGCAAGAAATTTTCAGGTACATTGTGAATGTTGACTCCTATTGTCATCGCACAATGCGTTCGTATCTGCGTTAATTAAGAGTGTCGTAACAAGGCGAGCCTGGCTGGCGAACAGTTGCAACACACCCTGCGTGTTTGTTTTTCATAACAATTGCTTGTTTTTACAAAATTTGCATGCGGCCAGAACAATACGCGGAGGAGTCGACTTGTTAATATCACTGAGAATTAACCGGCAGCGGATTGTCGCGCACTCGACCACTGTAAACAATACAAAACGTCGCCGAGCAAAAACTAACTATACAAACGGAGCCACAACAAGAAGAATAGGAAAATTGCTTTTGTTTAAAAAAATCTATTTGTTCGTGTCTCGAGATGAACGCGCCTACGGTGCGTTAGCGGCGGACCAATCGCGCGCAGGCGGCTGCCCGCCCCCGCCGCCGGGGCCAATGGCGGCGCGCGCCATAGCCGCAAGAGCAGTTTCCTTTTTTAAAAGTTTCGCCCTCGACTTCCATCCGATTTCCCGCCTCGGCTTCTTAAGTTATGGACGGTGAAAAAATACGTTGATTTATTTATTAAGACGCGAGTTTTTGCGAAGTTAAATTATGATGTTGGCTGGAGCTGGTCCTGGGCTGCTGAACGCTTCACAGTTTTTACGGCAGGTCCTCCTCCCGCCGCCATGCCGGTGCCCGCGCACCTTCATATATTTTAATTTCATTGAATTTTTATTGTATGAGACGTGCCCGCAATGAGCGAATGTGTCAAGATACATCTAAGTTATTCGCCACTCAGTACGCTTCGTTCCCACATTACGCTCATCGATAGGCTAAACGCATAGTATCGGCTCGCAACCACTTTATGAGTTCTAGATTTATTTCTTAACCACGTTATTATTATGTCTCATTTACTATTATAACTTCAATACAAGGCTCTACATAAATTTAACTTCTTTATTTGGGTAAAGATTTTATTTAAAAAGAAAAATTTGGTCAATTGCATGTGTTCGCTAAAACATAAAAGCATAGATGTCTTATAACCTGTGTAGTGTTTTATATAAGAACAAAAAATTATTTTGGTGAGAAACGCTTTAAAAATTGAATCTAACTTACGAGCTAGAAAGCATGAATTAGGTATAAGTACCTATCACAACAAGTGATAGGTATACCTAGCTGAAAAAAAAAGAAAGAGACCAAGCCATAAAACTTTACTGTAAAATTGTAAGTGGCTTATCAAGAAATCTTATAACTTTTCTACATAAAGACGTCATGTTTTTCGAATAATTATAACGAAACCTAACGGGTTTTCACTATTCATTTTTCCCAAGAAACCGCTGCACGAAGAAAAAAGAATAGAAAAGTGGAAAAAGTTTTAATACTAAAATTCTCATAAATTACATTTCTCACATCAATGACTAGACAGTGGTTTATATTGTTATTTTAGTACATTTTAAAATCTTAAAATATTATTTAAATTAGGATATAGTAAGGAGAATGCACCTTCTCTGGATAACTTTCATTAGTGCAATTAGGAAAAACTTAAAAACTCACCTACCGAAGATACCTTCGGTAAAAGCTGTTTTTTGTAAAACTCTTTTGTAAATGTCTTCTCCAGTGTGGCTGGTCCAGTATGGATAAGAATGGCGAAAGACAGCGAGGAGTGGAAGTTCTTAGAGAAGGCTTTTGTCGAAGGACAATCTGTGCAATAAACACCCGACTGTCAATAAATTTTATTGTGAAAATATTGTAAAGCAGCAATAAAGGCTTATCTTATTTATTTTATCAACATAACGTTTATAATACCGGCCTATATACGTCCCACTGCTGGGCACAGGCCTCTTCCCATATAGAGAAGGGATGAGCATTGATCACCATGCTTGCTCATTGCGGGTTGGCGATTTCAGATTCCAATACTTTGAAATCCAGTTTTCGTCACGATGTTTTCCTTCACCGTTTTGTCAATGATGTCTTAGAATGATTAAGAAAGTACATATAACTTTGAAAAAGTCACATTGGTACTTCCCTGGGTTCGAACCTGCAACCATGTGCATGCCAATCCGGTCATTGAACCGCTAGGCCACCACGACATTTAAATATAACGTTTAAAACGTGGAAATCTAGTCTAGTTTTAAAGTCTCCAGCTGGTGCAACCTGGTTGAAAGTTGAAGCATTCAAAGTAAAGAGGCTAGGATACTTGTCTTATTAATATATTTCTTCTATATTCACATAAATTATGTAACACAACAGTCTGAAGTTGTCAAGTAAAAATATTTTACCAAAATTAAGTATGTACTTGATCATAATATTGTGAAAATCATCAAAATCTACAACCAGTGATATGATATGGTTACATTAAGTTATGTAAACAATATGAAAACGATTTAAAGTTGAGTAATTCAATAAAAATATGAGGTAATAAATAATCTATAACCATTTTATCTAAACCCTATGCTGAGATCAATCACAGCACGCTTATAAATCAATCAAGGAATAGCGCTCTCTATCGCATCGATCTTTTCCAGAAAACACATATCATTTGCCTAATTAGATTGGGCGTTAAATCGCCAAACAACCATTTATAATCTGTTCATTTAAAAATAATGCCGCATAAAAAACTCGTCAAAGATATTGTCAGGAGATATCGACCGAACTCTGTTCGCAGGCATCGCTTAAAAAACTCGAAAAAAACTCACTCGAGGCGATCCGTGACTCCTATTTTTTTGTTTTATTATTTTTAATTCATATTATCGTACGGCTATCCCCTTTAATTTTGTTTTTAAGTATGGCCCTCGGTATGCTGGCAGCTACGTTTATGGATATTCAGAATTCCGTGGCGTATCGTCCATGGGGCGATTTCATTTTATGTAAATGTGATGTGAGGAGTGCGCCCGCGCCGCTCGCAGGTGCGGCCTGTAATTGTGACAGATGTAAGGTACGCGCCTAACCGACAATTTATTTACAATAACCAATGTTTAGGCACGAAGTAGCACTAAACTTCTGCAGTAATTAGGTATTGGATACCCATCATTATTCGCTGTAAAACAGTAAAAAATAAATTTACTACGAAAAAATTCAAACAACTGCTATTTTATTGCTTTAAATTCGTTAATTTCTGATTTGAAAGATAATTTTATTTTTATTTTTTATAAATAGCTACTATCGGTATCTACTACACAACCTATTTCTATTGCATTCAAAATAATTTCTAGACATTCACCAAAAACCCACGGTAATTTGTTTATATTATTACTACTTTCAACCTTATAGGAACTGACTAAATTAATTAGTGAACAAGTTGATCTTAGACGCTACAAACTCTTAACATTACAGACAAAGACTGAGATAAAAGAAAAGAAATATTCACCTATATCACAGATAGAGGAAAAATCTCTGAAACATCGAATCAAGTAGGTAGTTACTTACTACAAAAACATTTTAATTCCAAACTTCCTTGATTTAATGATACTGTGTGTTTTCAAAAAGCTTGTTTTTACTTCACCTGGCTGATTACAGGCCATTTTATTTAGAAGGTAGGTACTAAAACAGATTTAATTCAATATGCTGAGCTCAAAATAATAATATCTTAGGTGATCTTAAACACGGCCATTAGATCCCAAACTAGGCAGAGCCTGTACTATGGTAACCAGACCACTGATAAACATACTTATGTATTTCTAAATATACTTATACATTTATAGATAAATAACACCCAGACACAGAACAAATGATCGTGATCATCACACAAACATTTGTCCTAGGTGGGAATCGAACCCACGACCTCCGGCTTAGCAGTCAGGGTCACTAACCACTGAACCAACAGGCCGGTCAATAAAGCTAACGATTTCGTTTCAACATAACATTAACTACAACCGGATTAGTTTTTTTTAAATAACATTAACTACAAGCTAAATACCGTATTTTACATGGAGCGAATAACAATTTGACCTCCAATCACAATATCACATAGAAAGACTAAATCAATGTCTTCATATTATCAGCAAGTACCCATTTTTTTGTGTTTACAACCTCGTCAATGTTAAAAAAAGCGTAGTACAACTCTAAAATATGAGTCACTAATTAACATTCAAAGCTAACAAGTAACCGCTACCAGTAGTATAGTATCGTGTATATATCAAACACTTTAATTACTTTTTATAAGATCAGAATATTTAATAAGACTTGACTGACATTAAAGAAATGCTTAAGTTATTCTTAAGTTGTGATTAAGCTGCGTTTAGTGGAAGTATTATTATAAGTAATATTATATATTATGAAAGTTCTTTTAAAATATTATATCTGTTAATAGGTATGTTGATGTCGTGGTGGCCTAGCGGCTCAATGACCGGATTGGTATGCACATGGTTGTAGGTTCGAACCCAGGCGAGTACAAAAATTACTTTTTGAAAGTATTATGTAGGTACTTTCTTAATCATTCTAAGATATCATTGACAAAAGGTGGAGGAAAACATCGTGAGGATTCCACCTGGATTCATAATGAAAAATGGAATAAAATTTTCACCCATGTTATAGCTGCGCTTGCGCTATACTAATACAGAAAAATACAAAATATCAAAGCTGTCTGCAACAATTTTCTATTTTCCCTCGAGAACTATTTAAGGGATCGGGATAAAAGTAGCCTATATTCTTTTCCATGTCAAAGGCTATATGCGTGCCAAATTTCATCCTAATCCGTTCAGTAGTTTTTGCGTGATTGAGTAACAAACATCCAAACATCCACATCACTTTCTCATTTATAATATTAGTAGGATACCTAAGCCCCTAATAAAAAATGTTATGTATTACATTATATTCTAGGATATTCAATATCCATAGGTAGGTATCAAACCATTATTTCTATCGTTCCGTTCAATTAAAAAAAAAAACACTATTCCTGCTCATTTAAAAAGTCTACATTTAATGTTTTTATTTAGGACCCTGAGTGTGCGTCGTGTTTGGACTTTGGACTTGCATGTGGTATATTCCATAATCCTGTATGTTCTGTGGATAATATCAGTAGGAACGAATTCTCGGTTCAGTGGCTTACATATGTAACAGTCTGTTAACGACCTCTGCTTTCCATGAGATTTAACGATCACCGATATTGTGCAACCACGAATTTTCCGTTGACTGTTAGAATTTTGTTTCTTTGCTAAAATGACAACCATTGAGGGGAGTAGCGGTTGCCAAATCTGATAAGAGTCTAATTCTCCATCTTTTTCACCATCGTATAGGTATAGGTTATCGCGGGCTTGCTTTCCGCAAATCGACGACTTTTTTGCGCCTGTTTTGCGTTAAATTTTTTTTTCTTCATCGTAAGATAATTATTCGAGGAATATTTTTTAAATTTTGGCTGCTGTTTCATACAGAACGATGGTGAAATAGGCCCTAAGTTGAATAATAATAGAAGAAAGAATAATAATGTTACTAGATACTGTTGTAGATACTTGCACAGGTAATTTTGCCTAAAACACAATCAATGTTTTATTCGTTTCCAAGAGTCGATTTTTTTTATCGCCAGATATCAATTATTGGCGGAATAAAATTGACGTTTGACAGTTCATGATGCAACTGTCTAAATTGCAAATTTTTTTATCTGACGATGGAAATATTCAGTATTTATTGTAGGTACTTGTATTAAATACTAAAAATATACTTAGAGAGAGAGAACTAGCAATATACTTAGAGCTTATGTCAGATAGAATAGTTACAGTGGAATTTTTAGCTTTACCCTTGATCTACATTTCCAAGACATTTACAGTTCAAAAAATTTAAGGTATTGTAAGCCTTCAACAGCAATTCTGTACACTGCCACTATCTAGATAAAAAATGACATGAATGAAAAACCAGACATGATCCGTTTCAGTTCACACTACATGCACCAGTCAGAAGATATAAAATCAACTACAACAGTAAGCTTGTTACATGACTGCAACACGAGGAAGTACCAAACACTCCATGTTCGTCAACAGATACCCTCATAGATAACGCTGTTGGCTTGGATATCTACATTTTTCGGATGCTCGAGATAGGCATCTACTTACATAGATTTCTACATTTCATTACTTAGTTACTCGTACAAAAATTCGATGTCCGGTGGTCTCGGAGGCATGCATTCAAAAACGAAAATATGTATTATGTTGGTTGTTATTATTTATTATACTGTACTGGCCTCAATTAGCCAATGATAGAAACAAATCGAAAGAAGAAACGGAGGACGCAGTTCTGGCTTAAATAAAATAATTATTTATTGCAAGTTCTTCCTAAAAAACCAGATGCTATATATAGGTAGGAGTTATATATAATTAAGATGTTTTGATTTCTATTAAACTAATTAAACATCACAATAGTCCATCGACTAGACCTCCTAGTGCAAGCTTATTTGTAGTTGTTTTGTTGTTTAATATTTGACAACAGTAAGTTAGTAGTATCAGATTTTTCTATGGATAAAATAGCAAACCATTTCATGGTGATTGCTAATTTGCTATCTAGTTTTATCGAGTAGACTCTCACTTTGTCTATCTCATCATTGTTGGGCATAGGTTCACGACCATCTTATAAAAAGTAGTGTCCCCAAATTTTGCGGACCCGATCTAGATCAAACTAATTATTGAAAACGTTAGTAACAGTTAGTTGAAATAATATTGTTAAAAGATTAACGATTTTCTTAAATGAAAACGTGTTTTGCTAACGAGTATTAATTTCATGGGAAGAAAAGTAAGACAAAAGCTTGACCTCTCACGTAGGCTTCACATCATAACTTATCTACATAATATGAAGTACAAAACGTCGGCGCGTAAAACATGGCGTCTTATAAAATATAGTTAATGCAATGCTAACGAGATCTCGGTTATGTAAAGCTGCGATATTTTGCATTTAATAAGGGCCGTACATAGCTGGCCGCGTGGCCGACGGCGAGAGATGGATCCCCAGATACTAAGCCACTTCGATCGAGTCTCGTTCACTATGAAATTATTGGGAAACTCGATTCGTGCTCGATGCATCTGCCGACGACGGCGCGCGCCTTGCTAATGTTCCTTGCAAACGATCCGAGAAAGCCGAGTAGGTTCGCAGATAAATCTGAGAGATAGGAAAAAGTCTTTCTTACCTCTGCATATACTTACGGACGTACATTTATTTATTTTTAATATTTTGTATTTTTTTTCCATGCGAAATTCTTCATGTTAATGAGTGTATGGTGATAATAAATTAATAAAAGAGTATTGAGGGTACATCGGTCTGACACGTAAGTGTGTGAGCCGCAGGGGGAGGCGTGACGCGGCACCTGTATAGATCGTTCGAGTATTCCTCCCAAATCGATATTTCATGTGATCGCGGCTCATCTGTAATTAAGTTTGGATTAAACCTCTCTCGAGTGGTCACGGCTAGGCGCTATAATCGTCACTTTTGTTATTCGTTTGTGTTGTTTGTTTTGTGGATAAGACAACAATACTTTTGGGTGGTAGAGTCGATCAAGTAAAGTATCGGGTCAATATACCTTATTGTTATTTTAATGATTGATACTAGTTACATAGTCAAGAGCGATAATTGTTACGCAGGTTCTTTTTAAACTACTGTCTACATTGCTGTTCTACAAAATTTGCTTTAGTCACTAGCAGTAGTTTTGTAATATGAAAAAACACAAAGCACAGTGAAACCACTGAAGTCAATTTTAATAAAATATGTCATGTAAAGAATATAAAGATAAGTGCAACGACGGCGACGGAACAAAATCTTTCATGCAATTCTTCAGAAATGAAATTTTCACGAAGCGCTGAACAGAGCCGATAGCCAGCTATGTAGGAGGCACGTCGCATACAATAAACACGCTCATAAATAAATAAATAAGGCCGAATTTAATAACAAGCCCGGACCTAAGTAATGGTCGCCAGAAGGCGTACATTTAATGTGGCCCACCATTTTGTAACTTTTACGCACATTTCTTAGCGTTGTATTAAAATGTTTGAACACTATAATTTGGGAACGAGAGCTTAACAACTTTTTTTAGAGGAGTCAAATATTTGGGGAGTTTAGTGAAGGTAAGGTTATAATCGATAAGATATTGGTGTTGCCAAGTGAAATAAATATATGCAGGTATTTGGACTTTTTACGTATGACGTGGAATGTGAATATGAAAGCTAAATTATTAATGGCTTAGTAAAAGATTCAACTATGAACAACACTTGGCAAAGCAATATTTAGTAACGATGACTATAAGACATTCTACTACTGTCACGTAGCGTCAAGTTTTCTTTAATAATAAAAACCTACAAACATTTAGATAAATTATCAAGTAAAAACGAACTTGATCTTTTATACGTAGCACCAATACTTATACTTAAAATCACACACATGCCTCATCAGTAAGTACATATTTTAAAATAATTTCACACAAAACAACTTCATAAA
This sequence comes from Plusia festucae, assembly GCA_950381575.1. Taxonomy (NCBI): domain Eukaryota; kingdom Metazoa; phylum Arthropoda; class Insecta; order Lepidoptera; family Noctuidae; genus Plusia; species Plusia festucae. Next base: position 5,513,482 of record OX494435.1, on the reverse strand, counting down.
GAGAACGAAAACGGAGATAAAAAAAAAACAATATCGAAGCGATTTCGATTCGACAAATTACCTATCAACAAATACGTGAAGCGATAACATTACAATACACACCTCGGTTATGTGAGCAGGACCATAACTGCAGCTCCTTGATATTGAAGAAAAACCAGGAATGCCTGAACAACAGCCGTGCTGTGCCATATTCGACACGCCTGGTGACGATTCCGAAGCAAAAGAAATATGGTTATAGCATTCCGATGTAAACAATTGGACTTTTTACACCTCGCCGTGCCATTTGTGAATAATTTTAGGACAATAGCACCTTTCGAATGCTGTCGTTACCTTGATGAAATTTTGTTGACCGAACGTGAAAGTATCGCATGAATTAGCGATCGGAAACGTGTGAGAAAAACTTAAACGTGGTGTTGATGTTATTTCGATAATCTCTTTAGCGGTTATTAATATTTGCGGGTAAAAAGTGATGCGGAGCCTTTGGACCTTATATTCTTCGTGAATCAAATAAGTAATGTCATGTTGGTATCTGGTTATGATATAACGATAAGTGCAACTTTAATTAGGTCTTCATTAATTTCATTAGTGTCAAATTATTGTCGTTTTATTTTGATACATTGAAAATGTCTTTTTCTGAACCCTACTCACTCAAATATATCTACTACTACCTATGTACCTTTATTGGAAGCGTTGCATGTTTATTTATCGAAAGGATTTTCAAAATGAATGCCTACTAAATAGATTTCTGAATTTTTGTTTTGTTGATAAATGATACACTTGTAGATACCGAGAAATACATGAGTTCTTCCAAAAAGAAATCCAATGTACCAAGCGGAACGATCAAACGCCGCGCTCACACTGAACATGTCGGTGATTATAAATCTAACATACTTTACAGCCGTATCAAAGCTTAAAACAAATGCGGTACCTACGCAGTAAATTAAGCCATCGACATGTTGCGGCTAGGATGCCATCACGAGCGCACGCTGAATAGTTTGCGATTGCGCTGCGTTTTTCAAAGGCATACCTGGCCCGGGTGCGAACGTCGTGTGTGACGACTTTATCCGTCGAGTGCACGTCTTTGGTGTGCGGACGCCGCGATCTAGATCAGCGGCGCCGACGCGCGGCGGTACGATGCTATCGTAAAACAACCGCGCGACAATTGCTAACACCGGCGCCGAAGAACAACGCGAATTATTCAAAGAGAGGCATCCAGTGTGTCTGTGTGTGCCGACTGACCCGCGCCCTCGCCCCTCCCCCTGCCATTGTTGACATACCGATTTCTAAGAACGTTTAATTTTAACGCTCATTTTGCTTTTGCGAGTGACTGGTTATTTGCGTCGATTTCTGGCTGAAAGCGACGTCAACTTACTTAGACCGTTAAAACATTTCTAATCTTTGTTGATCGTGGCTGTTTGTGACTCATATTTCGACTTCAATTCCTAAACCCTACATGGTCAGACATGTAATTCAACAGGTATGCTTGATATCCTTATTAGTTTATTCACGGAACGGGTCGTAAAAATGCCAGAGCAGTCATCTAGGAGAGATAAAGCTGGACTCGAAACGACTCACGCACGCTCCATTCCGGAGTAGCGTTAGACTTGTAGTAAGACGTGGGGACACGTCGGATGGTCTCAAATGCTCTCAGATGCTGGTTCTGGGAAGACGGCAGGGTACGCCGGACTGGGGAGGGTGCGGGGGGCGGGATTCCGTCACGTGCGCCGGCGCATCTGATAGCGCGCCGCCGCGGGGAATGTTGCACGTTCGCGGGCAAGCCCAGCACGCAAATGCTGTGCCGACTGTTGCGATCTCTGTTGCGAAACTGTGCCTACTTCTAGATCTAGACAACATGGAGTTGGTGTAGCGACAGGCATATTACCTAGGACTATTGCGTTATGGTTTCCGGCATTTTCCGTACCTGACTGTAGTTTGGTTGATACAAACTGTTTCAGTTACATGATTCATGTGACTAGCGATGAAATAATGTATAAAATCTTACTGATGAGAATTAATAAAACAAAAAAACCTTGGGTGCTAACGTTTCCTCAAAGCTTCATCAAAATGTGTGTGGTGTGATTAAGCAATCACATATTCTCAACAATCTTGGAAATGGGATACACAATGTTGAAATTAAAATAAGTAAAAAGTATTCAACCAAACATTGGAATCTTCACGCTGCAGGCTTCCTAGAAATAGTTTTGCTATTACGATACAGTTGCATACAAACTAAAACACACAAATAAACCAACTATCAAATATGAGTTTAGTCAAAAACCGTCACGGCCTGGAATACGCATGCGCGGAGACCGCCGGGCTCGCCTGCGCATTCCCACCTTTTTGCTTGTCACCGCCAGACGTATTTATTGCAACACTGACGCTATGATGGTCCATGGTGTTGCCATGTTAGAAGCCTCATGATTTTTGGTTGTTGTATATGGATGAAATAATAGAAAAAGAAACACTTAATTTTCATTTACGCCAATCGGTTCAAATTAAAAAATAAAATTGAATAATATTCATATAAAATGCTTTTAACAGGTTTTTTTTGTGTAACTATATCAGATTTATGTGTACGTGCTATAAAGCATCAGTTTTATCTAATACCAGCTTAAATTTTAGCTTTTACATATTTTTCTATTGTTAAAGTAAACCATAGCCATTTTGTTTTCTGAGGTTAACGCGAATGTTAGACATTAAAATAAAACTACTCTTAAACGGATTCTATCGAGTTTTATTTTGATTTTACTTGCAGTCGTTTCGACGCCTTAGCAGGTGTCATGGTCGCGGGCAGACTCATCATAATTATCTATTTGCTCAGATTTAGCTCTGAGAATAGTTTTGATACCCACAGTTAAGTTGATAACCTACAAAATGAAACACTACAAACCGAATTAAAACGAAACAAACCTTAAGTACCCAAAATTACATGATATAAAATATAATTATTCAAGCAATTATAAACGTATCATAAACCTTTCAAAATGTAAAAATAACAAAACGTAAACGATTACTTTTATTTTACTCAAAAATATATTTCTTATTTCATTTCTGTACTAGGGTAACCCTAAAACGATTTCAACGGATATAAAATTTGACAAGAATCCTCCCGGCTTTGATATTAAAGGCTATTGTATCAGGTTTTGCTTTTCCTTTTACCTTTTTCTTGTTCATATTCGTTCGCGCTAAAATTCATACACAGTAGCTTCACGTCCATCCGAACAATAGAATTAAACCTATACGGTATGGAGACAAAATACATGCTTATAACCTCAATGGCTCAGATGACAATTTATACTAGAAATGTATTGATACAATATTATTATTATAAATTTGGTCAACGAGGTAATGAGGTACATAAAACTGAACCACTTTTCCTAAGGAACTTAGATTGAAATATTAAAATGGAAAATTAAATTTTCATACAAAGTGACAGATCACGTGACTTATGTTTGTATGAAAAGTAGACTTTCAATTTTAAGATTAAGACCTATTTTCCTTAGGAGAAGTTGTTCAGTTTTATGCACCTGATTACCTCGTTGAATATACGCACTCTTTTTAAATTAATCCTGTATAGATACAAGAATATTTTCAAATAGAGGGACAATAGTCTGTTTTTTTTATCCAGGAGACTAAACAAAACAGACATATACGCTATTGTAATCCCATTGTATTCTATGTCATTCTAGCATTTGCACTTATCATGATCATCTGAGTGCTTATAAATACAGTATCACTGCACTAAAGACAGTTTTCATTAAACAAAAATATGCTTGTATTATAGTATTACCATGTTAGACCACTCAAAGTCAAACATTAACAAAAATAAAATCATGTTAAATGGTTGGATACATGCATTCAACATTAATTCATTTAATGAGAAAATAACGAAGCTGAACTTAAAATCAGACAAGTCACACATAAAGATAGGCTTCTTTTTCTTCTTGAATTTAAAATTACAGATTATTAAGCATTGAAAGCGCAAAGCTATGGATATATTATGGAAAACAAAAAGTTAAAACAAATCAAAAAACATATCTCATACATCATTTCTATCAAATAACCCAGCGACTCCCAAAGGCCGGTCCACAAGACCACCATATGAATAAATTGCATAAATATTTATCCGCGCGGCGTCTGGGACACACACGACACAAAACGATGTCTATAACATAATTGTTTTTGTTGATTGTTCAGGAATGTTATCAGGTTCGCGGACACCGTTAGTGCCATTTTTGAGACGTATAGATTCATATCTCGTTAGTTTTCGAACGCATTTTGTTTTTACTTTCTTCTTGCGCGGGTTGATTAAAGTTTTGTGATGCTTATTTAATTCTGAGGCCTTCACTAAGTTCAAGCAGTTTACGTGCTGTTACGTACGTAGGGTTAAATGAGGCGTTATCTCTTCCAATACTATACTTTTAAGTAAAAAAAACTGTTAAATTGCCTAAAACGTTATAAACTCTACCCGGTGAAAAGATTTGGCGGTCCAGGGTCCTTGATTTATATTCTGCGTTATGCCATGTTAAGTTTTGCTTCAAATAAGAGAATAAGCCCCCCTATTATATAAAATAACGTACTTAATATTACCACTAGCTCTCGCCCGCGGCTCCACCCGCGCTCCCAATTTTTTTTCTATTCAAAATTAAAGCTATCTTTACTCAGGAACAAAGTGCATTCGAACGGTGAAAGTAGTTTTTGAATAGTAACTGTACTCTGTATATTATTAGTATACATATGAAATGATGAAGTCTTAGAGAGTATGTAGGTAATATGAGTGAACTACTCATGGTACGGGGCACTAACATCCGATCGTTTGTATTAATCTACAAGTTAATTAAAACAGATTGTCCTCACGGGTTGACTTTCATTAGTCCAACGAAGTCTTTTAGGTTGAATGTACCTACGACTTCCTTGTCACCTCTTGGTTAACGAGAGTGATTCAGCTCCTCTGGCAAAAAATAAACCTAAAATGGGTGCTAATACTAATTCTTGTCCACTGATAGTTATATGCATTAAATAAATATTGCTTAGTTAAAGCTTTTTATATCTTATCTTATATCTTTAAACGAGCAATTCTTGTATGTATATATTGTTAGGAGTCAACGAATAACAGCTCATAAGAGCCTATAAAAGCAGACTTCACACAGTTCTCAGGCTCATTTGTCGGGTGTCGTTCGCGGCGGTTACATCGCTCAAGGATCGTGAGACTTATATTTTCTCATTTTCATTTGTGTACCTAATTATTATTTCTTTGATTATTTTACGTGCTAATTGAATGTGTGGTGATTTGCGGCAGATAAGGTTACTTTTCGTTATTGTTACTTTGTTCCTAGAATTAAAAATAAAGAGTTATATAATCTTGGTTGTGTGTTGCGTTGTTTTTTTTTAAATATCCAAACTTCTGATTCCTAAAATCAGAAGTGGGATAAAGAACAGCTTTAATTGCCCACTAGATTACCAGTAAAAACATTCAAGGAACAAAGTATCAAAATATTTTTCTACCCGCAGATTTCACTTTTGATTTTCACTTATCATTTTGATATTTTACGTGTGTGATTGTGATTTATTAGCGAATCTTTGTGCTCATCATGCCGAGAAGCCATGAACGTCGTCGTTCACGAGGTCGATCTCAACGCGTGTCGCGAGACGAGTCCCCTGGCAGTGAAACCGAATGTAGGTCGCGCCGTAGACTACGACGGAGCCGCCGTCTGGAGCGTAGCGACTCTGAGGAAAGCTCGTATTATCGCCGCCACGAAGCTCGGGATCGCCGCCGTTCTAGATCTCGATCTCCACATACACCCCCGCGGGCAAGGTACCCGTCAGTGACCCCACGTACTAATAACTCGTTACAAGACACTCTCAGTAATATTATGACAAGGCTTGATGCTATCGAGCATAACGGTGCGAACACGATATCCACGTCTAACAATTTGCCAAATTCTCACACTGAAGGAAACCTGCAGGATTCGGTTCGTGAAGCTGCTTCGCGTTCGCGTAGTCTCGCCGACTTGAGCGATGTTCCGCAACAAGTTCGCATTAATAATTCCGAGGGATCTTCAACGTCAGTTCATGCGGACAACCCAAGCACTCGCGGATCCGAAGCCGTGTCCACTGTGACCATGCTCGCGGAAGCTTTGAGATCTTTGCAGCCTAATAGGTCGCACCACTATTACGTATCTAATTTCGATCCGAACATACACGATATTGACGCATGGTGCGAGGAAGTGGACCGAGCAGCGGTCGCGAACGGTTGGAGGGACCATGAATGTTTGTCGCGAGTAGCATCCTGCCTTAAAGGCGACGCTAAAGTTTGGCTCAATGAATGGGTCACCAATGATCGAACGTGGTCAAATTTTAAGCTTGAGTTTAAACCCCTCTGTCCCCGGAAGTTAGATTACGCAAATATTTTATTCGAAACAATGAACACGACATCCGAAAAATACACCACATATGCGGAATATGCTCGCCGTACCCTGTTACGCTTAAGGATAGTTAAGGGTCTTAGCGATGAATTACGAACACTAATCGTCATACGCGGTATTGATAACCCCCAAATTAGAGCAGCCGCGGCAAATGCAAACCTAGCTACCGAAGATATTGTCTCGTTCCTTTCAATTTACGTGAAACCGAATCGCGCAAAACCTGATTCTCGTGGTACCGTGACAAATAAACATTCATCTTCGAACTCATCTTTTGGACGTGGACCTAAGTGCTACATATGCAACCAGCGTGGACATTTAGGTCGCAATTGTACTAAAAAGACTCGCAAAGAACCCAGTGATAGGCCTACCGTAAAATCTGGGACACAAGGTTCTGTTAACGACACCACTGCTACTAACAAGTCCGAATTGCTGTGCTCGTTTTGTAAGAAAAGGGGGCACACAGAAGAAAGCTGCTTCGCCAAGAACCGCTCAGAACAAAGGAATCAGCGAAATGTTAATTTGTGTGCGAGCCATGCAAATAACAAGACAGATATTGTAACAGCTGCCGTTGTCCAAGGCATCCCCATGGACGCGCTCATAGATAGTGGAGCCCAAAACGTGTCGCTGATTTCTTCAGACGTTCTGAAGCACCTTTCTTGCCAAGTTAAACCAACACACTGCGTTCTCAAGGGTATAAGCGAGCGGGAAATCGTAGCTTCTTCGTTCATTACGGCAACTATTGAGCTTAGTGACATTTCTATAGAAACTGACCTAGTTGTAGTGCCACAGTCCTGTATGAACACTTCTCTTATTATTGGAACAGACGTTCTTAACCGCGACGGGGTAACGTACGTACGCACTAAAGATAGACAGTACGTCACTCGAACTAGCGACACCCCTGCTTGTGTGAACGAAGTCCTACGTCTTGACCAAACGTTAGTCAATACCCCTTTGCAAGGCGCTCTGCGTGATTCCCTGATGTCTGTAATTAACAAATTTTCGAACTTTCTTATCACTGGTACCGCGACGAGTACAGTTACAACTGGTTACATGGAGATCAAACTAACTAACACCACTCCCATCGTATATCGACCGTACAAACTCTCTTATAACGAGAAACTTGTAGTACGCGAAATAATTAAAGATTTATTGGACAAGGGCATCATCAGGGAATCACGATCAGAGTATGCCAGCCCCATAATACTGGTGAAGAAGAAGGACGGGTCCGACCGAATGTGCGTCGACTACAGGGCACTTAATCGAATCACTGAAAAGGAGAGATATCCTCTCCCCCTGATAGACGACCACATTGATCGCTTGGGTCGCTACACCTTCTTCAGCAGCTTAGACATGGCTACTGGTTTTCACCAGATTCGAATCAAAAAGAGCTCCGTTCACGTGACGGGATTCGTCACACCAGAAGGGCACTACGAGTTCCTGAAAATGCCGTATGGTTTGACGAACTCCCCGATCGTATACCAACGAATAATAAATCAAACCCTTCGCGAATTTATCGATGCCGGAAACGCGCTAGTTTACATCGATGACGTCCTCTTGCTAAGTAACACCGCAGAGGATGGCATCGCTTTGCTCGAGAGAGTCCTGCAAACACTCACTAAATCAGGCTTTTCGATAAATTTAAAGAAATGCTCTTTCTTGACAACCGAAGTCGAATACTTGGGTAGGTCGATAAGTTTTGGTCAGGTACGACCGAGCTCTAGGAAAATAGCGGCATTAAAAAACTCCCCAGCTCCTAAAAATGTCAGGCAGGTCCGTCAATTATTAGGACTGGCAGGATACTTCCGCAAATACATTAAAAACTACGCAACCAAGACCGCGTGCATCGCTCATTTAACTCGAAAGGGGGTAGATTTTCAGTGGGGTCAGGAACAGGAACAAGTTCGGCAAGATTTAATACAATGCTTGACTAGTGAGCCTGTCCTCACCATTTTCAACCCTGAGCTAAAAACCGAAGTTCACACAGATGCGAGCTCCGCCGGTTATGGGGCGGTACTTTTGCAAACGGACACTGATGGTGGAAGGCATGTGGTGGCATACTTTAGTAAGGTTACGCAGGGAGCAGAGAGCAAATACCATAGCTACGAATTGGAGACGTTGGCGGTCGTGAAGGCCTTGCAGCATTTTCGCCATTATTTGGTGGGCTTGCAATTCACGGTCGTCACAGACTGCAACGCTCTCAAGTCTACGGAACGAAAAAAAGACCTGCTCCCTCGCGTAGCTCGATGGTGGATTTACCTCCAGGATTTTAATTTTTCTCTCGAGTACAGAAAAGGAGTTATGCTTCCACATGCTGACTACCTCAGTAGAAACCCCGTCACCACCATAAATCAAATAACGAGACCTCGTAACTGGGCGCAAATAGCGCAAAACGCGGATCATGAAACTAAAGACCTTATACAAAAACTCTCAGAAGGTCACCTCGATTCTAGTCGTTATATCTTGAAAAATGACCTATTGCATTACAAATACACGCCAGTCGGTGAAGAAGCACGTCTTCTTTGTTTTATACCCAAGGGCCATCGACTCAGTCTTTTACGAATTTTCCACGATGAGCATGAGCACATTAGTGCTGATAAAACTCTACATCTCATCTTAAAACATTTCTGGTTCCCCGGGCTCCGCCAATTTGTGTCTAAATACGTCTCCCATTGCTTAGTATGTATTTCTAAAAAGCGAGTGCCCCGGGCACCGCTTCAGAATATCTCATCCTGGTCAAAACCCGAAACCCCTTTCGATACCGTTCATGTCGATGCCCTGGGACCACTGCCAGAATCGGAAGGTTACAAATTTATCTTAATACTAGTTGATGCTTTTACAAAGTTTTGTATGTTGTACCCTATCTACCGCCAAGACACCAGTGAGTTGAAACGTGTCATGTCTCAGGCCGTTTCTTTGTTTGGAGTTCCCAGACTGTTGGTTACTGACAGGGGCAGGATGTTTGAGTCTACGGACTTTGTGCAGTGGATATCCGAACTTGGTTCAGACCTGCACTACATAACTCCTGAAATGCACGGCGCGAACGGACAAGTGGAACGATATATAAGAACCGTTCTCAACATGCTTCGTATCGAAGTGGGACACAAGAACGCCTCCTGGTCGACCACACTTTGGAAGTTACAACTGGTTCTAAATATCAGCAAGCAGAAAACTACCCAATCGTCAGCCATAAGTTTAATGATTGGTACGGGTGCCTCTACTCCAGCCATACGATCGTTGATACGGGACCTAGCTGTAAGTACTCCAGATACCAACAGAGAAGCTCTGCGAGAGATGCGTCGAAGTCGCGCTAGCGAACTGATGAAAAAGAACCAGGAACAGCAAGATGCTTCAGCCAACCAGTTTAGACGTCCACCGCGTGAATACAAGGTGGATGACCTAGCTTTTGTAATAAAGTACTCGCAATCAACGGGCAAATTAGACCCTGGAATGCGGGGACCATATAGAGTGACCAAAGTCTTACCTAATGGGCGCTACGAACTCAAACTCCTCAGTGGAGGCTGCGGGAAAACCACTCAAGCAGCCTCCCAATACATGGTACCTTGGAGAGGAGAATGGTGCCCAGAAAGTTGTGCCGCTTTCTTTGAAAGTGAGTATGATGAACTTAATCTGTTTTTGGTTTCAGAAGTGTTAGTCCCTATGGCGTTAGTCGCCCTACAATGGGACGTCTCCCCACCAATGGCGTTAGTCGCCAAACATACGGGTTAGTCCCAACGGCGTGAGTCGCCAAACATACGGGTTAGTCCCAACGGCGTTAGTCGCCAAACATACGGGTTAGTCCCAACGGCGTTAGTCGCCAAACATATGGGTTAGTCCCACCGGGTTAGTCCCAATGGCGTAAGTCGCCCAGCAAGGTGATGTGTTCCCCATCAACGGTGTTAATCACATATGGACGGACTTCCCAGGGGCGTGTGTCGCCTGACCATGGGATACGCCCCACTGCAAAGGCGTGTGTCGCCCAACGTCGGTGATTATCACCCATGTAGCGTTAGCCGCTGTGGTAATGTATAAGGCAATGATATGAGATAGTTGGGACGCCTACTTACTTATATCGTTAGCCATTTTCCTATTAATGCAATAAAATTAAGCGACCAGTATACTTGCGTTATTTGTGTGAATAACCATCGCAAACTCTTTCAGATGACGACACTGACGAGGCTGAAAATAGCTCAGATCAATTGGAAGGCGACAACCCAGCACCAGCTTCGATTGGGTTATCCATGCCGAGCTTAGATGAGGAGGTGGGAACAGAACAGCATCCCACTGCAGGCGCATCCCAAGAAGTTCAAGTCGAGGACGACTTGCCGTCAGGAGAGGCCGTGTTAGGAGTCAACGAATAACAGCTCATAAGAGCCTATAAAAGCAGACTTCACACAGTTCTCAGGCTCATTTGTCGGGTGTCGTTCGCGGCGGTTACATCGCTCAAGGATCGTGAGACTTATATTTTCTCATTTTCATTTGTGTACCTAATTATTATTTCTTTGATTATTTTACGTGCTAATTGAATGTGTGGTGATTTGCGGCAGATAAGGTTACTTTTCGTTATTGTTACTTTGTTCCTAGAATTAAAAATAAAGAGTTATATAATCTTGGTTGTGTGTTGCGTTGTTTTTTTTTAAATATCCAAACTTCTGATTCCTAAAAATATATATATAATCTGAATCTCGGAAACGGCTCCAACGATTTTCATGAAATTCAGTAAGCAGGGGGTTTCGGGGGCGTTAAATCAATCTAGCTATGATTCATTTTCAGAAAATGTAGTTTTATCCGTTTTTTTAGTAATCTTATATCTTTAAACGAACAATTCTTGTATAAACTTAGTCTGGCCATAAGTACTTTGACAATTAAAAATAAACAAAACATTTGAATTTGGAATCTGTCATTTATATGATTGTTCATTGCGATTTCTCATTTTGGCGCCAATACATTGTAGTACAATCAATATTTTGTTATATTAAAACACAGCTCTAAGAAAGCTTCCTAATTAGTCGACTAAGTGCATCGTGGGCATTATCCAACTTTAGTGATGGTTTGGTGGGGTTTTAGCTAAGAAAGGAGTGACTGAGCCATACTTTTGTGAAAAAGGTATCAAAACATCGGCACAAGGGTATCAAGATACCATTCTTGAGAAGGTAGTGATGCCCCTTAACAACACCATGTACAATAACCAAGAATGATCCTTCCAGCAAGACTCGGCGCCGGGTCATAAAGCTCGGTCTACGCAGTCTTGGTTGGAAACGAACGTTTCGGACTTCATCAGAACTGAAGACTGGCCGTCGTCTAGCCTCGATCTTGATCCGCTGGATTATGATTTATTGTAAGAATTAGAGAATACGGCTTGCTTTAGAGTCCCTAAAACAATTTTTATAATTCTTATGTTATTTGTGATTTATTGATAAGCTGTAAAAATAATTGTTTATAATAAAATATTTAACTAATTGCTCGTGATTTTCTATTTAAATAACCAGTTCATATTTTTTATTATTATGTCGGTAAGATCGAAAAATATTATTCATACTTCCTCATTTCATCAGTATGTATGTAATTCGTATTTAAATATAATTTCTACAAAACACACTACCTAAAAAAACGAGCAAAGCTCGGTGATCCAGGTACTGTAGATTATATTAGGAAGCACCTTGATTTCAACTGAAATTGAAAGCCTATAAATATGACTTTGATGTTAATAATAATCATTTATTTCAGGCAACTAGGCCCAAAGTTAATGATCCCTGTGTTAAAAAATAACGAACAGTGTAACAGCCATACTTTCGAAGGTAAGCTATGGTATCTGTTTCAGTTCAATTCAGAAAATCCTGCAAATGAGATTGCATTTCAACTATTTTCCAATAAGCACGGCATTCCAACAGCGGCACAACTTCATAAATCATAAAGAACAATCGTCATTGTCATGTGTCGACATCCGAACAAATACATCAGGTGCGTCATGCTTGCCCACTGCCCACTTCTTATAAATCAATGTTCTATGCTTCGTCCTTCAGGCTCAATATGGCGTCCTGCTGTTAAACCCCACAAATTTACGATCCCTCTCCCAGGCCAGATGCCAATCGTTTTCTCAGCGTTATTTCAACAAAATGCATGTGATTTATACAAAACTCATCGCGTGGCAATGCTAATATATTATGTATTTTATGACTTAAAATTGGAATTGGAAGTGTTGGAGTCCATTCGCTGCTTGTATTGGTACGATAAATAACGTTAACGTTTGTTGTTTTATATCCTGTATCATGTTCTGCGTAGCCGCAGTTATTTAATAGTTGTCTTTTGTTTCTTGTTTCCCATTCTAAGTTTCCATGTATTGGATTTGCGCAGCCGCTACAGGAATACTTGACAAACGGTACCATATTTCTGAGGTTTGAGATACAGATTTGTTACTTATCTATAAGTTAGAATACCATGTAATTTTATTTACAGTTAATGACTCCATTTTATATCATAACTGCACAAATAGATAAAGGGAAAATATAAGGCTAACATAATTATATACCTAAATATATTTCGTAAATACGGGTGACAATATTGGAGGTTGTTTTGGAACTCCATCAATTTGTACCCTAGCAACAAGTTTTGTGTTTTATGTAAAATAAAGACTGGTCAGTATTGAAGAAGTTTCTGAAAGAGTTATGGTGCCTACCCACAAGAAGATACTCGTAACACGATTTAATTATATATATTTGGATGTATAGCTATAATTTTATAAGAGTTCAGTGTCGTGTCTGGCTTGTGTCTGCAGAATACGTGAATATATCAAAGAATCGCCAAGTCCCCACGTCAGGGCCCACGATTTCCAACACGAATAAATATTCCTTTTATTCCAATTTGTCAGCTAAGGCACTCTCAGCGGCGACTTATCTCCGTATTCAACGGTAAGCTCCCGCCAAAACAATACGGCAGTATCGTTAAAAAACGTGCTTGAATACAGCATTTATCATCGTTGATTAAATACCATTGTTTTGTATCGGCAGGCTCGGGGTCCCCGGCGTCGTGCTCCTTTTGCGTCTCCCTCCGTGTCTCGCATTGTAGCCGCACGGAGACAATAAGTCTGTTAAATTGGCCTCCTATACTCGTTATATTATGTGCCCGAGGACCTTGTATTTATGTCCGCTGTGGACGCGTGCTTGCGAGCCTTCGTCTTGTAAATTCTTGCGAGCCAACAAAATTTGTTTTCGCTGCAATTTTATTATGATTTGTTCTAATATAGCGAGCTCGGGCTTTATTACGATGGTACACAAGTCGTATCTTGAGTCTTCGTAGCGACAGTACGCGGAGATATTGTGAACTCGATTTCTCTGTAGTTTGCTTATCATATTAGACTCGGGCATAAAAAGTTCTCAGAAACAAAGACGGTATCAAAATAGTCGTACGCCCACGCAGCGGCAGTCGCTGAATCACGTACTGCAATTTCCAAATCTAGATTTAGAGGGAACGGTCTGTGTCGTGTTCTTAAAAATGAATGCATTTCAAAGAAAGATCTCAGAGTAGTGTCCTATACGTGACAACATACTCAGTGGCGGCGAGACATCAATGAAACCACGCGCGTGCCACTATGTTTTTCCAGTTTTTCCACTGGCCACTACAGTCGCCGTATTATATGACATAATACTTTTATAACCACGCGTAAAACAAATAAAAAAATCTTGAATAGCTATTAAGACACGTAATGATATTTTTCCGGACGGAGGGATCACAACAAGAAGACGTTCCGCAGTGCATGTTCGCTTATCTTTACGTCCCTAACTCTCAGGAACTCGGCACAAAACATCGCTCGAGACGCGCTCCTCATTAATTATTGCGAAAACAAATGAGAAAATATGACATAAATTATGATCAAACGGCGCTCCGATTCAATCATTATTATATGAATGACTGTCATAGCAGAGCCCCTATTAGGAGTGCGCTTCGTTGCGATGCTCATACCTAATTAATTTCGCTAAATTAATATCTAAATATGATGAACATGGTCTCACAACGAGATCATGCCGTATCAAGAACGTCTCACAAAAACGGAGAGTTCTGCTGCTGGCAATACAAATGCAGCTCGGACAAATACGAACGTGGCGCATGAAAAACTGGAATCCTTCAAGCGTAGTATTAACATGGTTAATTAATTTATTAATTAGCATCAATTAATCGTAATACGGCGGCACAGCGAACCCCTGGTTACGGACGGATAGCTTTTCCGGCGAAGTTCAGTTTTTAGAGGACAATTAGCATGATGTCTAAGGTAATAACAGATGCCGATTCCCGCAGTTGCCGACAGGTCTGTTATGAAATGTTAATGTTATTGGCAATTTCATAGCGAAAAACTGACTGCGACCGATACAAACAAAGAAACCAGCGGGATTTCGTTTGATTTTCTTATTGTACAATTCTATGAACAATAATAGGTCGCTACGCTGCCGCTGCTTCAAGTCAAACTTGTGAAAGCGAAGCGAGTGCTCATTGAATACTAATTCAAATATTTGCAACGGATGATGCCTCGGCTCGAGTCAAGTAGACATTGATAAATAAACAGCTGTCAATAGTATGTCCGGGCGGCGGCGAAATTCGAAAATGGTTCGGGTTCATTAATAACCGGAATGGATCGTAAGTCGCGAGCGAGATGCTCGTGATACGCTACCTGTGTTCGTGATTAGCTGCCGATGGCCGGAGCCCGCTCGCCGCTGCTTCTTATGTAACCAGTCAAAGATACGTATGAGTGTTCAAACAAGCTCCGGCGTCATTACCAAATCTACTTCGTGGTCAGACATCTGAGCATTTAATGAATTCTATTTGCGTATCATGTTTCCAGTTTAAGGAGGGCGATAAATCAATAGGACTCGCTCTGTTGGTGTCAAATTCACAGCGATTTATGTATCGTTTAACTCTCGATGACAGATTTCTGGAGTTATGTAGGCATATATTATGTGTTTAAGAACACCACCTCGTCTTAAAACAGCACGCCGGGAACGCAACGCGTCTACCAAGGTCACTGTTTTATTATATTTTTACTGGCGATTAGCATAAACTTTTGCACGTCGACGCATATCGTTTTATTGTGGTAGTTTATGTTTAGTATTATAAATATTGGCAGTTTCTTCCTCGTGGGTATTTGTATGGGCGATTAGGGTTTCAGCGCCCGCACTTGTCGACTCATTTATGGATCGTATACTTGGTTTACAGGCGCCGTTCTAGATAACGGTGTATTGATGGCTTTTGGATTAGCCCTTCAGCGGGACGTCTTAAAGCTCGCTGCGTAATAAAATTAGCGCGTCGACTTATCTTTGTCGCGGTCGCCCGTGTTTCATTTTATATGGGAATTAAATACCCAACCGGACCGAGATGTCAATCGGTCATTACAATGGAATTCAATAAACTAAATGGCGTATGGTATGAGTGAGTGTTCGGCTCGCTACTGTTTCGTATCAGATTCGGTAGCGGCCGGTATCTCGCCCATTACTTTATCATCTCTTATCGGGCCAGTGACTGTGTGTCGAGCCGGACGTCCCAGATGAATCTGTCGATACTTAAATATCATAGAGGTTGTAGTTTCATGTGACTAAAAAAAGCTAAACAACTCCAATCTTTATGATCTGTAAGTCAGTAACTAGAGGTTAGAATTCGAAGATTCCGTATAAAAAATAAAAGATCGTTAAAGAAATACTTTGCATGTTTCGTTTAAGATATAAACACCAAAGGATTTAGGCGAAGTTTATACTAAAAGTTTCTTTACTGTTTAAAAATAAGGTTCAGTTTGCAATGAATAGGGAATGATCTAACATTTGAATGTTATTTTATTACAATCTAACATTGACCTGTTAAACATTGTTAATAAATGATTTATTTTCTAAAGTACCATTAATTCTTTTTATTTATTTTGTTTCTGTATTTATAGAATGACATGAGTTATTAATTGATAGACCGTACTGAAATAATTGCAACACAACACATAGGTATTGTACCAAGGCCCATTATGAAGCACAGTAGAAAACTAAATACGACATTAAAAATATTTAAAAGGTAGGTAGATGTTCATACATTATTTGTAGCTATCTGTACATAAATAACGTACATAACCCTTTCCACGAACGACATTAACGATCTTGTCGTAAACCGCACCGACTAAGAAGCGTCAACATATTACGTTTAATGAATCCATAACCCTAACTTTAATTCTCATCCTAAAATTAATTTATAATGATAATAACTTATCATAATTAAATATTGGTTTTGTAAGTGGCGAAGCGGCGGGGTGCTCCGGTGGCGCTACCGAAGTCACCGGCCCCCAGGGGTGCAGGCACAATCCCACGGTTCCAAACTACCATCATGTACCTACCAAGGAATGTCAGTCTCAAAAAATATTTTTTGCTTCAAATTCCGAACGGAAGTGAAGCAAAGATTTTTATCATGAGTCTATGGTTTGGTTTGATTGTAAGCTGTTGTTTTATTAATATTGAAGGATGCAGGTGAAACGGAAAGGTTTTGGTCTATGGTTTACACGAAATCGAAACATTCTGTTAGATTCTCAATCCGACACAGTAGAAGTGATGAGTTTTGTCGTCGATTCTAAAGATTTTTGTTTTTAAATTATTAGGATGTGAAAGAGTATATACGAATGTTCACTCATACGATTCTTGCAAAAATTAAACAAATTGTTTTCATCATAGCTAGCTGAAATCTTTCATCCTGAAATATCCCTTTATTTTTAATATAAAATGAACTCTTAAAAAGAAATAACTATAGCATAGACAATAGTTAAACTTCCTGGAACCAAGTGGGGTCCAGTCCGTCAGTAACCGAACCACCATCACTCACAGCTTTTCACTTATAATGATGTTAAAAATGTTACATAACAGACCATCATGTCCACCCATTGTACTCAATAACAAACAAAAAACAAAACAACTTAAAAAATGACTCCCAATTTATTTAGAGTATAAAAAGTCCACGTTTCCCATGACACCGGCTTGGGAGTTCAGAATTGTCCAGCCTCGTTCTTCCATAATTTCTTTGTCGTTTTTTATTTGAACGCTTTGACATTTGAGAGTCGGGTCACTTATTAAATTAGTCTTTGTATTTAAATGTACGATTAATTTATACAGGTAAGTGCTTCTGGTTTGTTTTCATTTGTTTCTTTATAATCTGTATTAGGTATGAGTGTTTTATGCTTGTCGGTTTTAAGTTTAAGTGGTATCCTAAAGATATGGTACGAATTATTAATATTTTTGCTTATAATGCAACATGTATTGATGGCTATTTTCGGATTGGATATTGCGATTTCATAAAATGATAAATTACTTTTGAATCAATTCTCTCGGTTCGGTAGTAGAGTTTTAGATAAAGTGGCATACTTAGATGTTACTAAGATTCTCTAGATTAGTCGGTAGTTACCAGGGTTGATGCGGCAACTATCTTAAGATGTCCAGTTCTTCATCGTATTACCACCATCGATATTAAATGCTTAATTATATTGTACTTGCTGTTCTATCGTAGCAAAAGGTAGTCTTCGTCCTTTCTAAGAATCCAAGCTTACCCCATTTCAGATTTAATCAAAATTAGTAAAAGGGCTTAGTCGTGAAAGTGTGACCGACAGACATACAGGGTTACTTTCACATTTATATTAAAAAGTGTAGATTATTATAAGAGAAATACAACCGGCCAAGTGTGAGTTGGACTTGCACACGAATTATTCCGAACCATTATTTTAAAAAACCACAAGTAAAAGTCTTGTAGTATGGGAGTCGTCCTTAAATATTGTTTTATTTTAATTTAATCATTTACTCCTGAAGTGAATTAGTAAGCATATATTATGTTTATGTACTTAAATAATACCTACTTAATACCGGCCTATAAATGTCCCACTGCTGGGCACAGACCCCTTCTCATATAGACATAAACAAAGAACCGAACATAGATCAACACGCTGGCTCACTGCGGGTTGGCGATTTCAGATTCCCATTTTTGGAATCCAGATTTCCTTTACGATGTTTTGCTTCTTCGATGTCTTTGAATGATTAAGAAAGTACATATAACTTTGTAAAAGTCACATTGGTACTTGCCTGTAGTGGGTTCGAATCTGCAACCTTGTGTACTAAAACCCTATCATTGAACTGCTAGGCCGCCACGATATATAACTTAGTATATTGCAAGCATCTACCTGTTGCTATTATCATTATCAAGCAAAAACGAGCAAAAGAGCACGTTGTTTCATGGGACCCCATAGTCCCCATAACTATCACGGTTCATAAGATATAGCCTGGTGACCGACAAACAGACAGACGAACAGCGGAATCGAAATAGAAAATAATAGGACCCGTCTTACCCTTTGGTTACGGAACCCTAATATAATATGTTAAATATAATACACTATTATATGGATAGATAGATAGTTTAACAAAAACCTTATAACTAAGTATATAATTGACAAGCTTTTTTACTTTTTCTATGTACACACAATCCAAAGCGTAGGGATTTATTTTTAATGCAAGCAACACTGTTACCAATCACGCGACATTTCCCCAAGTGTTGTGTTTCGTGTTATGATTAAAACAAATACTGCTTCTTGGTTTTAAACACGTAGTTTATGAACGTTTATGATCGAACAAAAATACTTCTAAATTTTAATACTTACCGAATTTATTTTTGACTAGCTGTTGCCCGCGGCTTCGCTCGCGCGTAAAGTAAAGAGTAAGTAGTATTAAAGGTACATAGATGTATTCTGGGATTTTCAAAGTAAGGAGAATGTATAAAATTTTTCATCTAATATTATGGCGTTAAAATAATAATAAAAGTAAAGTAAGTAGCAAAAGCATTTGTGTTATGGAATCGGAGACAAAAAAGGTACCATAAACACCCAGACTCAAGACAATGTATAAAAGTGATTTTCTACATGGACCCGTCCGGGGATCGAACCTGGAACCTTAGAGCTGGCGACACCTTAAAAACCGGAGTGAACGCCACTCGACTACGGGAGTCGTCATTATAGATATGTCTTAGATGGTCATTATCGTATCTATTTATCTTTTCATCTGTCTATCTTAGAGAATACTGAACTTCACATACCAACTATTTCAGCCCTTATTTCACCCCCTTAGAGGGTAGATTTCTAAAATCTACCCTTATAAATACATCTATATTGTATTTCTATATATATAAGAAATACATCTTATTTATTTCTAACTAATAACCCTTGTATGAAATTGAATGTGTCTATCTTTGAAAACGACACAATTCATATGCCTACAAACTTCCAACCCCTTTTTCACCCTTTTAGGGGGATGATTTTTAAAATCGCTGAAATCGTCATTATTTATTTCTATCTAGAAACCCGTATACGAAATTTCATGTGTCTATCATTGAAAATACCGAACTTCCCATAAAAACTTTCAACCCCTATTTCACCCCCTTAGGGGATAGATTTCCAAAAGAAAAGCCTATAGCCTTCCTCAATAAGTGGGCTATCTAACAGTGAAAGAATTTTTCAAATCGGACCAGTACTTCCTGAGATTAGCGCGTTCAAACAAACAAACTCTTCAGCTTTATAATATTAATATTAGTATAGATAAATAATTATAGTATCTTAGCCGTGTGCAGCGCCCCTTAGTGAACTCCACTGCGGGTGACGTAACCTACGACAAACTTATTATTTGCGGTTGGTACAGTATTCGGGTCTAGGGATCGAACCGCAAAATTAAGTTTGTTTTTTATTGTATATACTTTTCCGGGATAAAAACTACCCAGTGTGGTGCCCAAGATATTAAAGAACAATTATACTAAGTTTCATCGAAATCGAACCGGTAGTTTTTGTGTGATGCCTGAACAAACAGACAGACAGACAAAAATTTTTTTAATCACATTTTTGGGTTCGGTGTCGGTCTAGTAACACACCCCGCCATTAATTTTTTTGATATTTTCAATGTACAGAATTTTCACTTCTACAGATTTATTATAAGTATAGATAGTCAGTTCACGTGATCCGGTTAAACCGAAAAAAAAAAAAACAAATATCAGCATTATGTGTTGCTTCAATTTAGTGTATGCTTAAGATAACATAATTAGGTAATTTGGTCGAATATTTTTGTTGCAAACTGAATGCAATTGGCGAAGATCATGGAAACATAAAATGAATGTGCTCTATATTAAACAGTTTTTTGACGTCGTGAACGAGCACTTTTATTTAATGAACGTTGAAAGAAAAGTTTCAATTTGTATCTTAACTTAAACGTTTTTTTAATTCCAATCATTATCATCACCATTATATTCCAAACTATGTTGGGGTCAGTCATACCAGATTTAGCTGAATACCGTATTTTAAATTCCAATCATTTTCATAAAATATGTGTGAAACGGAAAAGAGGATCTAGTCCAATGAAATAGCTGTAACTCCTTGTCTCCCACGATGATTGTTACGAACATAAAAGCATTCTTTAAAAACATAAAATATATCTAAGTACCTACCTATTGACAAAACAATATAAGGTACACAAACAATAGAAATTCTATCTAAATGGTGCGAGAACAATTCTACATGTAACCAACATCCAAAATTCTCGGTAACAGTACATACCAAGTAACTGATGTTCAACATTAATCCTAATGTACCTATCTAAATGTCGTTTGATCTCAACAAAAATATTTCAATGCGTCCGATAAAAGGTTGGAGAAAAAGGCCGGTCGAATGTGGCACGGTGCGCGTAAGGTACGGACTTCTGGGAAACCACGCGGTCACCGTCATATCACGGACGTAAGGATGGCCACACAAAAATTATAATATCGACATTTCTCAAATTTAAATCAAAATATCTTTGTTGTTGACTGAAATTACGTTAAAAAGACTTTAGTTTAGTTACAGGGTTTTAAAGTTTTATTAACACAGAAAATAATCGACAAGAAACTTCATTCGTCCATGTCGACAATCGAGACTCTGCATGGAAAGGTTTTTTTTGGACATTTTATCGTTACCAGTGAAATTAGAGTTTCCCAGCCAAATGTATTATAATTGTGTTTTTATGCTTTGGTTCATTATAAGTATCGCTACATAACTTAGTTATTATCATAATTGTATACGATAAGTTATTCTTTAAAATTAAGTGATCGATAGTAAGTCAAGTAAGTATTGCTCACCACTAAAAGCGTAGAGGCGCAGGCGCAGGACAGATGATCAGTCATGCGCGAGATGCCCGCGATAAGCAAGCGGTAGCCGCTCATTAATCTACCCACTCCCCACTCTAAACCACCACTTTACCAATTAACCGGACACGACGTACATACGTAGCTAAAGTTCTAAGAAACAGCTATCCCAAAATATCTGACAGAAGAGTCGATGTGACAATATTACATGATTTATTACGCCTATTAAGTGAATAATATTTCATGCGGTTTCAAAGGAGCACCACAAAAACTGCTACTTGAATAGAATAATGTGATGGTATATATATTTTACTCGTAGATGTAAGAAATGTATAAAAATATATGTCGCAAAATTATGAGAACGTGTCAAAGAAAAGGTCATATACCTAACCTGCTACGTACATTTATTATTAATTACATTTACTTAAATTATTAAATTAAATTTTATAATTGAAAAGTAGAGAATGTCGTCAGATTTCGAGATTTTATAGACGCATAAAATATTTTTCGTACACTTTCTACCGGAAGACTCAATAAAAATAAATTATTGCTTTGATAACTTTGTAATAATTATTGTAGTGCAATTAATATTACGTGCGTACAGACAACAGAAAAAGTTCTAATGTGTTTAAAAGTTGTCTAGAAGTATGTCTTAAATTAAGAGAAGTGTGACTGCACTTACTAAGGTGTTTTTAATATACTAAAAATTTACGTACGAAGTTTAAGACTGGTTAAAGTGTGAAAGCAACAATATCAGCCAGGAATTGAGTGTTGTGATGGCTAATTAACTGCTTTCGATGTTGACTCTACTTCACATTATTGCCCAAAAAAGTTTTGACACCTAACGGCACTTTACTCAAATCGTTCTACCAGTAACAGTAATGAATTTAATTGCCCACGTTATTCGCTCGGCAACCATCGGGGTTCATAATATTTGCAACTTACTGATATTGCTCGGTTTAAGTGGCCTACTTTATTATAACTATGTTGGTGCATTACACGCGGACGCAGCGATTTTAACGTCGGTCGGTAGCAATCATAACCCGGGCGACGCTCCGGCAATTACTAAAGAGAATTTATCAATCAAGAGGCGAGTTTACGAGGACTGTCGACTTAATGCCTCAGCTGTAAAACGCTGCGTTTGTTTAATGGAATTCATTTGGGGTATAATCGAGGGAGTAAGCAGCGCCGCGGGCGGCCGCTGCCGAATTTAAAACTACAACTGTTTTATGTCCTTTGTTGACTACCTAATATATAAATTGGTTAATATTTATATTAGTAATTAAATTCTAAATTAATATTTGCTAAATCCGGTGTGTATTTTCCTTATTATCATATTTATTCAAACTGTTTTAAGGAGAGTGTTCAGAAGAGCTCTCCCGTCATAAACGATAGTCTCCATTCCTCTCCAGAACAACACGCTGTGGGCTGAGAAGCCATCCTCACACGGTACTGGCATACCAGCGCGTACCAAAAGGTTTGCTATCTCGTACCTGTGTCGCACCATTAAAATATGGAACTCGTTACCAGCCCATGAGTTTCCTTCTTCATTTGATCCCGGGATTATCAAACAGAGCGCGAAAAAGCTCTTAGGCTTCACTACTGCTTAAGATGAGGTGAGGTGAAGTCATATTATTCAGTCAAAATAAAAAAAAAAACGACTGTAGCAGCGTCTTTAATCAATTTTGTCTGTAAGCTTTGTCCATTACAAGTACAGCATAACTCTATGTGTGTACAAAGAAACAAAAATAACAAAAGCACGCATTCCTTGACGCTGAGATATTTTGCAAACAGAAGGCCTATCCATCATATCTTAGCATCTCAGTAGCTATTGAATGCCCTGTAAATGTATCGCAATATATTTACACATAATGACTTTGTCTAGACCAGAATACTCTAACTATATTACTTAAATGATTTTACAATTTGATCAAAAGAATGCACTTTTCAATGGTATGGTTATTTAATTATTGTCACGTGAATTTTCGTATTTCAGCAACTATTATAATAAAACCAGCTTTTAACTGTATATTAGAGCAAAAAAATATTCTCTTGTACAATTATGTAGTTACACCACCTCATTTAACCAACCTTATTAGGCTCATTTAACTAACGCTATATGCACCTTTGCAAAGTTTAATTTGTATCTAGTAATCTTCTTCAAGTTTTTTTATACATAGGTATAAATAGTTTGATTTTAAGTATTTTTTTCTTTGTGATAACTTTAGTGTATTATTTAAATATGAGAGTAAAAAGGGCTCCACAGAAAACCCAACACGTCAGCTCGTTAACATAATGTCAATTAAAATAATAACGACTTATACAAAATCACAACAAATTAATACATGTTATATCTCATTTTAAAGGCAGTGTCCACATCTACTTAATTTAGACGATTTACCGTATTTCGGATAGCGTCTTGTACCTTCGATTCTCGGAAGTCGTAAACGCTCGGCATAGCTGCGCGGGCGCTGCTTGTAGGTATATCATCCAGCTTTCTACGTATATGTCGTTGGATGGTGGAGTTTCGGTCGTTTACCCGAAAATCCGGATGAAAAAATATAAATAATGGTCTGATTTGGTAAATAAGTGGTGGGTGTCCATTTCCAAGAAGTTAGAATGACGCAATTAACACTTGGACTTAATTTGACCAGAAAATAATTAAGTAGACATTGAAGATGGTATATCAAGAACTAAAAAAAAACTAGTATGATTTTTTCTCTTATTTTTTTTTATTTTTTTCAAAGATTACTAGCAATGTGGGTCGCACATTACTAGTAATCTCGTTAACCCCTCGTGCTAAGCTAAGATGCTTGTGTTACGAGTGGGTTCACTTCGGTAGAGTAATGGGTGGGATTCGAACTCGCAACCACATGATCGCAAGTCCGACGCCCTAGCCATTAGGCTACCGCCGCTTGCAGTTATAATTGTTACTATAGTGGGTTTTTTGCATCCTTCAAGAAGTTTTTATCGAAACCGAAAGTATGATACCTACTTAA
The DNA here is from genome assembly GCA_950381575.1 of Plusia festucae. Taxonomy (NCBI): domain Eukaryota; kingdom Metazoa; phylum Arthropoda; class Insecta; order Lepidoptera; family Noctuidae; genus Plusia; species Plusia festucae. The sequence goes on along the minus strand of OX494435.1, from coordinate 5,488,911 downwards.
AGTACCCAACCGCCAACTTTCTGAACATTTTTGGACTGATTACGAATGTTAATAAGGTTTCCAAAAAGAAAATAACATACAGCTCTAAATACATACTTAGCATGACCTCATTAAAACGAACCTTTTTGTATAATCAATTTAAAAAAAACGCCAGTAATCGCTTACGAGTTTTCAACCAACGAAACCATCTTTTTCCCAGCTAATTCTCCCATAACATAAATACATGATGTCTACAATTTTATTAGCATTAAAATATAGAAACCTTATTAGCGGAAGGTCTGATCTTCAACGCGGTGTATTAATAATGTAGATCTGGTTTTTGCATAGTACATGATGGAACGCCGATCTTAATAATAACTGGACTTATAGGTAAGTACGTGCAGTGTGTCTTAGAACGAACGCTTAGCATTACAATGGTGGGCAAAGAAAATAATTGTTTTTCCTAGTACTTAGTTATTGTAAGCTAGAAGTGCATACCGATAAGCTGTTCTTAGACCTGTGTTTCTATTACCGATTCATTATTGCATTAGCTTGGTATGTGGACTTGGATATCTTCATCATTCTTACGTCTAAGAAAATTGTGGATAAAATTGACGTGATACGAGGCGTCGAAAATTAAGTACCTACTAACATTTTAAGATCGATTACACTGGATTTTTTGGTCAACGGCGGAGTAACAGTAATTGTGGTAAGAATAAAAAGAAACACCTTTAATACGTAAGTGACAATTATTATTATTTATTTATTACTTATTTTGAGCCTGAACTGTCCCACTGCAGGGCAAAGGCCTCCCTTTCTTCCTTCCATTTTGCTCTCTGAAGGGCCAATTGAGTGACAATAAAAATTAAAAAAGCAAACGGAAACATAACTATAGGTTAAGATTCTAGATACCTAGGTATATACTTTACTATTATACAACATTATAATATGACTAAGAAATAAAAATTATTACTTACCTAAAACCCACTGCCAATCTGAATTTTTTGAATTGGTTATTAAATCTGTACATACCTACCCTAATGGGTAACCCTAATAATGGGTACCTTAATGGGTATTGTGGTAATTATACCATCATAATGTACTTATTTCTCATTTCTAAAACTCTATTTTTACATATTTTAATGTTGAATAAATTAGCTTCAAATCGTTGTTTACTAAAATGTCGGATTTCAGCAATGTTTGGTCACATTCCAACGTTTTGTAAGTATACAAGAATTATGTTTTATTCATAAGTGACTGTAATGCACGCCGCGAATGTTTCTGTAATGTCCAACAACTATTATAAATCCTGTAATGGAAAAATAATAAGTTTAATGTTGTATTTTCAACTAAAAAGTTATTTCATTGCATTGTTACCTACATATCTAAATAACATTTCTAAAAACTTCGTTCGTTTTGTGTTCGATAATCTATTTTTTTTTTGTATTTAGTTTGAATACAAATACATTAAAGCAAACAATTTTCCTTTTATTAGTTGTAGACGCTTTCAAGAAGACCTAGTGCATGCCATGTAAGTTACAAGGTTCTATGTATCGTATCCTCGATTAATTTAACAAACCACCTCCGAGTACTCCAAAAGCTTCCCAAACACACAATACCCATTCAAATAAACGATCCCAGTAATCAATGGAGTCGACGTGCTTAGCTCTGTGGCTCTGGCCCAGTCTATTTCCATACCATTAGCTCTGTAAGCGAGTGTCGAACTAACTTATTAATATCGTGTAGCGGTCAAAAGTTAATCGGGTTTAAGTCGCTAGTATCGCCCACGAAGATTCATCACAATCGTCATTATTCACACACAAATTATGTAATTTCAATAAATGGAGCTTATTGAATAGTGATGAGCGTCGGTAGGCCGAGACGGGACCCCTGCCGCGAACCCCCACCAAACTAACCATTACTTACCGACCGTTCAACCATCCAACAATACAACACCATCCAATACCCTTCATGTACTAACATTGAAAAAAATACATGATGAAACGAGAAATGTAAGTTGTCCAATTGATCATAGTGTTTAAGGATAGTTTTTTGTGGTAGAAAACTTTTCCAATAAGCACTTAGATCCTCATTGTCTAAAATAAATGTATTTTGTTTGGATAAATCGTGCGAGAGGAGCGGAGGTCGCGACGAGTGTTAATGAATCTGAACTTTATATGTGAGAGTGCCCTGTAGGGCACAATAACATACAAACGTAAACATATAAACGGCACTCACAATTAAAATAATGTTGATCCATAAAATTAATACTATTTTGTAGAGCGATTGATATAGATGTACACATGTGTACACAGTGCATAAAGTAATAAATAAATAAGAAATAAATATATATGTTTTCGAAAATGAGCACTTAATAAATAAATATTCAATAAAAATAAATAGCTTGCATTCTTTAACTGACATCAAATTGTAGTTAAATGGAGGCAAAGTTGCTTGCCTTAAGTATACACCTGTACCAGAGTGGTACAGCGTATCTATAAGGCATCTACATGAGTTCAAAACTAATTGTAAAGGGAACACACAGGTAATTTATCATAGCTGTTTAAGAAAGCAGCACAATAAAGCGTTAAGTGCTTAGCGACTCCCCACACGTCTATAATTGATTTATAGGCAAATATTAAATCTGTTCTCACTAGACTCTCATATCATGACTAATGACCGTACCCAACACTGTTTAAGGTTTTGTTTTTCTCCCATTAATTCATCTCATATGCGCACTTGTCAGCGGTTGATTGACGCACTATTTTGTGCACAATAGTACGAGTAAACTTGTAACAGCAACATTCATAGATAACTAGCTCCATGAATACATTAATCCGCGCAAAAATAATTTAAATGACAATTAAAAAGAGAACGTAAAACGCCCCGCATAAAAGTTTACACAACACACCAACAAAGAATGCAATTTAAAATTCAGTATAATTAATTTAGACGCGCGCATATCAATCACATGTGTATGGTGAATATAAAATGTCAACAAAACGTCGGAGCGCAAGAGCATCACACTTATCAAAACAATACAAAACGCGGGATGTAGTCGATAATGATCGCGGCCACGACAACCCTCTAACTCCATTTTTTGTGGGTTGACATCGCGCTAATAATACTCATGAGAAAAATGCGCGCCGGACCCCCGTCATCTTCCTTTTGTTTTTAATTTCTACCTCAGTGGCACCGATTTAATTGGGCTCAACTCGAGCGAGCGCACCTTCGTATTTCACCTCGACTCGCTTCATTTGAATATTTAAAGCATTTCGGGTCCCCGCCGTATTATTTTCTTTATTTACACAATATTTATATATTTATTTCAGTGCCGGCGTCATTTATTCGGTGACGTGACTTACCGATGTCGCGTCCTTCCCAGTATCGACATAGTTAACGCGGTGAATTCTCTCGCGTTCCATTTAAAAGTTTGGAGTTGTTTCTTTGGTTTGTCTTTTTGTCCGGCTGCGTCGCTGCCGCGTGTGGCGAGCGCTGCTCTTCGTTGTTTTCTCGCCAGCCCTTATCTTCGACAAGATTGCTCGTTTTTAAATGAAGTTATATCGTCCCGATTGAACACCGAACCACGAAGGCGAGGCGAATTTTTAATTAGTTTCCGAAGATAGAGAATTTTAAGGTGGAATGCGGGAGCCGTGTTGGCAGTGCTCGCGGATATCTTAATTGAGACGAACGCACCGTTTCGAACACCGAGTGGCGATTTGTTAAATACTGCGAGATTAATTATGAATTAAAGACTTAAATCGACGTCCGTGCAGCGGTGTACCTATGCTAACTCAATGTCCCGGTATTCGCTAATGAAGAGAATTAATGAACGCCATTTTTCGTAGTGCCATATTGAAGGATCGCGTGTAGCCGCTGCGCAGACCCGTCACGTCAGTGCTATGCGATTATTTCATTAGCGATGATACTCGAAGCAAAAGGAATACAACTCACATTAACTCTACTTGTCCGTAAATGACCAATTGACAGGGTAATCAATAAATGTATTTAATTTAATATAATTAAATTAAAATGTTACATTAAATAAACATTTAAATATTACTGAGCAGGAACAAGGGCCACTACATTAAAGCCGATGTTATCAGGTTCTCTGGCGATGAATTCACGGCAGACTCTTGCCGCGTCTTCTAGGAGACGTTCAGGAGTAGTGCGGCCATGGTTTATGGGGAGGGCCTTGCGTCCGTCTAGTTCGAACAGGTGGCCGTCCTTATGGATGAAAGTGACAAAATGATTGTTAACGATTTCATCAGGGTCAGTTCCTGCTTCGTTGCCAGTGCGCACTATATCCCTATACGCGTCTAGAATGGCAGTAGAGTTCTCTAGAAGAGCCCCTTTGGCTGTTGCATCAAGGTTCTTAGCCTCGTTAAGGTAGTTCTTCAACAGACCTTCTTTAAGTTCGATGTTGTGAGTGTTGTTAGCAACGCTATGCACCAAGGCGATCGTCCCACACACGTTGCTTAGAACTTGTTTCAGATGGAACACGTCTTTAGGGGCTTTGAGACCTTTGCTTAACAGCTCATGCTCTTGGTCCATGCGATGTTTTTCGTAAGCTTCGGAGAGCGGGAAGAGCAGGACAATAGCTAGGACAGGGCGTGGAACCCAGTTCAGAGCATCTTCTTCTAAGCCTATCACGTCCACCATACGCCATTTATCAGACACACCCAATTTCTGCAAATACTTATTCATGGTCTCCGGATTGGACTCCATGGGTAATGCGACAGCCATGGCCGGAATATAAGCTTAAATTATCAATTGACTAAGCAAAGAAAATTTAATTATTTCGCAGACGTTTATGACACTTTATTATTAGGTACGTCAAATTACTTTTTTTCTACCGATGATAGAAGTTTAATCTTTCTGTAATGAGGTTGTTTATACGATTTTCAATAAATTATTATATTCATGGATTAAAAATCTAAAAGAACTTTCAGACATGTATGCAAATAAGTAACTTTGGAATTTCAGACATGTAGGATAAGTAATAGGTATACCTACCTATATACTCCTGCCTTCTTATCCTGTTCGTGGTTTTCGACTTAGAATTGTTGATCTCCCTCAACCCAATAAAAAAATCATTTAAGGACTTTTATGTAAAAAAATAGGTCCCCAAGATACAAGCGTCAGCATAGTTTGAGGACTACAACTAAAATTAGAATTTCTATAATAGACAAAATAATTATAAATGCCTAGTAGGTATCTATTATTTTATGTTAAGATAGCTCTAAGATACCACTGCAAACATTGAAATCAATAAATTGATTCTTATTCTTCTTATAGTAAGGTTTATTCACCTTTATAAAATATAGTGTAAATGGGAATATAGTACCTAAATTGATGGAATAGCATTATCACTTCCATGAAACAAAAAGTTCCTATATGTTATACCTAAGTGTTTACGAACTATTAATGCTAATATGTGTCAATCGACCCTAGCATCACTACAGGTACCTAGGTATTTGTGATTCACCTATCGGAGGCATTTATTGCATTTATTATTGACATGTGTAATCATAATTAATTGGTACAAAAAGCAGGTGTCTTTATTACTTACTTAATTCAACTTACCGTCTGTTCATACATAATTTTTAATACATTTCAGAAATTTATATTGCTATTAATGTAGGTACCTAATGGACACTTGACATGACCATTACGTATTCTATTAAGTTTTTTTTTTATTGCATGATGGTTAAATGAGTCTTTTTGAGTTTTAAATGTAAATTATAAATATTTACACTGTTGGGATTAAAAAACTAGACCTTTCCTCGGATGTCAACAGGGGTCAGACGTAGTAACTACCTTATTCATATCTTTTAAACGACACCTTGCTTGCTACTTGGCATAAGTAAAATGGCAAAAAAATGCTTATTTTACAAGATAACATAAATTTATAATTATGAAGTAAAATTATGGACGAGGCTTTAATTAATTATCGAATTCTGATGTTAATGATAACTAGGGAGTTAATATCTAATAATTATAAATAATTTATTTGCTAGGGTTAAAATTTACTTATGGCCAATTTTTTGTGGTGGTTTTTTGAAATTGCCTTTGTTTATAATATATAAGAAAGAAAGAAAGAACATTTAATTTGGACACATAGCAGACACAATTACAATAAATAAACAACAAAACACAAAAAAAAAAACAACAAAATAAAAAAAAAACATTACTTTTATTTTTGTGTCTCATGACTAACCCAAATGGGTTTCCAGATCAGCGTAATTCCAAATACTGGTACTACGGTATCAACTTTCCGATACGTTCTTTTTAGTGTAACACTAAAACGGTAAGTAGGTAAACCAAATTATCATCAAGAAATAAAATTCAAAGAATGCTTCTGATACTTAGGTGAAAAAGATATCTGCTTATAAATAAATCCAGCCATGTGATGTACGTACCTAATGCGCCATATTTATACTTAAAAAACCTTGTTCTTCCCACATTAAGCTGTATTGTAATCAGTAAAAAGTATTAATTTAGTACAAGTGTGGAGCACAATGAGTTCATTTCGCAAGTGCTATACAATAACTCATACATTACATCAACGCATTGTATGTATTTGCAACATAATTTCGTAAGCTGGTCTCATCAAGTCTTCCCTCTCATTAAGGTGTCGAATATTGTCAAATATGCTCGCGGGTCCATTAAGGGCAAGAGTGGGCGGTGCTATTGAGAAGTTATAGGGTAAGATACACATGATATTTGTAGTGACGATGTATCCTAAGGTGGAATGATCAGAGAGTTCGTAATTCCTTATCTTATCAAAATACCCAGAAACATGTTTGTAAAAAAACAAACAGTAGGTACCTAATGTAAGATGACACAAAATAAAAAGTTCTGCTTGTATTCTATCATAGGTTGACGGATTCTTACGTGACGCTCCCATGGTCGGCGGGCGACGGGGGGCGTAAGAGAGCGTGCGCGGGAAGGGTAGATGTAGGGTTGTGGTCTGCAAATTTCATCCAAATATAGGTATCAGTTACGACAGAATTTCATTCTCCCAATTAATACTCTCATCCAAAAGCAAATTACCTCGTCCCTTATACACGATTAATTTTAAAGGAGTGCGTATATTCAACGAAGTAATCAGGTGCATAAAGCTAAACAACTTTCCCCAAGGAACACAGGTCAAAATCTTAAAATGGAAAATGATCTTTACATAGTATACAAAGTGACAGGTCACGTGACTTATGATGGTATGAAAAAATTTTTTTCAATTTTAAGATTTCGACCTTTGTTTCTTGGGAAAAATTGTCCAGTTTTATGTACATGATTACGTCGTTAAAAATACTCCTTTTAAATTAATCATGTACCTATAGGTAGGTAGTTACTTTACGCAGGTATTTTATCTAAGTAAGTAATGTATGAAAGTAGTCGCATGAATAAGCTTGGCACTTCACAGGAATTCATTTCTAATGGAGCCAAATCGATCGATGCATTTCCAAGTATTCATCAGTACCTAAAGCTTAATCTTGGCAGGAATTTTGAAGAATTAAAATATTCTTACCGGGTTTGTGGAGAAACCTGTTGGTGAAAATTTAAAGAAGACGCACGTCAGAATGACTGAACAAATAGCGTTAGATATTTAACTTTGTTAACCTACTACACTTTTTATTCTTAATTTTTTAAAAGCTTATTAGCTATGTAGGTCACACATTAATAGCATGCTTTTTAAACCCTAGTGCTAAGCTAATGCTTGTTTTACCATTGGGTTCAATTCGAACCAGCGGCCACATACTGGTACTTTACGTACCAACCTATCTTAGCGACATAAAACTATTGCAATAATCAGCCATTAGTGCATTACTTGATATATATGTATGTTTATCAGTTGTTTGGTTACCGTAGTACAGGCTCTGCCTAGTTTGTTGTAGATTAAATTGCCGTGGGTGAACTGTGCAAAGATATTATTACTGTTATTACCTACTGAACATTGTTTGACTTGAAAAATAAAACAAGAGAATATAGATAAAGCATTACATCTTACAAAGATACACAAACCCATAAAAAATCTAATTTCTTTGTCTTACACTAGCTGTTCCCCGCGACTCCATCCGTGGTATCAATTTTTTTTGTAAAACATATAGCCTATGTTACTTAGGGTTAATGTAGCTTTCTAATGGTAAAATATTATTTGAAATCGGCACAGTAGTTTTTGAGTTTATTAATTACAAACATACACACACACAAAAATACAAATCATTCCTCTTTATACTATTAATAAAGATTAATTTCATTTGCAATTACCATATATAATCTAACAAAAGACCAACGACACCTGAATCTAACTGTACCTACCTACTGTTTGAAACTAACCAGTACATCGACGCTGTCATAAGCGATACGTATCTTCGGACATATCTCCAGTCGTTACCCGTTTTGAGCCGTGCGTCGGGGGCGTGGCGACATCGTACGGACTACCTTCAATTATAGTCTAAGAGCGCTTATTATTTAGAAATTCAATCGGTAAATACAATAATCGTTTGCATGACAACGCGTTGCGGACGAACCACTTTCGGTTTTGATCGGACTTAATTAAGTGGGGATTAAGAGCTTATTAGCTATAGAGCTTGTTCTTTAGAGCCGCTGATTTAATGACATAGTCTTTTGTTACGATCATAAAATTACTAATAATGTGGTTTAAACACATTATGATCTGCGGTTAGGACTATACCTGAATATCGATGACTAGCTTTTGCTTGCGGCGCCGCCCGCATGGAGGTTGGTTATCGCGGTATATTATAGCCTATAGCCTTCCTCAATAAGTGGGCTATCTAACAGTGTTAACAATTTTATAAACCGGACCAGTAGTTCCTGAGATTAGCGCATTTAACCAAAAAAACAAACTCGTCAGCTTATAATATTAGTGTAGTATAGATAAAACGGAGGCCTATCTAGTTATTATAATAGTGTTTTATCTATGGGCCTAACATTATACAAGGAGTTTTGTAAACAGCAGCTGTCTTCAGGTAAGTTTTCAGTGTTCAATAAATGACATAAAAATATAGGCGATTGTTTTTCTATTTTGTACTAGGGCCAAAAGTACATGCTGAGCAAATATATGTGATACGCCTTTACATTAACGCTTGCAGCACATCATGCAGTTGTAGGCAGGTGATCTCTAGGCTCTTCCCCACTTTGCCATCTTAGTAGTCAATTGTTTGTTACCAACATTACTGTGATTGAGGTTGTGGACACAGCTAGTATTGAAATAAGAAACAAATTCATGCATCCAACTAAATATTTATTCCGCCCATTTACATATAAATTGATAATAAATGGCTAGGTTTCATCACTAGTCAGCGCTTCTCGCTCCAACATCACTACTCTTTGTACTGAACAATTTCTTTTGGCGACCTAACACTATTCAATGTATTTATTTATCAATTCACAAACAGTACAATCGTTAAACACAATAAAACAATAAATACCAATGCGTATGTAATATTTAAATTATTTTATAAAAATAGCTGAAGAAATTTTTGGTACGATTATAATTAATTACGCTACAATTATTTTTAAATACGAGTCGACTAAACTACTGAGAAATATGTAACATTAACATAAGGAATACAATGATCACACATTACCATGCCATAACTAGTAGAATATCAGTCAAAAATCATTCAGCTTAGGTAACTCAATACTTGTTGTACATAATATATAATAGAAACATTAAAACGTTCAAAAAATCCTATTTAAGGGTACGTTTCACCAACAAGAGAATTCACTTAGAACAGTAATGTATAAAAACATGATATTTAAAAGCAGAAACAAATTCATCAGTTTGGTGAACGTCCCTTTAGTGTATATGTTAAAAAGGTATAAAATTAACTCAATCAGTAATACATTTGTATAAACTAACGTAGCTGTATAGTGTAAGAAGTTTGTCCTTTGTATATTTTTAAAGTCATAGACATCACTTTGATTTTTTATTTGTAGTCAAAATTTGAGTATCGCATAAACATACCTTCATAATCTACCATATAAACGGAAGCACGAAAAAAGTAATAAAAAGCTCAAAAAGAACTATGAATCTAACCAATTCCATCAATATTGTAATAATCAAAGGATGATTACTGACTTTAAAAACATACAAACATTACAACAGTTTAAAAACTAGTTAATATATAAAGTAGAACAATACAAGAGACGATTACACACGAGTAAACATAAACAGATGTGAACAGTATGAAATTGTTCGTTGGAAATGTTAACCTTAATACCTAGAACTTAAGAGCTATAGTTAAAAATCTAGCGCGTATGTATAAAAAATATCACTTGGTTATTGGAAAGACTTCAGAGATTTGTCAAGATTGGAGTATAAATTTGAATATTGTGTACTTATATTATTTGGTATTTAATATTGCATTGCTCATTTGCATATGAAGTGAGCTTATTTATCAATATATAATATATATATATAGTAGAATATTCAAGCGAATATACTTCTTTATGATAAGAAAATAATACATACATATTATAGAAATTCAAAGAAGAATAGAATATATCTTTGTATAGAACTTACAGTTTTGAAATCAAGAGATCAAAATGTAAAACTATAATTAAAGCGATTAAATTCATAATAAATCACATTACATTATAAGGAATATTCAAGATTTTAATAATATTAAAATAGAAAAGTAAAAATTGTAGAAGGTATAAAATTTTTGCATAATATTTATTTTTATTAAAATTCATCAAAAAACTTTAATAAAGACTAAAAAAATTGCACTCTTAAATAAGGGCAGCAGTTAGCGTTTAATTTCGCAAAAAGAAAGCTGCCTTCATATTTTTTTTTTGTAAGAATTAACCTATGACGTTTTAAATCAGAACTACATAAAATTAACTACATATTGAGCAAAAAAGGACTACAGTGATTAACTACGAAGACGGCGACAAATGATAAATATTGAGTTATAAGACGTTTAAGTAAATATAGTCTTTAGAACCATAAAAATAAAGCATAAATATACTTGACAGGTTAAACGCAACTCATTGTTGATGATTCATTGTTGTATTATGCAATAGCAATACTGTTTAAACTAAATCACGCCAAACAACACGGCTAAAATAAAATTCATAAAAAATAATAGTAAAAATATTAACTTCTATTTCTAAGTTTGAATATAATAACTGCGTCAATTTAATACTTTTTTTAGGAATCATATCAAAGAATATAATGACATAAGCAAAACAAATGCCAATATAAAAATTTCGAGACCAAAGTGGCGAACATTGTAAATTAGGTACAAAAATAATATCCTTAATTAAAACGGTTTCATATGCAAAAATATATAAGTACAAATAAAAATATACGGGTTAAATCTTATTTATACTTTTTTGTATCCATAAAGCATATTATAAAAATTCAAAAGGATACAACATTGATATACAAAAACCCAAGATTCACAGTTACTGTCTCAAATTCCTTCTCAAAACAGACCACAGAAATTCAGTCATTTAAAAAAGTCTGGCATCGCAAAACGACTTTATGCTTTGCTGATAAGGTTGAATTTACGAAAAAATATATTCGTTTCAAACCTCCTCTTGTGTAATAGCTGAAATCAGTTTGTCTGACTTGTTCGAGACTGATATTCTAAGGGTTTTATATATCAATAGCAAATAACAAATACGTACTGATTATTGTATTTTTTGTGGAGTTTTTAATTACTATTATATCACTGTTATATGGCCCCGACATAAAAACTAAATGCATTGTGCGCCAAAGCAAAACTCATAAATCACATGAAATTAAATCTAAATCTAATAATTTGATTCCACACACGGAATGATATGCATATATAATATATTAAAATAATGAAATATATCTATACTATAATAGCATTTAGCTATGAATATACTTTTCGAATACAATAAGCAATGGCATTTTACTCGAATCTTTGCTAAGAAAACTTTAGCAGGCGTTATTAAAATGTTACGAAGTTTACATTTACACACCACATACATTATTATAAATAATCAATTCATTTGCTTTTAATTTAAACGACGGAAATTATTTGGCTTACTCATATAGCTTTATTGAATTTTCAATAAATTCCTTGCACACCAATGTTTGATTCACAATATTACAATTTCTGCCCTGTTTAGGCGAACAACTGTGCTTTTGATTGTAAGTTGTTTTTAAAAACCAGCACTTTACAGCACATGCCTTACGTATAACATGACATATATATATATATATTATATATATATATAAGTAACCACAAAATACCAAAACACTGATACATTAGTTAATACATAATCTTGCAATATTTTTTTTAAGATATCTAGCAATGTGGGTCGCACATTACTAGTATTCTTGTTAACTCCTCGTGCTGAGCTAAAATGCTTGTTTATATATATATATATATATATATTCTACCGCATTATGTGCTCCTGTAGTTTTATATTTTTACGAGCAAGATTATGATTGCCTTAAAGTTGCACTCAGGCCGAATACGGGCCGGGAAACCAATTATTTCCAACACAAGTATTTTTTGTGACGATTTTCCGATTCCGTATATTTAAATCATAAGATTTAATAGTACAAATTATGATATTCAAACAATGGTGCAAATATATTTTAAATGATCAAATAACTTTACCTCTTCTCAATTATTATTCTGATAGTAAGTATGTATATAATTTCATGATCTTAAATAAACGAAATTTGCATCGACAGTCAAGTAAAAATGCAGTATTCAATAATGCCATCACATCACAGCATAATATGGTTATATATAGTTTGTTGTTTATATAATTTCGAAGCCTAATTTTTGAGCAAAATAATGGCTTTATATAAAAAAGATATATTTTTATTAGAGAATGCTCAAATCCCAAATTATAACAAAAGTGATAGAGGAACCTCTATAAGTAACATTAAAACCGATATCCAGTGCGAGTTTTTAACATTTCTTACTTTTGTTTGCAGTTTTAACGCCCGATGATCACAGCGACTAATAATTTGATAAACAAGTGAATGTTTACGTTAAGACATTAATGTTTAGTACTGTACATTACAACCAACAATATAAATTACGTAGGTAATCCTGCACGCAAAGCTACGAAGCGTTTACTACACTCAATAATATGAATTTACGATTGTCGCGACAATCTGCTGATGCTAACTAAATAATCCAAATGTTAAACCATAATTATATCGATATATCGATCGTTCTAATTTCGACCCCATAATCATTTTTATCGACCTCGGGTACCATGAAAATGACACCCATGATGAAAAATTTGCAAATTGTCGTCGACGCCATCTTGGTTTCTTGGCACCCATTTTAATAAAATTATATTAAAACAAAAAGAACTAAACTAACACAAGATAGCCCTGAAAGTTTGCTCCCGAACTACTAACACGGTAATGTATGCAGTTCGGGAGCGCCCTTCCCCCGTCTCGCCCCTCTCGCCCCGCACGATTGCCCTGTCTAGACGTCTTCGTCGAACGACTGTATGATTTAAAGACTGTGGTATTACTGTAACAGGCTGCGTGCGTACAGTCAACAGCAAAAGTAGATGATCTTAATTAGAAATTCAATACCAATGAACGGAGTTCACGCCAGAACTGGGTGTCGTTAAAGTGATTCAAAATTATGTGATTGTTTTGACTCCAAAGTTAAAAACTCAATTCATCATTTACTTTTGCTGTTGACTGTACACTATATGGCACTAGATGGCAGCACATTGCCACAATAGCGCCACAAAACATAATAAATTAATGATACTGCATCTGCCCTAATATCTCTCCACCACCCTTAGTTGACTGGTAGAAAATGCCCGAGGCTTTAAGCGCACGATTTTACTGTTTAATTATGTGCATTAAGAATAAATAAATAAATAATTTCTGTTATATCGCGCACGTGGAATATAAAACAAGCTGGTAAATTTTGTTCAAAGGGTTCTATCTCAATTAGCCTGAGCGTACTCTTTGACTGCTTCACCTGATTTTAAACTCGCACTGGATAGGTATAGATACGATTGTATACTATTTCGGTTTTTAATAGAAAGTTTGGCTTACTGTTCGAGTATTAACAATGTGATTCTCCGTTCTCGTGGTGTCCTGAGTCGAATGAGCTGAGATGCCCGAGTCCTTTGGGTGGGATCGGCGGTGGCTTCTCGCCTTCGTCAACACGAAGCGGTTCAGACATCATTGAGATTATTTCCTCGTAACGCAACGAATCCACTGTTAGGTCCAGATCTGCGAAATGAAATAAATTTTAGTAATTATTTTCAAATTACAAATGTAGTGGTAGTAACGTCTTCTACCACCCAGGAATACTAAAGAATAACTGCGTCTGAATGCTCCCCCCCCCCACCCCACATAAAATCACGGATATAAAAACGATCTGCTAAGGCATAGACGGGACTGGGGCTTTAGTACTACCGGTAACTGGGGGCCGTGTGCTATGGTGTGCAATTATGGGATGTTTATGCCCTAGTCACTACGCTGGGCAAGTGGGTTAGTGCCCGCAGAATAGTTTTGGTTCTTTAGGAGAATGCTGCTGCCTATTCCCCTTGTTTTTATTTCCTTTCGTCGTCTCTTACGACACGAGTAGAAAGGAAGGTTTTTATCTACGCCGCAGCCCATGCAGCGGATGTGGAAGGCGGAGGACCGGTGTTTTGGCGCAACTTGGGAGAGGTCTATGTCCAGCACTGGACCGCGATAGACCGAGTTGATTGGATAAGACTTTAACACGTCACTTTTTTGAGTTCGCTGGAGTCAACATTTCCTTTCCTTTGATTATATTATGCAATACCTTTATGCAAGTGCGCGTGATCGTCAGCGTTTCCGTAGGCGTGTGTGTCGACGCTGACGCCGGAGTCCCGCGCGTCGTCGGCCGCGTCACCGCCGCCGCGCGCACCGCGACGCGGAATGGCTGGCGGCGGCTCCACCCATGATCGCTTCTCGCCTACGATACATTTGAAATGATAAATAAAAAAGCCATACGGAAAATAATTCATAAAGACAAAGTCACTAATAAAATTCAGTCAAAACAGACTTTAGATACACATAGGTATGACGACCTCTGTGGCCGAGTGGCCTACACACCGGTTATCAAGGTGTCGCCGGCTCTGAGCTTCCACATTCGATCCCCGGACGCGTCAATGTAGAAGTAACCACTTTTCTACATTGTCTCGACTCTGGGTGTTTGTGGTACCTTCGTTATCTCTGATTCCATAAGACAAGTGCTTTTGCTACTTACTTTGGTTTGGGAGCAATGTATGTGATGTCCACATGTTTTTGCGATGCGAGAATTTTTTAAACGACCTGACTTCTGTGGTATTTTGAGAACGGAGTGAGCATTTTGGGATTTATGATATAAAAAATAGATTTGTTTTTTTTTTTTCAAAACTTAGCTAGGACTCATATTATTTTTACTAGCATTGACTCATTGTTAATCAATCATACGTACTAAGCCAGCTAAACTAGATGTCGCTTACATCGCCTCTAGACTTGTAGTAGGTACAGCAGATATATGAAATGACGGGTAAGTAACCTCAACAGCATAGTTGGTAAAACGGTTGGTACGCTCAACCAGTGGTCCCGGGATCGAGTCCTGCTTGAAATTTAAAAGAAATTCCCTCTTTTTGTATTTAATTGCATTTTGATTCAGCAACAACAATTAAGAAGGTACTCACCAGACACCCTTGGAGGTAGAGGCGGAGCATCTCCGGGTTCGCTCCACGACGCTCGGCTGTGTCGACACTGCTCCACAAAGTCGCCGTCGATCGAATCTCTGGACAACAACAACAAAATCACTCAATAATATTTTCTACTTCTGTAATAGTCTCTCGGGATTTTCAGTCGGTTTCTGGATTGGGAACTTCAAATTGAGAATGTCTCAAAGTGATATTGATCCACCAATCACGTGACCTAAGTTTAAGAAATTGTCAAATTGGAACTCTCATTTCAGAATACGGCCGTTTTGTTCTTATAAAATTCTTATTTTAAGCTTACGTTGTCAGACAAGACAACGAGATTATATCGTCTTTACTCCCGTTTCACAGGAGCCCGACTAATTTCAAGCCTGACCGGGGTCCAGGGACAATTATCAAGAGCTCATGACAAGCGGCGGTGTTGCGAGGTGAACCGAAACTAGTCTGCCTTTTCTGACAAGAAATACATGAGTACAGCCATTTTTTTTTTATTTTTACAGCTTATTAGCAATACTTGCAAAAAACAATAATAGCGCCCCACCCATACCACAACATCTCGTGCTAATCTATATGTTTGTGTTGCGAGTGGGATCACGTCAGTAGTGCAATGGGTGAGTTTCGAAACGGCATCGGCAACCATATGATCGTAAGACCGACGACCTAGCCATTAGGCCACTGCCGCTATTTATAAGCGAATTCGCTTTTTTTTACATAGTTGTGCTGCTTACCTGTATTTATCAAGTGGTGGTCTCGTGGGACTTCTGGGGTCTCCTGACTTTGGTCTGATCGGTAACGGCGGCGCGGACTTTATCATTGAGTTGTCGTCCACACAATCACGGTTATCGCCAATAGGTAAACTGCTGGACATTATACTTTGCTGTTCCATCGCGTCTTCCATAGACAGCTATAAAAAGAATGAAGATTTAAAAACAATAAGAATTGTATTTGCATAAGGTTGTGCAAACGTATGTCGGTATGGTGGTGTCAATATCACCAGGTTTTTAAGTCTGTCAGCTCGTGTCACATAAGGCCTATCAGTCAATTTCGACCAATCGCAGGCCAGTAGCTTGTCTCACATTGGTGAAGAATTACAGATAACTTTATGCGACACTAGCGACCCTAGCGGATTTTTGACATGAGGTAAGCCCACATTGAATCTGTTATCAAATTAATGTGTCGGTTAGCCGAGTGGTATAGGTCTCTACGCTGATCACCACAGTGCGCGACGTGCTTCGGTTTGCCCGCAAGGGACGAGAATTTGGCTGATAAACAAATGATTATGTTTGTGCATGTGCTTTTTTTATGTGCGACTGTTTTGTATGTGCGACCATATCACTTAAGTTGGTGGGTAACTTACTGGTTTATCATAAAGATGTCCATCTTCATAGTAATTGTCGCTTTGTTGAATACTTTGAGATCTTTTGTCTAATGCAGGGACTGGAGGTAGTGGTGTACTGTGAATACAAATATTTTTGTTAACAAGACAATATAAACGATCGTTAGACATTTTTTATTGTGTTTTAGACAGATAATGTTAGTAAATACTCACTTAACAATACTTTCTGATAGCTGTCGGCGTGCGCGAGCTAATCCGGGGCCTAAGTTTTGTCGAAGTTGATTGAATCTTTCTACGAGACGCCTAAAACAAAATGAACATTTATTAACAAAATAAAAATAACACGTATAAAAATTAAAGATCGCATTATTTTTCTTTAGTGAACTGTTATATACTACTGGTGGTACTAACTTGGCCGCCACCAGTTTCCTCAACTTGGCCGTGGCGGCTGCCTCGCACGGCATTCTCTGTCCCTATCTAACTAACATCATACCACCTCATTATAGACACAACTTACCGGTGCAGCGGTTTGACGTCATCAGGTGCAAGTCTCGCATGTAAAGCTAGACCAGCATCGACAACAGCTAGTTGCGAAGCCACCAGTCTCCTCAACTTGGCCGCGGCGGCTGCTTCCCTCGGCGTTGCGTTTCTCGCGAACTCGGCGGATAGGAACGCTTGCTCATACTTAGTGATACCTCCTTGAACGTTCGCGTCGATCGTGCCTTGTAACCGCATTGAGAATGGGTTGATGTTTAGTGTGGGGTCGGCTGTGTATTGAGAGATAAGGCTGCGGAGCTCTCGCTCTGTTGCTTCCATTGTTTCGCATGCGTACTGCAAGTAAAAGTTTTTGGTGTATGTGAGTATGTTTTAGGATTTTGAATCATATTTGTCTGTATTGTAAAATCTGTTTTAGAATGACATACATACATAACAGTAATAAAACCCATTAATTTAACCTGCATATTATCAAAGCATCGTTATTCTCACAATACCATTCATTTTTATGCAGTAAAATTAAATATGTATTGCTTATTCAACTTTAATATAAATTATAAATACATTACGTTCTGAAAGCAAGAAGAATTTGGCTACTTACTTCGACAGGTGGTATTTCTTCAACAGACCTGGATATGACTTCAGACCATCTTAATATACCGGGTAATGTGTTTTCAGTAACTAGCGTTGTCCGCTCTATCCAGAGACTCTGTAAATTACAAGTTAACATAATGACTTAGCAAAGCTACATAAAAATCATTCTTGTCTTATTATTTATTGAATACGAGCGGTATAAACACGAAAAACATTTGAATAATACTAGTGAACGTGATCGGCGACTTCGGATTGAGTCTTGAGGAATACAAAACGAAGATATGGTACAACTATAAGTTCACAATCACCAGAAAAAAATGTAGACAACATTACGCAAAGATTTAGCTTCGTATTCGGATTTAGGTCGGTATGGATTATAATCAGACGTTTTTTTTTAAAGTTGTTTTCATAAGATGTAGTTTTACAGGACTCGTCGAAGTCACAATAGGTGACTTGCAAATGTAATGTCTTCGGCTAGGCCACTTCAGTTGTTTTTCTTATTTGCCACGCGAGTTATAGAACGCAGGGTAGTGGTTGTGAAACGACAGTACGCTTCGCTCTATATCTCGCTGGCAAATCTTATTTACTGCCCTTCTTCTTTTAAATAATAAAAATAATGTTCTTGATTTATATCTGGCTGTAATTTATTTAAATTTGAACGTGTTTTAGAAATGCTATGCGAGCCGATATTTTAATAGAAGCCGCTATATTATCATATAAAGCTGTCGAGGAGTGATTTTAGTTTAGTCAAAACTTGTGCAGATCTGAAATTTGTTCTCTATTACAATCTATGAAAAGAAGGCGTTCAGTTACATGCGGTCAAACTGATTTAATTTAACTTTGACTGGATTTAATGTACCTGGATTTTTCGGTTAGTTGGTAGTGATAATAGGAGTAACCCCTTAAGAAAATTCAAAGGAAATTACAGCTACAATATAAAAAAAAACTATAGCAAAGTTTTAGAATTTATACAAACATACCTTGAACTCATTATCCTTGTCTATAGGTGGTTTTTGAAGCGGTCGGTCACAGAGGAAAGTGTCGACGTCGTTGCAGGCGTAGTAGCGCTTCACTTGTTCAGGAGTCCCCGACGGCCATACGCGACGCGATGTCACAGGTTTTACGTTGCAGATTTGTATGTCTGTGTATAAAATGGGTAATTTATTTGACGTTATACAACATCTAACAAAACCCCTGTCAGATCCAATAAAGGCGTATTCGTGGTAGTTCATGAACCGTCTCGCATAGGCGGCTTCTTTGACACCAAACTATAGGTAGTAAGTACGTGACCTTTGAGGAGCGGTCAGCTGAAGTAACTATTTAGTAATCTGTGGTTCAACTGTTGCCTTGGATCAGTTTTTATTTGAATTTAAATATTTTGACTGGGGAAAAATTTGATTCTCCAATCCATTAAATGGCTACAATGTGTTCGCAGTACGATACCGAATAATACTCTCAGGGATCGGACAGGGTTTTTGTTACACGCTGCATATATGCTATTATTTTTTCATGAAATATATAGCGGCGATAGCCTAATAGCTAGGGCGTCGGACTTGCGATCATGAAGTTGTCGGTCCGAATCCAAATCATTGCACTACCGACGTGAACCTAATCGTGACACAAGCATTTAGCTTAGTACGAAGGGTTAACAAGAATACTAGTAATGTGAGTAACCCACATTGTTAGCAAGCTTTTTGTAATAATATCAACTTACACTGGCCATCGTTAGCTATGATAGAGTCATCGGGCTGCGTATTTCTCATGAGAATGTGTGCGGCGACGTACTCGGCCTGCAGGCGTTGTGTGAAGGCTCCGATGCGTTCGTAGTCGTGCCCGCGGTATACAAACTGCTTGTTCTGTGCATTAGAACAAAAAAAAAACGTTTTTTTATTAATTTTGTATCTAATGCTTATTTTTTTTATTATTATTATTTAAAAGCATATTAAGAGCTTACTCAATTCTGTTAATAGATAAACTGTGTTCTGATATCATTATACGTGATACACACGGTAAAGATAAGTGACAGGAAAAAAAAACATTTTAGAATTTTTTTTTTCTTCACATAAAAGTTAAATCAGAAAATAAAGTAATAACTTTTAAATGGCACCCTTCCGATCCCTTTTTTAATCGAAGGGGACGACGAGCTATTGATAACTTCATATAACTAGAACATGGAAAAAATGAAAAAAAGAAGAAGATTAACTCTTGCTTAGTTACTCGGTTACACATATTATAGACGTTTTTTCAAAATGATACCCATAAACATGGTTAACTTACCCTCACAAACAGCGGGCATCCCTTCCCATAGAAGCCGACCCTAAAGTACTCAGGTTCCAGCCTCAGTTGTTCCATTACTGAGTCCAGGAACGTGGCGTGTGTCCTCAAACAGTGCGCGAGGCGAGGGTAGTCGCACAGCTTCACTTCGTACAGTGTTGCCAGCTCTCGGAGTAGTGGCAGGCCTTTCTCCCAACACTGAGGAATACAGATTAGATTACATTTTAGCAGGTTGGAATTCTGAAGAATTGTATTCTTTGCAATTGAAGCATTGTATGTTACTTTTGCTCTAGTTGTTATGTAAAAATACACTTTCGGTACATTTTTGTAAAGACTGGCATGACAATCTCATGCCATACATACTTACAAATACATACTTATTTAAATACATAGCTTGTTTAAAAAGGATTTGGCTACGGCTATGATAAACAGCAATAATGTAGCTAATCTATTAGTAAAAGATTTTTTTGTAAGCGCATCTGCAGTTTATATGATAACCTTCAACAAGCAAACAACTTCACGCCCTTATAATAACTGTAAATTACCTTTCCACGATCAAAGTACTGCAGCACTTGGTTGTACAAAGCTTCTTTTCGTTTCCATTCGGGTGTTTCCGGATATTCAGGATCGACACCTATTTGATCACTTTCCCAGCTCAAAGTTTCTCCATATAGCTGCAAAATCAGGAAGTAATTAAGAAACTTTACCATACAAGCATTTCTGAAATTATACTTTTAGAATATTTTTTAATGGCAGTTACACAATTTATAGAGTATTATATTATCTACTATATAAAAATAAGTCGGGTTTTCCTTCCTGACGCTATAACTCCAGAAGGCACGAACCGATTTCCAAGGTTTTGCATTCGTTGGAAAGGTCTCGGGCTCCGTGAGGTTTATAGTAAAGAAAATTCAGGAAAAATTTCAAGAGAAAAGCAGAAAGGGAAAATCATTTTTCACTTACAGCGTCATCTCTGATACATAGCATGTACTACAACGGCGCCAGTACGTGGTGTGTGAGTATCCCCCACGAAAATAAGTACAATAAATGAACACGTATTTTAGCGATTTTGGAAACCTCTCCCGAGTAAAATAGGGTTTGCAAGGTATTAGGTATATTAAAAACTTAATTTTTAAAGATAGGGACATGCGTTTTCTTATGCTCGCTTCTGGATCGATACAAATACACACATATTTTAGCAATTTTAATAATCTATATCCTTAATGAAATAGGGGTTGGAAGTTTTTATATGAATTGTGTAATTTTCAAAGATAGACACATGATCTATACTAATATTACAAAGCTGAAGAGTTTGTTTGTTTGTTTGAACGCGCAAATCTCAGGAACTACAGGGCCGATTTGAAAAATTATTTTATTGTTAGATAGCCCACTTATTGAGGAAGGCTATACGTTACTTTTCTTAGGAAAATTTACCCCCTAAGGCCTCATTTACGGAGACGCGGGGCGTCGCGCGTCGCGTGTGGCGTGGTGTCTCGCGGCGCGTCGGACGTTTTTTCTGTTTACGGAGGGGCGGCGCGTGAAGCGGCACGCATCATCGCGTAACACAAACTTATAGCAATACATATACGACGTTGTTCATAGAGAAGCGAGACGGGAAGAGTGGCGGTGCCCGCCGCTGCGCCCGCGGCGAATCCTCAAGCGTGTAGCGAAGCACGCGGCGGGTATCGCGGCGGCGCACGCTCGCCTCGATCAAATACTGACAGAAGATTCCGCCTCGAGCATAGCTTCATCGAGAATTGCCGCTGCGTGCGCCGCCGCGATAAACGCCGCGTGGGACGCGTCGGTGCCATCCGCGGGGTCGGCCGCAAAAAACGCCTCATTTCAAACAACCGCGTCTAAAATCGCTTCTCCGTAAACGCACACATACAACGCCATGTATTTAAATTCAGTGCAGACCGCGCCGCTCATCGCAACGCGCGACGCCCCGCGTCTCCGTAAATGAGGCCTATGGGGGTGAAATAGTTGGTATGTGAAGTTTGATATTCTCAAAGATAAACGGATGAAAAGATAATGACCATCTAAAATATATCTGTAACGACGAACCCCGTGGTCAAGTGGCGTTCACTCCGGTTTTTTAAGGTGTCGCCAGCTCTAAGGTCCCGGGTTCGATCCCCGGACGGGTCCATGTAGAAAATCACTTTTCTATATTGTCTCGAGTCTGGGTGTTTATGATACCTTCGTTGTCTCCGATTCCATAATAAAAGTGCTTTGCTACTTACTTTACTATAATTATTATTTTAACGCCATTCTTAATATTTTATGAAAAATTTTATTCATACTCCTTACTTTGATAATCACAGAATACATCCATCTATTCTTTAATACTACTCTTTACTTGACGCGCGAGCGAAGCCGCGGGCAACAGCTAGTATTTAAATAATTAACTTAACATTATACAATATTCCGCAAAATTGGGTATGCTTGGAAACCGACCTCTAAATAGCTTGGGAAAAGACAGAAGGCAGAAGATTAGCTTACCAAAAGCGTACATCCAGCTTCCACAAAGTTGTCGGAAGCAATGTGAAGGTCATGGAGCTTATAAACGTAGCGTAAGTACATCTCTTTGCGATCGATCTCGTTTTTGTAGAAGTTCTGAAACAGGAGAACACTTATGAAAACCAAATAGGCAAATCTGGGACTCAACAATTAAACACGTATTTTTTATTCGTCTACATAATTAAAGCGGCACTTTAACTATGGCAATTAATGACAATTTATACAGAACAGGGTATAGATTGGTGGTAAATTCCATGTCTGAACACATATTTCATTCCAAACATAAA
This sequence comes from Plusia festucae, assembly GCA_950381575.1. Classification (NCBI taxonomy): domain Eukaryota; kingdom Metazoa; phylum Arthropoda; class Insecta; order Lepidoptera; family Noctuidae; genus Plusia; species Plusia festucae. The sequence goes on along the minus strand of OX494435.1, from coordinate 5,465,736 downwards.
AGTATTAAGAAAATCCCTATTTGCATCCATTCTGCCTTCTTTTTTGGGTCGATGATTTTTTTTATTCAAATTTGATGCGCCCATTAGTTGACCACATTAAATGCGGCGTCATTGACGAGGACGCCTCCAAAGTGCAGGAGTCCGGACACGGGGCACTCCAACAAGTGCGGCCAATGTGTGGTTGGGACGTCTTCTTTATTTTGCCCCGCTCTCTCGACATATGGCAAGTTTCCCAGGATTCGAACCTGGAAGCTTCTAATCCGTAGTCAAATACAGATATAGATTTACATCATCTTTCAAACTGACCAATAAATTGACTGTAGCAGCCATCCTCTTGTCCCTGTGTTCAGCTCCCTGCATGACAGCGCGGTAGTCCAGCAGTCGCTCCAGCAGCCGCGTCACGCACGCCACGAACGCGGCTCCTGCTTCCCGCCAACCCTCCGTTGATACTCGCTCCATCAACCTGATATTGCATACACATAAATGAACATTTATTTATACCTGTAGAATATTTGACCATCATAATTGAGTCTTTTAAATATGAAAATTATTATAATACAATTTTTTGTCCAAAACATATCAAATTATTTTTGTTTAATAAAATATTTGGTAAAGTCTCATTATAAAATAATACTAGCCTAAATCGTCAGTGAAAAAAAAAAGTAACTTCCGTGAGGCGAATTCTAATTATTTCACGATTCAACGGTTTCCTCACGTAACACTATCGGGATCGCCAGACTAGTTTCAGACTCAAAACAAGTCCTTAATCATGAGCTGACGCTGGAATTACATGAACGTAGTTGGGCGATGCTGAGTATGTGCGTGAGTAGACCATTGAATAGTTAAATCATTATAAATTACGTCTCACGGAAGCTAACAAATAGTTATTATTTATACTGACGATTTAGGCTAGTATTAGATAATGATGTTACTGTATTAAATATTTTATTAAAAAAGAATAATTGGATATGTTTTAAAGAAAAAAATAGTAGTTATCCCCGAAATCAAATGCATTTAAACAAAGATTTGACTATAGTATGTGAATTACAAGTTTTGTCAGATATTACACAGAAATAGAAGTCAATTCTAAGTTTACATTATTGGCAATGTCTAGTAATTACGGTTATATGTATATTTTAAACATTTAAAAGACTCAATAGTGATGGTCAAATACTTTACAGGTAAAAGTAAATGTATATTAAATGAAAGAATAATAATTATGTACAGCAAATGAAATGATCTTGAAATGGCTGAAACATTATGTAACTACAAATAAGATGTACAGTCACGAGCATAAATATGTATAGACATAGCGAAACTGTAAAACTTATTTAGCGAGAAGTCTTTGTTGAAACTCAAAAATATAATATACATGACTTGAGAACTGTTATAATTTTATGTTGTTAAATGATTAAAAGTTGAGATATTGTGAGTTCCTGTTAAATTATTGTTTAACACTTTCGCTATGTATATACATATTTATGCTCGTGACTGGACAAGATACTTAATTGTATAATTCAATAATCATAGCTTTCACTACAAAATTATATAAACACCAAAACATTGTTTTCTTTGCCAAATAATTTAACATGAAACACAACAGCTGTTGATACGCAATATGTTTAACTGTTCTACTTATCAATTAAGTAATTAAGAAAAACTAGTTTTGTTACTTTACATAACGAGGTATTGTTGGTGGTGACGTCATAGGTAACGGTTATACTTACACTGAGCTCAAGTGTTCCCTTTGTAGCGTGAACAATAGAATTGTTATTAGAAAAATAAAAAATAAATTTTATAAATATATCTACTTTTTATGAAAATTATTATTCATTGCCATTAGCAGCATTTTAAATGATTGTAATGTTCCGATGACTTGAATAAAAATTTATTAAAAGTGTTGAATCATTCTTGTGGTTCGTGTCAAAGTGCATACCGGTTTTGATGGTTTTTATTTCAGTTTATTGTCTATACATAGATATACCAGTTATTTCGGGCGTAAATACGCTAAACTAACTATTTAGTCGAAACTAACTAAATAGTTAGTTTCGACTCGCCGGTATATTCGCACTCAGCGGACCGCGACCACTACAAGGTTTCCTGTTCTTATGGAATGATAAATCTAGAGACAACTCACACGGCCATCTTATCTCACACTAGACAGAGCCTGTATTATGGCAACCAGAAATCTGATGAAAATACTTAAAAATTTATAAAGTCTATAATAAAACAAAGTCGGGTTTGTTACAACACTTATAACTCGGAGAACGGGTGGATCGATGTTAATGATCCTTGATTTATTGGATTTGTATCTGTCCCAAATGGGAGAATAAATATTAAAAACCATGAAAATTAAAAAAAAAGAAAGTTTTCGGGATCGGGGAAAACTTGTGCGGGTGGAACCGCGGTGCACTGCTAGTCATACATATTATTAAATACACACAGAACTAATTATCATGCTCTTCACACAAAGATATACAAAAATTAGTACCAGCAACGGTATCGAACAACCTATAGGGGTCATTAGGCCATATTATCAGCGACAACAGATTCTATTATAGCTTATCAACGAACAAGGCTCGGTGGGTTTTAATAGTTCGTTGTCTTTCAGCGACCTAAAGCATTACGGATATTCCTTTATTTCCTACTTTACCACAAATCAAGTTATATACAATGCGATTCTAACTTAATGGTGGCTGTGAAGTGCGTTACACACTGCGTAGCTCCTTACCCTGCAACTCTGCTGGTATATAAATTTGTTACTCCGCAGCCTCATGTTTACAGTCGCCATTAAGTCCACCTTATTAATCCCACCATACTTGAGAGAGTCCGGTGGCTTTAGTTTGACCGGTAATAAAGGTTAAGGCGTTTTTTCCGCGGCTGGTCCCGGATAGGTGACCATTTGTCATACCGAGGTCCCTCCGTCCCTTGTAAACTACGTTAAGCCGTTTGTTCCTGTTGATAAACGTCGATCATTGACAATCGTTAATTCATTATATTTCTGACAACCTTTTTTACAACGGGATGCTGTGTTACCCAGTACAAAGGATTGTGGAGTTCGGATGCTTATCTGAGATGTTACATGTATAATAAAGTAATTGGCTAAATCCGGTAAAACTGGAAGCCGACTCCAACAGAGCTTGGGAAAAGGCTAGGCAGATGAAATCAAGGAATATATACTTACACGGTATCAAACAGCCTCCTATAGTGATCATCGGCCTTGTTGTCGGCGACGAGTGAGTCCAGCTTGTCGACGAGCGCGGCTTCGGTCCTCCTGGCCTCGCCGGTGTGGAGTCGCTCGGCGGCCATGAGCGCCACGAGCGCGCCCAGCGCCGCGCGCCGCAGCTCGCCCACCAGCGTGATCTCCAGCAGCGCGCCCACCGCGCCGCCCACCAGGTGCAGCTGCGCTGGACCTACAGACATGCCTACTATGTTAGCAAACTTAATTATTACAGACAATAAAGGCTGGTGTGTCCAACAGGGCTTATTGAAAGTAAAATGTTTGAACAGTGCGAGTTATTATTTGAAATACATGGGAGTGTTATCAACTCAGCCTATCGCGGTCTACAGCTGGACAAAGGCCTCTCCCAAATTGCGCCCTTTCCTCCGCCTTCCGCATCCAGTCCGAACCAGCTACCTATTTGAGGTCATCGGTCTATTGGGCTTGGGGGCAAACCCTCACTTGCCGGGAGGGTAAAAAAGGGGAATATCTAGATTACCTGAAGAAACATGATTAGTTTTTCTTAATTAAAAAAAATGAAGTTCCAGTCACCGAGCATGTTCCAGACGGAGAGCACGCGCATGCCGGCTTGTGCGCGCATGCGCGGGCGGTCGGGCCCGCGGCCGGCCCAGCGCTCCGGCTGCAGCGCCGCCGACGTCACCAGCGCCACGCCCAGCTCCATGTAGCCCGACCACAGCTACAAAAAGATATTTTTCATAACTATTTTTAATATCAAATAATCTCTCTAGACCGAATTTCGGCCTCGACAGCATTATTTTTAATCAATGTATAAGATATACTTTATTATTGTAATGAGAAAATAATATTATTATACCTGAGTATCAAATTGAGGTGGTTCATCTCCTAAAAATCTCTCCAGTAGAGGTTGTGCCAGATCTTGAAGAGCCGACAACAGCACTTTGCAGCTTTGCACTCGTAACACCATCCAGTCCGATGGAAACACCTGACAACAAACATAAATGAATTGAAAACCATTTTTTGTTCAAAATGGTCATATAAAAGAAAATGCACGAGGTACTTAATATTGATTTCGACTTCAATATCATATTTCCTGATTCTTTTGCGAATAAATTAACACCTAAATAATATTGACAATACTTACGTCCTGTTCAATAAGATGTCTAAAAACAAGGAAGGCTCTCATCAAGAAGTCCTTCAAAGGTTTCCTGTCGTGCGGGTGTGGCGCTAGATGGCTCCATAAGCGTTGGTAGTGAACTGGCTTGAGAAGTTCCATCACACCGAGTAGGCCTGCTACCATTGAGCCCTGGGAATGATACGTTTTTTAGATTTGTTGTGATATTTAGGAATTCGGATAGGTTTGTTAAAATTATCGATTAATAATCGATTGAACCTACATCGATTAATCGTTTAACAAAAAAGTTAAAATCCTTGAGAGCTACGCGGGTAAAACCGCGGGGTAAAGATATTTTTTAAGTGAAGAATGTATAGGAAACTTACAAGCACAGGCGAATTTCCTCCAATCAGATGCAAGACAGTCTCGACCAACACATCCAGGGTATTCAAACATAGTACATCGACATCTGGGTCTAATTCATCATCGTCTGTAGGCCGGTCGGGATCCTGCTTCTTCCATAGTAGGGCAACTAGTTCGCCAATCATCTCAGCACATTGAGGAAGCTCGTCGCGACGTGCGAGGTGCACGCGAAGGTGGTGGCAGGCGGTTGTTAAGATAATGTTTCTTGCCTCTAGAATACATATTTTAGGGTATAGTTATACAGGAATCATTTAAAAGGAGTGCGTATATTCTACGAGGTAATCAGGTGCATAAAACTGAATAACTTTCCCAAGGAACAGGTCGAAATCTTAAAATTGGAAATCCAATTTTCATACAAACATGTGTCATGTGACCTGTCACATTGCATGAAAAGTTCATTTTCCATTTAAAGATTTCGATCTCTGTTCCTTGGGAAAAAGTAGTTCAGTTTTATACATCAGATTATGCCTAAAATAAAGCTGGTACATTTGCTAGTGGATTAAAAATATGTAAATTAATATACATGCATTTACTTTTTATGGCTTACATCGGCGAATCGTCGCGGGGGTTTCACAAACATTCAAATCACATGCACAAAGAACACCAAGACTTGGAACAAGCATTTGTGGATCACATAAATATTTGTGTCATGCGGGGATTGAGCCCGCAGCACGTTGCGCACAGTGGTAATTAGCATGGTGACCTATACCACTCGGCTATCCGTGCAGTCAACTGATTGATAAGTAGATAATATCATAATTTATTTTATATGTATATTTGAACTCGCTGGAGTCGGCATGTCCTAACTGACTACCCTGCAGTCAAGATTTGTCGGCAGTGTAGTACCTGGGTCTTCTCCCAGCGGTCCCTTGAGTATATCCTGAGCAGCGTGCAGGCGGGCGCGCGCGAGCGGCGGCGGCGGCTGCGGCTGCGGCGCGTCCAGCACGAGCGCGGCCGCGCGCGCCGCCTCGCCCGCGCCCAGCGCGCCGCACACCTCGCGCGTCACCTCCGCCCACGACGACATCAGCGCCACCTGCGATACGTTACATCACTTGTACAATCACCCACTTCTCATCGTGTTGACGGCTAACATACAGCCATCAGTGCATAAAACTAAACCACTTTCCCCAAGGGACATAGTAGGTCGAAAGCTTAAAATTGAAAATGAAATTTTCATACAAAGTGAAAGGTCACGTGACTAATGTTTGTATGAAAAATTGATTTTCAATTTTAAGATTTTGACCTATGTTCCTTGAGAAACGATATTCAGTTTTATACACTGATTACCTCGTAGAATATACGCACTCCATAAAAAAAAATCCTGTACAGCATCATATCATATACCTTTCATAACTGCCATATAGTATCGACCAGAAAATAAGCTACAAGAACTGCAATATCAGAATTATTGTAGTCTGTAAACAATAATAATATACCTTTCCCCATGATATAAACCGAGACAAAATCAAATCATTCAAAATTATTTTATTTTTAATGTTATCATAAAATACAAATTACCCAATATACCTACTTTATTTTTTTAATACACATAGAGGCAAATACTTAATTTTAATTGTCACTTCGTAAAAAACCATGTCATATCAATGAGACCACTAAGAACTCATAGTTCATGTGAATTTTATACTAACTTTTTCGACCTTTAACATCTCCAATTAGACAAACAAATAATCCAACCAAATCCACTATCATATTTATAGCAGCAAAATAATTACACAACTACAAAATCCACAGATATCCAATCCCACTTACTTGAGCAGGCGCTAAATGTTCTTTATACGGATGCTGAGCAAAAGCCTTCAACGCATGTAGCGCAGCCCTCACGTCTCTTCTGAAGCTATCTTCATACTGTCCTCCCGTAGCCCTCGCGAACAAGCGTCGGGAGCGCACCGCCAGTCGGAACACCGCGCCTAGCGACCGCAGGCACTTGCGGATGGGTTCCTGACCCTCCGCACTCGCTGCCCATTCAGCGCAGTGTTGCACTGATGATAAGAGGCCCCTAGGGAAAGAAAAGACATAAAAGAATCCGTATAGTCCAAAAACCGAACCGAAATGCTGCGAATAAAATTATGTCGTTTATTATAACAATTCAGGCTGGCAACTGATGTCAGTTTTAAAAACATATAAATTACTTATATTTGATGCTAATTGAAAGGAATCGTCATTAGCGTGCTTTAAGTTACAGAAAGTATTTTTTTTAGAGTTGCTAAGTGTAATTTACCTAGCTAAACTTGTGAAGGCGTTAAAACAAACATAAAAAATGCATTTGACAGACATATAACATAAGATCTAATGTGAACATAGTGACAATAACCCAATAATACGAAAAAAAATTGTAATCAGAGTATTGACAGAGGAAATTATGAGTAAGTAAAAGCGGCGGTAGCCTAATGGCTAGGGCGTCGGACTTGCGATCATGTGGTTGCAGGTTCGAATCCCACCCATTACACTACCGACGTGAACCCACTCGTAACACAAGCATCTTAGCTTAGTACGAGGGGTTAACGAGATTACTAGTAATGTGCGACCCACATTACTAGTAATCTTTAAAAAAAAAAATTAAAAAAAAAAAATTCATAATACTAACTTGTACACAAGGGCTGCTGAGAAATGTTCTTCAATATACACGTCGAGAACCGGTCTAAAATGTTGGAATCGACTCTCGTCTAGCAAGCTGCATATCGATATCAATACGAGGAATACAGTGCCTGAGTGTGGTGTGCTGAAAGAAAATTAAATTGTGGTTATTCATAAGTATTCATATTAACTGAATTATACAGCAAATCCAATGGACCCATTTGTTAAAGTATAAACCAAATTTCTGAAATGGTTATCAGCAGAGAAAAAGTTCATGAAATAATCTGTAAGAAGATCCTCATGTATGCGTCAAAAACAATCACAAGAAACAAGTAAATGTTAATTTAGATAGCATTATATCAGGGCTACCTGTCCATTGAGACGGAGCGAGGCTACGGAGCGAAGACACTGAGAAATATTAACCAATAGGATTGCATGAAATCTTCGCTCAGAACGGATAATCCTATTGGGTAATATTCCTCCCTTTTTCTGCTTCGCTTCAGTGGACGGGAAGCTTATAGGGGATTTTTCCTAGTGCAGGAGTAGCTTTTTAAATATATTTTAAGGACATGAACACTTCTTGTCTGAGATGATGCTTGGCTTAAATTCTAGTTTAAAATAAATACCTGTTGCCATCTTCAGTAGAAAACAAAGCGAATAAAGCATCTAATACGTCTCTCAGGAACTTTATAAGCTCTTCACAGCTGAGTCCATCGCCAAGCCTCAACACTCGTAGTAATGTTTCTTGTACTTTTTCAGGTCGAGCGCGCCACTGCAGTAATGCCAGGAGATCCTCTGAAAAACCATAATATCTTCAGTATTGTTTTACTTAACTTATACAAAAATCCTAAGATAAACACTCGGCTTCTCGAAACTATCATGTGAGCGCAAAAATTCAAATTAATCACTAATTTCAAAGCAGTCTCCTGTTGTGAGTGTCACTGCACAAATGTTAACTGAAACTATAACTACGTAGGAATGATTGACGACAGTTTCAAGTGTTACTTTTGTTCGAGTCTGTGTATCTAGGGATTTTTGTATATCAATTCTTAACTTAGTGTTAATAATAATCACATTAGTAGGATTATAATTATAGTATTGTATTATTATATAGTATATATAGTATTATAGTATTGCCCTAAAGGGCAAGGCCTTCCTTCTTTCATTTCCACATCACTTGTTGAGATATAGAGACACATTTGCACTTACACACAATAGAGCTATATTTGCACATATTTCTAGAGTAAAATATTTGCTCCATTGCAAAGACAATAATTGAATTTATGAATTCTTACATCGTCCATATTTATTTTTTATAACAAAAAACTGCCAATATGTGTCATTTAACATCTTCACGCGTAATTTGCATGTCTTCATAATAAGGAGAACTTACCATTTTGAGTCAGCTTAGTAGAGCACAACAGCGTGCTTATAGTGCAGTTTTCTTTGGAGCTTCTTTGGAAGGTGGGGGCTATACCGTTCATGGAGCCAACACGCGAACTGTCAGCTGCGCACGAGGGTAGCGATAGATAACCGGCTGAAGACAACCTGAGAAAAAATAAATGGAGTTATATTATTGACGCAGGACCGAAGCGAATGCCATGTAAGAAGAGAAGCCTATGCTCAGCAGTGGGATGACAAGGGCTGTGGATGGTGATATTATTAATATTTAGTAACTAAGAAAAGTGGGCAAATAATAGACATGACACTTCCGTTACTAGACCCTCGTGCCGCCCAGCGCGTGATATATATCCTGGGCCTATAGCCCGGCAAATTCGTTCCTGACACTGTCTTGCTCTGCGCGGGTGGCCGGGGGAGTAACTACTCAATGACGACCCCGAATACTTCGGAGAACCCGCAATGAGCAAGCGTGGTGATCACTGCTCATTCTTCTCTATATTGGAAAAAACCTGTGCCCAACCGTGGGACATATATTCTACTTTTATATTACTTTTAGATTTCATTTGATACATGATTAAATTTATATTTTTTTACTATTATGTATTTTATAGGAAGGTATTCATTATTTTCTCTTGTATGTACTTACTTGGTAGGATCGTCACACTTATAAACGTAGAGTTCATGCGCTCCGTCCCTTAAAGTGGCGCCGCTGGCTTCCATGAGACGTGCGAACGCGAACCCAAACAATTTTCTTTCGGTTTTGTCTCTAGCTGAAAATATGAATAACCTTCAATGTCACGTTGGTATACAATTTCATTTGACTGACATCTTACTGTGTACTAAGAACTTGCTGTATAAATAGAATGGTAATTTAGTTGACATAGGTATAATTTTTTTTTAATTGGCCGGCCTGTTGGTCTAGTCACTAGTGGTTAGTGATTGTGACTGCTAAACAGCCCAGAACAAATCTTTGTGTTATGAGCGTTCTCGTTGCCATAATAAAGGGTCATAGTTTGAGACCAGATAGCCGTGGGTGAGTTGTCCCAATATAGAAAAAGTTTTGATTTGGTTTTAATTGTTGATTCAAAAGCTTTTATTATTTTTTGTATTTAGTCCACCGAAATGTTAAGTTACCTCATAAAAAAATTAAGTACTTACTAGAACAATGTCTGAATTCAATCCGGACGTGAGCATTAGTGAAGGTCTCCAGTGGAACCGTGAGCCGCAGGTGTTCGCCCCACGCGGGGCTGTTGTTATGGTATAACACCACTGACTCGTACGATGTAGACCCAGTACCGCTCGCACCCCATACGCATTCCTATAGAAGATTGTATTAGGTACAGTACAAAAACGTTGATGAACACAATCATATTTACAAAACACCTAGAATATAATTTAATGTCAATACATTGGTGTCGCGACGAGAAAAAAATGCCGTATCGGAAAAGGCCTACTTTCTTCATTAGTCTAATACAACATTGCTGTTTCACCAGACTTTTGGCGAAACCTTAAGGGCTCCCAGCAGAGATAAAGAAAAACTAACTACGTAAGCAACGTTCATCAAAAAAATATAGTGAGGAAACCAAGTTAAGTACAAGCTAGATAAAAAAAAATTAGACTGCTATAGCATTTAACATTGAATATCGTATCCCATTGCATATTATTTATTTTAACTTTACTCATTTTAATTATTTCAAACGTAAAAACTAGTAAGCTTTGTTATTAATAAAAATAATGCCCTTTTCGCCAGAATTTAGATAGAACCTAAAATACGTTTTAATCTTTCATATCAAGACTGATTGGTGCCAGGACTATAGAAAATGATCAATAGATGGCGCCATCATCAATCTTTATAATAGCACCAATATCTTAGGAACTAATACATATTCAATGAGAGAGTATAAGGACAATCGAATTTACCTACAGTAAATACAAAATTGCAATTACCACGAAGTATGACACAATGACTTTTTACCATGCAAAATACAAGGAAAACGAACTTACACAAATAACTTGTCCCGTACTGTCATGCACTGTGACAGTAGCTAGCACATTCTTCGCCGTACTTTTCCCGCCCCTTTCGAACTCAGCTTTCTCTAACGTTAGATAGAGGTCGTTGCGGACGTCGCCAGGCATGATGACGTCAGGGAAACCCCGCTTTGCTGTAATCGTGGCGCCGGATGCTACAGCTTCTGATATGCTGCCGGCGTTTGATAATAGCCGAAGGGCGACCACTATGCCTGCACAAAGAAAACAAAGAGTTTACTTAATGCAATCGGGAAGGAATTAGGATAGTTTTGTTATTTGAAGGTTAAAGTCAACTATTTTAAAATTAGTTTCTTGCCGATTGATCTGTATTGAACAGTTGTAATTAAAAATGGCAAAGGTATTTCAAGTATTGAAATAAATTTAAAAAAGAAAAGGTGTTAATGTACGTTTAGAAGTAATTTTCTATCGAACCGCGTATTAAGCGTCATAGGAATATATGTATATTCAGCAACATAAGTTGATAAATACTATCAGTTGTAAAAAAACTATACGTAATAAAATTTCATAAATTGACTTATAAGGATATCAAACCCCTATTTGTCATGAAACTTGTCATTTTCAAATAGGTTTACTATTTAGTTGCTTGTTGCAACAGCAATTTATGTACTTTTGTGTTTTAGGTGTTTTTAGGGTTCCGTAGGTACCTCAAAAGGAAATAACGGAACTCTTATCAGGTCACTTTTTTTTCGACCCTTTATCTCTCAAGCTATCGAGTTGAAATGAAAACCAATATATGTTTTTGTCCGCAGACTCCCGAAACTATGAAAAAGATCAAAATTCTAAGTTAACGTAAAAAAAGATCTGTTCTGTTTCTGACTGTACTTTTTAAATAGGAGCATAATCGCCCTTATTTAATATTATTTGTTTAGTCGATACTTTAGGTATTATAATCGTAAACAGTAGGAAATTATTTTATTTTTATTTATAAATATATAGAAAACCCAAGATAAAAATATGTAATATCCACGAATCCAGGATGTGTATTATCTGATTTATTTTGCTTATATTCCCATTACGGATTCACCACATCCTATTGAGACACATCCTATTGTGTGATGTGATGATATTTGTTTGTTTACAATTTAATTCAAGTGCAAGGCATTAGGCATTGAACGTAGTTATTAGGCATACAATACAATGAATGCCTGAATGCATGAAGTACCTACTTATGAATAAAAAATACTCAGATCAAGTTGGGATTCGATATCTCATTCATGCATTCAATGGGATTTATTTTCGTTAATTTTAAGGAACTTTAATACTTTGTTACAAATGAAAATCATTAATTTAACTTCAAATCTTCTCTTTGTGGAATATCATCATTATCCATAATCTTTTGTTCGATTGATTTACAATTCGAACTGATTTACAATCAACTGTTTTACCGACTTACGAAATCCATTAACGCACATGACATAATATTTGAACTTAGAAATGCATTTTGTTTAAATTAACATAAGAACATCGCATGAATAAATTATGTAAATCTGTAGTGTTTATTGTATAAGTGGCTGTGACATGCTTTAGTTAAATATGCGAAACAAATTGCCTTCTTCCTGTAATTTGTAAACGATACTATCTTAAACTAGAAATGAGGATGGTACTTACAATATTAGTTTTGAATTTTAACAACAAGCGTACCTTGTTTATAGACCAGGGTCAATAATGGATGAAAGTCATTGGAAAAAAAGGAGAATTTTATAAAAATTAAAGGAAATCGAGATAAACAGTTTTACATCCTTAAAGACTCCCCCCCTTCCCCCTCCCGACCTCAGAACGCCCGTAAATTAGTTTTCCTTTCATTTTTATAATATTAGAAATATAATAATATATATGTTGCAGTCAAAACTCTTAACCAGTCAAAAGTACTATTTATTGACTAGCAAAATCAGTCAAAAGTACTTTTGACCGTATGCTTTAGTCACTAATACTTTTGACTGAAGATAAAGATAAAGATAAGTTTATTTGAAATAACAGTTAAAAGTACTTTTGCCCAATGGAGCTGGTTAAAAGTACTTTGGACTAAGTGATTCCGTCACGAATTCCGTCGTGAATCGATTGAAAGGTTTTCCAGCACGGGGCGGTCGCTGCCGCGACTCCGCTCGCTCCGCTCGCCGCCCTCGTGCGCGTAAGGGTCACCATATTAACCTAACCCAAACCTACCGGACTTTGGGCAAAAAGTTTTCAACACAAAGTCTAGGTTGAGTAATGCGGCGGCCAGCCCTACCTAGGGCTTAGGCCGCCGTATTGATTGTTTGATTGTTATGCCAAATTTTTCGTAATATACGATTTCACATTTAATAAATATATTTTTTATTCACATCTAACGAGTTAATAGTACTTTTGACTGATGCTTTATTACAGTTAAAACTACTTTTGGCGAAGAGCGACGGTCAAAAGTACTTTTAACCGCAAATTTGCAGTCAAAAGTACTAATAACCAATCATTTTTAGTCAAAAGTATTATTGACTAAAGCATACGGTCAAAAGTACTTTTGACTGATTTTGCTAGTCAATAGTACTTTTGACTGGTTAAGAGTTTTGACTGTAACATATATAATCTACTTTTTTTTCTACTTTTAAAGGCTTCTAACCTGGTCTATTAATGGTTTGTATCAATTTGATACCCATACTATCGATTTTTTACGCTGGATTTTTTAAAAAGTGTTAAAAATCCAATATTCTAAGTATTTTTTTTTCATGTCATATATAAATTAAACTAGTTGCGCTCAAAAATGGGGGCTTCTTTACCCTTTTCGTAAATCCAGACTAGAATACGCGTCGATAATTTTTTAATTTTTTTATAGTGTTTATGTAGCACTAACGAAGAACCGCAAAAGCCACTTAATTATACGCCTGTCAGTATTTTATTAAATAAACATATACAATACGAACCAAACAAAAAAAACTTCTTATTTAAATATGCAGCGACAAATCGACATTCTCTTGTTTCACACAACCGGTGTGGGACTGGTTCCAGTCTCAATAAATTACGTCAACTAATGGTAGCAAATTTATTCAGTGATTTAACAATTAGGTTTTACTATCTGTATGCTAGAAATAATTCTAAGCTATTTTTGTTGGTGCCAGAAATAACACTTACCATAATTGGGCTGTCCTGGTAAAATATTACATTTGTTTGTTTGTTTCCGTATTAACATGTCATGTAACTGATGGAAATCTTTTTCTTCACATTGGTAGACCTAGAACCAAAAAGGTTATTATAAGTAGGTACCCAATAAAAAAAACCAAATATATAATTTCATGGCTATGATACAAAAACATTTCAAGAAGCTGAAAATAGATGAAAACAAATCTAAAGTTATAGAAACTTGTCACCTAGTCAGTCATGTTTGGCTACCAGTCTTATTAGCCATATATTACCATAGCCCCAAGCGCCATCCGCTAAGCAGACGTAACAGTGGTCAAGTTCAAGGCTAATTAAGATTTACCTCTGATTACTCATTGGCTTTTCATTTTAATCTACTGTCAAATTTAAAGTCTTGTTTCTAAGAACCAATTAAAATCCTTAATTTTTGATTTGGTTTTTATGTAAATTACTCTGATTTCAAAAACCGGGCTTTAATCTCTACTTATAAAATGGAAAAATACTTCCCACTTACTTTAAAAGTATACTCCTTTTCACCAGGATGTTGTCCCGGCTGTCTAAGGAACTCTGCTAATGGTAGCACACCGGCTCCCAGTGGTCTCCTAGCAACAGGGCCCCTGCGTTCCCCAGTACCACTGCCACTACTGCCCGCACCTGCCCATCTACCGACACGTATAACCCACGCGACCAGCCATAGCTCACGGGTGAGATCTGTTGTAGAAAGGTCCTGAAATATGGAGTTTTGATTAGGATTTCTTAAAACTGCAGCTTTAACAACTGAACGGACAAATCGTTAAAAAATAATAAAGAAATAGTTTATTTTCAGGCTACTTCGGCTCATAAAGGCCTTCACACTAACACATAATATGTGTTAGTGTGAAGTATTTAAACTTAATTTTATATATTTATTTATTTATGTTAATAAACACAACCCTAAGTACTAGCACTACGTCACTGTGCGCTCAGGTAGCCAGAAGTCCTCTAGCATAATGAGATGCAAGTTACACGTAGGAAACAATGAAAATGTTCATATATGACTCAGGCGGCAGCGAAATTGATAAATTCTTGAGGGCATTTTATTTCACTTACAGATAACATCGCAGTGCATTTACCACACAGTCATAGAAACAAAAAAAAAATTAAATGATTTTGGTATTATGAAGGAATTGGTAGCACATTAAGGCTATAGAGACCAGAATAATCTATTAATCCAAATGTGTTAATGCATAATTAAAAATGTATGTCAATATGAAATATCTTAATTTCATTTCTTCTCATAACCGTATTATTATCAAATTGATATTTAAATGCATAATTAGTGTTTATTCAATAATCATTGTAATTCATATCGCCCGCTAAACGTCTGTAAGACCGTCGTTAATGATAATATAATCTGTTCGTAAATAACCCTTGTTATCACACGGTCATTAGTTATTTCGTAAAAGCGACTAAAAAGTGTGGTACCCTTTGTTATCGAGACCTCGCCATATCCAACATTAAACCAGTTCCTTTACCTTAACCTAATGACGTGATACAAAAGGATCATATTACAATAAAAAGTGTTATGGTTCACACTTCTAGAACAGTGAGGAATATTTTGTACTGTGCATATGTATAGGTATCAATTGCAATGAATACTTCCATTCATTTTTGAGAATCGATCATCATCATTTGTGACGTAATCTTGAGAGATAAATGTGAAAGAAGAACCGCCTTATCATTGTTACTGATTGATTGACAAGGTACACAAAGGCTTAATAAAATACATGTAAACATAATATAATAGGAAAATCACCAAGTTTTTTCATAACACTAAAACAAATCCCAGACTACAGACAGGTTGATCTGATCTGTTGAATCTTACTGATATCTGCGATTTACTGCTTGTGTTTGTAACCAGTTCATATTTAGCAAGAAAATATTACTGAAAACTCTTAAAACTTACCGCAAACAAGGTACTATTAGCATGCAGCCTATCCACATAATTCGAGAAGCCATCTCTTGCAATCCTGATACGGAACCGTTCTGACAACGGCTGAGCTCTTCTAGCGTCGTGGAGCCAAAGTAATAACTCTGCTTCATCACCGCCGGCAGTGTGACCGAAGTCCCTCATACTACACATGAGGTGGTGGGATTGGACTGATGAGGCTGTCATGTTTGAGCTGTTCGAGGTGAGAGTGCCAGAGTTGAAGCTGCTGCCGGAACCGCCTGCTCGACGGAGGGTGCCGCGCCACTGGGGAAGAAGATTAAAAGCATTGAATTCTACAAATTTTCTATCCTAATTTAGTTCGGATGTAGGAATTCCTGTATTATTGTTTCTGTTTTTTTAGTGCTTGTAGGTGCCATCTTAAAATACTCCTTAGTACACTACCACTTCTACCAATTTTCAGTCAGATAGTTGGTATAAAGACATGTAAGTAGGTAGGTACCTGAACCGATAGATATATTTTTTATGGGGATGTCATTTATGGTCGATAATGGTGCTAATTCAGCTGTACGCTCGACTAACTTAAACTAGCACTAAAATTTTCTAATTTTAAGTTTAAGTAGTTCAAAACGCTATTCGGGAAACCGTTGTAACTAAAATTAGGAAGTGTTCTGACAGCACTTAAATCGAGTTTGACATTTCTTAAATTGAATACATGGGGTTACCAGTGCAAGAAAACGAAAAATTAAAGAGTGAATGAAAAAGAATGAACAATATAGAAAATATCCAAAAATCTAATTAAAATAGCACTGATTTAATACGTAGTTTCATGAAAAAAGTAAATACACATTTTTAATGAACTTGTATAAATAATTAAGGTATTTCAAAATAAATACATTCGATTTAAAATAGTTTTAAACAAATATCGAACAATGTTACAAATTAGTAGAATCGTAAAATCAATTGAAGTTGATAAGTTCCGAAAAAGTTACAAATATTAATATTTATTTAAATATTTACTACTGTTATTTTTGACAAGAGTATTTATTTATAGGTAATTAATAGTAATAATTTGTTCTGAAATAATTTTGAACATGTCTTGAATAGGAAAAAAACAACGATTATTGCATTGATCATACAAAAATAAAACATAAATTGATCATGATAAAATGATTAAAAGTTAATAACAAATCAAGAAAAATATCACTGTGGTATTATAATTTGATCCATCAAATTAAATACTTTATTAAATTGGTTATTTTATTAAAGACGCATAATTATTGGCTGTGTGACTGTTTTAAAACTATTTAAAAATACATTGTAATGTATCGTTTTTTTTTTCGTTGGCTTTCGTTTCGCCAATTAAAATTTATCATCGAACAGCTGTTATTTATTGTATTGTGTTCATCTAGTAGAAGACCCAAAGGCGTTTATGCTAATTATAGTAGCGTAAGGTTTTATTCATTTCAATCTAAATCTTGTTATATTTTAATTATTCCTTCACAAAAGTATCCATGCATCCACATAATTATCCATATTTATATATAAATAAAACTCGACAAAATACACGATAACCGTCTTATTTCTTACCTCCTAATTTTAAGTGACACCTCTGGAGGTGCCGTCTAATTTTAGTCTTTTTTAGGTTGACGTTCCTTATTTTAGGTGTAAAAAGTGACCTGCGGAATGCCGTTCATGACATTTGGACTAAATTAAGTTACTAAATGGGTTTTTAGTCCTGTCAACTTAAAATTAGTTTAGTTGGGTGATTTCTGAATAGCAAACCTAGTTTGACAGTACTAAAACTAATTTTAGTCTTAGTTTAGTGCATTTTGTGTCGGCTGAATTAGCACCATTAATTAATTAAGAGGATAATCAAGAGCTAAGCTTCAACTATAACCATTACCGAACATATTCCCTCAGCAACTATAGAAAACAAAGTTGTGGTTTATTGTCTTCTAAGGTTTACGCGAATATTAGACATTGAAATAAAACTACTTTAAAACGGATTCTATCGCGGTGTTGAAACGTCGGGAACTAAAATAAAAAATAAACCGCGATAGAATCCGTTTAAAATAGTTTTATTTCAAAGTTGTGGTTGTTACAACACTTATAACTCAAAAACAGGTTAACCATTTTTCATGATCCTTGATTTGTTGGATACATCTCCGACCCGAATATCAGAATAAATATATCAAAACAAAAGAAAATTTACGGTTCCAGGAACGGTGACACAGCTATTACTGTATGAATTAAAACGCAACATATGCCACAAGTTATGTAACTCGAGCTGTTAAATCACTAAGCTACGTGCGTGCCATAAAAGTCAAAGCTCGCAGCACGGATTCGCTGAGTTAATATAAAAAGATGCCATACCATGTATGTGAAGCAAACGATGTATTAATATGCAATGAAATGCATTTGTAGTTGCTTAACTGTCTTGAAAATTAAATGACATGCTTTAAAAACAGATTTTGATGAATAATGGTCATACATAAAGGGAGTATGTAGGTACGTTTTGCTCAATTATACAAAAAGATGAATATTTTGTAATACAGAATAACGTTCCTTTTCTAGTAGGTAATTAGGTATATCACCTAGTGAATAAGATAACAGCTACTATTATTTTAAACTTCCCTTCTCTATATGAGAAGAGGC
Source organism: Plusia festucae (assembly GCA_950381575.1). Lineage (NCBI taxonomy): Eukaryota > Metazoa > Arthropoda > Insecta > Lepidoptera > Noctuidae > Plusia > Plusia festucae. The sequence goes on along the minus strand of OX494435.1, from coordinate 5,447,262 downwards.
CTGTGCCCATAATATTTACAAGTTAATTAATCTTTATATATGTTATGGACCAACTGATAAATTGAGCAGTATACATAATGCCCGGTCATTATGAAAAATGCCCAATATGAGAGTGCAATTTGACAATAATTATTCAAATAATCTAATTGACCGGGCACTATACATATTGCCCATCACCTTTTGGGCAGAGTAATACAAACATATTTAATTACTATTTTTTTATTGTTATTGTCATTTAACTTAAAATAAACTAAATATTAAAGGGAAATTATAAAACGAGCGATTAAAAAAAATCCTAGACTTTGTGTTGAAAACTTTTTGCCCAACGTCCGGTAGGTTTAGGTTAGGTTAATATGGTGACCCTTACGTGCACGAGGGCGGCGAGCGGAGCGAGCGGAGTCGCGGCAGCGACCGCCCCGTGCTGGAAAACCTTTCAAGCGATTCACGACTTTATGTGCGTTAAATATAGCTTTATTATCAAATTGCCCAACTATCATGTAGCAACATAATAATGACCGTGCAATGTGATAAATAATGAAGTTAAGATAGTAATTAATCACTTAGCCCGATAAAGCTAGACATTATTCATAATGCTCGCGCATTATAAATAATGCCCGCATTAATCACCTGGTCCACAACATATATATATAATTCTTCTGTGAGTGTGTATGTCACTGAACTCCTCCTAGACGGCTGGACCGATTATAATGAAATTTGCTGTGTGTCTTCAGGTGGATTCGAGGATGGTTTAGATTCACAATTTGGTCCAATTTGAAATGTTTTTTAATTTTTATCATATTAACATCGCGATTATTGACATTAAAAACGAATAAACAATGCGGTAACCTTGGTAAAATTGGTAAGTAGGTAGTTGCCATGACGACCAGATTTCGTTGTTTTAGTACGATTTACTCTCCTCCAGATCCTCCTCCATAGAGGATATTTAACAATTAAATAAACAAGGTTGTCAAAACTCCTTGCAATGATATTAAAACTGTTTTCTTCTTTAAATATCAGGCTCGCAGACTTTTATGTTTTTTTTCATTTGTCTATTTGGTAGGTCTGAGAGTAGGTCGTAGGTTATATTATGATAAACAGGATGGATTTTTTATTGCCACCAGAAAGAAAGAGAGAAAGTACTCTCAATACTGAAGAATAGCAAATTAGACTCAAAGAAAAGATTCTTTTATTTTTTAAAAGAAATAAATCTGCATTAAATTGATGTTTGAAAATACGCTTTGCGGACCGGGAATCGAATGGGCTAAAATGCGAAAAACTAGCACCGTTTACTTTTTGGCATCAATCGATATTATATATAATTCCAGTGTCATGATGTTTGTCGGGGATGAACTCCGAAACTACTGAACCGATTTTAATCAAATTTGCGCACCGTGTGCAGTTTGATCCAACTTGAAATATAGGATAGCTTACATCACCAATATAAAAAAGAATTCAGACCGCGGGCGGAGCAGCGGGAAACAGCTAGTTATTATATAAAGCTTATTAAGTTAGTTCCATGAGAAAGTCTATTATTATAGTTCTTTGATGTAAATTAATCTATACTAATATTATAAAGAGGAAACCTTTGTATTTTTGTATTTTTGTATGTTTGTATTGAATAGGCTCAAAAACTACTGGACCGATTTCAAAATTTCTTTTACCATTACTTAGAGGGATTCTTCCGAATCCGTATAGGCCGAAAATAGATAGGATTTTTCGTGGTAGTGAAAATTGTGGAGTAAGTCGACGAAAAAACTGCCGTACGTTAACGATTCTCGCGAACGCTGCCTAAATGGTTAGAGATGTATGGTTGACTTCTATAGAAAAGTTGTAGAACTCAATAATGCCTACAAAAAAGTCCGCGATAGTATAAACCAAACATTTATATTTTAGCCATTATAACCACTTTTCCATAGAATAAAAGTAATTAAAATTATTAGCCTATATTTATTGATCATATTATCGTCAAATACTAATCCTTATCCAAATAAACTATATTATGTATTTTATTCCAATCGGACAATTCATTCAAAAGATATTACGAATTTAAAATTGTAATTGGTATTAAAATGAATGATGGCCGCCGGCCGATATACAATGTGTCGCACGACTCGCACGGCGAAACCGCAGGGGAAGGGGGTGCACATCTATGAAGAAATAAATGTCCACCCGTGCGAAGCCGGGGCGGGTCGCTAGTTAATTATAAATAACCTTTAAAAGAACGCGAGCTAGTTGTTCCCCGTAGCACTAGTGGGGGAATAACTAATGAGTTAGAACAAGGACAGGGTTAAACAGGGTATCACAATATTTGATGCACTTTGGTTTTAATTTGACCACTAATATGCACTGTAGTAAGGAACTCGGGCAATTATGGATAAATGGGTTAATTGGTGTCCAAATCTATCAAGAAGGATACAGGATACTTTTGGATCATGCCACCACGACAATAAACAAAATATGTTTTTAAGTAATTTTAAGTCATCTAATCACTTCATTAACTTAACTAAACTAGCGATATCTCGCGGCTTCACCCGCACACTTGTCCCCGTTCCCGTAGACATAATTTTATTTGGTTAATTCTCTTTTGTTTTCGTACGAATCCAAAAAAAATAAGGATCATGAAAATCGGTTCACCCGTTTAATACAAGTTCAATCGGTTCTGGAGCTATAATTGAAGTAACTACGACTTTGTTTTATTTACAGGATGTCACCGAAAGGGTACATCTAAACTCTGTGTAACCCTCCAATACTAAAAACGGAACTTAACTTTAAGACGTTCTTAAACGTGTACCTGTCCCTACATAACACCTGAAAGTGGCAGAGTAGAGCATGAGACTTCACGGCGGTTTAAAACTGAGTGACGTCTCAGTATTCAGTCATTAGTCGATTAAAATCCACGTTTTCATATCAAAGATCTAAATACTCTTTCCTTCAGTTCGGCTGAAAATCCTTTTTTTATATATAGAAGGAATTTAAGCCTTATGTCGCGGGGGTTTCATAAACATTTAAATCACATGCACAAGTTACACCCAGACTTGGAACAAGCATTTGTGGATCCTATTAGCGTGGTAATCACCTGTACCACTCGGTATCCGTGCAGTCAAAAACCTCAGCTTACGTAAGTACGTTCAACTTACAAACTTACATGTACAACATAGATCGTTTAGAGACGTTACAGGTGGCTTTTACTGCAAATTCTTATAATTAAATAAGCTCGTTAGACGAGAAAAACCAGAATAAACGGAGCGTATAATTAACTCGGAATATGTCTCGTTTCGAAGTACAGTTACTTGCGTCTATTATTGGCTACAAGATAACTCGATTTACATTTTTTTATACTATGAATCAACCCTTTAGTAGTCTGTCGTCTGTTTGGCTGAGCCGATAAATAATTGTGTGATTCAATTCTACGATCTTTGGTAGAAGTCTATGCATTGGGATTTCTGGTTGATATAGATTTTCGGACTAAATATTACTCTTTAGAAAAAATTGTGTTATCAAGGACGACAAAAGCATGCTTCACAGTTAAAATAATAAACATTATACTATTGTTATTGACAATAATCATATCGACAATTAATAAATAACAACATATATTTGATCAGTAAGGTACTTTAAAATCTTTTGTATTCTGTTTCTTAAATGATTTTGTGAACTTAAATCAATAAATTAGATTTAGTTCTAATTATAAACTTAATATTATGCTTACCTTTAGAAAATAAGCTGAGGTTACCGATATGATCTAATCCTTGAACCAAATTAGATAACTTTGAGACCTAGACATAATATGTAATTTGAGTCTTAAGTTTCTTGTCCGCCTACACTTAGCTGATATAACCTTTAGTCCTTTGTGGGAACGCAAACTTTTAGATTAACTTTTTTAACACAATAAATCACCTGTGTAGTTTTAATCTCTCTAATCACCGCTAATGAGACACAATTGATTTTTTATTGTAATGCGGCGACCGGTCGCCGCTCGGGGACGAATAGGTTAAAGTAGGAAATAGGACTCTTCCAAACAGCACCTTAAGCCCAAAACATAGGTGTTAAATTCTTTCCGCATTCCAAATGCAGTCTAACCTATTTATCTTCTCCGGGTTATAGGCACTGCAAGGGACAGTCTTACAATGTTTTTTTTTTATTCTAATCAAAGACGCACACACAACGTGGACGTTTCTTTCTTTTGTTTGATCGAGACACTGCCGTACGTATTAGGAAATAGCTCCCATGTTGTGGGGATACACAAAAAGAACACCCAAACTATGTGAAACTATTAGTGAGTCATGCAATTTTTTGTCACATGCAACGGTCCAGTAAAATGATTCATTTATCAGTAAGTATATTTACATCTTCGAAGCCACGTACCGCCTTTGCACGTTCTGCGCTTTCCACGTGCACTCTATACAACTCCACAAGGCTCATATCCTCAGGGTCGACGGCTTCAGCGCCTCGGCGAGGAACCAATTCAAGTCCTAGTTTTCTGAAAAAAGGAAGATATATGGCCATTAATATAGTTACTGGGTTGCTTACACTGGATTGATGGTTCGTAGTGCATGGCAATAAGTTGGCTTCTCAACTTGATTTATGAGAGTTTGAAATACAGGGTTATTCGTAAAACATCTGCAACCTCGCAGGAGTAGATAACTAACATCATTAGCAACAACATTACTTTGTTCTACGACTTTTGGTAATTTGTTTTTTTTATTACTAAAAAAAGTTATATTGATGTAGGAAGTTAGAAAAAAAAAGCTTTTGAATTATCGAAAGTCGTAGTACAAAATAATATAGTTGCTTATGATGTTAGGTACTTAGTTATCTACTCCTGGGTTGCAGGTGCTTTACAAATAACCCTGTATATGGTAATAAGGTATTTAAGCTTATTGTTTCTCGCCCCGCGCGGCGACTAAAGAATTTGTCGACTGTCTTAAATTATCAGCTGGGTGACAAAGGTTTTGCAGGGTAACGTCGGCCCAAAATGGGCAAAAGGTAAAGGCAAAAATGTTGTACAAACGCTAATCATTAAAATATCTATACTCCATTTATTATAGCATTAGAAAAAAGAGGCTCGCAGAAGCAGGAATTGAAAACATTTTATTTCAAAGAAATTGTTTTAAGTACTTAAATAAACAAAATAAAACGTTTTTTTTTAAATTACGCTTTATCTATAACAATATGTTCATCACACATTACAAACTTACACCAAAACAATGAATGAGACAACCAATCATGTCATGATGACTTAGATTTAATTAAGATTAAAATAAAAGTAATTTTTAGAACAATATTTTAATTAAAATAACAACTTACAACACACTATAGTGAAACTTCTTCGTCTTCATCATAGGATTTAGTCATAATAAAATAATAAATATATAATAAATAGACAAATAATGGTAGGATAACAGTAAAACGAAAAACGTTCCAGTATTGTTTATCACTGCTTCTTTTAGCTTTTTAGCATTGACACTGTCATTTTAGATTGGAATGAAATATTATAAATAAATGAAAGCCACATTATTTGTTATGAAAAATGGTTAACATGATTACAAATAAGTGTGACAGCTGGTATGTAAATAGATTTTAATTTATAGGCATCAATCGTAACTGTAACAAGTTTATTGTACTTTTGCAACAAAGTGTACATTATAAATAACCTTTTTTTACTTCTGTCTAATGCTATTTTAAATGGAGTATAGGTACAAACAAACAGCCACACCAAAAAAATAATCAAAACAGAACAGGTGTTTTTGCAACCCTAAAATGTGGTCATGCTAGTGCATGTATAGATGCTAGATGGGGTTCCATTATGGGTAAACTAAATTGAATATAAACAGACAAAATTAAAACAATATGATAATTTTATAATGTTCAAATTTTTACAATTACGTGTGAATAATATAAAATGTAAATTATTTAAAGCGATTTGCCTTATAAAAACCCAAATACGTGCAAACTTGACCGTGCCAATATTATGATTCACCCAAAAAGGTTTCTTGGAATTAAAACCTGACTGTCCCAATGAGTTAGAAATGTTGCCTTAAATGTCAAACATTTAATTTGAAAGTAACAGAATATGTAACAACATATTAAAGTAATATATGGAGATAAAAATATACAAGAATTAACCGAAAAAGTATGTCCGTTTATCATTTCAAAAAGAAACATAGCAATATTATAGACAAGTCTTGGAATGGACTAGGTATTCAGTATTCTTATACAAAGATAGATAAGAATTCGTTATCCAGAAAAATGAACGAAACAACAAAATCAATGTATTGCTCACATTTCTCTCAAATTTTTCACGAAATCTAAGTTTAAAAACAAACTGGATTAAAATGACTTATATTTTATGTGAATTCTGAGTTTATAGATTTTCATGTTCGACGCTTGTATAACTATTAGTTTTATGTGCATGTAGGTGAAATATTTATTCAACTACCAGCATATTTGAGGAAAAACACAGTTATCTCTTATATGAAGCTAAACGTTGGCGGAATATATTAAACAGAGCAAGACAGGTTTAATAGCTGCAGTTATTTAAGGAAAATACTCAGACTTCTTTAGTTAAACGGCAACTTTGCACTAGAACTACAACAACAAGGCCATCCTTAAAACGACTTTGCATATTTATCTAGTTGAAACTTTAATATATAAATTGAAGCGTTGGTAGCCTAATGGCTAAGACATCGTTTTGCGATCGTGTGGTAGCAAGTCCAATTCGCAGCGCAACTATTGCATTACCGACTTGAACCCACTCGTTAAACAAGCATTTACTATTATATACTTATTTTAAGTCATGTGCGACCTACATAGTAAGCTTTTTTAAAAAAAAAGTTGCAGATCTATATTTTACTATATTTTGCTCGCGGCTGCACCCGCATCATAAAGTAGCCAGTAATAGCCTTCATTGTTGTAAGAGCATCTAACATCGAAATAATTTTTCCAATCGGACCAGTAGCTCCTGAGATTTATAGTGCATTCAACCAACGTACCTACAAACTCTTCAGCTTTAAGATTAGTATAGACTTGATCTAAAAAAAGTATTAACTATAAATGTTTCTGATTTCTGAGTTCTCGTGCAAGTAATTGAGGCTGCGGAAATTGCAAATAAACACTAATTATAATTATTATGTTCCAATAAAAAATAAATAAAAGCCGAATTAGATGAGCGGCTAAACGGTCACGAAACCATCGTCGGAGAACGAGCTTTCAATCAACTTATACTCAAGTTGTTCGACTTAGCAAAATAAGCTCTATTCTGATAAAATAAAGTTTAGTTTTATTTAGCAAGAAGTTTCTTAGTAGTGCAAGTCATTATGTTAAGTTTTCCTGCTCGAAAAATGCAGTATTAGAAAATCCACATTACGAATGGTGATGATTATTAACTAACTTCATACAGGAAATTAAGTTATTACGAGGTGGAGTTTAAAATGTTGACCTTTGGATCTGTACAGTGATGTTCATTACACTGGGTATCTTTCGAAATTTGCCTTGCAAAGCTAACCTAGTTCAATTTCGAGAGCCCACAGAAAGTCTACTATTAATGCTTCTGATGTACGTACCTATAAACAGTATAAAAAAAGTTGCACACACTTGAGCCCAAATTATGTACGTACGAGAGTGCTCGTGGCTAAGTGTAAGCCAGGTTTGACAGAAAATAATAAGACTTTTTCAAACCCATCACTTTTTAAAGTTCTTAGAAATCTCATTGCAACCAATCGTTGTAATGAAACCTAGACTGGTCTTAAATCGTCGATCCGCAGTAAGCAATGGTAGTAATTAATGCCCGTTCCTTTTATGTCCGAGCCTGTCCTTATAGGTTCTGCTATGACAGTTAAAGGCGTATGAAATATTGCGGATATTTTCTTAAAAATAATTGATCATTCTACCTTACATTTAGAATTGAATGCAGAGACAACGTGTTCAATTAATATTAAATCATAAAAATATAGTGTGATCAGATGCACGTAGTTTTAAACTGCTTTTTGGAATCATATTAATTGGGACAGTTATTAAGCAGTGCAAGGAGGTAAAATATATATTTAGATATTTTTTGCCACTGTTAATTATACCTCTAATGACATCAAAGCCTTTGCTCATTAATATTATTACTATATTGAAATGAAACTTCTTGTAAACAGATTCTATTTAGTCTAGTTTATTTTGATTATAGTGCCCGACGTTTTGACGCCTTTGCAGGTGTCATGGTCACGGGCAGACTCCGTTAAGTAGTTTTTATTTCAATGTGTAAGTAACATTCGCGTAAACCTCAGAAAACCATTATTATCTACTATATTTCGTAACAACTCGGTTACAAACTAAATTATTAATTATATGATACATGTATGTACTATGTACCTAGTCAACAAATTAACAAAATCGCAAAAACATTACAGTAAATCCCTCTTCACACAATTCATCAGGAAAGGTTGCACAAAAACAATTGAATCATTACTTTTATGCAGGTGACTCGTAATTACAACACATTAAAACATCTAAGGATATTTAATATGCAGAACCAGCACAAGGACAAAACTTAAAGTTAACTGTATTTTTAAATTGCTAAAATGTAAGCATTTTTCACTTAAACTAATCCCAGTATAAACAACATTCATGAAGATGATGATCATAGATGAGCATAATATTGACCTCTGCCAAAAAGCACACTACAATGAAAAAAAAAATACAAAAAATTTTAGTAATGCGTCAGTAAGTCAGGACGGAAATCGATGCAATCGGTTCGCAGAGATTCACCGATAATTATTCTCTGACCATTTATTTAGTCATCAAGATGACTAAGGGCCTATTTCACCATCGTCAGATAACTTTTATTCGACGTATAAAATAGGCCCAAAGACCTTTTTTCAAAAATGATTTAGGACCTATTTTACCAACGTCAGATAAATTTATTCGAGGAATACCTAATTTAAATTTTGACAATAAATTGTTCCATACAAAATCGTTAATTTTATCCGTCGATTAAAAGTTATCTGACGATGATGAAATAGGCCCTTAGGAGGGTTATTCTCTAAGTATAAACAAAACAACGTGGAATAACGCAGATTATATAATAGTTCAAGAATCCCGGGTCGCTAAATCTATTTTTTGTGTTCTGAGAGTCAGCGGGTATTGCCATTTAACAGATTTGGTACTTAAAAGTATAGTAAGTATAAGGAGATAAAGCCTCCCCTACACGTAACAGCACGTTAACCACTTGGACTTAGTGAATAAGGCCCTAGCGATACTGTTACAATAATTATTTACTATGATAAAACTAGAATAAAACTATTGAAATCAATGAATCTATAATAAAGCGTTATTTACGAAGTAGTTACTTGTACTAGTATTAGGTATCACAGAACATAAATATGTTAAGGTTTTAAAATAGATTTTCCTCTATATTAACTCGTCGTCATACACAAGTAAATATTCTAAGTATTCTATATAAATAAAAGTGCAAACTAAATATCTATAGTGAACACATATCCCAGACGGCAGAGGTATGCAATAGTGTGTCCACGTGGCCGTATTCTTTTGCCGCGCGAAAAACCGGTTGGCTTTAGCAAATGTATTAAAATATGCATACAAAGACTTTTCTATAGCGCGAACATTCCAGGACATTGTTAAAAGGCTAAGAATTTTAGGAATGTACAATTTTTGTATCACAAATGTAACATAAAGTAGTAATCGCTGACTAAGTGCTTTCGAAGGGAATTTCACCGTAATTACTATATCGTATTATACGCCATTTAAAAGTATAATTTGAGAAAGGTGTACTCATTTCATTCGGAGACAAACATTCCATTACATTGGAGTCGTGCAAGTTGTTAGTTGAGCGAAATTCAAGACAAGATTGAGTAATTATTGTGTAACCATGACAAAAAAAACAGGACTTTGTAATGAGTGATTCGATTTATCTCGATTAATCGATAGTTGCAGACTGGCTTCTTATTGGTTGTTGATTACCGAAATAAATCCATGGTATGGGTCCGTTCGATGTGCAACAGAAAGGTCACCAAACCAGTTATACAAGCGACACTGGCTGATGTCTGGCGGGGCGGTTACCGCACGCCACCCAATAATGCTTATGCGACTGAGAAAGAATGCTTAGCTTTAAAATTCTGTCTTTTAACTGTACTTATTAAATCCCATGAAAATAATGAACCTTAAAGAAATATTTAGTCTCTATTTTACAAGTTTTCGTTCGAAATATTATTCAACTTATTAGAACATAATTTTTAAAGGAAATGATTGTGTGTGTACTTATCAATGAGTGCGTTCTTAAAAGTTTTTCCTGGAAATTGGTCACAGCACTTCTGAGAATGTATTACATATTGATTTTACGTTACTGCAATATTAGTGGAATCAGACGAAAGCGAAACAGAGGTGGGGCATATTAGACACAGTTAAGTATCGATGAGAATAATACCGATATTACTATGACGTACATGGTGATGACATGGACGTACAAACGAGTTTAAAACGTCACCATGAATTGTTATTAAGTATTACTAACGTGATGTTATGGACGCCATAGAATAAACCACCGACTACGAAAATAAGGAAAAGATAAATTAGCGCATAATTAATTATACCTACTATTTTATTGCTAACTTAAATGAGTTCTTTATAGCTATTGAGCTAATTGCAATGTAATTTGCAACACTTATTAGAATAAGTGGTTAACTTTTCTGTTTTGATCATTTCACCGTACTTCGCAATTGTTATGGTTTTATTTTATTGGGCAAATGAATACTTCCCTATATATTTTTAATGAATATCTACCCAATCGGAACATTAGACAGGAACTGGATATTGTAACAAGAATAAAATTTTCATAAATTCAAGGTTACCAGTAACTTAAATCTCAATTACATACAACCAAACTGTGATAGTGTGAATATTCTTTCCTCATGGTCAACGACCAATTGACATAGCAAGCCCACCTACTTAAATATGTAAAGTTGAATGACCTGCAGATCGACGAAAGATATAAAATCATCAAACTATTATCTGACGATATTTCCGATACGACATCATGCGAATATTATTAAAATAAACTTGCCGATGCTATATACACTTTGTTATTATTCTAAATTTGATAGGTGTGATTCCATAACAGTTATTCAAATTTCCATGCGGTTTTATGACATAAATTCCAACTATGGCTCGTTACGCCCGAGCAATACCGACTTCTCGTAGTACAGGCCTATAGATACAAATTTCTGACGTAGTCATGGGTAGCAATACAGTAATACGTCATTACTACTTTTATTTACGTAATAATATTTTTTATATAATGTCATTTGTTTTGAAACATTTAATCCAAGAATATTTTAAAATGTTTTGTTGCTGACCAAATTGATTAATTTGTTGCAGGCAAAAATTATGTCGTTTAAGCAAACATCTTATTAACCAATAGAAATTATTAAAATTGTCAAAATTATTTATTTATGTTCGTCTTAAAAGTAATTATAAAAAGACAATTGTTATAAATTGTATTCCATGTCCTTTATCAAAATTATTTCATTGGACAAACCACTAACGTCAATTACGTTTAACCTAAGAATTTTTATTACTAATTATGACGTAATTTATTTACGAGTTAAATTCTAACTAGGTACTAAAATAATGTTAGAGGATGAGAATCGTCGAAGCAATGTTGAAACTGAAAATTATCCACGAATGCACGCAAATAAGGAATTAAACTGTTTATTTTCCTTGGTAAACTGTCATTTACAAAACAAATAAACAAATGTAAAAAAATATTATTCACTAATTTACTTCAGCTAATTGTGTATCGGACATCAATCATTTTTTTTATTTAAAAAAATTCCTAGCATAGACTAAGGCATCCGTTATATCTTTCGTAACCAGCCGAAAATCAACTAGGAGTGAAGCTAGATTTTATCATGACAGACAAAACAGGTAAATCAAGTTTTGCACAACTCCAGCGCATCGAACTTCCATCACGTTACGACGTTTCATTAGACAATTATTATTTCGTAATCGTTTATATAAAATGTTTTTATTTCCTTACATTCTATTCAATCACTATTTCGCTTAGATGCTACAAATCAAAACATTCAAACTTTTTGCTGAGTTTTCCTTTTTTATGTCAAAAATATTTTAAACGAACTGCTTTATATTAATAATACGATCATTGCTTAAAATTACTGAACTATGCAAGATATTGTAAGAAATTGCTGTGTCGTACGCATAGTCAATCTGATGCTAAACTAAATCTGGAGGTAGCACTTTAATAAATTGAGGAGAAACTAACAAAAGCTTTACAGCAAATGAATTAAGTAATAAATATAATTAACCTGACAAGTGGCAAGGCATTTACGTTGAGAAAACTAGCCTAATTAGATAATGGCGAATTTATTTATAACGATTAATGGACACTTAATCCCACTTATGACCGAATACTTAAACGCCAAGTTTGAAGTCGCCGTTATTTCTTATGTCTTCTGTCTCTTCACTTTAAGATGCAAGTAGCGACAGAGACATTTAAGAACATGTTAAAGTTAATTAACATTTCAGTATTCGGGGAATACCTAAGCTAATAATAACATTTTTGCTGATCAGTATCCGTAAAAACTAGAACCTACTTACTGAGTAAAAACTCCTAGTCCTACTAAGTAAAATTATGATCTGATATTATGTGTATAGAAATTAAAGAATACGGGTGATGGTCGATAGTTAGTCTTGCCAGGCTGTTTGACTTACGTAATCGTCAGTTAAAGTACTGAATATGGGCAATCAGGTAAAACCACATCTCAGCTGTACCTAGTTTTTTTTTTTACTGGCTTGTCGAACAGGTAGACGGTCGCATGCCTGTCCAATGAGGTTACAGCAACTGACAGCGCTTTGCGCGACCGGACCTGTAATTACTGCGACCATATAATTGTCTCTTTATTAGATGACATGATGAACGGATTAAATATGTATCGTGCAAGATGATACGGAATATAGCCGAGGTCGGAATAGGGCAAAGTATTTGATCTTTTGAGAACATAAAGAAACAATCGTCAAAGCTACATTGTTCGAATATGATGTAATATAGCTGTTTGAGAAATTTATGGTTAAAAATCATCGCATTTTTAACCTTAAATTTTAAAGAAATAGAAACATACATATTCCCTTTAAAAAACAAAAACTATTTCTTTCAGTTAAAAGGAAACAAAATCACACACCGTGATTTTTAAAGTCCAAAAGACAACATAAACGGCCAGTTAAAATTGTATATCAATAGTTTAAATATAATAATGCAACTTTTTAACTAAATTACTATGGGCCGAAATGTGTTAATTAACAGCCGCAAGCAACTTCACTCGTCGAAACCAGTCATCAAAATCTTGCCAAAAAAATCGACACACAAGAGATCAAAGTATTGCTCACGGAGAAACCTCAAGACGGAGTCAAGACCCTCGACTCGAACTCGTTCAGTACTCGTGGATACTGGCTACTGTGCATTTTAGCTTTAGAGCGAGACGGCAAATATGCGCGCGTTACGAACGTAGCACGCGGACGAGAGAGACAGACAGAGATGCGCACACGCAGCCCAGACGCCAAACATTGGTAGTAAAATCCCGCGCGAGTCACCGCGTACGAGGCCGATCGAATCGGGCGCTAGTTCGTTCAGTTACGTTTCCGACCCACGAGCAGCTGGTGCGCTGTGTTGCGGGCCCCCAGTTGCCACTCGTTTTACTGCAACCGCTTTATTATATTATATGACATATCCCTTGTAATACAATGACGTTGAACTATTGTAGCAAAGTATTTTTAGACGTATAAGTGAGGCTGTGATCAGTGTTGTGTATAAAGAACGAGCTACTTGCAATCGTAAAATTGAGAGACCGGAGTTGCTGGAAAAGTAACAGTTAGGTTTAAAAGGTAAGTGAGTTGTGTCACAAAAGCTTAGTGAAATGGATAGAGCTTAACTCATATCGACGACGCAAGGAATGTTGTTTGACAGCATACATGTGCGGGAACAAAAGCCTTGTGCATAGTCATCCCATTTCTTTTTTATTCCGCTCGCTGTCTTGTGAGTAGGAACGGTGGGTAAGTAATGAACGAACGATTAATGAGTTCATATTAAGGTAATAATGTTGTGAATTAAAGATGCCTATGCCGCGATGTGTCTGTGTTGAGTTTCTCATGGTCACAGGTAGCGGCTGTGTCCCCGTTTACCTGAGCGACGAGCAAGTGGGGAAGGGACGCCGCTCTATTTACCGGGAACCATACTTGAATGGAATGGACAAAGCTGGTTTAGGAACAGGGATGAACTAACTTAACACCACTGTGTCTAAATAAATAATTACCACGTTTCCATTCATACAATTTAGTAGGTAAAAATTTGGGTGTTCAATATAGCAATGATTTATTTCATAAATACATAATAAGAAACGGTAAAACATCTAAACACGCGAATTTCACGGTCCACGAAACTTCATTAAAGATGTGCCGACCAAGGACGCTGAGAATAAAGAAATAAAAACAATAAAACCACTGCCCGCTTAATTTTATAACAACCCGGACATGTGCGCGATTCAAACAAAATAACAATTTCAATACGAGTGACTATAGAAATAATTTCCTACTGAGTAATTGACAATGTAACTCTTGACTTATAAATATCGAATAGATAATTAAATTTATGGACTACCTAATGTTTCTATTAAAGTATATCTTTTTTTCGTGGCATTTTATAGTTCCCACTTATAGGTAGGTAATAAAGAATTATTGGTAGACAAAAGCATGAACATTTAAAGACATTCAAGTAATCGAAATGCCATACTGTCATTATCTAAGAGGATCGAGTAAAAAGGTCAACACGTCAAGTACTTAACACACGGTTTCATAACATTTATAGTATAGCGCAATATAATTTCAAATAACGTGTGGAAGAGTAGGAAATTATTGGTTTCCCATTAGGTACCGTGTGAGAGTTTCTTTAGTGTGATGCCACAAAAGGGGGCATCTTCAACCGGTCTCACATATTATTCTTGTCACGGCGCTCGGCCACGGCACCTGCATCCATGATGACGCCGAAGCGCCTGGCGATAACCTCTAAAACACGCCTTGAACTTGCAAACTTGTTTAGTATTCGTGTTTCTCATATAAAAATAATAGTAACACTAATTGGAAGTAAAGTCACGGTTATTTTGGTCTTTCTAAGGTACATAAATTCCTTTTACCATATTTAAATTACCTGGAGTATACCAGGAATGAGGTCTGAGTAAATTATTAAGTAATTCTTTGTGTAACTCTGTATGAGGGCGCATAGAAATGCGATGCGATACTAGCACGTTTGAAAGTTCAGTATCTCATTGGATAAGCTGCGCACGCGCTATCAATTAGCCCGCATAAGTTTTACAAAGCATGGTTTTGTTTATCAACTCATCGGGAATTCCAACCTGTATCTTTGACCCTTCTGTGATAAAATACACATTATCAGCATATGACAGTAACTGACTACATTACTGTGTTGGACAATTTTATTAGAGCATGAAGTTTAAAGGTTTATGAAACTTAAGCTGACCCGTATTAACGCAACCACTAGCTCGTATTTGAAGCGCATTTCCGTATCAGCGGACACAAAACATGACGAAACGCAGGCATAGTCACTGCGGATGTAAAAATCAACCAGCTTATCTCTCCATCACCCATAAATTAACAGGTTCTTAGATATGCTAATAAATACCACGTGTTTTCACAATGTTTTTCTACGATGTAAACAATGTGGGAAGGAATGCCGCTGACAATCAACGCAGTCAATGAGAGTTAATTATATCAGACACGAGACGACATCAGCCGGCGTCCGAATTGAATCAGACCGTTTCACAGCCGCAAGCAAGACTTGAGACGATGTAATTTACAACAGAAGCGACAAACTCTGCCGTTCACTTGCACTGCAAATCTCGGCGTTACCTAATAATAATAAATCGGACCAATCGTTACACGTCATTAGACACGCTTTCTGATGAAATGTGTATTGTCCGACACGGTATCGATACAAGGAGTTTGAGATTCTTTCCCACGAAAGCCGCCGGTATTGTATTATGTTTGAACGTGTAGAGTGCAGGTTCAAGCGGCTAACATTTACCGCAATTAGTGTCCATTCAGTTAGGAGGTGACGCGTGCCGGTCGAGTCAAATAATACGGCAACTGTATGTAGCTCATTATCACGCGTTTCGTCGTTAAAACTCGTATCTTGGAACCATCTTTAGCCCACTTTTTTGTAAGATTTACTACCTACTCTTCATTATTTTGATTTACATGAGGAACCTATAAAACGAAAAAGTAATTTATAACGAAAGATAATAAAACCAAGCAAGCAACGCGAAGTGCCAGTGATAAATGGTCTGCGGTAACAAGCGAGTGGAACAAGGATATGCAGTTAAGAGCGGCACAAAAGGTTCAGGGACGGAGCCCACCCGCCACTGCCTGTGCGCCTGTGCATGTCATAAACAGCGGAATGTACGCCTCACCTCCCCTCTCCTCTGCCCCATTATCAGTCTCAGCGTTAGCAAACAACGGGTTCCTCAAAATATTTATCGTTTAGGAAATGTGTCGACATATCGATATTTAGCTGAATATACAAATGATAAACAAATATTGTTACAGAACAAACTTTAAATCCAAACCAGAGCTTGTTTATGAAAACTGTAAGAAGGGCAACGATTTCTAAAGTCATCAAATATATTATTAGCACAACTATCTTCTATAACTAATCGATTGTCGCCGTCGATGCAAAGCTGGCAACGATTGTCGCCTTTCAAACTGGTTTCTGCGTAAAATTTGCGTTGCCAAGCGATGCATCAGCCAGGGTCGGTTGAGGTAAAGCAGCGAGGGGCACGGGGGAGAAGGGAGGTTAAAAACGCAGGAGGCGCACGAACAGCGGCCGGTCGACGACCCGCCACATGCCCTGCGCCGGCGGCGCACCATTCGCCTCCACCGCACACCATCCTAACATGATTACGATTATGTTAGCAAAATAGCTAAAATTACTCCTTGAAAAGTTACAAAATTACGTTATGAGCTACATGAATATACTGGAGTTGATATAAACATTATAATATCTGTCGCAATTAAGCACACGTTACACCATACTCGTAAACATTCTATCAATAACAGCTTATTACAGATCTCGTCTTTGCTACCGTTTCATAATAAATTTCAATGATCAATTATTACTGCCCCCTGCGAGCGACCTAAATAGCACATATACGAGGCGACACCGCGTAGGAACGGGATCAAGAAGTCGTCAAGGTTAGATCCATTTATCATGAGTTGTCTACTAGACTATTGTAACTAGGTATGTACTCTCATTTGTATACATCCTATACGGCAAGACTGGAATGAACAAAATGTTTTGTAAAGAAAACTCGAATACATTCCACATAATCCCTCACTCTTTTACATAATTAACATATTATAGAGAACAGTTACAACGACGTTAAGATAAAATATTGGTTTATCAAGACTCGATAGACCTACTGGGCAAGGCGTGGGCGAGAGGTAGTGTGGCTACATAATTGAATTACGTTTGAGGTCATTGATTGAGAGAAGACAAGCCCTAGTCAAATATACATCCATGATTTCGCCACATAACTGTTTATCGTTTTAAGATAAACTTAAAGCAAATGTTTATACGATAATGGAGACATGAGAACGAACGATCGACACAGCTGTTACACACATTGATAGAATCAAAACACGAATAAAGTTTACCGTTTAAGTTCTAATTTCGTATGGGTGGCGTATGGCACTTGTCACGAAGTTAGTGAAGACGCGTCGATGTATTTATAGGAGTCTTTTGTGACCGATGTTATAATGTACACAAAGGGTTGCTTTAGACGATTTATAGTTTTAGTTTTACTGTGGAAACATTATTTGCAATTCATGCATACCTGCAACAGCATTGTAATAAATAGAATATAAATCGACGGTCAATTTATGTAGCTAGGTCGTTTTTAGACTGCATAATTGAAAAAGAAAGGTTCGTATGATTTACAGCTTTTTCAATGGATTCTGTTTGTTCCAGACAAAGAAGTAAAGACAAACTTTCGAGATGGCGGTGTTCGGTTTGGTGTCCTCGGTGGCCGGCTTCGTGAAAGTCCGGTACCTGATCGACAAGGCTGTGATCGACAACATGGTGTTCAGAATGCACTATCGCATCACATCAGCCATTCTATTCTTATGCTGTATACTCGTCACCGCTAATAATCTTATTGGTAAGTCAATCTTTTCCCTTAAATTTTTACCCATTTGTCACCGTTTGTTTTAACTACTCTATGATCGTATAACGATTAATATCTTATAATTTATTAAATTATAATACTAGTCATTATAAACCAGTTTCTTCATATAAAATTTTCAATACCAACAAGTTTGTTTACAATAAAAGTAGGTCAACTATATTTGACAACCATGATGCTTGATATGATATGACATTCGAAACTAATTAAGGCTTTTCTCTATTACTCACTTAGATACAGTTGACGATTCTTAGGTACACCAAAAATCTTTTCTTGTCAATGATGTACATATTATCAGTACATATAAATAATTTGATCGCGGATAGTAAACGGGATATTGGTCATTGTTGTGTTAGTAGAGTGCGGAAAAGCAACCTGTCACAGTAGGACTATCTTCCAATTTAATACTAAATGACGCGGAACACCCCTTCGTAGTAGACAACTCAGACAGCAATCTCATACGAGTTCCAAGTAATAAACCTTATTGACTCTTTAATAGAGGTCATTAATACGTTACATTAGTGTGTTTAGACAATCAGAAAGATCAGTAGAAATAGATAATAATTATTTGGTAAATTGACAATATTTCCTGAGAATTATGAGAATTTTAGAAAATATTGAAATAACGCCTAATAAAAATTTAATGTTTTAAGTTATTTTAAAAATAAGGTTTTGACCTTTGTTTCACCGTGTACAATTACGACATTGGGTAAATTATTTACCTATGATTAATATTATATAGAATCAATTAGCTTCATGCAATTAATTGAAAAGTTAAACCACAATCACCACAGGAAATAGTATAGGTAATTAATTAGATAAACATTTCCGGACATTATTCCTTCCTCGAATAGTTAGTCAAATAATGGTAGGAAAGAATGTAGTTCTATACACGGCGATTTTCTGTACTTACAACTTTTAAAAAAAATGGACCTATATAACTAAACGTGAAAAATATAATTTTTCCATAAAAAAATGTATTTTAATGTGTGGGGATCAATAAATTGCACTTAGTCCTTGAACTAGATATCTAACAAAGGAAAGTCGGAAAACCTTGATCTATCTCATTGTTCGATATCTATGGCAATCGAGACCGAGCGATGAAAGAGCAACCACTTGCGTATTGCCATTTTAAATACACAATCATTACACGAAGCTAGCGTGAGAATAATACAACGCAACTCGAAAATTTACTAGACTACACTTTAACATTTTACTTGAGAAAGTATCACAAAATTAGTGAAAGTTAATTAAAAATCAGTTCCTAATTACAAAACGTATGACCTAGACAATAACCTAGAGACCGAATAACAGTGTAAACAGAAACAGTCCGTCTCGACAGATCTCATAACTACAGTAAGTGTGAATCATTTTCAGGTCATTGTTCACAGGAACACCGTGTAACAGTTACCCAAATTGAGACGTCATGACAAAGTGATTGTACAAACATACAAGCATTCATAAACGTATGTACGTGATAAGATTCAATTCAGTAGAGCGAAACGGGTCATTGAACTTATACGGAAGATGCAAGATTAGGTAACAAGTGTTTTTGATAAAATGGATTAATTGCCGAATACTGAAACTTCAATCAGTTTGAAGAAACCGTTAAGTCTGATACTGTCTCTGTCACATTAACATCTAAAGTAGCGATAGATAAGACATTTAAGAACGTGTTAAATTTATTATTAACTTAACTATCGTGTTATGCATATGATATATCTTGAACAGATCTTCACGTATTGGTTGTACAGTGGCGGTAGTCATCATTTCACTTAACGACTGCTAAGGTCAATAACCGTATCGAAACTGTTACTGCTACTTATGAGACCGACTGAAAGTCGCGAACGACAGGTTACAAGCTCATAATTTATTTGAGCATAT
Organism: Plusia festucae; assembly: GCA_950381575.1. Taxonomy (NCBI): domain Eukaryota; kingdom Metazoa; phylum Arthropoda; class Insecta; order Lepidoptera; family Noctuidae; genus Plusia; species Plusia festucae. The sequence goes on along the minus strand of OX494435.1, from coordinate 5,427,112 downwards.
CCATATTTGAAAACATGGTCTATTTAAATTCAACATAAGTAAATGTTATTATTCGTTCTTAACTCATTTAGACAGAAGACAAAAAAGTGTTGAAATTAAATTAGTTTTGGCGTATCATCTTAAAGTGGACGCTTTTACCAATTCTCTTTAGAAGATATTTTATTCATTATGCAATTGAATGTATCAAGATGTATTGAGTGAATGGAAATATAAGTTGTGGGTTGTTTACTGTAACCCGTATCTCATACCCACGTTGATATAAAAACTTGTACTGAGCTATATTGACCAATAAAATGGCGGTAATTGTGTCAAGTGATCACCTAAATATAGTAAACGCTGAAAAGGTCAAGTTGATCAGTTTACGGTCGGCTGAAGTTTACACTCAATAGTTCAAAGTCAAATACAATGTGAAACTTATTTATGCTTGTATTTAGAGGCGTATTATTGTCTTTGTAGCGGATATTAACTTAAAGTATTAGCATGACCCTGTAATGTTTAATATGATCCAAGATCCGGATACTTATTGGATTGTCATCCAATAGTAGTATCGGATACAAGTCGCCTGTCTGTCTGCTTGAACGCGAAAAACTCAAAAACTACCAAACGGATTTTCATATAGTTTTCACCAATAGATAGATTGATTCAAGAGGATGGTTTTTTGTATAAATAACGTGCGAAGCCGGGTATGTCTGGGTACCTAAGTCGATACTTAAATTAAAACAATTAAATTGTCCCTTTAAATTAAGAACAACACCTTAAAAGGGGGACGAACACACATCTGTGTTGGTTTAAGCCAAATCTAGTTACAACAGTTAACTATCATTCACATGATAATAAGCGTAAACAATCGTTAAACATATCGTGTCATCCAAACATACCTAGCATTATCCTCTATTACCTCACGGCATCATGCTAATGAACCCATTAAACCATCTAGTTCGATTACAGAGTATTTTCTTAGCAAATCGATCATGATGATTGCTCTTTATGTAGTGTACGTGATGTAAGGAAGTGTACCGGTGGAACAAACGATGTTTACATTCGTGTTATCGCGTGCCCCCCATTCGATGAGCCACAACACTAACAAACTACTGCCTAATAGCCACTTCAAACTCAACTTATTAACCATATGACGATTATTACCTTGTTATTTGAACATAAAATGTAGGGCGCTTTCAGATTTAGTGTGTTAAGCCAACTTACTAACGTATTACATTTAAACTAAGTAAAGTAACTTATATCTCACTATTTCATACTACATTTTTGTTATATATTCAAGCTCAAACAGCTGGAACAATTTTGATAATATTTTGTAGGGGGTTAGCTGACACCCTGGATTAACACGATTAAAAGCTTTTTATTCAAATATTTCATATAGAGCGGGAAACACCGCAGGTTGCAGCTAGCTTCATAATACATTATGTTAGTATCCTCAATACTGTATGAATTACGTGATCGTAAGTGTCGGATTTTAACTATAGTTTATTAATATTAACTTACTTAACCTATGAATGCGGGTATTATTAAATATTTCATTTTTCAAAACACTACGGGTAAATAACATTTTGTGGTTTTTCTAGAAGCAAAGTATTCGTCATATTATTTAGTTACATATTGTCATAGTATATCTTTAAAGTCTATATTTAGCGACAATTAGTCAACCTGAAACCAGGTCTACAGTTAGCTCCAATGCTTAAATAAACAATTACTAGCTGGTATGCAAGTTATTTACACAGACAGTTGAATATGCTTAATAGGTCATTAGGCCGTAGCTTATTGTGTGTAACTTTCCAACGCTACTCCAATATTCCAACTAAGTTATTACTGATTAGATGTACATAATAGACAGTCAGGTTTCTTGCGTCGGGTCACGTATGGATGTCTCGTGGGTTTAGTCAGCAAACCGTATAGACTTTATACTGTTTATAGCAACGTTGCAGTCCGTGATATTTTGCCCTACATGCACTCTGAACAATCACATTTGTGCCTCAGGTGTTGGTAATCAAAACACCGTTGTTAGCTGCGATAACTGCAGTACATATTGGTTACTATGCATCGTGGGAACTACTCACATTACCGAGCTTTTAATTTTATATAACCTACTACCCACTACCTTAAAAAGAATAATGGGAGCGCGGACTTGACATGAAAATTACAAACCTATTTAGGCCGCAAGTTAGATTATATAAACTATTAAAATACGTATTTTTCTTATATCAAAACAATAAACCTTGACAAAGATAAGGCGCATTAAAATTGAGTGAGGGTTTGACGACGTCATAAGTAGGCGAAAATAGTAGCCACAACTGAAGAGGCGGGCCCCCACTCCTTAATTAAAATCGCTAAGTAGATATTTGTTATTGCAAAAAATCTAAAAATACGTATCTAATATATTTTTAGTATCTAAAAACCGGTTATTGAAAAATAAAATAGTCACATTAATAAAAAAAACATGAACATTTTATTTAACGAGTATTGACATCATTACATGTTAAATGCTGAAAATACCACCAGAACAAAGATTAAAATCGAATAAACATCAGTGTTACGAACATAACGGGATGAGTTGTTTATGATACAACAAAATAACTACCTATGTACTTTACAGCACCAAACAATAGGAACATAATTTTTGTTGCACACAAATCTGACAGCAAATTTCGCAATCGTCAACACGACGAACATCAAAGTCGCGACCTAAATTGTCCGTTGTAACGTTGTATTATATTTTACATCCATATACGAGTGTATAGGTATAACTTATATCATGTAAAGTTCTGTCCAGCTTACCATGACCCACTAATAACCTGGCAATCGCAGCAAAACTAGTACTTACTTTATTTACTGCAGTGTATTAATGGAATGGTTTAAAAACCTTATCATGCTCTTTAACAAGTACAATGTTCAACGTAACTTAGAATTAGCAATACTTGAATAGCTTGACGATAACATAAACAGCTTTGAAAAGGTAATTTGCTTTGATGAGTGCAACGACCTATAATCATTGCAGTTTTCTTAACGATTTGGTTCAAAGTTTAATTTAAATTCCTGGCGTGCAAGATTGCGAATGAATACTACATGTATTTCTTTGTAAGTTAATGCGTTCTTCTTGTATTTTAATAAAAGCTCTTAAGTAAATAAGTACGGCGTAATTCAAGACCTTTTATTGATATAGCCGGGACGCTGTGAGCTGACAACAGTACAATCTTTCCATCATTATGTCATAAACACGTCATTTAATTTAAAGTAATGAGTTCAGACGTTCCTTTTTGCTTGATTAATTCTCAAGACGATGATAAATGCAATAACAATTGGATGTACTAGTTATGTAGCATTTAGCAAGCATGTGACTTTAGCTAATTCGACACCTCCCTATGAGTCAGAGCTATCGGTACTAATGTGATATACATAATATGTTGAATCATTTACTGGGAATATGCACCGAATATATTTTATATAAAAAATTTAACGTATTAATTGATAACGATAGTGTGTGTGCGCTACAATTTTATCAACATAACATAGACATGTAACAGTTTAAGTTTATTATAGTAACTATTACCTATAAATTTTTATGCATTTGTTTTTATTATGAGAATTACATATGGAAGAACTGGTATAAACGCGAAATTCCCAGAGCTGTGCCCACAAAGCATCCGTTATTTTGCAAGCTGGTCACTCCCCGCATTGTCGTAAACTGTACACCAGTTTTGTGGTATTGACTTGTTATTGTGTGGTTCAATGTTATCCGAGACAGAAACGACCAGCCTAATTAAATGAGATCATATGACTGGATGAAACAGGACAAATTTAATTTGCCTTCAGTTAATTGATGGTATGCATGACGAAAAAAAAATTAATATCGTTCAAATACGGACAGTAATAGAATATAGAACATTAAAACGATAATAGAATGTTCGTAATTCTAACCTTTAAACTATCAACCATGATTATAATAACATTACGTCACTATAAGTTCGCGTTAATTCCCGTGACGTAATTTTATTACAATCATGCAAAGCTATAGTTTAAAAGTTAGTATTTCTAACCGCCGGGTCGGAAACAGCAAAACAAGAGGCCTTAAAAGGTAAATGGCTGACTTTGCGTAAATTCCCGTGACGTAATTTTATCATAACTTCGTGATTGAATAGTAACAGGAACATGGGAGCACAACTCAACGTGCAAGGTGATTTAAATCACGGTCGTCACAATTGCGACAGGTTGAGGGGCAGGTGCACTATTAGAGTCAATATAACTGTCATCCGCAAACGTTGTTGCAATGTCAGGGACGGCGAACTACATAAATCTAAATATAAGTTCCGACCTGGACTTGCCTAAGCAAAGTTCAAGAGACCTACTAGCCCTGACATTAATAATAATGAGCATGTTAATGTCCAACTAGCACTCATAACAGTTACACTAGAGTTAATGTTCACGTGAGTAGACAATGTGACTCATGGGCCAAAGTCCGTGAAAGTTATACTCGTAACTTAAAAAGTATTACAACTAGCAAAGCTTTTATGTAGGGAAAAAATAACAAAATAAACCAACAGACTAATGACGCATCACGAATTACATTTAATCCACGTCAGGTAAAAACCACAACACGATTTGCCTACGTGCTTGGTAGAGGGTTGCATGAATTTCGTAACTGTACTTGCGGTTTGAGTTTCGCACTTCAACTATAAACCTACCTACCATTCCAGTTTATTCCAGGAACGTTAAGTATTCATATTCATCACCGTCATGTATTTTATCAGTAACCTTCAAGATGTTGCAACGGATTAAATTTTTTTGTTCCTTTCCTTCCAGGCGAACCGATCTCATGTATCAACGACGGAGCCATACCTGCCCACGTCCTCAATACCTATTGCTGGATCACCTACACGTTTACTCTCCCGAATTCCCCGGCCAGGGGTATCTCACATCCTGGTCTTGGGAATGACTACGAAGAAGAGAAACGTGTCCATGCCTACTACCAATGGGTTCCTTTCATGCTGTTCTTCCAGGTAAGATTTTTGAAGACTAGTTAAAGAATCGACAAAATGCATACAAATTTCCACATATTATAGCTACTTATTACATAAATCATGATGCAATTACTCATAATGTGAGTAAGTCTGTGAATTATAATTTCATTGTCTCTTTACCTTATTTGAACTTAATTAGTTTTCTCATACTATCTTCATAATTAACAAATGTGACGTAATTTTGCAGGGTCTGCTTTTCTACATTCCTCATTGGGTATGGAAGAACTGGGAAGAGGGTAAGATCCGCATGATTTCCGATGGCATGCGTGGTACTGCTGCCAGCATTTCCGATGACAAAAACAACCGTTTGGTAAGTGAACCTTTTTGAATATAATATAAGTTCTAGTATCAAATAACAATAGTAAACAGATAGATAACAGTGAATTAATAGGAACAGTACAGAGGTAAGTATCTAGTTTCTTAATAAAGTGGTACAATTGAGATAAGTCTCGATACTAATGAAACTTGATGAACGGCCCTAATAAGACGAATTAAACGAGGCTGGAACGTTTATTATGTAATACTCTACGACTGCTCAGATATGCACGTTATTGTTTGTGCTAAATGTTTGCTTGTTTTACAGAATCGTCTTGTCCAGTATTTGGTGGATACTCGCCACATGCACAACACTTATTCCTTCGGCTACTTCTTCTGTGAGATCCTAAACTTTATCAACGTGGTAAGTTCTTTATATTAGTTCGCGTTATCGCTACGCCTGATCTTAAATGAATCAGCAGTGCATTGTAGCATCCCTACATATCACGAATAAACATCTCATGCCATTAACAAAAGCGATTTAATCTTTTAACAAAACAATGACAATAGCATGCGTCGTTTATTTAGTTAATTATAATTATCAATCTAACATCATTACATATTTCAGGTCGGAAATATATTTTTCTTGGACACGTTCCTTGGAGGAGCCTTCTTGACTTACGGAACCGAAGTTGTTAAGTTCTCTAACATGAACCAGGAACAACGAACTGACCCTATGGTATGTATAATATTCTAATTAAATAATTCATCCAGTAAAAAATAGCCGGATGTCAAAACCGATATCCAACAACAAAACACTTATAACTACTGCGATAACCAGATGGAAACCGTTCCGCCAGATAAATGAGAGATATAATTATGTACCTACCTACCTACTAGCTTACTTACAAAATCTGTAATTACTGCCAGATCCTTTTCATACTTCGTCTCAAGATAATATTTATGTGATAAATACTGAATTAAATCGTCATTTTCAGATCGAAGTGTTTCCAAGAATAACCAAGTGTACATTCCACAAATTCGGTGCTTCTGGAACAATCCAGAAACACGACGCGCTCTGCGTGTTGGCCTTGAACATCCTCAATGAGAAGATTTTCATCTTCCTGTGGTTCTGGTAAGCTGACCTCCATTAATATCAGTTCTTATAATTTCAAACAATGCCAATGTTGTTGGTAATGTCTTTTTAAATAACGGCAAACGGTACAATAGCTTTTAAGCGGAATCCTAAATAGGAAAGTCGCACCGAATGAAATTTTGACTTATTGACTCAAACCAATTCAACTTATGTGTATATTTTTTGTCAAAAACCTTTCTTGGTCCATGTAATTTTTGGGTTAATGTTAATTTCTTTATCCAGGTTTATCATCCTATCAGTCGTAAGTGGATTGGCCCTAGCATACTCCGCAGCAGTAATCCTATTGCCAAGCACCCGCGAGACTATTCTGAAGAGACGTTTCCGTTTCGGAACCCCATCCGGAGTTGAGTCGCTAGTGAGGAAAACTCAGGTTTGTTCTAACAAATTGATAATTATACTTCGTCTTAAAGTTAAATGAGTATTTAATAGATTTTCTAATTAATGTAAATTGATGTGATATTCATACTACCTATATTTTACTGTTGTTTGGGTCTTCATCTTAACTTTTTTACTGTTGTTTGGGTCTTCATCTTAACTTTTTAAGCTAACTATTTATTATTATTTTCAGGTGGGAGACTTCCTACTTCTGCATCTGCTGGGTCAAAACATGTCGCTTCGTGTGTTCGGCGAGGTCCTGGATGAGTTGTCACGGCGGCTGCACATGAACTCCAACGCACCTTCGGCGCCATCCACACTCGAGATGGCACCCATTTACCCCAACATTGACAAGTACGCGAAAGAAACAGAGACGTAAGTTGTGAGACTGAGCTAAGACAGTACACAGCACTTCTCGAATCATCCTAAAATGTATCCGAATGTCTCGAATACGACGCTTGAGACAATAAACAATGAGATTCCTATACAATCCATTTAGATCATATCCTCAAGTCTTGTATCCGAGACTTTCTGTGAGGGAACACAGTGTATTGTTCTTTTAAATTATAACGCTCATTCGCATTAATGTAAGAAATTCAGTTTCAACGACATGAATGACCATGACATTCCTTATTTTACCTGTTTATGTAAGACAACAATGCCTTTTTGCCTTGAGCTTTAAATTTAGTAAATCATTCGATGTATAATTAGTTTAAAATTGTTGATACATTTCGTATATCATACTAAGCATTTTGTTTGTTATAAGAATATGGAATATACTGTGGTACTACGATTTTGCGAATAAGCAACATTTTACTGTTTACTGTATTGATATTTGAGTAGATATTTAGTTTTATGAATTTGGAGCAGATAAAATGCAATTGATATTTTAAAGTACATATACAAAGTATACATCATCCAACTTTATTTTTAGACATAGTATATGTATCTTTTGTATTAGAATATAACGAGTATAATAGAGGATGAAGGCGAGAGCGATTTGGGCAAGATACAAAACAATTAATTTCTATAAATAATTGACGAATGATTAAATAAATTTCAAGCGATCGGATAACTTGCTCAAATAGCGCCCCACCTACTTCGTGAGAAATAGAAGACATTTTTAATTTTTGTTTTGTTTTATTATTTCTTTTGTATTAACATGGATTACATATTATAATAAACTTTAGCCATGATTATTTAAGATATATTTATGGCCTGAAATCAATAAAATCCTGGTGATCACCAGTTTCAAGTAATCCATTAGATATAAAATATTCAGTGAGTTATTTTGTAGTAGATTTGACAATGCTTCGGAATAGACATATCGTCTTAACATAAGTCTTAGAATTACAATTAAGTAGATATTATATTAGATTATTTTATTTGTGCTTTTCTTTTGTTCCATTTGTTTAGATAAACATTATGGTTATACATGTAACTAATAGTTATAAAATTGTGTATGCGAAGCTACGTATGGGAAAATCTGATAATAGTCAAAATTTTAAGTTATGTTACTACAATCTCATGATTGATATCAAAAGTATATTTGGTTCTAAGATGAAAGGAGACGACCATAACACAGTGAATGTAGTGTGAATGAATAATTTCGAAGTGAATACATTATACTCATTAAATTGTTCCAAATGTGCCATGAAAGATGTTCAGAAGGAAAGGGCCAAGATTCTCAACGTATCTCAAATATATTTCATTTTATAGATTAAGTATAAGTCATGCATGTTATAGATATGTATGAGTAAATGATGACTTTCCTTGAAATCTCAAAAAAATGTCTTCCATGCACTCGTGCCGTGTAGAAATGGAATTCATGTTCGCAGTTTGCCTCGTATTTACTAGTTTGTAATTATAACCATTCCTATATGAAATGTATTGTAGTGTTAAAATTAATGCTGCCTTACTTTCTACGTAAAATATCTGAGACTGCAACATATTTTTATGTGTCACATTGTCTACGTTATATTTGGTATTAAATGACTTCAAATAAAATAGTCTTGTTTTATTTTTTCCTTGGATTACCTAGAGACCAAGGGATGTCTCTGTAACTGCTACACTGTAGGTATAGAATGGTTGCTTATTCATCGCACAGACAATAATAATAAAATACGAATTAATATTGACAGATCAAGGTTTTCGGATGAAAGAAATAAAAAATACATCAAAAACCTATGGGTTTTATTTTGCCAAAGACCATCTGAATTGCAATGACAATAGATTAACATAACAACCTAATAAAACATAATTCGTATAAGATACGGAATACTTGGCGAACCTAAAATAAAAAAAAAACATGGTCGACGACAAGGAAATATTAAAAGAAGTAAATTTTAGCTAGAGTCCCAAATTAAAAATATTATTGTAGATGTTTTTTTTTTTACAATAAATACATTTACAATTCTAAGTGAGACTTAGACAAGTCTTTAGAGTTAACTTATTGCTTCACGTACAGATTTATTAACCTCATTGCTGCACTCTTGAGTCATTAAAACGCTTTAAGCAGTTTCGAAAGCCATCAATGTTGCCGCTAAATAATGATTTAGAACCATACTTGTGCGACACAGGCTTAAGGTACCGTTAGCAATAAAAGTTAATGAAAAATAAGATTTACAAGGAAAAGCTGCGACAGAAAGAATATTTGAATTCATCGAGTTTGTAATAAATCTGGACAAGATGTTGTACAGTCACGAGCATAAATATGTATACACATGGCGAAACTGTAAAACAATAATTTAACAGGAACTCACCATCAATTCAACTTTTATAGGATATTTTGTTTCCTAATCGCCTCAATGGCTTATAGCATTCAATTGTGCTTGGATGTTTTGTAAATCTGATTGTGTTCATGAACTTTTGTTGCTGACTGTAGGTACCTTACCTTGTTTCACAAAGGAATAACGTTTTTTTTTAAGATTGCTAGCAATGTGGGTCGCACATTACTAGTAATCTCGTTAACCACTCGTGCTAAGCTAAGATGCTTGTGTTACGAGTGGGTTCACATCGGTGGTGTAATGGGTAGGATTTGTGATCATGTGGATGCCAGTTCGAATCGCAGCCATTGCACTACCGATGTAAACCCACGTAACCTAAGCAATTTAGCTTACCACGAGGGATTAACAAGAATACCAGTAATATAAATTCTACACTATAGTCAGCTTTTAAAATAAAAAAAATAGCCATGGGTCGCCGATGACTGAGAAACAATTTATTGACTAATGCTCGTTATCAACTGTAGAAATGTCACGTGGCTGGGATACTATACTGGATGGATTTTTTTAATACCACCTGGAGGGAATTTGTTCTAAATACTGGAGATAGCTAATTATAGCTCAAAGGAATAATTCCTTTATTTCTTGATTCGTTTATCGATTGATGCCAAAAAAGTACAGGATGTAAATTTTTTGTATTGTAGACCAATTGATTCCCGGGTGTACAAAGCGTATTCAATAAATTTAGGAAAGCAGTATTATTTCTTTAAAAAAATAAAGGAATGTTCCCTTTGAGCATAATTTCCTATTCCAAAACTTACGAGTACTTTCTCTCCTGGTGGCTTTAAAAACGCCATCCTGTATATGATATAGGTACTGATATAGACTAATAGAGTATCATGCGTAACTCACCTGTTACCCCAGTCAAGTTTAGCGACGAGCTTAAGTCTGAGTGCCCTCGTTTGGTCCTGAGTGAGGGTCCCAGCAAGAAGGGCTCGTCGACCACTCAGGAGCTCCCGCATCACCTTGGCCACGGCACTGAACCTGTAGGTTTCCCGCTCCTAGAAACAAATTGTAACATTAGGAAACTCATTAACCTATTCGTCCCCGAGCGGCGACAATAAAAAATCAATTGTGTCTCATTAGCGGTGATTAGAGAGATTAATGGCTTACTCTAAGAATATTTTTTACAGAGGAAAAGACGTCTATGTATTTTTGTACTGCTCTGTTGTATGTACAAGATTTTAAAGGGACTTTACGATGCTTAGAATAAAATGTGAATTCAGAAAATTAATAGCAGACTAGCTGTACCCGATAAGCGTGTCAAATCAAATCAAATCAAAATATTTTTATTTCGAGTAGACCCTTTCAGGTACTTTCAAAACGTTGAATGAATCTAGTTGCTCGGTTCCAAAATGTCATTCCTATGGAGAAGAATCCGGCAAGAAACTCCATAGGTTACTCTTTTAAAAATGGTAATATATAATTATTTAAATACATTACTTTTAAAATATGCGATAACAACGTAAGATAGCAAAAGCATAAGATTATTGCAATATAATTATTACCTCAAAAGAGGAGAAAAAAAAAAAGAGAAAATACATGCATTTTACTAACATTTCGTTGTTAACACATTTACAAAAAAAAAAGAAAAAAAAACTGATACACAATGCACGAAGAAATAAAACAATTTACATACAATATTTATGTAGTCCTAATCAAATTCCTAATCGACCCTAACAGGAATGTCAAGGCATGTCAAAAGCCTTCTAAAAATAGAGGCTATGGGGAATCTAATTGCAGTAAACAAGGTTAAAACAAAAGTATGCTGGACCGCCAGGGAAGCCACATGTGCAGATGATACTAAACCCAAGCCCGCCTATCTCCTAAATAATCGCTAACCTTATAATACGCTTTCTTTATTAACATTGATTTCACGCACTTTTTAAACTTTTTGTTGCATAAATTTGTAATTTCTTCCGGTAATTTATTATAAAAACGAATAGAATTTCCTAGGAAAGATTTAGAGTTAGTTTTAGTGAGTCTAAACCGTGGGACTACTAGTTTATTTTTATTTCTTGTGTTTATATTATGGTAATCACTATTAATACTAAAACTAGGTAGATTTTTACGTATGTACATTATATTTTCCAAAATGTAAAGACACGGCAACGTTAGAACATTTATTTCTTTAAATTTATCCCTTAGAGACTCACGAGGGCCCATGCAGTAGATTGCACGAATCGCTCGTTTCTGCAAAATAAATATTGAATCTACATCGGCTGCTGAACCCCACAGCAGAATTCCATAAGACATAATACTGTGGAAGTACGCGTAATAAACTAATTTAGCAGTGGGAACATCAGTAAGCTGTCTAATTTTCCGAACTGCAAATGCAGCTGAACTTAATCTTTTAGATAATGTTGTTATGTGTGCACCCCACTGCAACCTAGAATCTATTGTTATACCAAGAAATACCGTTTCTTTCGTAAAATCAAGTGGTTTATCGCCAAGCCTGAGATTGGAATCTGATTGAGACCGAACATTAGGCAGCGAAAATTTTAAACATTTTGTTTTAGACGCATTTAAAAGCAGATTATTAGCAGTGAACCAATCCGATAACATATCAAGGCAATTGTTCAAATTACAGAAATTCTGTGCTTTCCTATCAATTTTAAAAATGAGAGAGGTATCGTCCGCAAATAAAATAATGTCAGATAAATTAGCCATCATAAAGGGAAGATCATTAATATAAGCTAGAAAAAGAAAGGGGCCAAGGATAGAACCCTGAGGCACGCCCATTCTAACTAAGGACCCCGACGAGGTAACTCCGTTCACGCCTACTTTTTGCTGTCTAGCTGATAGATATGACAATACAAGTTTTGATGATTGTCCTCGTAATCCATAGTATTGCAGCTTAAGGATTAGAGTATTATGATCAACGCAATCAAAAGCCTTGGAGAGATCACAAAAAATGCCTATAGCATCCTGTGAACCCTCCCAAGCTTCCAAAATATGAGACACTAATTTGGCCGCGGCGTCGGTGGTAGACCTTCCCCTAGTAAAACCAAATTGACGATCGTGAAAAATATTATGTTTGCTAAAATGCGACATCATTTGGTCAAGTACCATTCTTTCAAATATTTTACTTAGAGCAGGAAGAACTGACACTGGTCTATAGTTTGAAGGATCATTCTTGCAACCAGATTTAAAAATAGGAATTACTTTACTGTGCTTCATTAAATCAGGAAAGGTGCCACAATCAACACAGTCATTGAAAATTTTTGCAAGAATGGGGGCAATAGTGTCAACAATGGATTCAATTACTTTGACAGATATTCCCCATATATCTTCTGTGGTCTTTAATTTTATGCATTTAAATGATTTCTTAATAATGCTAGGAGATACATGACTAAAATTAAAATCCGGAATGCTTCTATCAACGAATTTCATAAGTAACGACTCCGCTTTTATGGAAGATGATGAAAGAGATTTCGTTACATCAACAGGTATATTTGAAAAAAAATCTTCGAAAGCGTTCGCAATTTCTGTATTATTTAAAATGACTTTATTATTAATTTTCAAAGACAGGTCAGTATCTTTTTGTTTACTATTCCCAGTTTCAGAGTTAATAATCTTCCATACTGTCTTAATTTTGTTATCAGATTTATCGATCCGCCTGCTGATAAGTCGGGACTTAGCCGCTAAACATACTCTTTTGAATATTTTAGAATAATTTCTTACATAGCTATGGAAACCTGGATCAATGTTAAAAGTCTTTTCTTCATAAAGGTTATATAGTACGTCCCTACTTAATCTGATGCCTTTAGTAGCCCACTCATTAAATTTACATTTAAAATTTATTTTAATATCTTTAAGGGGGCATGTTTTTTTAAATGATTTATGGATAATTTTAAACAATTGATCATAATCTTTGTTAGGGTTTCCTGAAAATGAGTATTTACAATGAAGGTTCGTTAATATATTATTTTTAAATGCATTAAGTACGTGCTTCGTTAGGGGCCTGATTGTTATAGTTTTAGTTAAAGGCAATTTACTTATTGTTTTTATCGAGACTAATTGACCCAAATGATCAGATCTTACACCAGGTATCAGCTGAAAGTTTCGCACCCCACCATTTGAAAAAATATTATCTATACAAGAATGAGTGGTTGCAGTTATTCTAGTTGGTTCGTTAAAAATATAGTTTAAATTAAATGACTTGAAGAGAGATAAAAATTTAAATTTATCCGGAGAATCAGCCAAAATATTAATATTAAAATCTCCACAAACATATATTGGTTTATTATTGCAACATAATTTACCTAATATTTCTTCCATAATATTTAAAAAAGACAAAATATGAGACGCGGGAGGTCTATAAACACAAAGAATAATAAGACCTTCTATCTCCGCACATGCTACCTCGCAAATACGGTCAACAGAGAAAGAGATGATGTCTTGACGTTCCTTAAATTTATAATAATTTTTACATAAAATCAGAGACCCACCCCCCTCAGCTGAAAGTCTGCTGAACGCACTGGCAACCGCAAAATTATTTACATTAAAATTCATCTTATCTGGTTTTAACCAAGTTTCACAAAAACAAAGAATATCAATTGAATACTTGTCTACTAAAAGATCAACATCTAAAATTTTGCCAGAAAAGCGATTTATATTCTGATGGTAAAGCAGAATGCTATCAGAATGCTTCCCTATTGTCTGCGTTGAAAGTTTAAACAATCTATATTGTTACTTGACAATGAATCTGAACTTAATCTATATTACATACTTTGCAATGCCACGTTAAATATAAACAGATTTTTGTTGTACATTGTGTTTCATGGGTCTGAAAACCTTATGGGAGTCGTAAAAATATTATTATTATAGTTAGCTTGTACTATCCCACTGCTGGGCAAAAGCCTCCCTCCATTCCCTCCAGCGATCCCGGTCCCTAGCCTCTTCTTGCCTATTCCCCAGTACCCCCTACCAAAAATTCATGACAATTTGTTTAATGGTTTAATAGGACATAGAGAACGAATAGACACACGGTCAATTTTATTAACATTGATGGACTTTTAGAGGTGGTCTATAGATGGTAAGAAAATCGAGAAATACAAATTGATGTAATAAATAAATAAATGTGGACAACATCACATACATTGCTCAGAATCCAAAGTAAGTAGCTAAAGCACTTGTGTTATGGAATCAGAGACAAAGAAGGCACCACAAACACCCAGCCCGAGACAATGTAGAAAAGTATTTTTACTACATTGACCCGCCCGGGGATCGAACCCGGGACCTCAGAGCTAGCGACACCTTGAAAACCGGTGTGTACACCACTCGACCACGGAGGTATATAATATGCATAAACATCATCTGAGCACATCTATTCGAAATCTTTACATAATTATCATTCAAGTATGTGCTTTTAAGGCTACAAAGGACGACAAACAATGATTCATGAATAAATAGGAATCTGACAAAGAAACAGTGACTGAGCTATTTCAAGTGTATAAATATGTACATCTTTCAAACATTACGCAGAATAACTACTAAAGTATGAATAATTACTATTAAATAAGTAGCAAAAAGTTCGTTCTTGACGTTGCTATGTTGTCTGTTGCTATATCCTTATTAATATGTGACTTGACGAATATTACATAATTATGTCATTTTTTATACAATTTTTTTACGCTTTTTGTTTTATTCCTAATGTATGTATGTTCGCCAAAGACAGACCTATTTCAAGATGAGGCGTTTGAGCCCAGCAGTGGGATCTAAAATAGGCTACGAAAAAAAAAAAACTTTTTCTTTTCTAGATTCAACAGGAAGATATAAAAAGAAAATATTATATAAATGAATGGTAACGTGTTTTTAAGGCTAGTTTAAAAAAGCCTAATGCCTATTGCTAATTGCCACTTCTGAATGATTGTGAAGTCAAGGTCTTTTAACAATTTGACAAGCGGTATCATGCATGACGATTCAAGATTTAATCGATTTCATGTTTAGTTGGACACATAAAATAGTTATCCCAAGAGATATTCATTTAAATACACAATATCTTAAATCTAAACGTCATCATATTACACCTAATATAACATTACGATCCGGTTTAAAGTATTGTATGAAACAAAGCAATTGTTCTCATGGGTATCATTCATATAAACGCTAAACATACAACATGGTTGTTTGGTTATTTAAGTTTTACCAACAACTCTGTGACCATGTAACCATAAAACACTTCAACATTATAGTTATAATGGAGTGATAAATGATAAAATATGGCAAAACATTTTATTAATTTGAACACTAATAGAAGTGACGTTATAAGCTGGTTGCTAAATTTCAGCCTGAAAGAATTTAAATGCATATAAAATTTTCTGCATGATAATGAAAAAAAAACTACTGTACATTTTTACTTACTTAAAGTAATGTATGTTTTAATAAGCCAGTGTTAATGTACTGTGATGATCCTCATTTGTTAATTAAAAAACCGGTTATCCATGAAATAGTTTGAATTAATACTCTAGACGGAAAACTTGTGACGTAGGTATGTCGTATTTGTGTGGAAATAATGAACCACGTACAGACCTTAAATTACAAATGTTATTTTTTGAAGATTTTAATCATTATTAGAATTGAAATAGAAGCTATAATTGATATCTTTCACAGTAGGTACATTAATAACTTGTATCAATGCCGGAAGCAGCCATTTTATATTATGTATTATAACAGATATTCATTGCTAATTAGAGTTCAGCTCAAGCGCTAGGAATTCTAGTCGCGTGACGCGTTTCCTGTATAACCTCAGTAATGCCATAGCTAAGTCAACGTTTACTTTGTTCGTTTTGAATCCTATCGTTCATGTACTCCTATTGTATCAAGACAAACTATCATGCTTTGTACTTAACACCAGGGTAGTTTATTTCGGTAATATAATGCTAACTCTTGAAACGATATTATTTGGCGACCAAGGCCTCCCTTTGTGTAAAATCTAGATGAAATAAAAAAATATGACCCAGCAAACCGATGTTTGCTATATTCTGGAGATAGTGGTGACCTTATCATTAAGGACATTAAGGGGTATGGAAAATAGATGTTGGCTGATTCTGAGACCTACCCGATATGCACACAAAATTTCATACAAATCTGTCTAGCCGTTTCGGAAATGTTTGGCAACAAACGAACGTTTTATTTATTAGACAGAAGTAGATCATAAGACGCTTCGGGAATTGGCTGTCTTTCTTTGTGTAACTTAAACTTCAATACATGAAAAACTGTAATAGCAGAGAAAAAAAATGCGATATGCGTTCGTGAAGCATGATTCATTACAGTATGGGTTCGAATGGACTTCAATTTCAATGCAAAAATATGTATACATCTATACATACCTAATGTGTACAATTGTACACTCATTCATCGAATTATAACAACTGTCGATAAAATGCCCTTGGTATACTTAATTCCCTGATTGAATATTGAATACTGGTTGCAAACCGACCATCCCACGGTATTAAAGAATGAAGTTCTGAATGTTAAGCTATCAATGATTGGCTAACCGGATTTGTATGATCAACTCATATAGGCTAAATTACAAGTCTACTTAGTATAACTAATTTAAAACAACATTAATATTTCTAGTGGCTTCGCCTGCATTGGCGTTTAATTTCAACGAAAATCTAATCTCTATTTTAAAAAATCGAATAAGTAAAATTTCGGAATTCACTTTTATAATCACTTAAAATTGACTGATTTCATTTGACACAGGAAATATACAAAACAAAGTAGGGTTTGTTACAACAGTTATAACTCGAGAACGGGTGGACCGATTTTCGTGATCTTTAATTTGTTAGATTCGTCTCCGTCCCGAATAGCAGAATAAATATTAAGAACAATGGTAAATTGACTTAAAAATAGATGTTTACGGGAACGGGGCAAAACTTAAGCCTGTATACCACATGGTACAGGCTAGAAAATAAGGAAACAAAAATCTTATTTTTTTGCAAGTACGGGACACATAGTCAAGTTTTTTAAGCTAAGTATACAATTGATTTTTAAGCTGACTCACCACATAAAGCTTCTTCCACAGTCGAGCCCATTCTCTCAGTACACACGCTATCTCCCGGACTAACGGATCGTCTTTTAGTTCTGCGATAGCCGTAGCCCCCGATCCCTTGACCGTGCATGGCCGAAGAGACACCACGCACGCCGGGAATATGCCCCAAGCTGACCTGTTTTTTGAGCTGAAGCCGCGGTACCAACCTAGAAAAAAAAAGGTAATTATTATTAATCAATAATCACACTATAAGTATATATCACACTAATAATTATTTTAAATGCGAAGTTCATAAGTGTTTGTGTGAATGTTTGTAACTTTGTAGCCTCTTTACGCTCAAACGGCTGTATAAATTTTGGTAATATTTGGTATGTAGATACGTGTGGTAAGTACGGATCTATGATATAAAACATAGGTTAATTACAAATAATATAGTTTTAAAACTTTTTCCCGTATTACACTTACCAAATTTCGAAGTTCTAGGTCATCGCAAAATACCATATTAATTTTGATTCCCTTGAGAGAGAAATAGTCGTTTTTGCGATATAAACAGCCGCATCTTTTTTTAACGTTACCGTAGATGTTTCATTTGTTTACAGCATCAAGAGACTAGATCTTAACGTATGGTATTAATTTCAATTTCTCGATGTGGTGTCGTTTATAAATCATATGTAGTCACCCATACAAAACTATTGTATTAATTTCAAAGTAGTATTTTAACCTTTATTCAACACTAGCTGTGCCTTGCGGTTTTACCCGCGTAAGTTGTCTGCGTTCCCATAAACTTCAGTTTTCTATTGTTTTTAACATTTATTCTACTATTCAGGACGGAGACGAATCCATTAATCCTATTAAATCATGAAATTCAGTCCATCCGTTCTCGAGTAATTAGTTATATTAGTGTTGTTACAAACCCGTATTTGTTTTGTATGGATTATACTTTCAATCACTTCAGTAAAAATATAAAATGCATTCAAATTGACATCATTGAAATTTATTGGAGTACTCGAAGACCTCGTGCCAGTTATATGCACATCAACAACGAACTATCACAAGTTAAGAGGGATATTGATCGCGAATTATTATCAGTTCAAGGGACAGATAAACCTTTATCATATGAACAGAGAGAAGACATTTCCATTAATAATACGTAATAGTTGCAGGTCAAAATAATGATAACATAGTATCTAAACATATGATAACACAAATGTACCTTGCCGCGTCTGTCTGTCTGTATGACCACGATAAACTCAAAAACTACCAAACGGATATTTATATCGTTTTCACCAATGGAGTCGAAGTCAGAACGAGTCGCTAAAAGTAAATATATGCCTGGCTCTCGCATTTTCACCTTTGTGCAAAAAAATGTTTTAAATAAATATATATTTGTAACACAATAACACGTAGTATATTAAAAAAATGTCTTGGAATTCTGAATATCCGGAATAAATAACATTGTTTCTGTTGTCTTCGTTCTTTTCGTGTCAATGATCCTGAATTGTTGTTGCCAAGTTGTTTCTTTAACGTAATTATTTTATTTTTCAAATACATTTCCATATGCAGTTCTCGGAAACAAAAATAATCAGTAATCACATTTATACATGTCGTCATCGTTTAACCACAGAATAAAGAAAAACAGTATAGCACACTGTGGAAGTGAGATAGTCAGTCACTCTATGTAAAATACGGTATTCAACTAAATCCGGTTAGCATAGAAGCCGAACCCAACGTAACTAGTTACAAACTTGCCAATGTTGGAAGGTCCTCCCTCCCTTCCAAATACTCAACGTCACGTGTCCCTACTAGTTCATCATTTGACAAGACTGAATGTATAAACATATATGTGTTTCCAGCTCAGGGTTACCATCACATAAGGTAAAATTGCTAGGCTGATGATGACATACTAATATATTATACCTACATAGTTTTCTGTGATCCTTCTTCATTCATATGTAAATACTTTTAGATCTCGGACTTTTGCACTACTTTTTATTTCACAACTTGTATAATGTACATAATTAACCATAATTAATAAATGCTGCAGTTATATGAATAACGAGTTGATACTTTAATAGTCCAATTAAGAACATGTTCCCTTCTTATAGGTCAACTGACTGGATTGTGTGGGAAGATAATAACATCATTATGTTTCTATTCCATTAGATAAGCAAGCAACAAGAAATATAATTCGAAACTAATTAACATTAGTTGGTTTACACATTTTACGAATAACTATCAAGTATACCTACAGTTTACAAGATAATACTAATACTTTTTTTTCGGGATATTAAGTAACCTATGTGTTATTCAGTGTGTCAGCTACATCGATACCAAATTTAATCATAATAGTTCAGCCATTTAAGCATGAAAGGGTAACAAATATGCACACACTCACAAACTTTCTAATTTATTTATAATAGTACTTAGTGTGATGTGATTTAGCGTCACGATAAATAAAAATTATAATATCTTAGGGCAACTCACATGGCCATTTGATCCCAAACTAGGCAGAGCCTGTATGGCAACCAGGCAACAGATAAATATACTTATAAATACATATAAATTACACCCAGACAGAAAAAATGATCTGGCTCATCAAACAAAGATTGTGTCTTGGGTGGGAATCGAACCCACCACCTCTGGCTTAGCAGTCAGTGTCACAAACCACTAGTGACTAGACCAATAGGCTCGTCAAATATAACGATATAACGTAAGTATAGAAAATAAAAGTCTGTTAGAGGTAAGATTTTATTTCAAACTAGCTCTCCCCCGCGATTTCGTCCTCGAGATTTTCATGCAGGTATTGTGAGGAATCTTTCTTAAGTTAAATTAGCCTATAAAATTATAAAGGTTATCATATAAACAAATATTATATTCAATCTAACTTGTAGGTTCAGATATTAGCGTGTTTAAACAACAAATAACCTCTCTCTAATTATGCTAATAGATTTCAGCTTAGAAAAAGAAAGTTTTAATCATATAAATCAATATTTATATAACTAAAAACTTTCTATTTTTCTGACATAGGATGTATAAGAATTATATAATGATCTACATGTACATTATAAAGCTGAAGAATTTGTTTCTTTGTTAGAACGCGCTAATCTCAGGAACTACTGGGCTGATTTGAAAAATTCTTTCACTGATAGATAGCCCACTTATTGAGGAAGGCTAAAGGCTATAATTTTCCGCGGTAACCGACGCACGAGCAAAATAAACAAGACTTCTTGATGAGTTTTTTATTATAATGTTATTTTTTCTATTGTCTTTTCTTTTTATGTTTGTATGTACTACATATCAGCGCATATTCATGTGTCAATAAAGGTTTCTTCTTTCTTTCTCTTTAAAACAGTTTTGAAAACTAATTGTGTGAAACATATTAAAAACAATAAATATCATTATTTATTTATATACTTACCTTTTTTTTGGCTTTTATTACAAGGTTGTCACTTAAAATTTTATAAGAGAATAGTAAAATAAAAATAAAACAATTTACCTCCATTTTCTTCTAAAATCTGTACAGCTTCCCCTATTTCAAGTGGTAACCCTGATCTGACATCGCCTTTCCAGTTGTAAACCGCTGAAAGGAAAAATTTTAATATTAAAACATAATAATAATGAAACATGTGAATGTTTGTCAACAAGAAGGTTCTTGATCAGACACCACATACTATTAATACATGGATTTATTATGAAGGTAAATTATGTAAGTGTAATCCGGTAAGACAACCCCAACATAGCTTAGGAATAGGCTAGGCCTATGAAGACATGCATTAAATATATTTGGTTTTCATCAACCCACAATGGGCAGAATGTTGATTTTTTTCTATATAATGTAGAGAATCCAGAACTGTCTGGCAAAATTACAGACATATTGATAATCTATCTGGGCCCGTTTCGCAACCTGTTGCTGCAGCTAAGTACTTCATTACTATTTACAAGATCCGAAGATTATTTAATTTAAGTCTAGGCTGAAGGCAAAGTTGGCGCGTGCCCAGCGGGGCGAAATATTAAACAGACATGAGAGGAAGTTTTTAAAAAGAAATTAATACTACATGAATTAATAGTAACTGCTATAAAATATGTGTGTAAAATTAAATCTAGATCTGTTTAACCATTCTGATGTGAAAGAGTTACTAACATTCATCATATTATTGTGGATAGTCACAGGTGAGCGCCAATGAGGTGTTTGCCTAGGGTGCTTTTAACATTTATTTTTATAAACCTCTGTATGAGGTGCCATAATAGAGCATTCACAAGTTCAATACTCTATTCTATTCTTGTAGGCTGACAGGTAAATGTCTAAACTCAAATGTAAGTTATATCATGTTCATGCTTAATGCATTTTGTTTGTGTCTGAAAATATTTATTCACTCACGCTGCTTTGCTCTAAGTTTTTATTGTTATATTTCCATTATTTTATTTTCATATGAATATCTGATAAATTAACAAGCACACTATTTTTTTACCCAAGACTATAGATTTGTTTATGAAATTAATAATCATATAATTCTGTTTGATTTGGTACGTATACAATATTATGTAATTATTATTGTATATATAGAGCCCATCTGTATCATTATTGGTTTTCAAATACTTCACAAATAAACCCATATGAATGCCCTAACCATAGGTAATGTAGTAAATCATAACATACATACACCTCATCTGTACATGGGCATAATAAGAAAACACTTTGATTTGTCGAATTAAAAACACAAGGTCGGAAAGTAAGGAAAAACATAGACATGGTTGACAAACAATAGGCTACTCAATGGCTACTGTACATTGTATGAGATGATTAACATTCACGAGATCATGGAACTACCTTGAGTATGATACTGTATCAGCATTTAGTAAATAATTATTATTCATAACATGTAATATACGTTTCCGCTATAATTGGCAGGATGTATCCGGACCGCGCAATGCTGATTGATTAAAAAAAAGACAACTTACCGACTCCCAGCTTTGGCGATTTGGTCGGGATCCACATTTTTACACGAAACCCTGCCAGCTTCCACGAATTTTATTCATAACAATCATTGAATCATTATACAGAAATTGTTATTTTCATCCGAAAATAGATAAATAATCAATTCATTCAGTACATACAAAAGCCTGCGTTCGATCAAATTTTTTGACAGAACTCACAAGTGATGTACTAAACACATTTTTAAGTCTAAGTGCAACTTTTGATCAACTTAGTCGATTTTACTTTTATTTCTTATCTATTTA
This sequence comes from Plusia festucae, assembly GCA_950381575.1. Lineage (NCBI taxonomy): Eukaryota > Metazoa > Arthropoda > Insecta > Lepidoptera > Noctuidae > Plusia > Plusia festucae. The sequence goes on along the minus strand of OX494435.1, from coordinate 5,404,276 downwards.
AGATTTAAATTAGTATCTACATTGTTCAAACTATATAAAATACTAGGTAATACTATTTATCTACTATAATAATAATTATAATGCAAAATATCTTGCTGTTTTATCATTTGGCGAAACATTGAAAGATAATTATGATATTATTTGAAAATGAAATTTAGTTCTGATACCCATAACGTATAAATATTATAATACAACATTTGAAATAAATTTCATAGAAACAAAATGGCTTATTATTCTCCACGTACCTAACTAATTATATAACAAGCGGAAAATCAGTATTTGCAAATAATAAAATAACTTGCCAGCGTTATATAGTTTTACGACTTTTATAATTAACTAAAAGTTGATGCAACAGAGCACACTGGTATATTTTAGAAGCAAACTTTTATTTATTACGATACTCCTCATATTTAGTTACCAACCAACCCATTATTTAGGATGCAAACTCATATTTTTTAAACATAATATTCATTTTACTAAGTTGCCGTGTAAATTACATGCCAAACAAAATTACTTCATAATATTATTATGATATTTACTTGAATTAGTTTGAAATGCATAATCGACTATTGTTCAGTGGTTTAGTATTTTTCTTGTAAGCACTAAACTTCTGCAACATTGTAAATTGTCAATAGCAACATCAGAATCAGATTCCAATGTCATTAATGTCATTAATTGTTTATAAATTATCGGATATCGGGGTACTTGGTGTATACTAAGATTTAAGTTCTCAGTTTGTTAATTCTATGATAAAAACATCCTAAAAAAAGGAACTATATTAAAATGTCTGATAATTTCATACCTCTAACCCAAAGTACGCCTGTTCAAGGCAAATGGCAACGTGAAAATAATCAGCAACAAAGGTATCAAAATAATCGATACCTTAACGGCTCAAGACGAGGTGGTCGTCATAATAAATGGGGGAACGGTTCAAGAAGTAGTTACGGAGTGAGTTGAATAATTACGTACTTTGTTTTGGCTGTGCTATGTCTAGGTCATTGGGTCTATCTATGCTACCTCCTCTCTCTGAAAATGTCAGTAGGTACATGGGTGCAAAGACTACAATAGTATTTATGGGCAAGTGGTTGGCGGTTGCTGCTAAGTTTCGTTACGAGTCAGTGAGAGTTTAGGTATCAAAACCTATTTTAAAGCCAGCGAAGCTTTTCCAAGGCTTCTTGTGTTAGACATCTTCATAGGCAGCGCAGGAGTGTGCAACTCCTGTCATGTCAAGTAATAAAAAAGCTATAACACCAAAAAATGCAAATAAATCTTGTTGTTTTATGGTAACTTAAGTTCTTCTTGGGATCCAAGCTTATTCCATTCCAAGTTTCATCAAAATGGGTTCAGCAGCATAAGCTGGGAAAACATTAATCTTCAGATCATGTAAATCATTACAAAGTACTTATTCACAGCAACAGATCTCCGCTTTGGGTGAGATAGAATAAACTGAAAGACAGAATAGCTTCAACATTTTATATATTAGTATGGATTTGTGTCTCTTTTTGTATTTAATGTCTTCTTCTCTTATAGTTGCAAAGCAGATTGTCCTCTATATTCATAGCGTTAACATACATTTTTATGTGATTTCAGAGCAACTCAAGCAACAACAGTAACAGTCAAGACCGGAACAACATAGATGCTTACTTACACCCCTCAATGTTGCAAGACCCATGGGAGAATTTACGAAAAAAACAAACAAATAGTAGCTCTAGTACATAAGTCTATTGGTATAGGTATAGGAACAGTTTTTTGAATATGAAAATAGTATTATAAAATCTCTTAGGCCACATGCTTAAATAAATATTGCAAACTTCATTGAATTTGAACTCTTTTGAACAGATATTTTGTAAAAATTTATAACAAATTATGTATTTATATTATTAGTTTGGTCTTGAAAAATAATTTACCTATAACCAAGACCCTGTAAATGCATTTAATTGTCAGAAATAAGTTTTTTATTAAATTATAATTTTTAACAGTAACTTTTTTAACAGCAATCATATCTCGGACAATGGAATTGTGTTGTTTCATCACAGAGTTCCTTATTCTGTTTGCAAATTCTAGGCCATCACAAGTTAAATAAAATAAATTATCACCACTTACAAAAATGGCAAGTTAAACAAAAGCCTTAAAAACATTTTTTTTTATAGAATCTGATCGAAATAGTTTTATTCCAATAAAACACAATATTTTGTAAATAAACTTGTAAATTCCAGGATAAAAACTGTATATACATTATAGTTTTTTCTTAAATATAAAATACTAATCATTCTGATATTGTATTACATTCTTGAATGTATGGTCATTTTGGTAAAAAGAGTGATATAATATAAGTAAAAACTAAAAAATGAAATAAAGTGAATTTTGAATCACTATTTGGACTAAATTATTTTGCTGAAAATCTTAGTACCTACATAATTCGATGTTGAAGTTATGTAAACAGGATTATTTAAGTTTTTCATAGATAAGCAGCTGTATAAAAAATTACTTAGTCCCATCTTAGTCCTAATTAATTTTAATTTAACTTCTAAAATCTCTGTCAGTTATTGGTGAGTAGCAAGTAAAACAATTATGGTAAAAAACTGGTAAATAGCGGAGATAATTCATCACAATAAGACGAATTGATGACTGTATAGTTTTGTCTTCAAAACAAACACTTAAAAGGTGGCATGCAAGTCATGAGCAGTCTTGAGTATGTAGGTACAATGTTTATGTTAAAAAAAACCGGCCAAGTGCGAGTCAGACTCGCGCACCGAGGGTTCCGTACAAACCTGATGCTTTTCGCAATTTTTCCTTTATCTGTGTTATAAGACGTTGCTTCATACCAAATTTCAAGATTCTGAGTTCACGGAAGTACCCTGTAGGTTTTGATTCCCTTGCGAGTAGTGGCGAGTTTCAAAATATGCGGTTTTAATTCCTGTTTCTTTTGATTGCGTTGACATAGAAGTTTGATTTTGTTACAGCTTAAAGGTATTATAGATTTGAGTATTTGATATGAATTTCAATATAATACCACTACGCGTTCATGAGGAAAGGGGTAGTAAGTTTAAAATTATTAAAAATATTTTTATTATATGATATAACTAAAAATGTATACTTTTCGCAATTTTTCCTATATCTCTGCTATAAGACGTTGCTTCATACCAAATTTCAAGATTCTGAGTTCACGGGAAGTACCCTGTAGGTTTTGATTCCCTTGCGAGTAGTGGCGAGTTTCAAAATATGCGGCTTTAATTGCTGTATCTTTTGATTGCGTTGACGTAGAAGTTTGATTTTGTTACAGCTTAAAGATATTATAGACTTGAGTATTTGTTAAGAATTTCAATATAATACCACTACGCGTTCATGAGTAAAAGGGTAATAAGTTTAAAATTATTAAAAATATTTTTATTATATGATGTAACTAAAAATTTATGCTTTTCGCAATTTTTCCTTTATCTGTGTTATAAGACGTTGCTTCGTACCAAATTTCAAGATTCTGAGTTCACGGGAAGTACCCTGTAGGTTTTGATTCCCTTGCGAGTAGTGGCGAGTTTCAAAATATGCGGTTTTAATTCCTGTTTCTTTTGATTGCGTTGACATAGAAGTTTGATTTTGTTACAGCTTAAAGGTATTATAGATTTGAGTATTTGATATGAATTTCAATATAATACCACTACGCGTTCATGAGGAAAGGGGTAGTAAGTTTAAAATTATTAAAAATATTTTTATTATATGATATAACTAAAAATGTATACTTTTCGCAATTTTTCCTATATCTCTGTTATAAGACGTTGCTTCATACCAAATTTCAAGATTCTGAGTTCACGGGAAGTACCCTGTAGGTTTTGATTCCCTTGCGAGTGTCGAAAATTTGCATCATAAACGGGAGTATCTTTTGATCGCGTTGACTTAGAAGTTTGATTTTTTCACAGCTCCAAGAGACCATAGACTTGAGTATTTGATATGAATTTCAGCTTGATACCTCCACGCGTTCCTGAGAAAAAAGGTCTTGACAGACAGACAGACAGACGGACAACAAAGTGATCCTATAAGGGTTCCGTTTTTACCTTTTGAGGTACGGAACCCTAAAAACAGGTAAATATCTAGCGATGATAATTTTATGTTTGTAACACAAATTAAAAAACATTAAAAAACGTTTTAGGGCAGCTTGTAACTGTTATTAATTAATTACTAGGTAATGGAAGATCGATTGTTTTTATTTTAATTAGATTTTGCCCGCGCTTCGTTTGCCCGTGTTATCCAAGCTTCTCCCATACCGAGTTTCATCAAAATTGGCTCATCAGTTATAAGTACCTACATACACAGTCTGCTTGCGACCACAGCCAGTGTAACCCGGAACGTCAAGCCTTAAAAGGTAAATGCATGATTCCGCGTTAATTCCCATGACGTATTTTATTAAAAACATACAGAGTTTAGTATGGACATTGTTTAATGACTTGTACCAGCAGGTATAACAGCATATCGCCGGTGTCGAGCAATTCTACGACCTCGGATAGCAGGGCTAGCATGCGCGACACGATAAAATTTTGTCGTGGCATTTTATCGAATCTACTACAAAACGATACTTTTTTCTCTTTTTTTTTTTTAAAACGACGCCCGCACTAAGGGATTTAATCCTTGTGTCGCCGGGGTTTCACAAACGTTCAAATCACATGCACAAAGAACACCCATATTTGGAACAAGCATCTGGATCACACAAATGCTTGTCCCATGCGGGGATCGAACCCGCAGCACGTCGCGCACAGTGGTAATTAGCGTGGTGACCTATACCACTCGGCTATCCGTGCAGTCAAAACTTTGACGTGTACATAGGTACTCGATAAAATACCACGACAATTTTATGGTAGCGCATATTATGCTAGCCCGGCAGGGCAGAGACGGAACCGGGGTGTTGTTAGTCGGTGAAAGTCCGACATATCGCCACGCGTGCCCTCGGCGTGGATTAAAAACATTAGCTTTTCACCCTAAAAAACACTGTGCAACGAAGTATCTAATTATTAAAAAGCAGTCTGCCCGTGACCATGACACCTGCAAAGGCGTTCAAACTTCGGAAAAAGTTATAATACGATAGAATCCGTTTGAAAAGTAATTTTACCTATCACATTAACACTTAGAAATATTTCTTAACTTGAAGCAAGGCAATCATTCTGGAATAGCAAGTTTACCTTATGTATTGTTCTAATTATAACATAATTATGTACGTACATACTAATCAAAGTATAAACATTCTAGTACTTGCAAGTAGTCAATAAACGCGTCCGTAAAGGGGTAACCCTTTATCTCAACGCAAGTAATTAAAATAAATCAATTCAGAGTTCTCCTGCGCAGTGACCCGGTCGGTCGTAGAGGTTTTGAATTGCCATTCTATAAAATATTCTTTAAAAAGGTGTAATTTCGTGCATTTGAGTAAAAGCGAAGATATATTGGATACCATGCTGTTTTGGACGTTTCTGTGGTGTGTTTTTCTCAATCTGGCGTTAGTTTTTGGTAAGAGAATTTTGTTATGTAGTATTTGTCATTCTGTTATGTTATCTAGACCTAGAGTATTCCTTGTACATTATGGTACTACATACCTATATGCCTAGGCGGAACTTCTAACTAAACTAAATGATCAAACCCCTTATCAGAATATTTTACCTACCTACTCTAAGATAGATGTCGTTGCAAGTAATAAGTTGTTTGGTCGTGTTAAGGCCTGGTATAGGTAGTTACCAGGCCTTCGCCAAAGCAGAGTGGAGAGGAGGCGAGAGGGGATGTGTTTGAATACGCCAATCAGATTTCGTTATTTCCACATCTCTGCGCTTAGCTTCGGTGGAAATGGATCAAGCGGAGAGGCGAGGAGATGTTTTGTTTTTCTATAGAATTTTAAGCCGCGATCGTGAGTGTAGACAAGCAGCCAGGTCCATTTCCAACTGGGTCGTCCACGTGGCCTTGGCTAATTCTCTTATGTGAAGAGTTTTATTTGGAGAATATTTTCTACTTCCTCTTATCATAAATCATTGTCCCCAGCGGATTGTCCTGACGGAGAATACAATCCAGGGCCCAACTGTGGTCTCGAGCCATCTTGTTCGACAAGAAGCCTCCACGCTTACCCGAAAGTGACCTGCGATTGTTGGTGCATACCTGGAACTTACAGAAGACTGGATACCAATGCCTGCGTGCCCTTAAGTGGCTGTTATAAATAAATTAGATTATTGTTGTGCCTCTAAGTATGTTTACTAGATTTAGTTTTTTGAAAATCTCTAACAATTAGTGATGACTGGCCTTTGGTCTAGTGGTTAGTGACCCTCACAGCTAAGCCGGAGGTCGTGGGTTCGATTCCCACCCAGGACAAATCTTTGTGTGATGAGCGCGATCATTTGTTCTGTGTCTGGATGTTATTTATCTATAATATGTATGTATTTAGAAATATAATTTATAAATAGTAATCAGTTGTCTCGTTGCCATAGTACAGGCTCTGCCTAGTTTGGGATTAGATGGCCGAGTGTGAGATGAAAATTATAACAATTAAAAAAAAATATTTATTGATTTGATAAAAGAAAAAATACATGTTCATGTTTTTTTTACTATCTGCCTGACGGACTAAATTGATTTTTCCTTTCATACCCAGTCATCATGACTAATGCAATGGCATTACGGGATGCTAATGTCAATAATATCAGATCCCTAACAACCTATACCTTTTTTTTTTTTTTTGTGGGGTGAAACGCTATTGCCTTCAACCCACGCTGAGGGCACAGCGTGGGGATATGTCGGAATTGCACCGACTAAAAACACCCCGGTCCCGTCCTTGCCTTTGCTGGAGCCGCGGGATCACTTACGCAAGCTCTACGCAACTCAAGGTGGTTTTGGAATTAATAAACCTTTGTTTAGAGTTCAAAAAAATCTTAATACCTGTTGTGTGTATTTCCTTCCCCTTCATTAAATAAGATTTTAAGGGTCATCCTAAATTTCTTTTTTGTATTCGTCTATCGACGCCGACTTTATTAATGGCTTTTTTGTATTCGTATATCGACGCCGACTTAAGTGAGGAATGTGAACGAACTTCAAACCAATTATCAGTTTATGTAGGAATCTAGTAATTTAAGGAAATAAATGTATAATTGTTAAATTCTTTTTTACTTGCCTCACCTATTTCCTTCATACACTTTTGTCGTTTTCAAACACCAAGCAGAAATAATGAGCGTGCTTAATAAAAAAGGTACTATTGCGGACTGTATGTCTGAAGCTCAAATTAATAAAATTCTAATGTTGAGGTAACAGACCGTGACTTATAGTAGGTAATATCATCGAAGAATTATCTTGATTAGTCACGTACGACTTTAAAATTGTATCTTATTGTTCTTCGGAATCGGGTAGCCTGAAAGGACTCTTAAAATCAGGAATTAGGTAGGTTGTGGTGCTTTTTCTGTGCAAGATTTTTTACCATAAACCAAGAATTATGAATAGGAAAATCAGTAGTACCATAAATAGTTAATAATGTGTATTTACTGCCTATATGTAGGTACCTACATCCCCTGTAGCACCTGTAGGTATACATTATTATGTACCTGTATATAAATGTTAACGAAGTAATATTAGGCAGGTTTTACAGTCTTAACTGGTTAGACAATTTTGTGGGGCATTGTTTATGTTTTTGATATTTGTATATGTTTTATTATTGACTGCCTCGTTGGTCTAGTGGTCGCAAGCGTGACTGCCGTGCACGAGGTCTCGGGTTCAATTCCCGGGTCGATAGAAAAATATTTACTGAGTTCAGAAATTCTCAGTACCGCTCGGAGTCAGGAAATGTAGGGGTGTTTACACCCCCGTGCCTCTGAAAGCACATACACCCGTTGGTCCTGCGCCTAATCCCTCTCCAGTCGTGTCGATCAACCGTCGGACTATGAGAGTGAAGGAACAGAGAGTGCACCTGTGTTTAAGCACACACTTGTGCCCTATAATATCTCCAGCGTACATGGCTGATCTCACTCACTTGAGATTGGCCGCCGAGGCCAACATTCTGGAAAGATTATTATTAGGTATAGCTGCCATACGTAGGTATCCAATGGTAATACAGGTGACGTAGTCCACGTGGGATAAATCACTTAGCCACGTGCCCCACGACATATATAAGATGTACCTACTAGGTAGGTTCTTTAAATTTTATTACTATAATTATCATCTATTGTTATACATTTGTACTAAACACGTGAGAACCCTGTTTGCGTCATTCATCAATTCTCACGATTCGAACTCTGATTACATTTTTTTCTCGACGTTTTGGTTCATTCGAACTCAGTCATAGCTAAACTGTTGTTGTCTGTCGATCACAACAAATCAAACATTTCCAATTAAATAAACGTAATAATTAACTATTTCCATTTTAACACCAGCGGGTGATAAAAATAATTTAAGCGTGCATTGCTTCTTTTGTTAACAACTAAGTTGTTACAAAAACCGGTAATACTTCAATGAACGTATTGTTGAACAGGAGTCATAAAATGTTGTTACAAGTTATGCGAATCAACAGATTTGTGTAGCACATATTAGTGGCACAGATAATCGAGGTGAAGATGTTATTTAAACAGTGATGTCGTAGGATCATTACCATTCGTGTTTGTGTGAAGCGTGAACATGACGCTGCCAGTCGCTGTATTGTTTGTGTTTTTAATCAGTTTTCAACACTCAATCGGTGAGTATTTTACAGTCTGAATATAATTATTTAATTATATCTGTTATCAGTGGGCATCGGAATAGTAATTTCTTGCTTTGAATATAACCTGTTTTTGTACACCTTTGTTATCCGAGAAGTGATTTAAGTATGCTTGCGTTAGTTAATTTATTATTGTTAGTTGTTACTTGAAATTGTATTCAATATGCAGTAAATACCTAATGCAGGGATGTACGTATGTCATATGTTTAGTACCTACTGTATATCTTGCTGAGTGACTTAATATGAATTTACTATTCGAAATAAACGTAAAACAACGTAGTGAAGTACTTCTAGGATCAGTTACTTATAATAGTTTTTTATCATGATTACATACAAGATTTTATGGGTTTTTCCATATAAGTACTCCCGGATTCTACCAAAATTGTATCTATCTAATTAAATTAAGACACATTGCAACAAAAAAAAAATTAAGTAATTGAGTGAGTTTGGAATCGATTTTTTTTCCTACCCTTTGCAGTTCCACTACTGGACAAACCCTTCCCCAAATTCTATCATTAATCTTTAACCCACACCACTTTAACATTCTTCTTGGTAGGTGAAACATCCAAGACGTCTTCCCTTTTCTAGATGTTCCACATTCAATTTATCGCACCAATTCTCTACATCGCTTATAAGGCGTGCTTATACTCTGATAAATAATTTCTCATACCATGTTTCAGCGGAATGTCCTCCGGGGGAGTACGATCCTGGTCCCGACTGTGCCTTTGAAGTAATCTGCTCGGTTCCCGCTCATTCAGCCAGGAGACACTACTGCGACTGCTGGTGCAATCCCGGCACCATCAGGGACACCATAACTAACAAGTGTGTTAAAATGGAGGAGTGTTCTTACGTTAACATTCTTGGTGAACCTTTAAATGAAGTGATTTAGGCTATGTTACACCATCTAAAGTTACCGCAGACAGTCAAGAAACCCCAGTTTAACTCTAAGATGTGTAGCGAATGTAACCTTTGCTTAGCAGTAAGACAATACTACTTTGTAAATACATATAATCATACTAGTTTTTGTTTTTGGAGTCACCACTTTCTGTTTTAATCAAATCAAAGAGATTTGAGCCTTTGTGGATTTGAAAAAATGGTCATTTTAGGAAAGCAAAACAGTTAAGGGGCACTCTATATGGACACAACTCAATTTTGAGCATCGGGGTTCTAATATCAGCCGGGTCTTTGTTTGTTATTCCTAGTAATTGGAGTCGTGTACATGCACTTAGTCCGGCCTCAACCGGATCAAGTTAGATTCAGTTGGGTCCATAAACGCATGTTTGCGTTATGCGGTGCAATTGGCCCTAGCATATTGAATTTACTTTGCATCGAGAAGACTTGTATGAGCCTATACTTACGTGCTAAAAAATAATTGATCTTTTTTTTGTCGTCTTTGTTTACTTCCGCTTAAATTACACATGATGACTATGTTTAAAAGAAGTAAAAAATATTTTAAATTGTTGTAATTATTTTTAACTAAGTATAATTTTTTTCGACGATTACTTTGGTTTTATTTGTTAATTCAGTAGACTTAATCTGAACGAAGATGTTATTATTAGGCAGTAGTGTTGTATTATACTTAAAAAGTAACTCTCAGTGACTGTTTTATTATTTATTAGTCGTGATGATGAATAATTAAGATTAAATTAATGTGGATAATTGCATTAATTAAAGTCAGTGTATAATTATAGTTAGTAAAAACCCAATAAATACACTACCTACTACGCAGTTGTTTCTATTTTAAGTACGTTATCAAATACGTAGGTACAGTCAACAGCAAAAGTGGATGATCAAAATCAGAAATTCAAAACTAATGAACGGAGTTCGCGCCAGAACTGTTGAAGTGATTCAAAAGTATGAGATTGTAAATTATAACAAACATTTACTACTAGTAGGTACAGTTGCTATATTCGTGTTTAGTTTTGACGCCAAAGTTATAAACTCAATTTATCATGTACTTTTGCTGTTGACTGTACTTATTCAAAAATGACATATCTAGTTGAAAAAACACTGCATAAGATACACCGTCCAGAACAAGTCTTTTTTTTTAACGGATTCTCCAACTACTTAATCTTGTGTGTCCCAGGGAAACAGTTGATTGTCTTGGACCCCGCAACGAATTTGATCAGAAACAGTACCTATACAGGATATTTTTTTATGGAGTGCGTATATTCAAAGAGGTAATTAGGTGCATAAAACTGAATCACTTTCCCCAAAGAACATGGGTCGAAATCTTAAAATTGAAAATGAAATGTTCATACAAAGGGACAGGTCACGTGACTTATGTTTGTATGAAAAGTTGACTTTCAATTTTAAGATTTCGATCTATAATATGTTTCTTGGAAAAAGTTGTTCAATTTCATGCACCTGATTACCTCGTTGAATATACGCACTCCATAAACACTTCCCGCCACTTGAAGCGGACACCAAAAAAGTAGCCAAAATCAAAGAAAGTTCTTCAGCAATTCAGTTAAGTCCGGCTGCCCAGAACCACGGATAAAATTTTAAAATGAAATAAAATCTTTTTAAATTCACAAGAAATATTTTTTATAATTCTGTTATTGTGTATTGAGGTCAATGTGCTCCACATACCATTCTTATCATTGCCCCAGATATTAAAATGTGTCAGAACATAATATTTATAATTATTCACGTGACTGTTGGGTACGACTGTACCTATTTGTTTTACATTTTTTTTTAACATTAGTGATTGTCCCTTCCCCTTTATTCCCGTGGGTGGCGTAGGAGGCGACTAAGGGATATAGCAACAAGGAAAATGGGCAGCAGCGTTCTCCTAAAGAACTGAAAGTAGACAGCGGTCACCAACCCGCTTGCCTAGCGTGGTGACTAAGGTAAACACCATAATTATGGTGCACCACAACAAACAGCACCCAAATTGAAGATCGATTGCTGTGGCGCAACGAGGGAGAGGCTGCGGAATAGAATAAATAAATAAATAATAAATAAATGTGGACAACATCACATACATTGCACCAAATCCAAAGTAAGTAGCAAAAGCACTTGTGTTATGGAACCAGAGACAACGAAGGTACCACAAACACTACCCGAGACAATGTAGAAAAGTGTTTTTCTACCTTTACCCATCCGGGGATCGAACCCGGGACCCCAGAGCTGGCGACACCTTGAAAACCGGTGTGTACGCCTCTCGACAACGGAGGTCGTCGAAACAGAATAGAATAGAATATTCTTTATTGTCCACCATTATAGTTATTGCATTATAATAATAATATCTTGTAATATCTTGGGACAATCTCACACACGGCCATCTGATCCCAAACTAGGCAGAGCCTGTACTATGGCAACCAGACAACTGATAAACATACTTATATATTTCTCAATACATACATATTATAGATAAATACAAAACACCCAGACACAGAACAAATGATCGTGCTCATCACATAAAGATTTGTCCTGGGTGGGAATCGAACCCACGACCTCCGGCTCAGCAGTCAGGGTCACTAACCACTAGACCAACAGGCCAATCAAAATATACGTAGTAACGAAAGGGTACAATGGACCGCGATAGGCTGATATGAATGAATGTTATACTGCGGTACTGCTTATTATACTATGAGCATGCTCTATGCTAGAAAGCAACTGGTCTATATTCTTCTTCTTCTTAAAGTGCCTCTCCAACTAGTGAGGGTTGGGAGTCAGCTCCGCATATCTCTTTCTACCTTTAGCAAGATTGAACAGCTCCACAGCACTTGTGATTCCTGTCCATTCCCGGATGTTACGCAACCACGATTTTTTTCTGCGTCCAACTGGATCTCTTGCTTGCCACTTTGCTTATCATAATAAGTTGTAAAAGTTCGTAACTGGTCTGTATTATCAATACCAAATTAATTAAATAGTATCGATAACAAAAACCACAAAATAGTTTATCGCACCTTCACGAGGCATTTTATATGATCTAATGAAACAATTGATTAAAGTTCGATTATAAAATGCATTTCTATATCATTAATTGTTTATAAATGAATAAAATAATTACAAAGTTTTTTTGAGATCATGCACATTTTGTCTCTTTTTTGTCTTGTGATCATTTGTATTCGTGAGTTCAAATCGTCAACATGAAGCTAGCAATTGTATTATTGTGTGTGTTTTTATTTAGTTTCCAACATTCATTTGGTGAGTATATTTTATTTTTTAATATTTATATTTTTTTTTAGTCTTAATAATATTTTATTTATTGATTAAACACTTTACAGAAATTATATTACAAAATAAAAAAAATATATTATAATATACACACCTAATACTAAACTATATTAATTATACTAAACTAAACTAAAAACTTATAAGATAAATAAAACTATCTATAAAAAGAAGACTTGCTAACCAATATTAAGTAATATGGATTACCTATAAAATAAAAAATATTTATATTTGTGTAGTTATCAAACAAAATTAAAAAACTAAACATCCTCAAATTGCTTAGTTTTGATGTTATTGTTGCTATGTATAAATAAACATTATAATAAATGATTGTCTATATTATGACTGTATATCTACGAGCACTTAACTGTATAGGTACAGTGCACACTAATAATGATAATGACCGTATTTTATAATGGTAATTTGTGAAATTAAATAGATTTGTTGTTTTATCCTCCTTTATAAGTGCCCCACTGCTTCCGGCCTCTTGCCTGTGCCCAGCTATGGGACATTTGTAGGCCGGTAATTTTTTTTAGTCGCTCAATAATAAGCTTTGAACAAATATTTTCGATAAACATAGTACCTACCTTAGAAAAATATTGACTTTGTGATTGAATTGAATGCTAATTGAAGAAAAATTCAATTACAATTTCAAGAGATTTAAATTTGTATGTTCCTTTTCAGCATGTCCACCTGGGCAGTACAACCCTGGTCCCGACTGTTCCTTTGAAGAGATCTGTTTTATGCCCGCTCACTCAGCCAGGTTACACCAATGCAACTGCTGGTGCAACGCCGGAACTATTCGAGACACGTCGAACAACAAATGTGTGAAGCAAGAGGATTGTACTAAATATGAAATTTACTAATAAATATAAATATAAATAAATGTGGATAACATCACATACATTGCTCCGATTCCAAAGTAAGTAGCTAAAGCACTTGTGTTATGGAATCAGGGACAACGAAGGTACCACAAACACCCAGACCCGAGACAATGTAGAAAAGTGTTTTTCTACATTGACCCGTCCGGGGATCGAACCCGGGACCTCAGAGCTGGCGACACCTTGAAAACCGGTGTGTACTCGACCACGGAGGTCGTCATAATTTGACTAATGTTTATTCATAATTGCTTTAATTAATACTACTTATAGCGTTCGTAGCCAAGATACTAATTGATATGATGTGACGCATATTTTCTTCAACATTTGTATAAGCGCTTGTTATTTTAATATCTTTTTTATTTTTATGCTTCACATGTGCCGCAAATAAATGCTTTTTCATCATTCTTCTTTAATATAATATCTTTTGATAATTCACACACCTTCCAATCTCAAACTAGGCAGAACTTTTATTATAGCCACCAGAGAACTGAAAAACATACTAATATATTTCTAAATACATGTATTTTAAAGATAAATTATACCCAAACACAGAACAAATGATCATGCTCATTACACTAAGGTCCTAAGCGCGAATCGAACTCACGCCTTCAAAACCAAGAGGCAAACAAGGGTAACAGTGTGTAGTTCGTATTATAATTATCACGATAATTATTCACATTTTCCAGTAAGTTGCCAATAAAGTGGGTTGATAAAACTCTATAGATATCGTAACTCTCCGCATAAGTACCAGTGAATCATCAAGATCTTTGATGAAAATTGACAAGGAGATGGTCTGTCACCTGAAAATGGGGACAAGATACTTTTTATTACAGTGGTACTTTCCCGTGAGAATTAAGCCCCTACAAGAGGAATGGCAGGGGTAAAAGCTATTTAACATATTTATAAGCTTGGGTTCTGTATTTACCTCAATGTAGGGAACCCTAAAAGGAGAGTTATATTTCATTGCAACGTTTACAATTTGAAATCCAAGAGGCTCTCCAACTGAATTGCAATTAATGAACGCTAATTGTTTTTTTTTTTGCTGAGTCGGGCTTAAGATCTACGTAGTGATGCCGCATGACCAGAAAAGGCAAGGTCGGGAACGGGGTGTTTGTAGTCGGTGTGAGTCCGACTTATCTCCATGCTGTGCCCTTAGTGTAGGTTAAAGCTATTGTTAAACCAAGACAAAAAAAAAACAAGAAAAATATTGGTCAGGATTTAAATTTTATTACTTTAAATTTTTATTTATTTATTTAATTCAGGCAATTTGGGCCCATAGAAAATACAATACAAACTATAATATGAAAATACTTATAAAATAATATATGTTTATAAAAATAATATGGCAATAGATACAACACTATTAAAACTTAAAAATACTATAAATACATACAACATAACAAACTAAAACTACTGTATTTTAGGTGCTTATGTCATCATAGCACATTTGTAAAAATGTATGGAGATGGTTGTTATACGGTTGAATAGCTACATCCGTTTCTGTCATCGGAATAACTGTATTGGTACTTAGCGGTAACTTTAAAGTAACAAGAACAACAGTTTTTCTGCTTACAAAACTCTGTTCAAAAGTCAATCAACAGCAAGATGGATCCAACGAAATTGGTTTTGAATTGGCCAATTATTGAAACACACCCATTCGTAATTGCGCTACTAACTGAAGCATGCCAACGTTACGCTGTGGAGAAATGTTAGTCATTTACCTACTTACACGTATTTTCTATCATAATTTATTACCTAGGTGCTTTATGCAACCATCGTTGTGTGACTTTCTCAGTTTTTTTTCTTTATAAGTTAAATATGTTAATGTATAAATGAAATTTATTTTTTATTCTAAGACACTATTGAAGGAACACATCGTGAGGAAACCTGGATTCCAAAATTCGGAATCTGAAATCACCAACCCGCAGTGAGCGAGCGTGGTGATCAATGCTCTCCCTTTTCTATATGAGAAGATGCCTGTGGCCTGTCGGACTTAAGTTGACTTAAAAGACCCCGATCCCTTACCATAGCCAGAGCCGTGGGATCACTAAAGCATGCTCGATGCGGCTCCGATAGAAACGCTAAGTAAACAGTACACAGATTTCGGAAAGAGGTTATCGACCTTGAAATCAAGCAAGACATAATTGGCATTCAGATACCTCGCACCACTTATGAAAAACCTTAATGCTGTCAATGGCGCATTCAAATCACATGCAACCGACACTCACGACACAAGGATAAAAGCGCAGGAGTCGCTTTAGAAAAAGCAGTAAAAGTAAGCGACAATACTTCTACCATCTACCCTTTTTCTTTTTCTTTAAAAAACGACGCCCGCACTAATGAATTTAATCCTCGTGTCGCGGGGGTTTCACAAACATTCAAATCACATGCACAAGGAACACCCAGACTTGGAACAAGCATTTGTGGGTCACACAAATGCTTGTCCCATGCGGGGATCGAACCCGCAGCACGTCGCGCACAGTGGTAATTAGCGTGGTGACCTATACCACTCTGCTATCCGCCCAGTCATACCCTTACTTACACTATAAGGTTTTTAAACAAAAACAATCAACTTACATTAGTCGACACTCGACGCCGAGCTTTCGCCGCGACACCACCGTCCAATGGTGGAACTAAAATAAATATCATTTACTAAATTACCCTAATCAATTCTGTTTTAGACCACGCTATTTCGAAATTAGGCTCTTAAGACCTTGGTATGCAGATTCTTTAGAGTCGTCACTTTATTATATGTGAAGATTGTAGCTGATAAGCGATGGTCTATTTGAAGTTCTTTTGTTTTTGTTTTGGAATAAGTTTATTGTGTATACTGACTTTACGGAATGAATTTGCTTTTATTGTTAACAAGCTTGGTGAGTATATATTAAAGTGAAGTGGCTTGAAAATTATATAATTGGAAAAAATTTAATCCCATTCATTGCACTACCGACGTGAACCCACTCGTAACACAAGCATCTAGCTTACCACGAGGGGTTAAACAAGAATACAATTAGTAATGTGCGATCCATGTCTATTCAGTTACTGATTCAAAACCAAATTATTTTCTGGTTTCGTATAAAGTAATATCTCAAGCAGTAAATTCACGTCCACACAACAAGGCAAATAAACATGTACAGCGAGGGAAAGGCGGTTGCAACGTTGCTCTTCGCATCTAAAGGTGGAAAAAGGCATTGCGAGGATTGCTACATACACGCCGTCCCTATAGTTCTCCCATATTATTATTATACTACTAGCTTCTGCCCGCGACTTCGTCTGCGTGGACTTCAGAATTGGGTCCAAAAAGAAATGAAAAATGTGAAAGTAATGAAAGATGGAATATAATTTTCATCCGTGTTATAGCTTGCGCTGTAATAGAGAAAAATACCAAATTATAAATATAAGATATACAAAATATAAGCTGTCTGCCCACGGCTTACGTTCTTACGTCTGTCTCGTAAAAAAAAAATCAATTTTTTCTCGGGAACTACTTAAGGAATCGGGATAAAAGGTAGCCTATGTTCTTTTCCATGTCAAAGGCTAGATGCATGCCAAATTTCATCCAAATCCGTTCAGCCGTTTTTGCGTGATTGAGCTTGTTGCTCAATCACGCAACATCATCATCCAACATCCAAACATCCAAACATCTAAACATCCAAAAATCCACACTTTCATATTTATAATATTAAGTAGTAGGATTTCTATAAATTTGCACTTGTCTCACAACGGAAATGAACGTCCGCACATTCAGAACAATACGGACTTAAGCCGACCAAAAAGGCTCCGGTCCCGTCATTGCCCTTGACGTGCTTAAGTCTCGTAAAGTCTGTATGCGCCTTAACAAGGGAATAGAGTTAAACTTCAGTGACAGCTCAAATGCTTCATATTCACACTTGACATAAACGTCCACAGTTCACTTCACAAGACAGTGGCGCCGCCTATCGTAGTTCTCGGGCGGGTTGTAACTATAAGAAATATGGAGGTACTTACCTATCTAATAGTTTATAAGTGAGGACCAGTAATAGGTTTTATGTTTTTTGTAATATTTTTATAACTATAATATTTTATACATTCCATGTTTAAAACCTATAAAATGGAGTGTCCTAAGATGCCGGTTCTCCTCTACAAAACGTCGTTTTGAAGCAGCGCAACTAGTCATTTAACAAGTGCCTGAAAAGGTATTTTAGAAAAAGCGATACTTAGATATTTTCATACAAACTTTATTTCACGACGAACTGTTAAAACTGACCTATAAAAAGGTTAAAAAATTTCCGAATTTAATTTATGTTAGATCGTTCACATAGTGCGGGCGTCGTTTTAAAAAAAAAGACAGTTAAAGTAAAAATGTTAATGTATGTCGAATAGATATTGTTTCTTTGTACTAATCACCAAACTTTCTAGGTTAGAACATTCTTCACAATCGACTCACCTCGTAGGTACAATATGTTCGACAATTCACACAACACAACCGAACACCAGGCCTTCGTACATATCGTACACCTTGGAATGTAGTAGGATCGAGTACTATTCAATCGTAGTGAAACGCTTAAGCGTTGTCAGTTGGGCCGTCAAAGCATTCAAACACTGGCAATTTGATCGACAAAGCTCTCGCACATCCATACGAGCCCGTGATCCAATGTGTCGCGGAACAAATTCGTTCTGTCAAGTACTAAGCGATGAATTGGAACGACATTGTTGTTTCATGCTATCTCTTATTGAGATAAGTAATATATATGGAGTTGGACAATGGCATCTTGTAATTGGAATAAGTGTAGCTACTTTTTTATCCAACTGCATCAGAAGGAGTGCTATTTGTTTCGAGAGTTTGTATGTAGGTAGGTATGTATGTATGTGTTCAGTCCACACAATCAAATTCAATTCAAACAAGGAAATACAATGAAATTCCTCAAGCTGATTAATACGGTTATCATAGTTTTAACCCTTCGTGAGAAGTCTATATTGTTTCCTAGTCGTGACATTAATTTTTCGGGTTTTATTGTGTTTTAGGTGTTTGTTGTGTGTGTTGGTGGTATATGTGAGAATGAACAACTCGGTTTAACAAATTGATTCTTTGTCCGTAACTAGCTTTTGCCCGCGGTTTCTTTTGCACACGTTTTAAAGGTAACGGTTTAAGGGTTGCCCACGGTTTAAGGGTGAGTTTTTGAAAATCCAGTCTTATCGCACGCATCATAGTAGCTATAATGTATGTGCGCCAAATTTCAGCGGAATCCGTTCACCCATTCGAGCTGTGCGTTGATTGATCAAGTAGTCACTCACGGTTGCCTTTTATGATATATACAGATTTAATAACTTAAATAAAAAATTGTAACTACATCCGATTTAGTAGTAATGGATGGAGGAAGTAGTAATACTTGTAAGTATTTTATGTATAAAAACAAAAAAAAATTACGTTTTCCGCACTTTATTTCTAAAGTTTTAGCTATTTTTTCATGGTTGTGTCATCAGATTAAATAGTGTATTAATAAGCATTCTCAAATCCTTAAAGAGTACGCAAACGTAATGACTTTAAGTTAACAATAGCCAGTAAAAAATAAAACTGTCATGCCTCACAGCAAACAGAAAACAGAAGCTATCAAGATCTTGATAACAAAGAAGTTATCAACTCAATCCCTCAAGTTTCTCAGCAAAGAGATTGGCAAAAGAGTTTGTCGCAAGATAAAGATATCGTCCGTATAAGGAAAATTGCGAACCCGGAAAACGTTAGTAAAATTTCATTAATTTGCTCGTAAGTAGGAAAGTGATCCGTCCGGGCGTTTCAAAGCCTGTGTTTGGTCTTGTATCTCTCGGAGGAGGCCTGAGGAGGGCCGAGGAGGGTCGAGGAGGGCCGAGAAGCCTCGTGTGGTTTTGACCGGCCTTTGTGCGGTCGGATGTAACCCTCGCCGTTGTATTGTAGCTTATTATCAGCCTAAACACGTTTGACTTTTAGCCCTTGTACGTAATTACTATACTCTTAATTATTGACGCTTTAGAAAATTACGAGTTGAATTAATGATGGCCAAGTGAGATGAAGGTTTTATTTACAGTTTTGGGTTATCGAGCGGCCGTAGGCTTGGTTTATTTTAGGGATAAGTACGGCTTTATGGTGTAAGTACCTGTTGAAGTAACTATCATGTCATTATTTTACTACTAGCATGTGTTCAAAATGAAGCTCTTTACACTGCTATAAAACGTTTTGTTATAGAAGATGAAAACTGCGAAAGTGTCAATCTAGTTCAGTAGGGCACATAATGTTTCCTTGTGCATGTTAATTGATTTTGTGCTATGCGTCTGACCTATATTCGCGGCAAAGTATTAAGGACACCTACAGCGTCAGCACTACGCTCAAAGGAGTGATGTGAGCGAGCGATTAATAGGTCGTCTGGCGTCTCGGGGTGCACCGCGATGGTCTGGCGACCGGAAGCGGCTCGCACCGAATAATCGCATCGATCGCCAAAAAACTAACCCACATACGCACTGGCAGCGTAGCCGGAATTATTAATCGCGAGGAGTAAGGGGAGAGAGGGTGGGTGTCGCGCGCAGGCGCGGGCGTGCGGCGGGCACTTCGCGAGGAAGGCTCGCGCGCTCCGGCCGCGTCCAGCCCGCGGCGTCGCGATGCGCGAGCAGCCGGCCCCGCGGCCGCTCCCGCAAGCGCCGCGTTAACCGGTCCCCATGCAGTGGCGAAAACTTACCAGGTTGAAGTCTTCGCCGGGCGGACAGTCGCGCGCTCGGAGGATGCTCTGCTGCGGCCGCAGGAAGGTATGCGATCCGATCGATAGCGCGCGCCGAAACCGTCGCCCCTCCCGGCCCGGACGCCGACGCCGTTCACCGACCCCGCTCACTAATGCCTCACTAAATCATGCTTCTTCTTGATTTTCATCTTTCTTTATGTTGAGTTTGTGTTACGAAAGGTATTTTAATGTGTTCTTTCATGAAATTTTCGTAAACCGCCCTCGAGGGCAGGGATTTAATCTGATCAGGCCTTCCGCCGAATCTTTAATAATCATTTTAAATATCTATGACACCTAGCCCATTATTATCTTATCTATACCATTTAAAATTTCTTTAGGTTAATTAGAAATCATAACCTTAAAATGCTTGAAATTCTTCCAACAATTAGTTAAGTTTCGTAAAGGGCGGGTAATCAATCCGTAGGTGATATGAATGTGGGGCGTCTAATCGATCTTTATACACATCCATCTTCTTTAAAATCACTCAAAGATCATACAAAATATTCTAAAGTAGAAATGATGTTATTTGGAGGCTATGACAGACATAAATTCATTATAATTGTTCGTACTTATTACCTTGTTGCATACACATACTAATCTATATTATTATAACGTTATTTAAACGTAATATTTTAAAATCTTGAGTAAAACTAGATTGGATAATGGTTGAATTGTAACGCCTTAGGTACCTACTTGCAGCATCTCGCCATCTTGTCTAAAGATATTGGTACTAAGCTACCGTTATAGTGAATCTGTGGATCTTGTTTTAGTTATATCTATTAATCTGGTTTATAGATTTGGAATAAATAATTCTAGTTACAATTAACATTATTCAAAGTTTTACATTGTAGAGTGTCTATTTTAATACGGTGATTGTAGATTTGAACTTAATCGCTGAACTATACAATTAATTAGTTACCATAAAAAAATACAATTGCTTATACCTATGTATGATGTATAAATAGATTCTATATAATGACTGTTAAAAAAAATACCTTCATAACGTTAATTATATCACAATCGACTAATTACAGTAAAACGGTAAAGAAGTCAGTTATTTTAAAACTTGATTAAAAAGTAGAAGTTTGAACATTATTACTAACTTTTGAAATAAACTTTATACATAAGTTAGACCGCAGTACATCGTAAAGTTAATTTATTTTCAAGATATTTTAAGCTTTGAAAGGTACTTCCATTCTATGGGGTGGTAATTAATATTAAAGATTTTAAGATTAATATATATATTTTAAGATATAAAAGATTATAAGATTGAAATTACACAGATTATGTAAGTTACAGTAGAAAAAGAAATAACGGAAACGATTATTCTTCTCATAAATCATTGAAATATAAAATAATTGTTGTACCTACTTAATTGAAGCATTTTCATTTGAATACGAGCAGATAATAACGATAATTTCAAAATTGGAATGACAAATGAATGCTTAATGAACATGCTTATCTGACATAATAATATAAGGAAAAAAAAAACGTAGGTATTTTCTTTGCATATACGATAAATTTAATACAAAATGTAATTGTTAGAAGTAAGAAACATAATATGAACTATAAATCGTGTCGGCCAGACATGATTCGACTTTTATTTGTCGTGTTTTACTGTGACATCGGTGTAATGATCTATGTCACGAATCTGAACTTACGCCGATTCAAAGATACCTATCTTAACGATGAAAATAAGCACATTCATATTTTATACCACTATTAGTAAAATCTTTTACTTGTATTTGGTAGGTAGATATCTACTGCCTTCTGGAATTATGAAAGTTAGTACCTTATTAAAATTTAAACTTTTTACTTACTGTTAAACTCAATTTTAAATACCTACTATACGTTTTCACTAATTTGTTAACCCAAAAGATCTAATACCACTGACTCCAACCATCAATCAATTTTAAAATTACCCTTATAAGGGTGAGCGTCACAACTGGCAATTATATACGTAACCGAAATATTATTATGAGTATTATTGACAGGTGCTCAGTATAAGAGCTGTTAATCAATCAACATTATTCCTGAGTTAAAACCTTTTTGACAGTTGTGACTGGCCATTGACACGCTGCCACCCTCCCAACGCCCATCAGCACCTTTTCGTTTTTAAAACGAAGCTGTTTTTAAATTACATGTAGGTCTACATCATTTTTTATATGAACGTTTAATCTGTGAGATGTATTTAGGATCGGTAGGTCAAAGTATATCAGGTCATTGTTAAAAATAAAGATCGGCCGAAAAGCAATCTCATAAAGGACCTACATTCTACCGTTCAGAAATAGTCGTAACTTATCAATAAATTTCTTCATACGAGATTTTATCTCATTGTCTTTTTAGAAAACATGGTTGAGAAAGACTGTTCACCAAACGTCACACAATAATTAAAAAACCTTTATTCACGGATTTTTTTTTGAGAACACAAAAGACAATCCGACGAAATCAGAACAGACTATTCTTCCATCTATGTACATTCTACTCATTTTATTGCTTAGAATTGTGCGAAGTACTGCACCCGCAATATTGAATATATTAGGTACACTTTTAATTGATTTTCTCTTTAATTCTAGTTTGGTTTTGTAAAAAAGGTACCTAATGAAAAAAATATTCAAAACAGTTCTCAAAAGATTCATTAACTTAATATATTTTTTTGAGCTTAAAAAAAGTTCTCGGTTTGTTTTACGATTTTTCTGTGTATAGGTCGTGACTGTACGGAAAAGTTTTAACGTCATCATTAATTATGAATTCTCATTTTAATTGTAATACATTTATTACGATTTGAATAATAATGTTCTTTATTTTTAGAGAGGCTTTCGGTGGTCTGTGATTACAAACTAGTATAAAAATATTGAACAAATACAATATTTAATGTATCAACCTTAAATAATTAAAGTTAAACAGTGGTCCTGAGATTTAGGTCAATCGGGCGTTATTACACTTTGAATGGGGTTTAGGATGTACTTAAAATATTAATAAACACTCATTTCGTTTTGGTTTCAAAATTTTAAATATTGAAAGAGTATATTCTAATACGTGGTTTTTGGAAAGCGTAAAAGTATAATAACATATATCAATCAATATTCTTTTACCATTTTGGCATATTATGTAGATTTTTTTCTACGTGCAAGTATTTTTTTTTAACTTTTCCATTACTTGGTCTTTTTATACTTATAAATTAAAAACAAAACCGTCCTCAATGGACATTCTCGGTAAAATTTTCCAAATATTTTGATTTAGAAAAAAAACTATCGATTTAAATGAAGTTTATACGAGACCCTCTGACCCTTGGACCTCTGAGATATAACCTTACCGAAGATACAATATAAAAAAAAATGGAAAACAATTGCCGGAGATATCGCGTAACAAATATAAAAAACATAAGAACCTCCTTTTGAAGTCGGTCAATAAGTTGATAACCGTTTGCTATATCATATTAACTATATCTCTTATATTTCAAACAAAAGAACTACGTACGAAAGTCTAGCACTCAAGATTTCCCTAACTCTTTCACCGTCACACGACAATACCGTTCGCATTTCACATTCAAACCGACTCGAAACCGTCAGGGATAATCAACACCCGGTACAATATTGTGATGTGAAGTGACTCAACTCCATTCAACCTTTACGGCGCTTTAGGGTTGACTACCACTGGAAGGGCGTGGCTTACGTCAAATTACAATAATCAAAGTGCTACGCGTGCTGAATAAATAAGTAACTTTCTTTGGGGTCTGTTAGACCACTTGACAACAGTTTTGATGACGCAACAAGATGAAGTGTTGGTCGGTTTAGGGTTGATTAACGTAGTTGAGGTTATCAAGTTAGTAAGTTTAAATACTGAGGAGTTTAGCGATGGTTAAGTGGGATGCTCTTTTAAGTGAATTTGATACTTTGGTCCGTTTTATGTGTAAGAGAAATCCTTTAACTTAACTACTAAAACTAATGACCAGGATTTAAGAGCTATGAACTATTTTACTATGACTGTGATGGAGGGGCTCGTGGCTAAGTGTAAGCCGTACGGTTTGACCGATAATAAAGGTGAAGCCGCGCTCGCCGCGGTTGGTCCGTGGATGGGTGACCATTTGTAAACATATCGAGACCCCTCCGTGCCTCGGAAAGCACGTTAAGCCGTTGGTCCCGACTGTCATACAGTGATCTTTGATAGTCGTTAAGTCATTACAATTCTGACAACCAGTCTTACTATGGAATACTGTATTATCTAGCAATAGGTTGTGGAGGTCAGATAGGCAGTCGCTCTATGTAAAATACGGTATTCAGCTAAATCCGGTAAGACTGGAAGTCGATCCCAACATAGCTTGGGAAAAGGCTAGGCAGAATCAGAACTATTTTACTATGACGCTAGTATACGTAGTCCTTAAGGAGCAATTAGAAATGGTTTTAGGTCGCAATTAACAAAGTAATACCTTATTTTTGTCGGGGTGAAAAGCTTGTCTTGAAAGCGCCGAGGGCACAGCGTGGCGACATGTCGGACTTGCATCGACTAAAACACCCCAGTTCCATTTTCGCCTTTACTGAAGTCCCGGACCACTTGCACAAGCTCTGTCTGGCCCCGGCAAAACAAATCTTATTTCTTTTAGGTACATGCAATTTTAGTCAGTACATTCTAATTCGATTGGTGTCAACGTGTTACACGAAAAAGTTGTGAAAATGAGGTACTCACTCAGCATTATAATTTAGTTGTGACTACCATCACATTCAACATAGAACAGATTATCAATAAATTTTGGTGACGTCATAGAGATGAATCATGAGTAAATTTTAACAAGTGTGGTAAAAAATGGTACTTAAATGAAATCGTACCAACTAAACAAAGAGTACTGAAATAATTACTATTGTACCGGTTTATATGGAAAACCGTCTAGCTAAACAATAAGTCTGTTTACAGTAAAAGATTAATGCTGTACGTGAACCGATCATTATCCGTCCCGCTTGTGGGCAAAGCGTTTGAATATTAATGACAAATGAACGAATAGAAAAAGCTATAGAACAGTTATTTTGGTAAAGAAACTTTTTTATTTTTTAAGGGATGCTTTTTTTCTTTTTTTCTGCGTTTGACTAGGTTAGAAACGCTGATCATTTTGGACATATATTGCGGTAAAAAGTCGTGCCAGTTCTTCCCTATAGGAATGTCAATTTGGAACCGCGCAACTAGAGCCATTTAACGTTTCGAAAGTGCCTGAAAAGGCCTACTTGAAATAAAAATATTATGATTTGATTTGACAAATAACTAACGTACTATTGGCAAACTTAAAATATTCTTACTTACAAATAACAAGAATCAATACATAAAAAGGAGGAAACCAAAAAAGACTTCTGTTTACTTTTTTAATGATACCGCTGTATTTAGTATTAAAAACCGATGCACCAAACGTTCTTTATTAAAACCTGTATCAGAAAATGGTGTCACGGCTCCTCACATGTAGAGTAATCAGGTTTTGTTTTCACACCTCGTTTGTTCCAAAAAAACTGATAAGAGTTATTGGCGTGCAAAATAAGTGTGTGCAAAAACGTACGTCACTTGTTTCATTTGATGAAATTACAAGTATTATGTTGGAGGGTTCCTTAGATAATTGGGGTTAAAATATTATAAAATGAAATTATTTAATTCTTATGGTAAATGAACAGTTATTGATAGAAATAAATTTCTTTCTTTAAACCAAATTCCTTCTGTATATTATATCCCATGTATACAGCAATAGGACATCTGTAAGCTAGCATAAAAATGAATTTTATTACTAAGTTATAGAGAGCTACAAGATAATATGAACTCTAATTAAAAATATGTGAAGTATTTTTTTCTATGGACGAAAAAATATACAGTTCTCGTTAGAGAGATTTTAATTTTCACGTTAATGTAACTGTTATAACAATTAGAAAGAGGGATCCTTATTCATTATAGAACTCTGAAAAACGTTTTGACGGCACTGATGCGATAACAGTTAAGTGAAGCGTGCTAATAGGCTTAGTGCGTTCCCTTTATCACGTTGCGAAGTGTTTCACTATCTGTTGTCACGGCAAACAGTATTGCAGCCGATGACGTCATTCGTAGGCGGACACCATCGACCTATAGGCAACATGATTCATGAATGGGGACAGAACTAAAGTTCAAGGACTCGATGCACCAATATATATATAAATTTAATCGATAAATTTAATACGATTTAATAATCGAGTAATATATTTCATTCGAAATAATCGAATGAATAATTGGTGCATTATTATATTTTCGTTTGTTTGATATTTGATTAGGATTGCTGTTTCGTGTTTTGAGCGTATTTATGGTAATTGTATCGAGACTACGTTTATTAAAGTTCAATGCACTTTTTATTGCTCGTAAATAATATTAAACCGATAGCTATCAAATATTTCTTTCGAATCCTAAAATGTTTGCAACTCTACCAAGTTATTAAAAAAATCATTTTTCATAATAATATTCTCGGAAAAAGAATCACAAACAATGAAATGAGTAGGTAATAAAAATCAATCTTCAGCTGTTAATTTACCATAAAATTTAATGAAACCAGTCATTACTTGCATCAATAGATCGTCTTCAGGTAGCCTGATCAATTTAAATAAACCAAGAAAGCCAATTCACAGTGGGATTAGATAATAAATTGAATCGGCTATCAGTCTTTCGGTCATTGTCTACCGTTCAACTAACTCGCTTTAAACTTTCTTCAAAGAAATACTGGCTGGAATATTTAAAAGATTTTTCACCTTAACCGTCTTGGTTGCAAGTTTACATTTTAATATAGAAAAGTAAATTGTTCTCTATTTAAATGATTTCATCTTCATTTTGAGTATGGAACATATTATTGATTTACGTACTTATTTAAATAAAATTCTAAACAGAAAAAAAAACGAATACGAATGTTCGAAATAAGAATTCGTGCGATAATCTGTGGGCTTATACACGGCCACCTGCTGAGATTATCAGTATTCTGAAGATCGAATGACAAGAAATAAGGAATATAATATTAATAACGATATTATATTTCTTTATTTGCAGACATTTTCCCCATCATAATAGACAGGTAGGAGACGCGGCGAAGGCTTTCCTGTAATCTTTTTGATAATGGATTTCCAGTGAATACATTTTAAGAATTATTAAAGCTGCTTATATTCCACAATAAATATTTACCATTCTTTTATTGGCTTTTAGAAGTTACTAAATATATATTTAAGGATTTCGTAATTTTGTTTAAGCATACATCTGATACAGATTAAAGACGATGTTACTATAACGATAATTGGCCATTCCCTGAATCGGGAATGTAAAATTACCGTTTTCAATTCTCGATTCAGGATATTCATTAATTTGTAAACAAATAAATCCACCTGATTATACAAATTAAAAAGAAGTCACTTGAGTATTAATACAATGTCATAAGCCGTTTTAAAATTCCTGTGAAACAGTCAAAGCCTGTGCTCAGGCTAAATGCGGTAGACCTAATAAAAAAACGCATAAGCCGTGGTCATAAGGTTCAAATTGCAAATTTATTGGCGTTAATGAAATGAAATGTGCTCAATCTTTCACCCCATTTAGAAAATCTGGTTTATTAACCACATATACCAGTTTGAGATAACAAATAAGGCAAGATGACACGATGAAAATTCAACTCTATTTGATTTCATCTAATGGTATGTGACCTGACTAAACGTATTTGGTACATATCTCAAGACCGTGCCAAAAAGGTTATATTCGTTGAATTGAAAATAAATATTCCTTGAGACGTTCCAACCTAGTTTTTAGAAGTATTGTATCTTAGACAGACCTGTATAAGATTGGCCGTCTGCCATACTAGGCCATGCTTTACCATTGTGACGAATAATATAACTGGTTTTTTTGTTCACATAAGTTATTTTGAAATTCTAGGTGAATTATAAATTTGATACAATTATATCTTGGGATAACGCACACACGGCCATCGGAGCTCAAACCAGGTATAGCCTGTATTATGGTAACCTGGCGACTAATATACATACTCATAACTTTCTACATAAATATTCATTTATTTATTATTATAAGAAAAACCAACAGATATACAAAATGTGAAAAATCAATAAGAATAGAAAACATAAAGCCAATTACAGGTTTCCACGGATAGCTACAGTGCAGCATGAGTTAGACATAACAAAAAATTATTAATTGAGAAAAATAATTATAATTACGTATAGACAAATGACACCCAGATACAGGACAAAGTATTAATCATACTTTGTCCTATGATCACACCAAAAATTGTCCTGGGTGGGAATCGAACGCCGATGAAAATCGAATGAAAAATGATTCTCTCTCTATCAATCAAATATTTAACATAAAATTACCAATTACTTAGTGAAAATTAACTAAAATCAACAACAAGATAAAATAATCGTAACCTATAAATGGAACAATGTTTTTTAAAATGCAAAAACTGTAGCTACTTTTTTAAAGCAGGTACAGTCAGCAACAAAAGTTGTTGGACGCAGTCATATGTATTCACAAAACACCTAAATGAAATGAAATTCCATAAACTGACTGATAAGGATATTATTAACTCTTCGTGATAAGGCTGTATTGTTTTTTTGTCGAAATATTAATTTAAGTACTTAAAAATTTTGTTTTCAGTGTTTTGTAAAACTGATTTTGTTTATCTACTTTTTTGCTGACTGTACTTGAACACACAAAATGTTCAATCCATTTTGATTCGTATCTTTCAAAGAAATTACTTCTGACCGATGGATATGAAGTACTATGCAATTATAAAACCATTTGTTTTTACTTTTGAAGTCCATATAAGATACATTTACATAATCATTGTAAGTAGGTCTTTGTAAATAAATTATCTACCTTAAAATATCAACCTCTTATGTAAAGGCCTCATAGTTGATAAAGAATTCATGTTAAAAAAATGATAGTCTGTTTTCCATTTGTGACTGTGTATACAATTTGCTAATTTAACATTATTAAATGTAATCCCAGTAGTGGAATGGCAATTGTTGTGGATGATGATGATGAAGTGTTTTTAGTATTTATATCAATAAATAACTAAGTAACAATATAAATGTCACACTGCTGGGCACAAACCTCTTCTCATATAGAGAAGGAACGAGCATTGATTACCACGCTGGCTCATTGCTGGTTGGCGATTACAGATTCCAATTTTTAAAGCTTCATCACGATCTTTTCTTTCACCGATTGTCAATGATGTCATAGAAGAATGAAAAAGTACTAACTTTGAAAAAGTCACATTGGTACTTGCCTGTGAGTTCGAACCTGCAACCTTGTGCATGAAAATCCGTTCATTGAACCGCTAGGCCACCTCACACTAGTATTTGCACACATTTTTTTTTTTTTTTATATTTGATTTGTCGGACTGCTTTATGCTACAACTGCAGGGTTAGCTGTAGTCTCTTACGGTGGACAAGAAGTGCTTGAAGCAGTCCGACTGCTTCGAACGGTCAACAACCGTGGGGCACCTGGTATTTAAAAAGTGAAAGGTGTTTGTTATTTGCTTGTTATTTATATGACTGTTTCTAATCTAAATTGCGGAGATTGAAATGATTTTCACTGGAAGTAATTTATGTAGTTGAATAGCATTTAGTTGTGCTTCAAAATAGTAACAGTAAATAAATGCACATAAATAGGAGTGTTTTTAATATCACAGAAATCTTATCAAAGAGTTCAATAACCCTAGTATGAACCACCTACATACTACGAACTCGAAGCTTGCGTCGTAGCATGAAGCAGATCGCTACTTACTACGAGCTCGTAGCTCTCGTAGCGAGCTACGCCGAAAATACTTTTATTTTCAAGAACTTTGAATTTTAATAAGCTCTTAACGTTTTGTTTATGGAAAATTCCTTTGAAAGATCTAATTTATTTGGTTGAATATAATGATTTACTTTGATTTTTATATAAAAACGAAATAACGCGATTAGGGGATATTTTTGTGGTTTCATAAGAAGGCTTACCGTCGAAAAACTTCTTGCAAAAGCTTAACAATTTAACGAAGCAAGGTATTTGTTATATAATTAATCTTATCGTTTGCCTTTTAAAGAATTAATTTCATATTTTCTGTTGAAAATTTCAATAGTCTAATATTTTTCGTACATATATTTTCGAGATGATTTATCATTCTGTTGGGGAACCGAATTACCGTTTTCGTGTTTGTAATGATGTGTTGTCATACTATTTAATTATAGAATAATGTTACTTTCGTCGGTTGAATGATTGGATGGGGTCGCTAAGTGAGGGTAACCCGGTCACGTATCGATTTTGTAATAATGACTATACACACAAAACATCAAACATACTATGTATATAGATATACAAGATAAGGTTATTACAAGTGCCCGTGCATTACACGTGAAACAATAAACATTTCTGAGTGAAAAATCAGGTTATCACCGACATAAAAGCTCTTAAAATAGAACCGTAAAAAATTCTATCAATACCGCCATTTGCCACTGGAGACTGGCAAATTTATTTACTGCATTTCTATTTTTATCAAGTTGAGATAAAGGTTATTTTCCTACGGCACGTTTATGAGCGCTTCGCTCCAGTTGTAGACGTTTCAGCTCTCGACCGTCTAGAGCACTTCAGAGTTCGAGTTGGCACCAAATTTTAGGTTTCAACGCTTCTCATTAGACGCCGCTCACAGAGACAGCGGGCGCAGGGCGCGGGGTGCGGGTGTGCAGGGAGGGAGGGGGGAGTGTCAGACCGGGACGACTATTGTACTTTAAGACGAAGCGTTTTGTTCCACAGCTCTTTATATACGAACTGTACGTACACTTAAGTACATGCAGTCTCACTTACTGATATTAACGCACTTTTATGAAAAAAAAGTACTTAATCCGTAGCAATGTCGCACGACGAAACCAATAAATACTCTTGTCAAAAATGGGTGTAATAAAAATTGCTTCATTACTTACCAACTTATAATTTATTGCCGGAATAAAAACGTAAGGCGCTAACTACTGCGAACAGCAAATTAAAACAATAATTTACAACATTATTTATCATTAACCTAATTGTAATTTCACGTCAGAATGTGAACATAAAAAATGCAGTTTGATAAATCTCTGTGGTATGTTTTGGACAGTATAATTAGTTTTTCCCTGGGGTATTTTTATACGTTTCGCGGGAAGCGTTTTAAAGCGTCGGTCAGTTTCACTTATCAAGTAATTAAAGGAGTAATTTTATGTGTACCACAGTTAATAATGGTTTTCATATTAAAACGACACAGTATTTAGCTCTCGTGATTAATTTTCCAACTATAACATAACAATTACATAACATTGTAGTTGCAAATTGGATTGTTCATGATTTGATATTAATTTCGCGTGTATTTATGATTGCATGCAGTTGCAGGTGGTTGGTTGTTTGCTCCAATATTACTTCGAGGATTTATTGAAGTAATTCATTAAAAGATTTTACAATTATTTACTAAAATATGTACGCTACGATATAAGATACGATTTTGTGGTAAGTATGTAGATGCAAAGATGGCGTACCTAATATGATTGAAGTGGGTGGGTGTGATGGGTTTAAGTCCTGCCAGAGATTCAAATTTCTCATATTTTGATCTTACCTCAAAGGAAGAAACGGAACCCTTATAGATCACTTTGTTGTCCGTCTGTATGTTTGTCTGTCTGTCAAGACCCTTTATCTCACGAACGCTTGGAGGTATCGAGTTGAAGTTAAAACCATACAATAAATATTTAAGTCTACAGACTCCTGAATCTGTGGAAAATCAAACTAAGTTAACATTAAAAAATCGTACGTTTCGGCAATCTCAAGGAAAACAAAATTAATACGGCACTTCCCGTTGGCTTAAAACTATGAAATTCGGCAAGTATAGTACAGGAAAAGCTTAAAAAGTATACATTTGTAAATATTAAAAAAAATAGTCATTGTACGGAACCCTCATTGGCGAGTCCGACACGCATGTGTCCGGTTTAATTTTGATGAATGATTTTATTTCAAAAGTAGAGGATGTTAACTAATATCCTTAGTTATGTACAAACTTGTTCTCACAAAAAAAAATGTATCAATTTTATTTATTTCATAAAATTAAATCTATTTCGTTTATTCAATTCTATAACATTCTCTTTTTAATCTTTAAAAAGTATTAAGCTCAAGTCAAGACGATTTTTGTACCATTAAATCTGTCTTGAGTGCGTGAAGATGTTAAGTGGGCGTGGCCGTCTGGAGTGACGCGTGTAGGCGGCCTTAATGAGATGTAACATCTCACAATCTTATTTGATCTCTATTAAAAGACGGTAGGATTTATTTTTCCTTGAAACATTTTGTGTAAGAAAAAGCCTAACAAGATTAAAGTTTCTACAAGTAGGTACACTGTTTTTGTTTTTAGCATAACTAAAATTTTGGTTATTATGGTGATGATATTTTCCAATATGACTTTTAAAAGCTAAGTAGTTAATTTTTAAAAATGCAATCCTACGTGTTTAGATGTTTGTTACTCAATCACGCAAAAACGGCAGAACGGATTTGGATGAAATTTGGCATGCATGTAGCCTTTGACATAGAAAATAACATAGGTTACCTTTTATCCCGGTTCCGAAATATATCCGAAATATACAGTTAACCTTAAATTCCAAAATTTAAGGTTAACTGTATATTTTTATGTAAAGTTCAAGACACATTGTTATATTACAAGTGATTGTTTCTGAGTGCGTTAAAAATCAATAAGAATAAATTACAAAACATGAAAAAAAACTTTTAAAACACCCTGAATTTGAGGGCAAAGACGTACAGTGTAAGAGGTGGAAACTTTATAATGGCCTGTACGTGGTGCCTAAGGAAAGTGCCTTTATACCGCCGTAAGATATTTGGCAGCTTGAGAATATTTCCTTTAAAAATTACGACGAGACAAGGCTTTTAGTATCAAAGTTTGGAAGTGTATAAATATTTACGTTGAATTTTTAAGTAGGTATAAAGTAAATTTGGCTTCGATTGTTTTTAAATCTGCCTAAACTTTGATGTCTGTCTGGATGACATGTTGATCGAGCTAATCTCTAAAACACCTAAACAGTTTTCGATGAAACTTTACGGTCATACTTATTCACTGTGATATAATTATTTTAAATATACAGGATACACATATAATTTAAAACAAACATAGGCACATCACGTGATCTGTTACTTTGTATGAAAATAGATGTCGACTTGATATTCCTTGGGGAAAGTTGTCCAGCTTTGTGCAGCAGCTGATTACTTCGTAAAATATACGCATTTCTTTTAAATTTACCCTGTATATTTTATTTAGAGTAGTGCTTCATACAGACACATTTAATAGTAAACTGTTGGGAAGGGGAAAGCAGGAATTATTTTAGTCTATGACTCATCAAAGCTGGGGTAGTCATGGGGTGATGTGTCTTCTGGTAATCCCAACGTCTAAGGCTTCCCTACTTTATTTGTTTTAAAATGTAAGGAGTTTACTTTTCGAAACGTCGTCGAAGTAAAATCAAATTACATAGGTAATTAAATAATACATTTTAATGCGTGCAATTGAATAATTAACATTATTTTTACTTTGCAATAAAGAGGTATTTGTTTTCTTGAGTGAAGTTTGTACCGTAGAATTAGTCTTATCTTTTTGTTGATTGACAAAATAATATTAAAATAAATAAAGAAACATTTAATAATCGTAAATGAAATCATAGCCCAAATAAAATCAGACTCAGTGATAGTTATACAAGAAATAAATAAACAAGAAAATACATTCTTATTTTACTTTATTAGGATATTAAACAAACAAAAAATACCAATAATTAGATTAATTAAAACATATTATACAGGTTTGCTTTCTTTTTCCTCGTACACAAGAAAAAAACAAAATAGTCATTTCACGAGACCTTACTCCGTCGTAAAATTATTGCAAAAAAGTTATAAGCCCCACTAATGAACGAACTTGTATCGAACTTTCTATTTAATAAAGAGTTATTATATTTATTATTCTTTTAAGATTTATTAAATTAATAATTGTTTATTTATTTTAATAATAAATAAAAATAAGCCCCAAAAAGTACCCGGGATAACACTCGTATAAGAGACTCAAGGAGCCATAATGTGCCTAGACTTTTCCCAAGATATTTTAGGGTCGGATGCCAGTCTTACTTCACATGGGAATGCTTACTGATAAGTGCAACTAATATAATGTTTTTAAGAGAAATGAAAACTCTATTCAATTAACATCAAGTTGCATAATTCAAAGTAACTAAATATTTTCTTAAGATAAACAATTAGAGCATACTTATGAAACTCAAACATTTTTATCAACAGAAGCTTTTACTGAAGCGCTTTAAAGCGCTTCATGTGTTTAATATCACATATTACTCGCTCGTCGCGTTTCAACACTAAACTTTAGACAAACAGGAACAAACTTAACTTATCCTCGTAATACTTGAGATTACGCAAACTTAGAGGATGCATGATAAAGCTTTTATTCGTCGAAAGGAATTCCTGTGACGGTATTGTTTACAAAGGAACCTTTTGTTATGTAAATATGTTATACGTTACGAATAAATTAGCCGTAAGTAAAGGGAGCTCTCAAACGGATCGTGTGCAATAATGCGGGCCATTTTACTTTCTTGATTTTTGATCAATTTCTTTTCATTAAAGTGGTTGATTTCGAACTTTTTGGCTCAGTTAATAGAACTTATTTTCGATTAAATCGATTGATATTGAAGTGGCGCAGTTCACTTTAAAAAATAAGAGTTTTAGTACTAAGTCTTGAATTCGAGTCAACATTGCTTCTATAAAAGCATTAATACAACAAGACTTTTTGTAATTTTGAGTAAAAACCCATATTTCCTCATGATGTTTTCCTTCACCGTTTGTTATTGGTGATTATCTAAGAAAGTACATATAACTTTGAAAATGCCACATTGGTACTTACTTGGGTTCGAACCTGCAACCATGGGCATACAAATCCGTTCATTGAACTGCAACCACAACATTTTACAATTTAAATTACATATTCCATTACTAAATATAAATACATTAGCAGATATTCTACATGCTCCGTGATTCTGTATTAAATAACGACTGCAGTGTTGAGATTCATATTAAAAAGGTTAACGATGTTTCGAGGAATGTGGAGGGTAATAAACGAGTTCACAGTTCACGCTGGCAGAGTGACAACGATTATTATGAAGCACCCAGACCCGTTTGGGATTAACAGGATTATTTTAAGTACAGTTACATGCATTTGTTTAATAAAACATGACTGTTTAAGTGTTTGGCCTTCTGGAATGGTGGCTTTCTGGTTGTTGAATGTCCCGTGTAATCATTTTGAAAACTTTTCATTTTGAACATGATTCGAAAAAGATAAATTATAAAAAGCACTGGAGTACTATTTTATTATCTCAAGAATACTCCAGACACGCATCATCTTTGACATCAAAACTCGATATCCGTCGGGTACCTATGATTTATACAACTTAATTGGTAGTTAGTTGAAGACCATAATCTTCAACTATTTTTAAGTTTTTAAATTACTCAATCAAGAACTAAGTAGGTAAACAAGTATGTTATTAATTTTGGAAATAAGTCGCTAGCCCTGCAGTTTGATAATTGGTCTGATCACATACATAAAAAACATATACAAAAGTAAAGTTTTACACTGGTAAGGGTTTATTCGTGTTATCTATATTGTTGTGGTCGGAGGATATTGTACAGAAATGATTAAGAAATTTTTGTGTTAATATATTGAATAAATAGTTTTAAAAGTGAATCTTTCGATCACAAATGAAACAGTCACCAAGGATCTGTAAAATAGGTCAATTCATTGAAAGTTCATGGTGTGTAGTCAATTATGTTCCTATGACGTCACGGTGTTAGCGGCCTTGTAATGGGGTTTAGTGGACGACCGGCGCCCGTCTCGACGTTAACTGGTACTTGGAATGGAAGATTCTAGGCGGGGTTAGATTTAGTTAAAGATTAACACTGTTGTAGTGTTGACACATTTAGAAATTTACTCTCCAATTTTTCTGAAACGTAAATTAACTTTAAGATATTCTTAAATCTGTCGTGAATTGCCAAAGACAGTATGAGAGTAAATGGTGGGTTTAAACTGAATGAACTTTTAGTATTCGGCCATTATTCATTTTTTGTTGGTTACTATTCTGATATATTATAACTTTCAACTGTTATATCGTTTCCGTTTTGTATTAGAGAAAAATCTTATTCATGTACTCTGTGCAATTTAAAAATAAATAAATGTTATAAGTAGAATAATACCGGCCTCGTCTCATGTTAAGAAAGAACGAGCATTGATCACTACGCTTGCGAACTTGTTGGTTGGCTATTCCAGATTACAATTTTAAAATCCATATTTCATGACCATATTTTCCTTCACAGAATTTTAAATTGTAATAAGTTTGATAATTGTAATAACATGTCGCAATCTTGAAAAACCGAATATAATTTTTCTAACTTTAACCGGGAGTCTGTTAAGCCTTTACCCACTGAACGCCTATTAAACGTGTTTTGTGATTTCTGTTCGAGACAGACTTAAGTATTGAATACCTACTAGATATTACATGGTATGGTACACAAAGATTTTTCCACATATATAATGAGTACATAAAATAGACCAGTCTGACATAATTATATTAAAGTCCTCGAAGTCTATTGCTCGTTCTATGTAGAAGAGCAATAGAGCAAACTAGAGCACACTTGAGATGGTATTATTAATAATGGTTGTCTCCCGTCTAGACGGTATCCTTGAGCTACTGTTCAGTAAATATATATGGTAAGTGGTTACTCTAATATACGAAGTTGATTCCCACTCAAATAGTACAAGTTTGAATGGTTGAGTTTCGCTTGCGTACATTTAGATTTAATTTGACCTAAAAGCTAATTAAGGAGGTGTAGACAGGCCTTTACTGGACAGGCTCGTGGCAGAGGTAAAGCAACGCTCGCCGCGGTTGATCCGTGGATAGGTGGATATTTGTAAACATACTGAGACCCCCAGTAGGTACCTCGGAAAACACGTTAAGCCGTTGGTCCAGACTGTCATTCAGTGATCTTTGACAGTCGTTATAATTCTGACAACCACTCTTACTATGTGATACTGAATTACTCATTAAAAATGGGTGGTGGGGATCTGATATGATCTGATCTGATAGGCAGTTATGCTGTGTAAAATTTGGTATTTAGCGAAATTTGGTAACACTGGACGCCGACCCCGACATCACATGGGAAAAGGTTTATTTTTAAGGACTTGTTATTAAGGTTATTTGGACTTGAACTAACAAAAATATTAAAATAAATATGACCAATTGTAACATAGACCAGCCCCCTAGCCAAGTGACATTTCTACAAGCGATAACGATGATAGAAATCGCTTAAATGACATTAAATGTATGAAAATAACATTTGTTTTCGATAAGTCACGTGACGTAGACTTGTCACTTTCATACATTTAATGTCACTTAAGCGATTTCTATCATTGTTAACGCTTGTAGAAATGTCACTTGGCTAGGGGGGCAGGTATGTTAAACTACAGCAAACAAGTAGATAGAAAGTGATAAGTGATATAAGAAGGTGTCGTCTCTTTCTCACTCACCGATTATGTCACACAAACTGTCTTGTATCTCGTTTCAGACTTCAGACTCGCCAAGCCTCGTCGGCCGTAATGTAGGTTAGGTAATTCGGTTGTGGTTAAGTAACTTTTATAAATTGTATATCAATTAAAACACATGAAAAAGGACAATAACTCTACGTATTATTGCCATACTTTAATTGCTTGAATTCGTTATGGATCTCTTGCATTCATAATTAATTTAATGTTCAAAAGTAATTGGTATTAGATGATGACAATTTTGGGGTTGACAGTTCATGCGACTACCGTCTAGACAGTCTCAACTATCAGCTGAAGACAGCAGACAGAATAGTTTATGTGAACCAAAATCCAATTATTTATTTTTAATAAACCTCCCAAGATCACGAATGTTTTGATATAAATTCAAATGACGCCTCAGGTTTTCATGCTTAGATACTTATCATGATAATACAGGATTGCTTTAACTATATTCGAAAATATGAAACGCTGTGCATTTGTTTTATTTTGTTTTAAATCCAGTATTTTTAGGAAACGTGAGAGATTTTGCCTTAATTGCTCACCAAACAGATATTCTGAAAGTGTTACGTTAACATATATATAACATTAACTTTTTTTATTAGATTTACCTTTCCCACTGCTGGGCAAAGTTTTCCCTCAAGTATTTCCATAAATCTTTGTTCCCCGCCACTTGGAAAAAGCTTTGCGATATACATCTCAATAATATATAAGAAAAAAAAAACGCTACTGTCACGCCACGCCAGTCGTAATTCTGCTGATTTATTCTTGAAGTATATTTCAATAATACATAGCACTGTTTTCTTACTGTGTCTTTAGATCCAATATCAATTTACTACATAATATATAATAATGTTATAAAGCAAGTATCTATCTTATCTATTCGTGTTTTACGGGGCAGACATCCATGAATATTCAGTACCAAGTCGTATATTAAGAACTCTGCACACGACACGTGATCAGTCGTTCCTCATGAAATAGTTCTGGAGGTGCCATTATGATAATATTCACATTAATCGCCGTCTTTACCGTCTGAAGAAGAATGGGGTGGGGCTACCCCTTTCCATTCTCGAACAGAAATACATGCATATAAGGCTAATGAGAGTTGGTCGGATTTACGCAACTGTAATCAGCTGTTAAAATAACGTTTCATTTTTTTAAAACGACGCCTGCACTAAGGAATTTAATCTTTGTGTCTCGGGGGATTCGCAAACATTCAAATCGCGTGCACAAAGAACACCCAGACTAGGAACAAACACTTGTGGATCATACAAATGCTTGTCCCATGCGGGGATCGAACCCGCAGCACGTCACGCACAGTGGTAATTAGCGTGGTGACCTATACCACTCGGCTATCCGTGCAGTCAACTGATTGATAATCTTAACTGACTACCCTGAGATGAAATACCTATTGAAATCAATACATTAGAGTCAAAGCCTCTTGAGAAGACCAGAAATTTGTTGTAATTTAATATTGTGTTAATAAAAGCAAGTTATCTGAAAAAAACTCGTCAAAATATTCATTCGTTTCCCTGTCGTCTGGAAGTGTGTCCACCAGGCTGGCTGCATAGCCACGTTGTATGGCAATGCTAGTTCTCTGGCCGAGATAAAAGCCAGCCCACGCGAAGTGACAACAAGGCGTTTGGCAAGATCTTTAAAAACCATATGTGCGGTCGAGCAATATTTAGTGCTAGGAATATTTCCTTTCAGGACAATATGAATTTATAAAAAAGACGATTTAAAATTATTTTCAAAAAACTCATAATATTTTTTTTTCGTATTTCAATATGTATAATAAACATGGTATTATTGCACCGATCATATCAATAAAACAAACAACAGTACTAATAAAATATATCAACATACTCTTTCTCTTATATGCCTAGACTATTAGCTCGAGGCTATGTTTTTCATTTAAACAGAAGCAATGGCAAAGGTAGAATAAATTATAAGGAAACTTAATCTTTGTCAACATATTATATGATAAAATAAACATAATTTGTTTATACAAAATAGGGATGGTAAACACTTTTCTATTCGTTTTGAATTGTAAAATAAACTGTCTTTATTATAATAAAATTTATTTTATTTTAAGAGTTTGTAAGTATTAGGAATAAACTCCTACTAAAAGTGCAGTCAATTATTTCTTTGAAAATTTCATTATAATAGCATATGTAGGTACATTATTACATTCAGGCCAAGAAATTCCCTAGCGAGCGTGTATGAAATTCATAGAGCTGTAAAAGCATGCTCAATATTAAAGAAATTCCTTGTCTAAAAAAATAAAAATACACAAACGCCGAGCATAGATCAGATGACATTATCAGAACCGATAGTTTGTCCGCGTACAGTGAACCACACGAGATCGGTAAAATAGAATCACAAAAGCGAACCTTATGCCTTTAGCTTATGGTTGCATCCAATATCAAAGTGTGAATAATGATTGGTGGACTGTACCGTGTCCGTAGCCCGGGGCAACCGATATTACATGCAGCGTTTTGATTGAAAAACTCAATTGCTTTTTTATGAAAGCGTTTTTTCTATTGTTTGCTAAATTGGCGGGAAAATTGATTTTGTGGTCACACTGTTCTTCAGTGTTTGTGTTGAAATAAACTTTATCTTTTGAAGCAAATTTGTTTTGAAATATTTAAAGCATCGAAGAGTATTATGTATTCAAGTGTTTAATGTGTGACTTTAGGTCGCTGCGTTTTTTCTCACTGGAGTTTTTGGCGTTTAAACTTTGTTTCTTACTAACATTGGTATTGATAATTATGACATTAAACTATTGTTTAACTATTTATTTGTCTATAATTATGAAGAAAAACATACTAATAACGTACCGTACCTACTTATTCAAATTTTGTGGTAACACTTGAACACCTAACTAACTAATCCTAACTTGAAACTGCAGTCAAATATTACCAACGTATCGTAAAATATCGGCCTATAAATGTAATACTGCTGGGACAAGCCTCTTCTCATAGAAGGAACGAGCATCGATCACCACGCTGGCTCACTGCGGGTTGGTGATTACAGATTCGAAATTTTCGGAATTTATAATAAACAAAGAAATAAATTGCGTCGCATGTTTAATGTCGTAAATAGCAATTTATTTCATCAAAAGCTCTCTCGTTCCAAGTTCTAGATTTAAAGCTAAAGTTAGATTTTCCCGACAAAGATCACACCAGGTTGTGACAAGTTTATTGCATTCCGAAGTGCCTATTCCACGGAATCCCATTCGCAAGGACCCTGAAACGCTTCGCTGTTATGTATGTGGGTTGTTTTATGGGGGTTCCGTATATTTTTCGCAATTTTACTTTACGTCCACCTAAGGGTACACTCAAAGTATTTTACCGTAAAAAATCATCAAAAATTTCATGGCAGAAGAGTCTCATATGATTCGTGGTGTTTGTGTAACGAATTTCATTCATGTACGTGATGAAAACGTTGATTGGCGTAGTAAAGGTTTTATTTTTAGTACTGGGTCAATTGATTGATTTATTTTACTTATTTCGTATTTCAATAATGCCAAAAATGTGTTTAATTTAATGAAAATAGAC
Source organism: Plusia festucae (assembly GCA_950381575.1). NCBI lineage: Eukaryota > Metazoa > Arthropoda > Insecta > Lepidoptera > Noctuidae > Plusia > Plusia festucae. The sequence goes on along the minus strand of OX494435.1, from coordinate 5,362,613 downwards.
CAACTGCACGGATAGTCGAGTGGTCACGCTAATTACCACTGTGCGCTACGTGCTATGGGTTCGATCCCCGCATCATGAGACTAGCATTTATGTGATCCACAAATGCTAGTTCTAAGTCCGGGTGTTCTTTGAGTATGTGATTTGAATAAAAAAAGCCATGATTTATATAATTTAAACCATATTCTACTGTATTTGGGAAACAAGCAAATTTATAATAGGTCTCACATCTAGGTATACCTAAACTAATAAAAAGTATAAATACAATACAATACATTTCCACGGATTAGGTGCTATTAATATTAAGTATATCAAGCACAAAATGTGAACGAATTTACTTACAAAACATAAGATTAACAACAGAAATTACCAAAACAATTATGATGTAATACCAAATGTGATTGTACCTTGACTTGTTAGATGAAAAATTCTAAAAGGTTTCTTGTAATTAACTTGGAACAAAAGAAATGTTTATTCAGCATAGCTATGCGTGACTAACATACGAATACCTTGTAAATAAGCCCATATCACTTGAATTATATAATTAATTATTAATAGATAGCTATAATCAACCACAATTCCTGCAATTCGCATAAATAAACTAACGAGATATTTTCGTAGGCTGAACCTATATAATTCTGATGTAAGTATAATAGAGAAGTTATTACATACATACGTACCTTATGTATAATTATTGCATATACACTATACACATTAATTATAACAATAATCTCACTTAAGTAGTTTGCGTTTCAATAATAATTCGAGTCCATCTATGAATTTATTCAGACTTGAAGTTATGCCAAGTTAATCTTAAAAACCCTCGGAATCTTTATCTACATTTTTCAGCAATATTTCTTGTTCTTGGTGCTTTTATTCTATCAGCAAATTTCAAGCCAAGTCTAGAGGATTGGGGTGCAAAAATACTCATCTGTTTGCATTTTAGAAACATTTTCCTTCCATCGAATGAGCAATCATCACGCTTGCCACTGCCTCTCGGTTGGTGCATTGATTGGCGAATTCTCGCGAGAATTTCTAGCAAAGGCAATCATTACCACAATCTCTTTGAGTTTACATTTTAAAAGAACCGAGAAACCCGAAGAAAGTGAATCTCTCTATCGGGAATCTGCTTGTCTTTTGTTTTTTTAGACGATTTTGAAGAATAAACTTCTGAATAAATAGTTAGAAATTAATAATGTGAATATCTCAATGCCAAAAGCATTTTTTTTTATATTAACGTCAACAATAAGCTTATGATGATATAGAACTCATTTTTTTTTCAAATTCTTAACCAAATTTTGAAAAAAAAAAAAACGCACTTGGCGTGTTTTTTTCAGAAAGTATTTTTGCGTCGAAGAGTAACTTCCGTATATCGGACATTACACTGTAACATATAATTTGATATTCATAACACACAACACAACTATTTCGGGTCATCAAAATGTATCTACTTACTTGTGCATTATTCCGACTTCTTAATGAATACAATCGGTTTGGAATTCAGTGCGCAAACGCTAACAGCAGTAAATTATTTACCAATTGCCTTAACTTCCATAGTTATCTGATGGCACGAGTTATCCCCTAGAATGGGATAATTAAATTAAAGGACTAATCTTTTCGCTCTAATTCTCTTATAGAGTTAGTTATCAACTTGTGAGTGTCAGTTTCTCTACGCTATTGCCGGAATTTAGTTTGTTTAGAAAATTAGTGAATATATAAGTATGGTTGGAACTGACATCTATTGTGGGTTGGTTTTATTGTTGTATGTGCTTATAGGAAATAATCAAGTAATCCGTTTTTAATTGTTTACCCTTTTGTTATAAACTTATTAGACAATTAGTAATATAAAAAAAACAATTATCTAAATAAAAAACTATTCATCTGAAATTCTGTGTCCCCTCCGAAACGCCTTGACCGATTATTATGACATTTTTCCTGTAAATTTTAAAGGTCTGAGAATAGATCGTAAAGTATTTTTAGTGGAAGAGGTGGATTTCACCTGGTTTTTTTTTAATATGGCAGAACAACGTTTACCGGGTCAGCCAGTTATAATTTAATATTATGAAAACCTCGTTAGTTCATGTAGTGACGTAATTATTTCCGTACTCAGAGAATCTCAGATCTATAAAAACTATCTAGATTTATCCTCGACTTTTTATTATCACTGTCACTATACTTAAAATCTAGACTATTATAGAGGAGACAACAAAAATAAACTTGTTTTACGACTAATTGCGTCTGCCTACACAGTCATATGACCTTATAAGACATTTGTTATAATATCCCACGATTTAAATCTAAACAAATTGAAATGAAACAGTGATTTTATTAAAATAGAATTCAATTTAGGTTAACAATGTATTCACGGGCTGCTTGTTTTTATAATGTCAATGAATATTTGAGAATTATCAAAACTTTGCTGTATGTGGGTTGGGTTACCTACACAATTCTGTGGGTTGATACGCATCTATTAAAAATAAATATTAAAATGTTTTTAGATGTTTGCCGATGTTTTTATTAAGGCTCGTGGGTTATTTATGATTGAATGGTTCCATTTATTGAATAAAAATGTAACATGTACCTTTCTTTGATATTAAAATTGGCATTTGTTTTACCGAATACCGACTCAGTAACACAGAGTTTTTTTCGTTACACAAAATAAGTCAAGTATCAAACAGTAGCGTTGCCCCTGCAACGTTTGTTCCAACTTATAGGTGTTGTGTTACTAAGACTTAAACCATTAGGGTGCCATTCTGCATGTGTGACATAAGTACCCATATACAACTGCTTTTGACTGGCCTGTTGGTCTAGTGGTTAGTGACCCTGACTGCTAAGCCGGAGGTCGTGGGTTCGATCAACACCCACCATAAATCTTTGTGTGATGAGCACGATCATTGGTTCTGTGTCTGGTTGTTATTTATCTATAATAATATACTCGTATGTATTTAGAAATATATAATTTTAGTTTGTCAGTTGTCTGGTTGCCGTAGTACAGGTTCTGCCTAGTTTGGGATCAGATGGCCGTGTGTGAGCTGTCTACTAAACTGTGTTTTGTGTCTGTGTTCCTACTAAACTATGTTTTGTTTTATTTTATATTTTAAGCCTACTTCTTAACTTCTTAGACCGATGTATTGACAAAGACAGACGAAAAAATATGGAAAAGAAGTCCGGATAGCCCTTTCTTCTCAATAGGATGAGGGAATTTACCATAAATGTACTATAAAGACGAATGTCATGTTCACATATTTCCACTTACTGTGATCCTAACATAAGGTTTTACTTCATTCGTTCTCATCATATTTCTCATATATGCTTTTGTCTCGAACAAAAATAAAATATGAATTTTATCGCGTGTTCTTGAATTGCAAGTGTTGTGAGTTTTAAATAACCATTTGTTTCGTTTTAAATTCTTTATCAGAAAATTGACATATTTTTCATAAAATATTAGAATAAAAAATACCAAAATACCTACTTTTGATTTTTTGCCTAATTTTGTTCGAAACGAAAAATAAGACCTAACTCCGACTTTTAATAAAAAAACGACAATTTTTTTAATGACATTTTCATAATTATGGCTTTAGTTAGTTTGAAAAATATTATATCTCAACAATGAATATAACATGCTAGTTTTCGGGTACCGGTAGGAAACATTATTCCTTGCCCATATAGTAGGTAGAGGTACCTATCTATAATTCGTATTATTGTACGCTGAAACCACCAAGCCATTCCATAATAATAAGGGACAGCCGTCACTAACAATAAACGCCTGTAATACATTACGGGGGCGTGACACTTGTCGACTTCACCGACTCTGATGTTTTAACCCACGCAAAACCTTCCTGGAACTGCGTAGGTAGCACTTGGCATTCCCTTTTTATCTAAAGGTTAACATTATTTAAAATGCACCTATTGATAGGTGTTATAGGGTTGAATAATGCCCTCAAGGCTTAGGGTCTAACTATAGTCATTTTTTGAGTACTTATATTTTTATTGTTTTATCTCAAATATATTATGTGCTTCGAATGTGTTTGTTATGCCAATGTAAACTACAAAATAGTAACTTTCTATCCTATATTATTATAGAGCTGAAGTATTTTTGTTTGCTTGAACGCGCTTATCTCTGGTCCGATTAGAAAAATGCTTTCAGTGTTAGACAAGCCATTTATTGAAGAAGGCTATATGATTATTTGCCGCGATAACCGACGCCCACGCGGGCGGAGCCGCGAGCCAAAACTAGTAGCAAATAAAGGTAACGTGCTCTTTTACTGAAATTATTGCGTCTAAATAAATAAAAGTATATTATATTTTTTTTAGCATGTAGGTACAGAGAGATTTGATTTTGTCCGCTCGCTCTTATTTTTTAATACATGTATTGCAATACAAAAAAACTAAAAATAAGAGTAAAGTTCTACTTAAATGAAAAGTGCTCGAAGAAAGCCGTATACCATTAGAATCCTCAAATAACAGTATTATACTGAAACCCTCTTAAAGCACTTACAATAACATTTTCCACTCAAGCTCAAAAAATCTGCAATTACAAATCTATTTTGTTAGGACAAAGTCATAATACGAAGAAACTGCACCAAGTCCAGAGTAAACTCTTTATTACGCCTTCGAATAACGCTAACGAAGATCATTATCATACACACCCTACTATGCACCCTTGAGTGCAGCGTCGAAGGTTGCCAAGGTGCATTGACTCCAACAACCCGGCCAAATTTAGTATTACCCGTGAAAATTGTGAAATGGTAGAGTTGTAGGGATACTAGTAGAGTTATGCTAGCCTCTTCATTTTGGTTGGGTCATAAATGGGTGGTAGTATTAAGCAACAGGTGTCGCTCTGCGCGTTACGTAAGGCGTCCGGCGCGCGCAGCTCATTGAGTACTACTACGGCGGTATCGATTAGGAGTACGGCGGACCATCGATCCGGTTGCCCTCGTGTGCTTCAACGTCTTTTTAATGTACGTCTTAGGACGGAGTGTTTTTTTAACTAATTAGAAGGAGTTTGTATAAAAAAACGGACTCTCCGTTTGCGCCGTACGATTGTTTTTTCTTTGACGACTCTACAATATCTTTTAATAAAATCGAATTCTATCTTTATTTTATTTAAGTTTTTATTTTTTTACATTATGCCAGTGATCACTATGCATATATTTTATTTAAGGTGTAAGATCCGGATCACGTGTAACTTTCAGGGCGTCGGTACTTTGATTTGTACTATCGTGTACACATTGGTTCCAAAGGGAGTGGTCGCCAAGAAAAGTTTGGGTTAAACGTAAAGCGTATTGATATTCATAGTAGCTATAACATTGAAATATGCAAACCGTTTTACTCCATTCATGTGTATAATGATTTAAAATTACCGTTCATTCATGACGTGGAGTTGTAGCCTCTTTGTGTGCCGGTCAGGAAATTATTAGTTATTATTTACTATGAGTTTTTAATTAATTTGACTTTTTTTAATGTATTCAAGTTTATGTTTGATTTATCATTACTATGGATTTAATACCAAATAGAAACTAAAGTCTACACTTATTAACTTTTACGTATAATTATCGACATAATATTGTAGTTTAAATTTCAAGTAAAATAGGTTAATAAATTAATATAATCAAAAACCATTTATCAGTTCATAGTAACTATGGCGGGAAGATAAAAAATATAAATATAAAAAGAAAAACTTTGGCGGGAATTCAGTAATATAAAATCTACTATATAAAAATAAGTCGGGTTTTCCTTCCTGACGCTATAACTCCAGAACGCACGAACCGATTTCCACGGTTTTGCATTCGTTGGAAAGGTCTCGGGCTCCGTGAGGTTTATAGTAAAGAAAATTCTCAATTACATAAATAAAAATTTAGACCGCGGGCGGAGCTGCGGGAAACAGCTAGTAACTTATAAATGCGATGCTAAAACATTTCCAACCAATAGATACTCTTTGAAAAACGAATAACAATTGACAAACGACATGTGTTTACCGAGCGCCGATGTAAAATACGTTTATGTTGACGTCCATTGCGCTTCCTGAATGAGAACAATTTATCGGTGCGGTTCAAAACGAGCAACGTACAATGCTCTGGAAAATTGGAATGAATTTATCGTTGATACAAGTTGTATTTGATGTTGTACACGACCGTGTTAACTGAATTTAAATCGAGTTATATTTGATCATTAAGTTTTATTTAACAAAAATGTAGGGTATCAGTTTATTGCAATTATTTTATCATTACTGGAACATTTTTTGTTTATAGCTACTGGTTTTTGATATTTTGGGGTAACATTATGTTATGACATTACCACTACATAAAAATAAATGTTCGAACGTAACTTTCATTAAGGTTAATGTACGATACATAATTCAAAATAAGGTCTCATATAGTTTATATTTCACTACCACTACTACTATCTATGTCAAATATAAAGTTGTGTTTTTTATTGTAAATCAGGCCGTTACTTACGTGTTATCATAACCTTGAGTTAAATTACAATGACTTGTACAAATGATAAGTACTTATTATAACGTATCAGATATCAGCGATATTACAAAGTGGTAAGTGACGTGTTGACCTTGGAAAATTTCAGCTACTTTCATTGTTGACTAAATTCTCATCATGCTGTCACGTCTGATTTACTAATCTATCTATATATATAAAAATGAAACCCGTTTTCCGTTGTCACGACATAGCATGAAAACGGCTTGACCTATTTGGCTGATTTTGATCTTGAAATGTTTGTGGAAGTCCAGGGAAGGTTTAAAAGGTGTAAAACATTAATAATAAGTAAACTGTTCCTAAACTCGAGAATTACCTTAATTAATTTACTTTTGACAGAACGAAGTCTGTCCAGGCAGCTATTTAATAATAAAATTACTTTCTTTGTCCGCTTATCTTCAAAAGTATATGTTTTTTAAGTGACATATTGAATTAGGCTGAGGCCAAACGAGCGTAATTTTGTGAGTTGTGAGTCGCAGAATTTCGGTTGTAGAAATTCTACCTTCTAAAATTCCTTCCTGCGTGTGAGTCGGCAGACAACTCATTTTGCGTTGCCGTGTGAATCGAATAGGACTTTTGTATGAAACCGAATGTAGCAGATTTTCTGCGACCGAAATTCTGCGACTCACGACTCACAAAATTACGCTCGTTTGGCCTCAGCCTTACCAAAAATATTCAGAAATAATGATCTCGTACAATTCTAAGTATCATTATAAATTGCGTATTCTCACTTCTTCTTTTTTATTTTTTTACTTTTGATTTGAAATTTGTTGCCCAGTCGTTGGTGACATTAACTGCGGCGTCATTGGCTATATTTAAATCTGCAAAGTCCAGGTGTCCGGACCCTTTGGGTATTCTAATAAGTGCGGTATTGTCTGGTCGGGAAAGCCACAGTCTTTATTACTAACGAGTCAAGAGTATATAACACACCGAGAGATGGATATAAAATTGCCGCGTAGCACCTCATACGCGAGTAACACTTGAGCTACGCAGCATTGATCTTGAGTTACGAGAAGTCTACGAGTAAGTTACAGTGCGTCGTAGCAGTTTATCAAATTGTTTGACATTATTTTACAAAGATTGCATAACTTTCACCATTTTTCGAGTATATTTAAATATTAGATATTATTATTAACCAAGTTTCTTGTTGCCTATAATTTCGTACTACGAAACTTAACATAATATGAAGAAGAATAAAAATACTTTTCATTTATTTAATCAACGTAATTTCAATACTTCACAATGTTTCCTTTGATATCAAAACAGAGATGTCTGTCCCCTGCAGGCACCCTTCAATTTGTCATCTTAACGGTACGTCATCAACAGTGAAGGGTGGGTGGATTGTATGAATTGTAATGGCCAGAAAGACAATATATTAATTTTACTAATTATTCAAATGATTAAGTGAAGGATAATACTAAAATATCTTTCCAGTTTAAACGAAACTTTAATTTAAAAGAAATTATGGATAGAGGTTAGCATCATTGCATGTTATGTTCGATTATCTTAGCATGGCAAACTATCTCAGTTAGCGTTTTTTTGTAACCTTGGAGTTATTTCGGCATATTTGTGAAAAAAAAATAGGAATATTTTGTATATACAAATAATCTCTGGAACCAGTTGCATTGAAAAAAAAAACTTGAATGTGTGTGAATATGAGAAAAATATAATTAGTAGTTCGTACAAAACAACAAACTCACAACATCATCTGCCTAGCTTTTTCTCAAGCTATGTTGGAGTCGGTTTCCAGTCTTACTGGATTTAGCTGAATACCGTATTTTACATGGAGCGACTGCCTATCTAACCTCCAAAACTCATTGCTGGGTAAGACTGTTTTCTATAGTAACACACTTATTCATAAATGCTGAATAAACCTATTTTAGTTAAAATGGTCTTAAAATCGGAATCTTCTCTTTCATTTTGCAAATGTAGAAAAGAAACAAAACACTTGTAAAACCTTTATTAATCTCACTCGTTTTTATGAATAAGGGCATAAGACTGGTTATCAGAATTATAATGACTTATCGACTGTCAAAGATCGACGTATGACAGTCAGGCCCAACGGCTTTACATGCTTTCCGAGGCACGGAGGGTCTCGGTATGTTCACAAATGGTCACCCATCCACACCAACCGCGGCGAGCGTAGTTTAACCTCTATTATCGGGACTAATGGCTAAGTGTAACCGTACGGGATACACTTAGCTACTTGTCCCACAAATAAAAATCACAAACGAAGTTTCCGGGTACAGCTAGAAAAGAAAAAATAATCCGTTGTCCGTCCTATCCGTCTGATATAGGTACATACAAAACATACAACTCAGCATCCATTGTTTTTTAGTACCCTAGTACTTAAAACAGCTGAGTGATTTGGACGGTAAACGCCAGACTCCGAGCCACGCAATAAATCCTGCAGAGTAACGCGTGACAGTTTTATTACTAGAGACGGTGATTACTGCACTCCTGGTGCACAGGATAGCTGATAATTACTTTTTGCGACACATAAAAATACCAACATAACTTGACCCCTTAGAAGTTAGGAGAGATAATTAATCAAATATTGGGATCATAACCAAATGTTGGGGTCAGCTTACCGGATTTAGCTGGATATCGTATTTTACATAAGTGAAACCCATTTTACTGGTTCATACACTATCCCATATTAAGGCCAACCTGTCTTAATATGGGATACTGTTGCCAAAATTGTAACTTAACGACTGTAAAAGATCAACGTATGACAATTCGAATCAATCACGTGACGTGCTTTCCAAGGCATGGAAGGGTTTTAGTGTATTTACAAATGTTCACTCACCTACGGACCAACCGAAGCGAGCCAGGCAACCTTTATTATCCATTAAACCACGTACGGCTTGCACTTAGCCAAGAAAACCCACGTACAGCTTGCATTTAATTAAGACATAATTATAATTACGAAAGTAACTCTGTCTTCCTCTTTGTATGTTTGTTATGCGTTCACGGCTAAATCACTGAGTCGATTTTAATGATAATTGACTGCACGGATAGCCGAGTGGTATAGGTCACCACGCTAGTTACCACTGTGCGCGATGTGCTGCGGGTTCGATCTCCGCATGGGACAAGTATTTGTGTGATCCACAGATGCTTGTTTCAAGTCTGGGTGTTCTTGTGCATGTGATTTGAATGTTTGTGAAGTCCCCGCGACACACGGATTAAATTCGTTAATGCGGGAGTACTTAAAAAAAAATGAACCTTGATTTTGGATAAAATCATAGTACAGTACAGACTTATTAAAATACTGCTGGGAAAATAATATCTTCGCTTTAAATGGTTATCATCTGGTTCTTATTATTTTGGTTCTCCTGTTTAAAAGATTTGCACAACAGAATGAATGGAAAGTCGTTCAGTCACAGGTGTCATGTTACGTTGGTTGACTACCTCGAATAGCGAAAAAACTTTACTTAGAAAAGTTTTCACATAAACATAGAAAATGCATTTCAAAAAGTTTTTATGGCTCATTCTAGTTCTCAAGAGGACATTATTTTTAATTACTAAAGAATAAACACAATTTAAAAGTTGGCTCTGTTAAAATTTTTTAGTAAGTTATTTTTTAAATTTTAACAATGACTTATCCCTCTATTTTAAATAATAACTACCCCATTTGATAGACAAATTGTTAAAAAAAGACATTGTTGTATTACATTATTAAATAAAAATATTAAATAATACTAAATAAGTTGAAAAACTATTTATAAATGTTATGATGAGATGTGTTTTTCAATTTTCTTAATGTCTCCAATTTTTTTTTAGGAAAAACCTACACAGATTGTGCAAAACGTTGATCTTCGAAATAAATTAATATTAATGCAATTCATCCGTTCAGGGATCGAATTCTCAATTTCTAACAAAGCATTTCAATTAACGTTTGCGAAACTGGGTCTTGAAATAAAACGAATACTAAATAACCGTCACAACCAAGTACGGAATAGGAATTTAATTCTAATATTAGTACTGGAGCTGGGATTACGAACTTAATATTGTAATATCTTTCATGCATTCTCAATGAATACTCTTAACATAATCTGTAATCCTCTCTCATGCTCCAGTTATTCGTGTCTTTGACATAGTAATAAAAAAAAGCCATTCTTAAAAAAAATACTTCGAGTAATTCAGAATCTATGGTTTAAACAAAAATGATTTGAAAAAAAGAAAACAAAACTCACTCATATTTCGAATGCATTTCCATATTTGAAAAATTATAAAAATGATAGACAAAAATATTAGACGGTAATTATTTAAAAATTATATTGAGACGGAATAGGATTCCAAATTCAAATACCTATTCGTGAAAAAAGTAATAAAGTTTGAAAGACAATAGTCAGGGACAAGCGAGGGCATTTTTTGTAATTTTTATTTCTCATTTCTAATTAGCTTTTTTAAAACTGATAGAGACTCATAAAAAATGTAAAGGCAAGCACTAATTTGTTTCTTAATTAGGTAATTTGTACCGAACACAATTTATGGCTAAAAAAGTTCCTACTATAGCGTGTGCCTTAGGTCCTATCAAAAGTTTGTTTTCATAGAAACACGATAGGCTACGATAAACCTCATTCGTCGGTAATTCGACAAAATTATTTACTTACACAGAAACGACAGTCATTTTGTTGTTGTTCGGAGAAATAATTTAGGAGGTAATTCAAAGTCGAAAAAAACATAACGTGGCAAAACGTAGATTTCAGTTTCAGAACCCCGGTTCGCTAAACCCTTTTTGTGTTCTGAGAGTCACCCCATAGTGTTAATACCCGTAGTGTGTAAATTTCTTACTAGAAGTTGAAAGAGATAACGCGTCTCTTAACCCTTTTTTTTTTTTTTACGCTGGGAAAAAATGCATTACGCGTACCCCCCCATATGGGGAAATGGGAGGGTTATGTGGGACTCCACGGGCTGACCCGGTATACCCACTAAAACAACCCAGCGGCATTCCCGCATCGTCTGAGTGGAGGAGGACTGGGAAACCGGCGCAGCCTTTACGTCCAGTCCACCTCCGACGAAATTCCGCCTTCACGGCGGGCCCTTCACGCGCGTCTCTTAACCCTACACTTCCGGCACAACTCTCAGAATTGTTTAAGGATTTCGTGATCGACACGTTTGTGACGTTCGGCACTCTGATTGGCAATCAGACAGCCAAACTCGGTAAAATTATCGAAGACAAATTCCACTTTTCACTCTATTACTGTTAAATAGGTGAACCAAAATGAGTAAGGAAGTATCTATGGGCCTTAGTTGCCTGATAATAAATGATTTATCATCTTAGGTACTACAGCGCAAATTAGTTCCTGGCAATGATTGTAGCTGAAATTTTTCAATGACTCTATATTCAATGTAAGTGAGTGGATAGTGTTTAAACAGCGTAATACCAAATTATCCTATAAAGATAACCGCTTCGTCATAAAATCTTGCTTCAAGAACTAGATTACGAGCAAACGAGTCAAAGTGCCATCGACTCTAGTGCTCTAATAAAACCCAAGATTAGATCCCCAACGATATTGCACTAGATATTGCGAACAGCCAACAGAAGTCTATTAAACCTCGTACAGAATATTAAAATATTTGTCAATTGAAAATCAGTCTTGCACCCTCTACGTAAGATTTGTTTTAGTGTGGCGGGCTGTTATGCCGTTGTGGTTGCATATGCGGTGCGTTGGTTACTTGTCATTACATAGCAGCCACGTTGCCCGTGTAATTGCTTTGCAAACAGAAAAGGTTGGTCTCGGCCCACGAGTCGGGTTTAATCGGATTTTTTGTTGGTACTACTATTTGTGGGCAATTATGGGACTAAACAGTCATGAAACAGTTTGTTGATGTGAATTATTAGCTTGCGTAATGAATGCTTTAGAACTGACATTTCTTTAGCACTGGTATAAAATTACGTTGAAACCAATGTATAATTTTCATCTTGGAAAATTTTACTTTGAACTCTCTCTGTGTTCTTGCGTTGACGTAATTTTAAGTAAATTTTGCTTTGTCCAGTGCTATTTAATTTATTTTTAAAAGTAAATTTCTTGGATTAACACTTTATTCAATAAATTTATTTCATTAAGCGCTGTTATCAAAAACTCCAATCAGGTGTCCTGACAGATACATTCTCGTGTAAACATGTAAAAATACAAAGAGACTATAAAAATAGATGTCTGAGTTTCGTGCTGTCTACGATTGTATATTTACAACCAACTCCCACGTAAAGCTTACCAGGATTTTATCGAAATAGAACGGATGCAACGACATCTATGTAGGACGCCAGACTTTAGAAATGACTGTTCTGAAAAATATACCACAGCGTGTGAGAAACTATATAGTACCTATTGACATTCCACTTTCATATAGATTAGGTACTCCATTTTGGAAAAAACAAATATGAATTCTAAATTCAAACTAGTTAACTTTGTAAACAAAATTCGTTGGTACCTCAATTATATTTCACGTCACCTCATGACATATTGACGATAAATTGGACGGTTTTTTGTTGACAACAAAATTGGAATCGAAATTTAAAATGTATTTTGACAGTTTTTAGAACACAATGCTTTCGTAGTACGAGTGGGTGGGGAAGGGTATTGTGGGATGGGTCCAGTCACCCTGCGGTTTTCGGGGGCTTGCAACTGCAGTACAGTGACCTCATGCGTACGCGAGAGGGGAGCGGGGTGACGCGGAACTGGGTCAGGGCCCCTTCCCCTCGGCCCCACACCCCGTACGATCGACCGCCAAAATTTTAACGCTCACACAAACGAAAATCTGAGTGGAAAGAACACAATGACGGGTAGACAAATCATTTTCCGATTTGTACACTGGACTGTTGGACAAACGAGTTTTATGAAATTAGTTGTTATTTAATTTTTGTATGTTTAATATTTTTACTATTGAATTTAAATTTAAAGCTCAGACTATTATGATCATATACTATATTATTATGTCATACATCGGATGCTATATGATACACTTTGGTATGAATATTTGTAACCTGAATAACATAGGGTCTATGGTAATAGTAATTTAAACCAAGAGATACAAACAACAGTAGGTACATTTATTTTATTATGTTTTATCGTTATTGAAATTTACCTTCGAAAATAGTAAAACTAAATTAATTTCGTACTCAAATTCATTCATCATTTGATATAACGACTATAACCAATGACGTAGGCACATACGAACTACTACACAGTTTTTCATTCATCATTCATTTATCCCGCCTCTTAAACGATCCTCTTTTCTTTTTTTCTCGTGATGTAAGAGGCGATTAAGGGAGTATGTTAATGAATGGCCAGTAGTACCCACTTGTGTTCCGATGACGTCATCCATTCAACTGTCAGTCGAGCATAACGAATTTAATCCTGCCTTTGGCATGCTCTACGTCAGCAATTAATTAAGTTCAATAAGACTATTTGTATACTACTACTATGTTTCACTTTAAGTAAAAAGGTCATTATGATCGAAAACCAATACCGACGTGTCAAAAAAGCTGCCTTTGACAGTATGATAATATAAATTTTACTATATATTTTTTTGTTCTATTGATTTTATTATATAAGCGTACATAATTGCAATTACAAAATAAAGTTTTATTAAATATAATCAATAATATAAAAGCCCACGTCACTCACTGACTCACTGACTCACTGATTCTGGAACGCTCGCACACTATGATAATTTTTAAAGAAAGAACACATAACAAAGAGTTTATCATAAAAAAGTTTCAAAAACAATATTTTCGCGAAACGTCAATGACTGAAGAAAAGTATTAAGTTAAGTTTTGTTATGATTCAATCAATGTTTCCGGCAAGACGTTTCTATAATACTTTACGCGCGAGCGAAGCCGCGGGCAACAGCTAGTAGTATTTATTTATATTAAAATTATAATGAATTATTCTGATTTCAAAATAATAGTAACATTTAAAAGTTCCACTGTTCCACAGAATATTAAACTCGTAAATGTAACCTAAGTAATATACATAGCTATGTATATTAAATGTATATAATGTAAAAGCCAACTTGTATACTCGTTACATTTCAAAGGAAACCCAACAAGTTCTTTAATCTCTATTTATCTTTAAAATGGCTTTCCTATCGGCATTTCTTCACACCGTCATTCCGTATTGAAATGGGATGTGACAATATTACTAGCGGAGGAAACTCGGAAATAAGAATACCGGGAATGTTCGAACAGTAATAATATTTGAATGAAAAGGGTTCCGTATATTTGTAGATAAGTAGATACGGCGGTACGGCATAAAATATACACATGCTGTGCGGAAAAGTTGCAAACCAAACGATACTATTTATGTTGACGTATTACTATGTCGTGGTGGCCTAGCGGTACAAAGACCAGATTCGCATGCACCAATATAAATTTTTCAAAGTTATATTATTATGTACTTTCTTAAACGGTAAACGGAAACATCGTGAGGAAACTTGGATTCCGAAAATTGGAATCTGAAATCGCCGACCCGCAATGAGCAAGCGTGGTGATCAATGCTCATTCCTTCTCTATATGGGAAGAGGCCTGTGCCCAGCAGTGCGACGTCTATAGGCCGGATATTCTAACATAAGTAGTACAGATCAATTGTTACAATAACGTTTGGTAGATACCACATTTGTAGATAAACATACTTATACAGATTTCAGATATTTTTAATATATCAGTCTTTAAAGTGTATGGATTTTAATAAGTTACTACTAACGTGTAGACAGTACATTTTTAAATACAAACTATACAGTATTCCAACTAATAAACGAAATTTAAACATAACAAACGTTTAAATTAATTACACTTTGTTCTGCATAAATCTTTTTATATAAAATGAATGTTTGTCTGTAATTCTGTACGTCTTAATTTATTTTAATTTTTTATTAGTTAGTTTACGATTCTCTAAAAGACATGTTAAATAATTATGTTAAGATCTTTAGCAAAATTGTTGTGTATGAGCCCACGAAGGTTTCTGTGTTGGTACGACCAATTTTCGACAGATGGCGCGACTGTCTTTCCAATGATTATGACTGATCAACGCGAACAACGCTGCGGGTACAACTAGCGAGTTATTCATAAAAAATGAATACTAAAAACGTCTTTATTTCAAGCCAGTAAAATAGGTTTTTGAAAATTTATTGTTGCTAACATAGGTATTGTCAGTAGGTATATTTGTAGAGACAGTTCACATCTAGTTATTCGCTTAGCTTTTGATGAAAGTTTTTGATGTTTGATTGTGGTCAGAATGTTACATGTTCTGAAAGCGTTTGTTACATAGATAAAGTTTTTGCCAAAGGCTTTTGTGAAGCTTTGAATAATTAATTTGATATTTTGTTTTAACGATTTTAACATAGTTTTTGATGTGGCAGGCTAATATATAATTATCTGATAATATTGATAATTATTAATGCGATTGACTTACCATTTTCATAATTGTGTGCATGTGAATTTTTTAACTTACTTTTAATAGTAGTCACCTGTTAAAATTGTGTAAGATTTGTATTCTCCTCATTAAAAAAAATAACCAGGACAAAAATTAATACAATTATTTTTTGAATAAAATACTAGTATTACAATTTTATTATTCCTAACACCTTTCTTATTACATTGCATAATACAGGCTCATTATATTATGACAACGAGGCACGTACTTAATTTCATATCTAGACGTTCAAAGGCTTATTTCTTTGTTCCTTTAAAAGGCGGGAAATCGATCTGATACGATAATGTTAATTAGTTTATTATTAAGAACGTGTATCGAACATGGTTTTAGATAACGTATACCTATAGGTAATGTGTGTGAAAAAGTAAATAGCTATAGGGTAAAAGCCGGATAGTTGCCTCGAACGGATACATGCCTCAGTTTCAAATGCTCTATGTTAGACGTATTGACAATGTTTCTTTTTTATCATAATTAAAAGCGTCCCCGGCGCAGGCCTCTGTGCCGCATAAGCCGTTGAAGTAGGCGCACTTGTTTTGTCCGTGTGAGTAAAAATCTTCCGCGGCGATACTTTCACGAGCGTCAGAATTATATCGGTAAGTAATCTCTGTTAAATATTTTTACAACTAAGTAATTGCGATTTCAGTAATAAAAATATTTCTTTAAATGCATAAGAGTTTAAATTGCACTGTTTATTACGTTTTGTTGTTAAATCTTTTTAATTATTTCGTAAATAAAAAGGGCAAGTATCCGTATCAAAAAGGATAGTTGCCCTACTGTCTTTTGCGGATTGTTGCCCTAGGGCAACTATCCCTAACTATACATTTTAACGAGCAAAGACAGATTTTTTTCTTAGTTATTTTATTCATTTGGTTTTACTGTTTTTTCTTGGTATTTTTTTTATTTGGTTTTACTATAGTTTATCTTAAATAAAATAAATATTGAACAGCAAATTGCCTCGCAAGTATAAACGAAAGCCAGGCGTGGTGCCACGCTACATCAACTGGACAGAAGATAGTTTAGCACTTGCGTTCGAAGAACTGGATAAAAAACAAAAAAGTACAATGAAATATCCCGGATAAATATCCTGGCATATTCTCTCGAACCTTAAGAAGACGGTATGAAAAGAGCAACCAGCTACAAGTAACACGAGGTAAGTAAAGGATTTAAAAATTTATATTTAACTTATAAATAAAATAATCTATTTACATACCTACCTACTTATCTAATTGTATTTTTAACACTTCTAGGAAAATACCCTGTCCTGGGCTTTGAAAATGAAAAAAGACTAGTATCCCATGTACTAAAGCTAGGAGACGCAGGATTTCTTCCTGAAAGGAGTTTAATTCGCCAATTAGCCTATCAGTTCGTCGAAAAACTTCCTAGTTTTTAAGCACAATTTTAATAATATTATTATAATAACTTCCGTGAGACGAATTCATAATTATTTAAGGATTCAACGGTTTACTCACGCGCATTCTCGGGAACGCTAGAAATCATGAGCTGACGCGACACCGCCGCCGCCGCGTCAGCTCATGATTAAGGACTCCTATTGAGTCTGAAACTAGTCGGGCGTTCCCGAGAATGCGCGTGAGTAAACCGTTGAATCCTTAAATAATTAATTTTAATAATGAAACTAAAATGGTTGGGTCGCAATGGTTGAAAAGCTTCCTTGATAGAAATCCCGAAATAGTTGTGAGGCAAGCTGAGGGCTTATCAATTTATAGAGCGAAACGTCTAAGCAGGGCCGAAGTAGCCAAATTTTTTGATCTGCTCATAAGGAAGGACCTTTCCCTCTCCGGTCCCTCAATATTATTTTGGATACCTTATTACCATTTTGGAGTCTAATTTTATTGTAATTTTATAATTATATTGACTTTAGTAAATACTTCATACGAGATTGTATTTCATAATAAAAACTGATTACTTAAATTAATATAAGTTCGTTTATATTTGAAGAAAAAAAAACATTTTTAATAAAAGAGCTTCTTTAAAAAGTGTGGCAACTATCCGGCTTTTACCCTATATTATTTATTGTATTACTAACTTCTTCCCGCGACTTCGTATGCGTGGATTTCAGAATTGGGTCCAAGAAGAAATGAAAAATGTAAAATTAATTAAAAATGGAATAAAATTTTCACCCGTGTTATCGCTTACGCTTTAGTAGAGAAAAATACCAAATTTCGAAGCTGTCAGCCCGCGGCTTATCTCGTAAACAATTTTCAATTTTCTTTCGGGAACTGCTTTAGGAATCGGGATAAAAGGTAGCCTTGTTCTTTCCATATCAAAGGCTTCATGCATGCCAAATTTTATCCAAATCCGTTCAGCCGTTTTTGCGTGATTGGGTAACAAACATCCAAACCTCCAAACATCCTCACTTTCACAAATATAATATTAGTAGGATTTTATGTCCCGCGTTACAGTGCAACCAACCCAACTGACCGATCACTTGAGTAGGGTCGAACTGGATGTGGAAAGCAGAGTTGCTAAAGGCTATATTTAGGAGTGGATGACTTAGTTGATGGATTTTTATTTTCGTATCGATGGTAGAAAAATGTCTTATTGGATCAGTATGTTGCGACATTAATGGCGGGATAATTTATTAGCGTGCTTAAGTCATTCAAAGTGTTATATGGACTGTTTGTTTATTTGAAACTATCTTTATATATTATATAAGGTTTAGAGGCAACAAGATAATAGAACAAATATTCAAAGGTATTGTTTATTTCTTAAGACGACTCTGCCGACAGACAGAAGAAGAAACAAATAATGTTAAGCAACAAAGTTCAAGATATGAAAAGAAACCATATTTTTTTATTATATACTCGTATGTATGTAAAAAGATACTCAAAATGTAACCAATATACCAGTTGTTACAAAAAGGGTAAAATTAAGTCGGTTCCCAAAATCTAAGCTTAATAGAGATTTGAGTTTTGGTAACACCCTTTATTCCTCAGGTATATAGGTATAGTCAACAGCAAAAGTAGATGAATTGAGTTTATAACTTTTGGAGTCAAACTGACCACGAATATATAGCAACTGTATTAGTAGCAAAGGTTGGATATAATTTACAATCACATATATTATGTAAATCACTTCGACGCCACACGGTTCAGACGAAAAACTCCGTGAATTAGTATTTAATTTCTGATTTTGATCATCTAATTTTGCTGTTGAGTGTAAATTGACAGGTAGGAAATAAATATATTCTAATATTGGGTTAAGTCTTCCTTTGCATTCTACAACCCACTTTGATGAAATCAGACAACGTTATTAAATATTCATTGTTATTTGATTTGTAATAATGAGCACGGCTTTCACCTGTACAAACATCTACGTCATTTTATCGTCAAGTAAACCCTTTGAACACAAGATATGTCGATCGAAGTTCACCTTGACCGATTATCATTATATTGATAATACATATTTTATATAAAAGTGTATTGTTTATTTTAAAAATAAAAAAGAGTATTTTATTGTACAGAGAGAAAGATTATTGTTATATAATGTAATTATATAATCATAAATGTATCTTCATTACAAATTAATGGTTTTAAAAACACAGTGGAATATTTTAATGCCATCTGGAGGTATTGTTCTTTGTATACTGGAAGTAACATATCACCCTTACAGATTTTTGAAAGTACGGCCCCTTAGACAAGGTACATTTCACAATCGATAAGGCTATCGAATCGCTGAAATGCATGAAACTGACAAGTCTGAGTCACGTGACTTATCGAAGAGAAATGTCATTTCCGTACATTTTATGTTATGTTAGCGATTTCTATGTTCGTTAACGCTAGTAGAAATGTACCTTGTCCAAGGGGGCGCTTTTGAAATCGAACAGGCTAAATACAGAAAAATACTCATTTGTGGTTTGAAGGCATCGCTCTCTCTAACAAACATGGTAAATCCAAGGAAGATAATTAAATCATAAAGAACACTGTCAAACAAAACACCCCGATGCACGTTGGATTAAACACTAAAACGCACACGCTCATTCTTCGCAACAAATATCCCAAGAAAAATGAGGCCATTTATTAGAAAGCCAGCTACATACTTCAACTTTGTAGACTGTTTACGTTCTAATATATAAAGTAATAGCGACTCTTACAGACCCTACGACTGAAGAGATTGAGTTATAAGTACTTGCCGTTTATAGTACGTAGGTATATTATATTTCCTAGGGGTTCATTTTCCTCACCTGTGCAGAATAATAACTTTTTCACAGAAATTTCTTTGATGCAGGAAGCCTTTTGTCAGCATTACGACCTTGTTAAAACGTTTTTTTTGTTGTATAAGTTCATAAATTTATTCAAAACAACAAGAGACCGTGTTGTTTATTTGTTAATGTTCCTTTTAGTAAAAAATACTTTATTGTGTTTTATTTTCCTTTCTTCATTATGCCTACACTTTCTTATTAAAAGCAACATGTCTGCTCCATTTTACGTCATTGCCTTGTTGTTACATCTCTAGTTTATATTGTCATTATATGAGATGCACTTACATGAAATTCAATTAATTACAATATGGCAGAGTTTAATGCTTTGGGTCAGTCATGTAAGAGTCCATCAATGGATGGGTCTGTGAGAGTTCAGCAAAAACATATACCTAATTACACATAAACCATCGTCATCGACCAGAAGCATTGAAAAAAGATTACTTACTAACAATATTATTTTTGTTTTCGTAGGAGAACGGGCGCGCGGCGCCGGACCTGACGGCCTCGCCGGGCCGCGCGCCGCCCGGCCCGCCTCAGCCGCCGCGCGCCAACCACGCGCCCCCCTGCGTGCTGCAGCCAGACTTCCGAAAGGTATTTGTTCTTAGATGTTGCCAGACGGGCCTGTTGGTCTAGTGGTTAGTGACCCCGACTGCTGAGCCGGAGGTCGTGGGTTCGATTCCCACCCAGGACAAATCTTTGAGTGATGAGCACGATCATTTGTTTTGTGTCTGGGTGTAATTTATCTATATTATGTATGTTTATCAGTTGTCTGGTTGCCATAGTACAGGCTATGCCTAGTTTGGGATCAGATGGCCGTGTGTGGGTTGTCCCAAGATATTATTATAAGATATTATATTATTATTAGATTATTTGGGTTTGTATACATATACAACCATGACGACCTCCGTGGTCGAGTGGCGTACACACCGGTTTTCAAGGTGTCGCCAGCTCTGAGGTCCCGGGTTCGATCCCCGGACGAGTCAATGTAGAAAAACACTTTTCTATATTGTCCCGGGTCTGGGTGTTAGTGGTACCTTCGTTGTCTCTGATTCCATAACACAAGTACTTTAGCTACTTACTTTGGAATCGAAGCAATGTATGTGATGTTGTCCACATTTAACTTTAAGAACTACGTACGTAATCAAAGGTATAATAAATAACTATTTTTGCCGACGTTTCAGCCAACTTGCAATCATGGCCGTAGTCACGTATAGACTGATGACAGCTCAGCGACGTTTTCGTCGGGTTTCTGCCGCTACCCTCACTTCACTATTATTGTTGTTCATATTGTCGGCACTTCTACAAACTATCTCATTAAATTACTTCGAATACAATAGGGTCATGAGTAAAGACAAGCCGAACGGATTGTCTGATTTCAATAGTTAAATCGCGTCAACTCAGTTGGTCTATGTTGGGTAGCCTTTTTTGTGACAGCGAGATATACTGAAAGCACGTTATACCTAAATCGCGTACATCACAACTGTCACACTCACATAAAAACTGAGAGTCGTTTTTGTAAATTGTTACAATTTTGACCCTCTAAGAAACTAAGGAACATTGATTCGCCCTGTAAAATGAAAAAAGCTAGGCATAGGGCTAATTTTTTTTTTGTTTTTTAATAAATGTGGACAACATCACATACATTGCTCCGAATCCAAAGAAAGTAGCTAAAGCACTTGTGTTATAGAATCAGAGACAACACCCAGACTCGAGACAATGTAGAAAAGTGTTTTTCTATTTTGACCCGTCCGGGGTTCGAACCCGGGATCTCAGTTCTGGCGGCACCTTGAACACGGTGTGTACGCCACTCGACCACGGAGGTCATCAATACTTGGAATCAACTAGATACGAAAATCAAACCTATTTTTGTTTGCAGGTATCAGGAGTGAGCAATGAAATATTCAGGCAGATTGAAATGGTTGAGAATGACCACGATTCTACAACTGCCGCGGCGCTTGAGGTCAGTACTAAGTTATTTAAAGTATTTAATAGTTGACGAGTCTTTGCTTAGTTGATAATTGATTGTTTTAATCACAAGCCAATAACGTTTAGTTAGCACAGTAGTTACACGTGATAAGTTCTTGTATAACTAACGGAAGAGCAGAAATAAAAATTCATTAATAATCTCATATAAACTTTTTGATGATTTGAAAGTTTTTTTAGTCTGATGAGTTCTCTGCCTCAATTTTAGAATGCTCAAATAGTATACGTATAATTTGGCAAATAATGCAATCACGAAATAAGGCTAAGCAATTCGCCTAATTGCATTATTTTTTTAATCCTCTAAAACAAAAGTAGAATCACCAATTTCAAAGTATCAGTAAATCATTTTGAGCGCACTATACAATGAAACTCCGTATAAAACGAATGTATCCAAACCTATCAAAACGAAATAAGTAAAGCGAAGAATTCAAAGTAAAATTTTGTTGCCACTTTCAAAGGTCTGTGGACCGTACAAAATATATATGCGTCATTATGTTTCCAGGCGGTGGAGCGTCGCGGCGAGATGATCGTTCGGATCCTTGAAATCAGACAAGTGGGCCGTAACAATATCGAAGCCGCCAAGAAATTCTTCTCATTACAGGTAACATACAGTTTTATAGCTTTAAAATACGTGTGTAGCGACTCTTTTTTATTGCAAGTGTACACAACGAAACAAGGGATATTGTTCCAAAATTTTGCCTTTTTTAATTTGATAAACAGATCTAAGACATTAAGTTAAATGATGATACTTAGATATTTAGCAAATTGATACCTAATTTCCCAAAGTATTTCCGCTCGATTAGGACTATGCTGCCATTCAATGAAGTAGAGAATATCCTAAGAGTTTTCATTTTACATACTTTTTATCGCTATTTTTCAATTTAGAAAAAACCGGCTAATTGCGAGTCGGACTTACGCACGAAGGGTTTCGTACCATCTATAAAAACGGCAAAAAACACGTTTGTTGTATGGGAGCCCCTTAAAAAAATGTTTTATTCTGTTCTATGTAAGTATTTGTTGTAATAGCGGCAACAGAAATACATTATCTGTGAAATTTATCTATCACGGTTCATTAGATACCGCCTGGTGACAGACAGACGTTCCGTGTTACAATTTGGGTACGGAACCCTAAAAAGCGTGTCCAGGTTCATACAAAAAGTCCATACAAAATGCTTTTCTTTGGTGGTTGTCTTTTTTGCAATAAATATCCTTCACTCGATGTCTCGTTCACATGCATACGTACACTCACACTGAGAGGATGGTGTAAAGTGTCGTAGTACGAACGGTGCATTAGACAATAACGGTGGGAAACCAGTCAAATGGTGTGGATAAGCCAAGTAATCACAGCTTATGTTTGTGTTTTTGCGCAAAAACGGATAATCTGTTGGTTTTTGTATCAGAATTATATATATGGCTCTATCGTATTCCTAAACTTAATTTCATATTTTTCTATGCCTATCTTAATTCTGTTTTTTTTTAATTTGCTGTTTTTTCGGTGCCATGCGTCCGGTTTTAGTTGTCTAAAATATGTCCATGTCGCCAGCAGTAAAGGTTATTACTCCTATTGTGTGAACGAACATTTTTAACTACTGCCAAAGAGTATTTGTTGAATACCTTAACGTATGAAGAGAAGTTATTGTAGTTAACGTTCGTACTTCTGCAAGGGAAACTTGTTTGTCAGTAACAATCCGTTTCTCGACCATAAATTAATGTACTTGACTGAAACAAACACAACTTCTTGCCGACTCCAGTAAGTTATAATAGCGAAACTAACAACAATAAATTAAACACAAATCGCTATGAATACTGGCTTGCATAGTAACAATGAGAATGAACCTCAAAGTTAAGTCTAGTATAACATAGAAATATAGAGAAAATATAGTTCTGTACGGAACTAATCAAAGGTAAGGAAGAGAAAAAGTTGAAATACTGAAACAGGCGAAGAATTGTGATTGTGTAAATGAATGTGGAGTTTAGACTATATTTTTCAAATACACCGGTTTTCTCAGGTAATTTTCCCGCTCCATTGACCTGAATAGTGGCTCGTAACCTAGTGCGGGTCCCACTGTGAAAGAACGCTACTCTAGTGAACCCTATTGTTCGAGCCTGCCTGCCCTAGATCGCAGGGAATGTGAACGCAATTTAGTCTAGGATTGTTGGGATGTGCACTACGCTTCATACCACAGCGCTATGTAATATTGTCGACTATAGATTCTGTAGTTTATTCCATTTGCGGTTTCCGTGAATAGCAGGCGGTTGTGCTTCGTACAATACATTCATTGTGATCGTAAGGCGTCAAATTGCTTTTAAAATGGAAGCATCTACCATGAATACACTCGCATTGCTCTGAAAATGTTGAATTAACACGGGCATAATAAAAATGACTCTGTTTTAACCGATTTTTGTACTTTGTTATACTGTGTGTAAAATGTTGAAATTTTTGTTCAGAAGTTAGATACTGCCTGGTATTTAGGGGTTCTTTGTTGTTAAAATAGGTTACATAACTTTCACTAATTATACAAAACTTACACCAAATTCTAGGTTCCTAAAGAATTTGCCCAATTTGGTCACGAAGCGACCAAACAAAAACTTGAAAACACTTGAAGACAAAAATGTTTCCGACCAGCCAAATTCCAAATAACAACAAACTCTTTGTGTACCTCAAAAATAAAATCGGCTTGAGCTCATGTTATTATACTCATTTAAAAAGTCTGCTCGTTCACAGGACTCCCGTCACATAGTCCAGCTAGTGGAAATAGTGAAGCGTCCCGGCCAGACTCTAGGGCTATATATCAGGGAAGGTGACGGGGGAGCACGAACAGATGGAGTGTTTATATCCCGAATAGCACTGGAATCTGCCGTCTACAACAGCGGCTGCCTCAAAGTAGGAGATGAGATCCTTGCTGTGAACCTGGTGGATGTGAGGCGGATGTCACTGGACGACGTCGTGATCATCATGTCAATACCCAGGAGGCTGCTGCTATGTACGCGGCAGAGAAAAGGTATAGTACTTGATTTTGTAGACGTAGATACACACTTTTCTGAATTGTGGACTCTTAACAAAACTATTACCTACGTCACTGTCCAGAAAGTGAGAAAAGGAAAAAGATGATAAACAAGCTGCTACCCTGCAGTGGAACTGTAATATTGTGGGAAATATTGAACTTGAATTTTGAATTTGGTTTTGACTTGACTTAGTTTTGACTGTTGAATTAATTTAATCAAAACATTTTATGTTTACTTTTCATTTACCTTTTGCGAAGTATACATAAACATCATGATCGATGAATGACTCGTTAAATTATACAGGTAAATCAGGACCAGGTTCTCCATCGATGCCGAGATCAGAACACAAACCACCGCCCGTCGTGGTGCTCAAGAGGGACTGCCGCGATGATGACGATAGAGACAGGGATCGAGTTGATGGACTTTATTCACAGTAAGTGCTTTTAAATTTTGCTTCTTCGAAAATAAGTTATGCATAAAAGTTCAATAGCATCGAAAATTTGAAAGTATACGGAGAAATGAAACAGATAAGTAACCATAATTTTGAAAATTCTTACGACGGAATATTGCATTATTACTACTATGGAATACCGCGGTATTCAGCTGAATCCAGTGAGATTGGAAGCCTACTTCATCATAGCTTAAGAAAACGCTAGGAAGAAGAAATCCGTGCGGTATGTTATTATGCCATCTATCAATATCATTAATATTTCAACAGGCATGGAACGCTGCGTTCAGCGGGTCCTGGTGGAGGCGTCCGTCCAGTTGGTGATGGCCGCGAGGAAAGGAGTCGTCTCCAACTCGGTGCACTCTCTCCAGACTCCACGGCTCTCGATCTATATTATAATCCTCGACCACCTTCGGACCATTCGACTTGGAGGTACAACTCATATTGATGAATTATGGCCATGTTTTTTCATGTTGTTTTGATAAATAAGTTGACAATATGAATTAATTTATATTAAAAGTAAGTTTTCTAAATCATGTCATTCTTCACAGCTATCGTCCACCTCCACCAGTGATTACAGAACAGCCTAAGTCACAAGCGACTCACTTTGTTCCATACGAGCGGTCTTATCCAAACACTTTAGACAGCCTAGCTGAGAAAGTCCACTCTTTCTATCCAGCTGACAGCGGAAGGTATGATAGGTACTTATCAGTTTCTGATTACTAAAATCGAGTAAATGTTTTAAAACGTTTAATTGTTATCCTTACCAATTTTTTGTATCATTGCAGTACTCGGTTTGGTGGTCGTGTACCGAGATCTGGCTCAGAACAGCAGCTGCCACGAGCAGAGACGCATTCTGACTTTGGTAGACATTCTTTGCTCAGATCTAGCTTAAAAGCTTCAGCAGCCACTGGAGGTAAAAACTTACATGTATTCTATTCTTTTACATATGATTAATTAAAATGTCGTTTTTTCAAATTATTATTTTCTTTATTTCAGCTTCAAGTTTAAGATATAATCAACGATACGGTGGCGTTGGAATGCCTGGTTCTGGTCTCTCAGGCACCGGTCTGACAGATTCCGGTTTGGCAGGATCTGGTTTAGGCCCCGGGCTTCCTTCAGGTCTATCTACCACTGGACTCAGCGGCCTAACTGGCTCAAGCCTAGTTGGCTCTGGCTTGACAAGTTCTGGCCTCGGGTCGGCATTAGGTGGAACTGGGCTTGGCTCTACACTCACAGGGGGCTACGGAACTACTGGCTTGGGTCTACCATCATACAGCAGTAAATTTGGAACAGCTAGAAGGAACCGAAGTCTGGATTACTCTTCAGACACGGAGGCTACAGCTCCAACTAGAACTCCATATTACTCGGGACTCAGCGGTTACAGGAGTAGCACTTTGGGAAGGGATATTGGATCAAAATTTAATTCACTGCCAAGAGATGTAAGAGGAACTGGACAGAGGTAAATATTGTTTTGATTAGATTAACTAATTGTAAACGAATGCTTTTAATAATTTTATTTTTATCCCAATAGGCTGGGCCTCAGTAGGCGCGCAGGAAGTGTACTTCAAGATGAACCGGAGCCTCTGTCTTCACGATTGGATCTTCGTTCTTCCAGGGGTGAGTGAAACGGCTATATGAGTGTGACAATAGAAAACTATTAAAGAATTATCCTTTTAAAGGATCATTTCATTATCAGGTCGTTTACCGTCCTCTCCTTCAGTATTTACGTCGGACGAGTACAGGGCGTGGCTGTCCCGAGCACCGTCAACCAGCGCACTCTATGAGACCCTTCGCCCAAGACTTCCTACACACTATTCTGCTGAAAACATCCATGATGCGCTCAAAAACGTAAGATTTTTAAAGTTCTCTTAAATTCCGATGTAATTTTATCTTAAATCGTAAAAAATCATTTTACCTTTATAGACCAGGGCCGATAATTTTTAAAACCAAAAAAAATAATAGTAGGATGAAACTAATAAGAAAAGGAAGGGAATATGATAAAAATTAAAGAAAAAATAAATTACGGTCGATCCGAGTTCGGGAAGGGGGGGAGGGGGGGGTTTTAAGGGTAAAAAATGGTTTATCTTGATTTCCAGCAAAACTACAAGTCCTATGGAAAAAAGTCAAATGGCAAAGTTGTAGGTAATAAAAAGATCTACAACTTTTGTATTTACACTTTTTTCACATAACCTCAAAATGTATGTGAAAAATCCAAAAAAACAAGTTTTTGGTTTTTTATTTTTATCTTTTTCAAAAATATTTTTTTTTTCACGAAATTTGGTGAAAACTTACCTTTTTATGTCCCAAATACGCTGTAATTTATTTGATTAAAAATATTTATTTTTTCACCTTATTTTGAATTAATATAAAAAAAAACACCCTAATTTTCAATCGAAAATTCACCCGTCAAAATATCAGCTTTTTTCAAAAAGTATGGGGGTTTTTTGTTCGTTGAAATCTCTACTTTCTGATGGTGTAGAAAAAATATACATTACTATAGTAAATGTTCTCAGAAAATGCATAATCACTAAGTACAATTTCATCAAAAAAAGGACATTGCTTAATTTTTTTTTCAGTTTAAAGTTTATTTATTACATTCATGTCATAGAAAATCTCACAAAATGATTCAGATGAAATTCTGGATGAAGAACCAATGCAGACTGGAAAAAATTGATGAAATTATCAAACAATGACATTTTTTTGATGAAATTGTACATAGTGATTATGCATTTTCTGAGAACATTTACTATAGTAATGTATATTTTTTTTACATCATCAGAAAGTAGAGATTTCAACAAACAAAAAACCCCCATACTTTTTGAAAAAAGCTGATATTTTGACGGGTGAATTTTCGATTGAAAATTAGGGTGTTTTTTTTATATTAATTCAAAATAAGGTGAAAAAATAAATATTTTTAATCAAATAAATTACAGCGTATTTGGGACATAAAAAGGTAAGTTTTCACCAAATTTCGTGAAAAAAAAAATATTTTTGAAAAAGATAAAAATAAAAAACCAAAAACTTGGTTTTTTGGATTTTTCACATACATTTTGAGGTTATGTGAAAAAAGTGTGAATACAAAAGTTGTAGATCTTTTTATTACCTACAACTTTGCCATTTAACTTTTTTCCATAGGACTTGTAGTTTTGCTGGAAATCAAGATAAACCATTTTTTACCCTTAAAACCCCCCCCTCCCCCCCTTCCCGAACTCGGATCGACCGTAATTTATTTTTTCTTTAATTTTTATCATATTCCCTTCCTTTTCTAATTGGTTTCATCCTACTGTAATTTTTTTTCACTTTTTACAAATTTTGAAGGCTTCGGCCCTGGTCTATTAACAATTTATTAAAAAAAATATTTGAAAAATGTTTTGTACGGTACTGACATACGTACTGAATTTAAATTCCAGATGGAGAGTGCTAGCCGTTTCGGATCTTCATTAGGCCTAGCAGGACGTCGGGTAGAAAGACCACGTCACTTGCCAGCGCGCTCGGTATCATCACAGCAACTGGGGGCCACACAGCAGTTAGGTGCAGGAGCTGGAGGCTCGCCTTCTGCCCGTCGAGTTAGGCAACTACTTGAACTGGGATCACGGTTCAACTGTCCCAACCCAAGCCCAGTACCGACTCCTGGCTCTCGTCATCAGAGACATCTTGACATCAATCCTAGCGGTACAGTATACACTCGAAAAAAAATCGTTTTAAGTTACTTTGTGTGTTATGTGAACCTCAAATTTATAAAATGTTCCTTTTCTGTAGAGTTCCTGAAGTATAAAGTTGAAAAACCGACAACTGGTGGTCTTTCTGCATCGATGACGGGTCTTTCGCGATTATCTGGCGGTATATCGGGCATGCTGTGGGTGCATCTGTTAGCGGGACGTGGCTTAAGACCATCAGCTTCGGGTGCATCACCAGGATCGCCTCCTTCAGGCCCTCTTGCTCCAGCGCAGCCACCTGTGGCCCCAAGAGACCTGTACTGCGTATTGGAATGCGATCGTGTGCATAAGGCTCGTACCGTGGTAAGTGTACCTTAAATGTTAAGGCTAGTTGCAGGTAATTTGCCATCTCCTATTAAAACTCTAAAGCTTAAATAATTTGATAGGTACGTACCGGAGAGCTCCAATTTGATTGGGACGAGTCATTCGAACTCGACTTGGTTGACAATCGACAACTGGACGTCCTTGTCTACTCATGGGACCCGCAGCACAGGCACAAGTTATGTTACCGTGGAGCCGTGACTCTACCCGATTTGCTGACCCGAGCTCCAGCACATCAGCTCGCTATTAAGGCATGTACAAAAAGCAATTCATTACTTTATATAATTAGAAGTAACTGTCTTCTTACTCACGGTCAGTTTCAATTGTTTTTTTTAAGCCAAAGAAAAGAATTTCTAATTAAAACAAAATTATTTGTATGTTTAGATGGAGCCTCGTGGCACTCTCTACGTCCGCGTACGACACACGGAACCACACGACTTGTTCCGAAGACGAACGGCGCCAGCTCGTGGAGCCCCGCTGTTTGGAGCTGAATTAGAAGCAGTTGTGTCTCGGGAACCACGCCCCTCCCACGCTCCACCCGTGCCACTGATTGTGAGGCGTTGCGTGGAGGAAATTGAGAGACGTGGATTGGACATTATCGGTAAGTGTATGAAAAAATTTCCATTAAAGAATATTTAGCTTGCAATAAATGTGACCAAAATTACGACCTAGAATGCGCTAACATATCTGAAAAGACGCTTTCTAGAAATGCAGACATCAAAAACAAGTGGAATTGCCCTGTTTGTACAGCTAAAAAGCCAAGACGGAACAATGAAAACATCCCAGCTTGCTCTAATAGAATAGTAAATATTAATCCCATCTCGCAAGACCCTAACGTCACACTAAGAAAACCAATGTCAACTGGCAGGCAACCATTAGTCGAACTGGAAAATAATGATACCTCATCATTATACGAACTATCCACTTTTGATGACAGTGTATTGGGAGAAACGATTAATAACCAAGCAACACTATCAACCCAAGAACAAGCAATCGCACCTACATTCACGCTTGACCAGCTCAGCCAACTTTTAGACAAAAAACTAGAAAAAAACGAAAAAGAAATAGTCTCAATCATTAAAACAGAGATAAAATCTCTCATACTGGAGGAAATAAAAAATGTCATGACAAATTTAACCACTGAAATAACAAACAAATTTAATACTATAAACATTGAACAAAACAAACAAAACCACGATATTCAAAACTTAACAGCGAAAATTAATAATTTAGAAAAAGAATGTGACCGACTTAACAGTGAAATTAAATCTATGCAAAACCTCTGCACCTATAAACCTATCAATAATAATAACAACAACACGAAGAAACTCGTTTTGTATGGACTCGATGAATCAAATTGGGAGACAGAAGACGAACTCTACGACCGTATCATGTACATATTTTATGATAACATGAACATATGTTTAGAAGGACATATTGATGAACTAACCCGGCTAGGAAAGCATAGACATCGCAGACCAATCGTTATAGAGTTACTTAGCAAACAAATGACCAGATACATCCTTCAAAATAAACATTTACTAAGAGGATCCGGACTTATGGTCGACGAATTCCTGGAAAATGAGGCACTTAAAGAAAGAAACAAACTGAGAAAAATGTTATATGAAGCAAGAAAAGAAGGTAATCATGCGATAATTAAAAACAATATACTTATTATTAACGGCCAAGTACACAATAACATGGAAAATAATAACAACGCAATAGTCTTGCCAAACATGTCAAGCTACAAGAAAAACTATACCAAGCTGTATGCCTATCAGAAACTTGGATCACAGAAAAACAACATCCCTACGTACAAATCGACGGATACGAGATCGCTGCGACGTACTGTCGCCGACAGCGCCGCGGCGGAGGCGTCGCCATCTTGGTACCAAATGGAACTGCATATACAGAGAAGTCAGATATTAGAGATTTAACTATAGAATATGTTATTGAATGTTGTGCGGTAGAAATAAAACCCAATATACTTCTAATTGCTCTGTACAGAACGGACCGTAAAATAGATATATTCTTTACATTTCTTGAACAATTGCTAACTAAATTAAAATCACACCATTACAAGAAACATATCATAATAGGAGGTGACTTTAATATTAATGCTATCCCAAGTTCCAAGCATTACAAAAAACTCTTAGCAACTATGCTTGAATATAATTTACATCAAATTGTCAATAAGCCAACCAGGGAAACATCAACGTCATCAACGTGCATTGACTTAATCTTCACAAATAATAAAAATGTGTCGGTGTCTGTCGACGATAAAGGAATATCCGACCACAAAAGTGTAACTTATAACTTCGAATTATTTTCTAGATCACAAACTAAACCTATTTACAAGAAAATCCGACTAACAAACCACCCGAAATACTACATACCGTTCAAACTTAAACTTAAAGAAATAGCCTGGGAAAATATTCTAATACCGACCAATAACATAAACGATAACTACAACCTTTTCGAAAACACATTAAAACATATTATTAACACCACTATCCCAATAAAACGCATTAAAATATCTAATTTCAAAAATAAAACTTATATAACCAAAGGAATAAATAAATCATGTAAACATAAAAGGCTTTTAAAAACATTAATAAACCAATCGAAAGATAAAATATTAAAACACCATTACAAAATGTACTCAAAATTTTTAAAAAAATGCGTCAAAATTTCAAAAAAACAAAACTACTCACAAGAAATGGAAAAATCCAAAAATAAAACAAAAACGATGTGGCAAATAATAAAACGCATAACACAAAACCCTAAAAATATACACAGTGGAAACTTAAAAATAAACATAAATAACAATACAACAAGCTGTCCCTACACTATCGCAAACGGATTCAACCAATACTTTGCTTCCGTAGGTTCCCCATACGTGCAAAACAACAGTACGCGAACATCTTACGACCACACAGTCATTACGCCCACCCCCAATTCCATATTTTTAGAACCAGTTACAGAAAAAGAAATATTTGATATCATCCAAAACCTTCCCAACAAACACAGTTGTGGTATCGACGAGATACCCCCCACTTTAATAAAAACATGTAACTTAGAACTCACCCCTCCACTAACATACCTTGTAAATCAATCATTTGAAGAAAAAATATTCCCGTCCCGACTAAAAATTGCTATAATTAAACCTATACCTACCAAAAAAAGGTGGAAACTCCAATAACCCGAGCCAATACAGACCAATAGCACTTCTTCCAGCATTCTCGAAAATATTCGAAAAAGTAATTACTAAACGTATGTGTAATTTCTTAGAAAAATACAATATTCTCGACAATAACCAATTTGGATTCCGTACAAATCGATCGACGACTTTAGCCGTCTATAAATACACACAAGAAATACTGACATATATAAAAGACAAAAACTATGCAATAGGCCTTCTGCTTGACATGACTAAAGCATATGACAAAGTGTCACATTCGATCTTACTTACGAAATTGAATGGAGTTGGCATCAGGGGAGACGCACTCGACTGGCTCAAATCGTATCTTGCTGATAGGAAACAGTATGTACAGATAGAACACCTAGATAACGACAAATGTGAGTTACAAAACGTGTGCTCGGATATCCTAACCACGAACTGGTCTATTCCACAGGGTAGTGTGATAGGATGTATACTCTTCCTCATCTATATTAATGACCTGCCGAAAATATGTGACCATCTTTGTGTGCTGTTCGCTGACGACATCTCCATCCTCTTCAAAAGCCCCGCAAACAACCAAGAATATAACTCCCAAATTTGAAACTTTCAACATAATAAAATCTTGGCTTCTGAATCACAATCTTGAAGTAAATATTAATAAAACCAAAATTATACAGTTCAAACCCTACCAAAAACAAAAGGTTAACTTAAAACTATAACTAATAACATCCAAATTGAAGAAGTTGACGAATTCAAACTACTAGGCATCACACTTGACTCGCATTTAAATTGGAAAAAACATGTCGACAAAATTAAAATAAAATTATCACAATTTTCGTATGGACTTAGTGTGCTAAAAACTAATACAAAAACTGACTGTGCTCTCACAGCATATTTTGCGTATGCCTACGCATGGCTACGCTACGGTATCATCATGTGGGGGCACAGTGTAGATGCCAAAGATCTATTTATTGCTCAAAAGAAATGTCTGCGTATAATATTTAAAATTAAACCTAGAGACAGCTGTAAACCCCATTTTATAAAAGAAAAATTGTTAACTTTACCTTCCATTTATATATTAGAAACAGCCACTTTTGTTAAGAATAATATAAAAATGTTCAATTTTGATAAGAACGAGCGACGCAAAAACAAACTAACATTACCAGCTCCTAGACTACAAATGTATAAAAATAGCCCAGAATATCGAAGCATCCAAATTTATAATAAATTACCAGAAAGTATACGGTCCACCAAAACGCCATGTATATTTAAAGCTAGACTTAAGTCACTACTGTTAGAAAAATCATATTATAGTATTCAAGAATTTCTGGAAGATAAAAATGTGTAAAACACTGTAATAATAATTATGTATATGTTTAAATATACCTAAATAATGTTTTATTAGCATTGTCAAATGTGTCAATTAATATGTTTTGATTAAGAAATATAAAATATAAGAATAGTTGTAATAGATATTTAGATTGTAATAAATTGCAATATTTTAGTTTTAAGTTAATTTGCTGCGCCCTTACAGGGTTATGTATTCATTAGTTATAAGCCACGCCTGTGACTGTGTGTACATTGTGCAATAAATGAATAAATAAATAAATAAATAAACAATATAATAACAGACCTAAGATAGATTATTTCTTGAATACGCAAAACGAACAAACGATTTTCTTTAACAGTTAGGTAAAGCAGCTGAAAATTGATAATTAACTATATTTTTTCCTCTAGGTCTTTACCGTCTATGTGGTTCAGCTAGTAAAAAGCGCATTCTTCGAGAGGCGTTTGAGAGAAACGCACGTGGAGTGGAACTAGCTCCAGATTCAGTGCCAGACATCAACGTCATCACTGGTCTGTTGAAGGATTACCTGAGGGAACTGCCACAGCCTCTGTTTAGCCGCTGCTTGTATCAGATGACACTTGATGCACTAGGTATGTTGTTTGCCTTTGATGTTAAAAAATGCATTATGTACTTATTTAATTTACTAGGACTAGATGGAACGGATAAGACGGAATTGTCATTTTCTACTTTACGTGAATTTTTCTTCTCGTGAGTTAGTCAAGACGTTGCCATGAATGAAAACATCAAGTCAACCTTTTTTGTACATATAAATGGTACTCTTACTCACATAATAACCTTGTTTGTAGGCGTGTGCCTCCCAGATGACAGAGAAGGCAATGCTCGTCTCATGGCTTCGATAGTTGAATGCCTACCTCGAGCAGCAAGATCTACCTTAGTCTTTTTACTGGATCACTTGGCTCTCGTGGTCGCTGCTCAAGATCGAAACAAGATGTCGCCCCAACACCTCGCAGTGGCTCTCGCTCCGCCACTGATGCTTCATTCGCAGCCTCCAACAGAACTGGACTATCAAAGACCGATACACGTGCTGCAATGTCTTCTACAAATCTGGCCACCCCCTAAACGTTCAGGTAATGTCATCCCTCATGTCAACCATAGTTTTTACTATAGAGAATACAAAATTCAAGAAAAATCCCAATTCAGAAATGTCTTCTAGCTATGCTCGTAATATGTCAAGCCATAAAACACAGGCTTTGACGAAGCACATATGTCCATTCACATGCTGATCGTTTTTACACAATTAGTTCATTAGAATGAATAGAAAACGCACTAGTCACTAGAAAACATCAAGAAATAGTCCCAAAACACACATAGAAAACATTCCACTCTGCACGACGCTACTTTTCACCTGTTGCTATTTAGTTTTCTATTTCCAAAGGCGCCTCGAAAATTAAGAATAAATATTATTAAAAATAAATTTAATTTATAATGTAAATAATTCGGCCAGACTGGATTTAAAAATGATTAAAAGCCTTATAGGCCTCAATATAGTGTTGAAAATGCATGCTAGCCGTAGCTATACTATACTTGTACACTAGACAAATAACACTGAATGTCTAAAGGCTAAGCGGTACCTTAACGCATGTATGTTTGTAGA
This sequence comes from Plusia festucae, assembly GCA_950381575.1. Lineage (NCBI taxonomy): Eukaryota > Metazoa > Arthropoda > Insecta > Lepidoptera > Noctuidae > Plusia > Plusia festucae. The sequence continues at coordinate 5,326,845 of OX494435.1, read as the reverse complement.
CAGTTCGGCGCGGCGAGCCAGTAACCGGGCCGCGTGGAAACAGAGTCAGTGCGTCGCAAGCGGGCTCACTCACCCTCCCCCAAGGTATAAATAAGATTAATTTAATAAAATACTTATTATATTCTACTAAATATAAATAAAATTGTAAAATCTTAGAGGACGAAAATAAAAAGCCAGAAAATAATCAAATACATTTTTTTCGAAACTTCATACTAAAATTTTCCTTTCTTTTTTTCGTTTTACTTTTTCATTCTGGCACTAATTTACTTTCACATAAGTCCCACTGTCACTTTATTCAGATTTCACGTTCTAAACGATCTAACGTTTGATGTTGGTTGAATTGTATGAGAGAAGTGAATGATAGTACGAATATCAGCGAGTTACATACGTACGTGGTTTGCAGGCCGAGTTCCGCCCTCAGTCAGTCCATATCGGCCTCAAGTGGCAGTATCAGCAGCATCTCCGCCGCCAGCTCTCTCGGGTCGGCCCGCGCCAGACCGCTCGCCGCCCGCACATGTAAGACACCGCATCATATTATTTCATCATGATTAGATATAAGGTCATCGATGAAACAGCTTTATTCATTAGTTGCTTCAATTGCAAGAGCTTCTGATAATCTGGTATTAATTTTGTTTAAAATTATTCGGAAGTTACATTTGTTATTTTTTGCAGGTTCTCTCATCAGTCAGGGCCGGCCAATATCGTCCGCAGTCGCCTCTTCGAGGCCCACTACCCGCTCCGCCTCGGTCCCGTCAGGTGACAGTGTCCTCGCCCGGCTCGCCCAGCAGTAGCTCCGGCAGCCACAGCCCGGCGGACACTATCAAACACGGAGGATCCGTGTCCTCCATCCTGCGGCAGCCGGAGCGTGCCGCGTCCCCGCGGTCGTCGCCGAGGTCATCACCTCGCGCATCGCCGCGGGCTTCGCCACGCGACTCTCCGCGCACTAGCACGCCGCGGGACTCGCGGGATCACGCCTCCAGGGACTCTTCGCGGGAGCACACCCCGCGAGAGAACTCCCGCGAGCACACGCCACGCGACACGCCGCGCGAGCACACGCCGCGCGAGGCAGGCCCGCGTGAATCGCCGCGCTCGGTGATCCCGGGCACGTCGGCGGGGCTGGCCGTGACGCTGAACTCTCCGGGGCGCGCGGGCGCGGGCGGCCTGAGCCCGCGCTACAGCTCCACCAACCCGTTCCTGCAGCAGTACGACGCTGAAGAGGAGGCTGAGGCGTGGCGCGCCGCTGACATATTCTCCTCGTCCTCCACGCACGCATAGTGCTCGTAGCGAATTGAGATTTTCTAGTCAATTTTTTTAATCGAATCGAAAGAGTGCTACGATTCCGCTGTATATTATGTTGTTTATTCTACGAGCGTGGTGCGCGTTCGTGTAATGTTTGTTATATATAGAGCGAGTTACGATGTATATTACTGTGAGAATGTATACATACATGCTGAGGCGCGAGGCGTCACGCCTCGCCGGCCGCCGGCGTCCCGCCCCGTAGCCACTATAGTGTTTATCGTATTGTATTGTACATTGTATATAATAAACGTATATGTAGGTACGCTCCAATTTTGTACCATTCGGGCGGAACCGCGGCGGGCGGCCCGCGGCGCTACACACATCATCCCACATATCAGAGACTTGTGTACGGAATCGACACCTCGTAAGATGACTACATTACTGACTAACAGAATGAACAAAGCAGCTTCCAAAAATAAGACTAAACGCTAACCAAGTAAACTAACTACCATGTATCAAAATTTAAGTATCGACGACGGACACAAGTCAGTAGCTCGAGTAGGGAGAGTGTATCATAGATCAGACGTACGGACTGTCTTGAGACTGAGACCATATCAGAGTAGCTCGTAGACTCGAAGGATATCCGTCGTAGAACGAGCGATTACGTCAATATTGGAAAACGTCTAGCAAACGCAAAGCTGTTGTGAATGTTAAATTACTATTTAAATAATCCCCGTTCTTTAATAACGTAATAAATATATAACAATATATTGTAATTAACTATACCTAGTGTTAGTAAAGCCTTTTTACGAGTCGCTAATTCTATGAAGGAATGGAATAAATTCCGTTTGGATCGGTCGCATTCTCAAGATCAGAGGCGATGTGTTCCAAGTTCGAATGACGAAACCGATGTGAGAGTGAAATGTAGAAAATATTATGTCATCAAAAATGTACGTTAACATTCGAAGTTTGAAAACATAACCTCAGTTCTTTTATCTAGCGTCTGCTAGACATATAAGAGTGGGAGAAATCGACCAATGACAGCACTGATCCTAATCTCACTGCCATGATTGGTCCATTTATAATAGAAAGCATATTAATTATACACTTCTTTATATGTCTGTCGGAGGCAACACGGTTACTTTATACTTTTGAGCGACACTTCAAGACAAAATTTTGTTATTAAATATTAACTGTTTATAAAAATAGCATTGCACAAATAACACGACTGATATGGGACACAAAATGTTTTTGATACTTTTTACTTTTTGTACCTGTTCCTCGTTTGTAATATTGAATACCTACTAGGGCTTCGTTGGAGAACCTCGCCTTTGCTGTACCTCTATAAAATTAAATTATATCAGTATTGGTGCATGAATTCCGTTTATTCTCATACATTAATCTAGGCCTCAACGTGTACCATCAGAAACTATTTCTATAAAGGAATTCGTGTACGAATCATAGTTACAACATCTTGTATGAAGGCTGAAAATCGATGACAATATGTAGCGATAATTTGAATCGATCGTAAGAATTGATTAATCGAACGATCGCCTTCATGAAGATTTTGACAATCGGCTTGTATTGCTGGACACTCAATGTTTTAGATGTTGTTTATATACGTGTGGAATGATAATTTAATTGCAAAATATATAAATATTAGAGTATAGGGGGGTTATTACACTAAATATAGTTAAATGGGTATGATCACAGTGGATCACATTGATCGGAATACATGTTTAGTATAGTTCAAATAAGTTCTTCGTTCGATGGATGATTAATATAAATATTTTGAGGAATATAAATTTTTTCTCGTGTCCTTACGATCAGAAGGAAGTTATTCTAGTTGTGACTGTTATCACGATAGTTGTCCGGCAATGCGAACCGATGCGTTCACTCGCTGCGCCTTACTCCTCCTAGTAAATTATGAGCTTAATGAAATTCATTTAAATATACATGTAATCGTAAGACATAATCGGAGTAGGTATAAAGCCTATTATGTAATACTTTAGAGTTTGATACGATTGTTCATAACTCGTTCACATTTTTTCATGACTAAGGCGTAGTGTTTGGATGTGTATAGCTGTACGGGTGTTCACGTGGCTAATGTTTCGTCCAAACAGTTGCTTGCTGTCACTATCATCTAACCAAAGAGTTTCGTATTCAATCACACATAAATATACAGTAGGTTTAGATCGAGAAACAAAAAATCGTGAGATAAAAACATTGTTGAGCAGCGCTGTTATTTCGCCTAATAATTATAATAAAGTGTCATGCATAAAATTATCTATAATCAATATATTAAATACATTATATAAAAATAAAAAAGCTTTAGAAATTTATCTAGATAGGGTGAAATTCATCTTGTCAATTACGGTCTTTTGACTATTAAGTATTGTGACAGTATTATCTATTTACAAGACAGTCATGAACATTCAGTGAAGTACTGAAAAATTTGACAGTTGGGAGTATTTCGAATTACTGTCGAACGTACAGTCGACACGTCAATGGGAATACTGACATGAACAGCCGTTTCCTTTCATAGGCTTTGTGATTAATTGTTGCCGTTGACGTGTCGTTGACTGCAGTGTTGGAGTAGTGACAGCAAGAGCTGTAGGGCCAAATGTGTGTGATGTGAGCACGTTCTAAATGTTGTGAGGAGCTTGAGGTGTCGCTCGACAGTTCTGTAGCCAGCCGCGATGGCGGCGGTAGTGTGTAGTGACTACGGCGCACGGCTTCAGTTGGCTTCGAAGGGGCAATAATTCTGAGAGATTACACTTAGGTTACATTGTAATACAGTTATTACATGTCTTTGTAATTTTAGCACTTGTTAGAATCCATCTATAAATAAATTAATTTATTGAAAATAAAACATATTATACACGATTTAGAGTTACATATTCATTGTCTTGGTATCTGCCCGCCCATGTATCTTGTATGATAACGAGAGTTTTTAAAAGATTTTAATAGATATATTCCAAATTAATGAATATTACGATTTAATTAAATGCGAACTATTTTAGAGTAGATAAATAATTCAATAATAATTTTATATTATTTTGTTGATATATACACAGTGATAGAGATTTTATACGCAAATTGATATTATTAATGGGAGCGTTAAATAACTTTCGTTACACGATTTATTAGAGTATATAATTTGGCCTACGTACAAACTCAATACGACTACTAAATACATATAAAGTTTAGAATAACGTGGTTTTTCTATATCTATTCTAAATTTCTTCTCTATTGTTAGATTTTATAATGTTTACAGTACATTATATGAGATAACCAAGTGAAGTTCTCTCAAAGTTGGTGCCGCTGCAAGTTTGTGTTGCGGGACCCGAGTCCCTCTGATAATATCAGTATTTCGACAATTTGGTAAAGAGTAGCGTTACATACGTGTACTTATCGTAAAGTAAACGTCGCCTGTACCTGTACCGGGCGGCTGGAACACAGACGAAAATAAATAATACGACGTTAAATTAGTTTCATTTATTTTACCCTAACTTGACTTACTTTATTTACATTATTTGATTAATTCTTTCCCTGATTGTCTTTCTCTGACTATCTTCTATTTCTAATTCTTACTAGTTCTTACTTACGGAACACAGAGGGTTACAGGTCTAAACATAACATAACGAAACACAGAGTAAGGTAAAAGTAGGATAGGGCAGTTTAAAACCAATCTCCGGTTAAAGAAGCCAATGTAAGAATGTCACTATGTCATATAATCCAATTACAAAGTGTTCTCTAGTAACTGTAGTGGGGACCAACAAACGTTATAGTGTGGTGAAGTAGTCAAAACCAGGTACACTGCAGTACCCTTTAAAAAAGGCCTTAAAAATTGAGAGCTAACTCTCTGCTATAATAAAATAAAAAGAAAGGACTAATAAAGAGAGGCCGTTTTGTCTAGCTTCCAAAACTAATTGATTCTAGGAATCGTTTCGAACAAGTAGCGACAGACTTATCAAGTAAAGATCTTATAAAACCATTGAATCAGTCAAAGCCCCTATCTAGATCTAACTGTGGTAGACTTAAAAAAACACGATTAGAAACAAATGAAAGTACCTAGATATAAAAATATAATCATTTACAATTATCAGACAAATAATGAATTACATAAAACAAATAAATTATGAATACATGATCAAGATTCTTCGACAGGTTTATTTCACATTCTGTGATCACAGACATGGTAGTGTCCATCAGCGCCCTCTTTTAGCATAGTATTAAAGTTAGTGAATAGTTAGTTAAGCAATACAGTTGGAGCATTTTCTGCGGAATGTTAAGGTTCGGAAAGATTAGGGCTTACACAAAAACATTGGAAGAATGTTCTAAGTTTTTTTCATAATACAGCATGAGATGGCGTGATTTCTTAGACACATGCCGTGAGAGCTGGTTCGAGGTTGCCTAGAATAAGTGTCTGTGCCTAGAACTGGGACTGTATAGCCTAGCAAAACAAAAATGTATCATAGTCATATTTCAATGTACTTATAAGTAAATTTTCTATTTAAGTATTTGTAGCGGTATTAAATTATTTCAAGCCATGGAACCATTAAGGTGGATTTAAAAGAATACATTAAAATATGATTAAAATAAGTAAAAGAGCTAATAGATAAGTGAATTTACGAAATGATACCACTTAAATAAAAATATATTAAGATTATTGAACATTGATAAGCAGTATATAGATAATAATAATAATAGATAATAATTTCTTTATGCAAGACTTACCTACTGCTTTAAAGTACTAGTAGGATGGTACATTCTTAATATAACAAATTTGCACAACCAAATAATACACATAATTGCGTTTACTATTTAATCTGACAAAGGGAAACTTGGAGCCCAAGACAAAGGAGTTTACTTCTATTTGAGTTGGATTCATAAGCATGACACGCTATAAAAGTTTTGTCGAGACCCGCATGTCTCGACAAAACTTTATAGCGTGTCATGAAACTAATTAAACCTAAGTTTCTAAACTAGATGGCGCTAGGTATTATCAAAGTAAGTTGATAGCGCTCTACAAGTGAGTAGGTTTTTTAAAAAGGATTTGGAATTATTTTTATGTTTTAATGTAAATTTCAAATTAAATATTCATGGAGGCAAAATTATGTAAAAGTAAAATTAAAGAAGTATTTCAGAGAGTATAGTATGTAATTAGTTTAGGTATATGTTGTACAAGCCTTTCATGAAAACATAACTTAAATGGAGAGCGAGTAAAATTTCAATTTTTACACTAAATAGTGCCAGGCTATTTCGTCCTATCTAACAATAACAAAGAAAGTAGCTATTCGACAAAAACCTCATATCCAGCACTTAAATTGAGCCAGTAAATCTTGTAGGCTCTACAACTTCAGTAACACCCCTAAAGAAAATAGAGTAGTGAACCAGCCTATTCTTATACCAAAATATACTGCAAGTCACAAAAGACGTAGTCAATATTTTCGTATATTGTGCGAGGGTGAGTCGTACCTAACCCTTTTAGTCTCGGTCGGATGACGCGCATATTGTGACGTACCAAAACCAAAATTGGTTGGCGATGGAGATGAGAATATCAGTATTATGTGTGCCTTATAAACTTGGAAAGATCCTGCTTGTATTTTTTTACACGATGAACTGACTAGCACTTTTTTTAACTGATTGATAATACTATAAACGCCCCGGTAGAGCACGGGTTACTTATGACTGTGAGTTAATGTGTGAGTAATACTAGATACAATCAAACTTCTGAGCTTTAGTATACGATAAATCAGTTTCAAATTATTTTTCATTTTGGAAGTCTTTACACGAACTTTAATTCCAGAATAAATTTACTTAAGCCAGGTGCTGAATAAGACGTAATCTATATTAATAATTTCGTTCAGGGCTACGGTAGACTCGATCGAAACCTTATATGAATAACAAAACATAAAAAAATATTGATTTCGAGTCAACAACATATATCCGCAAAATTCGGATTATGGAGAATTTCGTTAAATTCTAATGGCACTGACAAACAAAAAAACCGCAGTCGCCATCTTGGGTAATTAATAAGGCCGCGTTCCGTAACAGATAATTCTGCTTCGAAGTGATTCAAGGAGTTTATTATCATACAACCTCCTTGAAGTGATTACAGTGCTGACAAGGCTTATGACAGTTCCATGATAGTTGGGACCAGAATCGTTTCGGAACGCGTTTGAAATAATAGTTCAAGAATATTTATTTCGCTTTTTTCACGTTCCGTTGCATACTAGCTCTTATATACGCCTCGCCAATCAACACTTCGCGTGCGTCGCGCCAAAGAAGTATGCATCACAAAGAACTGTGACTCATTTGACTGTGTAAAACGAAACGTCTTGCCGGAAACATTGAGTGAATCTTAACAAAACTTAAAACTTTTCTTCAGTCGTTCGTTTCGCGAAAATATTAATATTATTTGTGTGTAAAAAATAAAAATTATTTGTGTTAAAACTATTACAGTTTTTATTTACTATATTTATTAAACACAATGAACGAAGCTATACGAATCTATGGCTTGCTGACATTTAATATTCACCTACATTGTGTATTATGAGTCACATTTCAACCGAGCGGAGCCGGTTTTTCATCTAGTATTTGAATAATTTATTTATTACAAAAGAATGTCTATTTAGACGATGCTAAAGAGCTTGATTTACTTAACTTTAGTTTTTTGTGTTACGTTATGATATTTGACGAGTAAGTTCCAATTGGAATAACCCTATTACATTCACTGCTTATTGGTTGATTCCGCCGTTTCGTGCAAAAAACGAAGTTCCGCGGAAGAATAAAATATATAGATTTTAAGTTTTTTTTATTTAATAATCCAACTAAGAAAATCCTCAGATTCATAAAAAAATGGAAGGCACCTTTGGATCTTATTTAGATACGGAGAAAATTACAATTAAAATTTTACAACTGGATGGCAATGAACTTGCACGCGATGGTAATGATTCAAGTCAAAAAAATACTGAATTTGATCTATCAATATTTGTTTTTCGTCAATTGCAATGATTTTCTGCCTTCGATAAAATGGTAATTTGTAAAGTAGCTTATATTTTCTCAGACGTGTGTCATCTTTAAAATAACTGTAGCTGTCTTGCAGATTTTGTGTTATAATTTTGCTAAAAAGTAGTTGCTTTTTTACTGCTTGCTTCTTTTCTGGTTGAATCTCTATCAATACTTCATCAATTTTTTTTACGATATTGTCACATAATAAAATTGTAAGTTATATTACGTCGTTTGCGTCCTTTTCTCTTTCTGTTTTACGAATTCTATCATTCAATCTCTTATAATCTTGGTATGATTATAACGTATACGCCTCAATTGTTTATTGGACTTCAATAATCGTACAGATATATTTTGATTGCTTCTGCTTGGACCAGCCTCTGCAAGCATTAATAGATCTGATCCAGAAGGTTCTGGATTAACATTATTTTCTGAGTCTTTTATCAATATTTTCTCTGATTTGCAGATTCATAATATCTTGCAGTTCCAAATTTACGTACTACCAATTTTATATTATGATTTAATAAAATAGTTCGTTTTCAATTAATAACTAAACCACCAACACTTCATTACCTCCCAAAACAGTTCATTACCTTCCCGCAATAAATTGGAAGGAGCGGGTGGTAATGAGATGAATGAAAAATTTAAACATTTTCTTAAATAATTCAACTAATGAATTTATTACAAACTTGATAATAAAATTGGATCACTATGATTTGTAGAGGTTACCATATTAGGTAAATATAATAATCTATTTGCCACAATACCTTGTGAAATCCCAGGAATGTAATGAAAAGATTTCTGGACAAAGCACTCACAACAAAACGAAGAACGTAAATAATTTTGCTAGCGATAGGCGTACGTCCACCTCATTCGGTTGACACGTCTGACAAACCCGTAGAAACACGTGGGAACCTGAACTAAATTTTGGACGTTACTAGTATTGATGAAATTAAAAAGTTTCTGGATACGGATGGCGATGAAAGTTTTTCCGTGACAATTTTAAAAGTTAACTTTTCTTGTATTAATATACAATTTAGTATATAATTAAAATAATTAGTTCAAAAGCTAAGAGTTTGAGTTTAAAATGACACATAAATGAAAGTCATAAATCGAAACGCAGACTAATAAATGTTAAAAAACCTGGTGAGGACCCTATCTGGAAACAGAGAGGAATGATTTTTGAGGCAGTTTTGTTTTTTTCATTCGATAGCTAAGCAATCAATTTGCAATATTAAATATGCAACTTTTAAAGATTTTATGTATAAACCCATTATTAAAATTATATTTAAGATAAAAACAAAACTTAATGGTTAAATTAGGGTGGAATTGGTTTTTGCACGAAATGGCGGAATCAACCTATTATGTAATTTAGATAAAAAAATCTCTGTATCTTATATACCTACTTACTGATTCTGATCACTATTGAAAATTCCAAAGAAAGTAATATTTTTAACGGCAATAGGCGTATAGATATGTTTATGAACTAACTTCTAATAACAATTTTTAAACGCTGTTTTTGCATTATTAGTACATAAAACTACATAATTCAAAAGACAACAACTGCAATGTAGCAATCAAAATTATTTCAACACAGTAATAAAAATGAAGTTATAAATAAAACTAGTTAAAACCTGGCTTACAGCCGGTACATGACGGGATCCGGTATTTAAATGTATCCTACACCAATACTGTGCCAAAGCCGGTAGCCGGTTGGTTTTCGTTCCAATATTGGAAACATCTACATTTCGATACCGAATTCATTTCCGCCGTCTGCCGAGTTCTGCGTTACTTCGAGCTATTTTAAGGGGATGTTGAATTCTTCATAATATTAATAGAGTGCCTGTATAAAAATAGAATGAAATATTAAAATAAGATTTATTTATTTTTGACGCTTATAAGCAATTACTAGTATTCTCGTTGCCCCCTCAATCAATCAATCAATCATATCAGCTTATCGCCCTCCACTGCTGAACGTAGACCCCCCAAAAGATCGCCAACCATCCCTGTAAAAAAATCGTGCTATGCTAATTGCTTGTCTTACAAGTGGGCTCACGTTGGTAGTGCAATAGGTGGGATTCGAAAGCGCGACCACATGATCGCAAGCCCATTGCCCTAGCTTAGGCTATCGCCGCTTCGATTATTATAAGATAAAGGGATTGATTGTTATTATTTGTTATTGTAAAGTACTATTTTCTAAGGTTTATGAGAATATTAGACATTGAAATAAAGCTACTTTTAAATGGATTCTATCGCGGTTGATTTTGATTTTAGTTCCCGACGTTTCAACGCCTTGGCAGGTGTCATGGTCACGGGCAGACTGTCGGCCCGTAGTATAAAGAAGTTTTATTTCAATTGAAAGTACTGTTATAGTTTTGAAGTAATTACCTACTTAGAAAATTACCTGTAGGTAAAATTCTAGTCTGTAGTCTGTAGTCTGTAGACTAGAACTTAACTACAGAAAATTTTCTATTAGTCTACAGACTAGAATAAGTATAGCACCATTACTACGCTTTCACATACTTTACACTACTATAAATACATTTTAGAGATTAAAATCCAAGAAGGTTGAACAAAGGAGTTGATGCATGTCCAGGTATAAGAAACAATCAATGCTCGGGCCTTCGGTTCCTTTTTACTAAAAATTCTAAACACATGGAGTGTTTAGAATTTTTAGTAAAAAGGAACGGCGAGACGGTTACTAATAGGTATCTATTATTTTTTATAAATATTATTATGACGAGCTCCATAGTCGAGAGGCGTACACACCGGTTTTCATAGTTTTCAGGGATCGAACGCGGACCTCAAAGCTGGTGCCGCCAGCTCCAAGTTCGATCCCTGGATGGGTCAATGTAGAAAAAAAAACACTTTTCGTCAGTATCTGGGTGTTTGTGGTACCAACATTGTCTCTGATTCCAATAACACAAGTGCTTTACCTACTTGCATTGGATTCAGAGCAATGTATATTGTCCACATTCATTTATTTATTATGATTTCTAATTAACAACAAAAATAAAGGTTTCCATAACTTAATTTCCCTTAACTGCAGTAAAGTAATTTCAAAGCTTTTTTCTAGTTGTTCATGTTCCATAGCGGTGCAAGTTTCACAGTGTTTACAACTTTGCTAATGAAATCTTTGCGTGGACATAAATGTAAGACAAAGTTTGTTCTTCATTATCGCTGTTTGTTGTTTACATTTTACTAAAGAAAACTAAGAGAATTTCATTTAATATTCTTCTTTATGATAATGATTCACCAAATGAAGGGGTTTAGGGCTGGCTCTTTAGATTGGGGAGAATATCAGCGTTATTTTTAATGTAATGTTTTGTAGAAACGAATCTGAGTTTTTTTTCGAGATTTGTGCAGTATTTATTTTTTGTTAATTTACTCAGAAAAGTAACAAAACATACAAGACTTAAACTTTACTTCATTATCAATAATAAAGGCAAGGGTTTATTTGTATTATAATACCAAATACACTTTTCACTTTTCATCTCCTGCCTAGCCTTTTCCCAAGCTTTGTTGGGGTTGGCTTTAAAGCTGAATTAAGGCCGAAATCAGCTAAATACTGTGTTTTAAATGGAGTGGCTGCCTAAAAAACACTTAAATACCACTCAAAAACTAAACGGTTCCAGAAAATACCTTCCCAAATCACCAACTACTACGGCTTTCGATCTGAAGCTGTACTAATCAAGTTTTCATGAATCCTCTCTTCAATCAAGTTGGAAACCCCAATATGTTTGCACGGAATCTGTTCGGGAAACTGCAAACTGTCTTAAAGTGTCATTTTGTAAGTTCGAATGACGTCAGGGTTTGCCAGAGGGATCTCATTTGTAACCCCAATTGTGGGCGCTAAAATGGTATTATTGCAGGAACATAATGTTAGTTAGTAAAAAATAATGTCTGCAATATCTTTGTTTACCATCAGAAACACAAAATAAATAAATGTGGAAAATATCACAAACATTGTTTCGAATCCAAAATATGATGTATGTAGCTAAAGCACTTGTGTTATGGAATCAGAGACAACGAAGGTATACCCAGATCAGAGACAATGTTAAAAAGCGTCTTTCCTACATAGACTCGTCCGGCCATCGACCACAAAACTTTAATATGATAAAAACTGCTTTTATACTACTACTGGCTACAAAACATCTCATATTATGCCATCTAAGAGAATACCATAGTCAATGATTTTATTAGATTGAGATTAGGAATTTTATCCTTTTCTTTATTTCTTTTTTATGGTTATAACGTAATTTATGCATCATCTCCACAAATTCAAAATAGATTTCCCGGGAATTCAGGCAATGATTCATACTATGAATCTGTCAACATACCACTTTAGCTTCCCAGATCACTAAAACTAATGCGATTCGAAGCTTGGGTCACTTTACCTAGGAATTTCGTTACTTTGACTCGATAATACCGCAGATTACTTTTGTTTGAATGATTTGAGAGTTTGGAGACCATATTCGTTTGTTTTTACCAGCTCGGCATTAACAAAAAATGATTTTAAGTTCAATTTTATTGACAAGTTGTACATAATTAGTTTATATTTTTTTAGATAGTGAAACGACGCATTCTGCTTGAATTTTGTTAATTTAATTTAAATGTTTTTTTTTTTAGTAAAACCTTTATACCTACTAATGATATTTGTCTGACAAATGGCTAAGCAACGGCCCGAAAGACCTTTTATTCTGTTGGTCATTTTCACCTTCAAAACAGAAAATTAGCCATTATGAGACAAAGGATAATAAACATTATTATTACCTGGAGTTAATAGGTCTAAAATCGTTAACGCGCTCGACCAAGCGCGGTAATTACAGTAATATTACCTCACTAACTTCTATTACAACTAAAGAACAGGATGTTTTAGTTTTCAGTCTGATAACACTATGAACTTAAGCTTAGTTGTCAGAGTTCATGTTAGAGGAGTTTTCGGAATCAATACAATTAAATAAAAAAAAAACAAAAAAAGCACACAATAATATATACATTCGGAACCCTTACGTCTGCCTGTACTAGGTTTGAAACCTGTGTCACAAGACTCGTGTCAAGTTTCTTCGCCCATTTTTATTACGTCATGATGCTTGAATGAACAAAATTCAAGCAGAATGTGAAGATCCATGTGCTTTCAATTAAAAAAAAACACCAAATTATGTACATCTGGTCAAAAAAATGGAACAAAAATAAATAATGGTGTGATCTATATTTATTTTTCTTCAATTTTTTCTTCAATACAAAATGTATCTATTTAAATAAAACTTCTGTAGGACAATATCAAACTAGAAAATAAGCAAGTCTGGAGCGCTAGCAAACTAATAATTTATTAATAGGCTGTACTAAAACATATTAAAAAATATATTGTTGGCTTTAATCGGAATACCCGTATCTAGAAAATGATATGCAACTGAACAAATGATCATTAAAGTTCAATAATACAAAATCAGTAACGGCGGTCTCCTTTTGGGAACATTAGAATTCAACTGTCAAACGACGAAATGAACGCTGTGGCCTTAATCGAAGAATTTGAACTAAAAATTCCGTGAACGTTTATAATGGACGTAATAATAGATTTTCCTGGAAATGCGAAAACTACTCTCAAATATTTTCTTGGCTTTAGTGTCCATTCGTTTTGAATTTTAATATCCTTTCGGCTGTCGAAATACTCCTGCTCCCTTGGATAAGGTAGGTACATTAGGTACTACAGGCGTTAACGATGATAGAAATCTCTTTAATGACATTAAATGTATGGAAATGACATTTCTTTTCGATAAGTCACGTGACTTGTAAACTAAAGTAGTCACAGATTTGACACTTTCATACATTTGAGCGATTTTATCGGCGATAACGATTGTAGAAATGCACCTTGTATATAATGGGGGCTGGAGTCAGCCCTAAAGTCCTATGGCGCATATAGATTAGTAATTTGGGTCGAATGTCATGCCGATTATTTTGTACCATTTTAACCGTTATCTGCCCCTATCTAACGAACACAAAATGAAGGGAAAATAAATGAAACGTATATAACATCACATGCTAAACATCTCACAAAAATTACGTACCGGAATTGATCATTTTATTTTTAGTACTTTTAGTCGCGGCTAATGGCGGCCGTTGTTAGCTGGTAATAGTGCTTAAAGTGTCTTGTTTTTATAGTTTATTGTGCTTGTGATTTCCATTCGTTAATATTAATTATACTTGTGTAGAAGTTATATTTAAAGCCAATGCAATAATATTTGCTATGTGAGTCAAAGTATTGTTTTGAGGTTATGTTTCAAGTGTTTGTATACATCCTTAATCGAAAACAAACGTAAGTAAAACTAATTTCGTTACGTTTAACAAAGTAATAAGTTCAAGCCACTCGTGATCACACACTTGGCAGTCTTACGCAGTTCGCGCAATTATTTATTTATTTATTTTTATTTATTATTTTATTAAAATTACAAAGGTCGTGTGAGTAACCAATTACAGTAATTAGAAAAAAGAAACAAAATTAAACTTAGAAAAACAAAAAATTGTTATTGTGGCATTTGTCAATGTATGTTCTTTTTTCCCGTTTTTTGTCTCAGGTCGACTACTTGAGGCATGTATGTTGTTAAGCTTATGGTGTGAGAAAAGTGTGTGGAGTGGTCTGATCTTTGTTCCTAAGGTATAAAACTAGATGTTTGACATGTAGAATAATGAAATTAATTCTCTCATGATTTGCTGTCCGTGGAAATCTGTTATTGGCCATATCTGTTCTATTCTTATTGTTTTTTCACATTTTGTATAGCTGTTGGTTTTATGATAAATAAAAAGATATTATTATAAGCATTCTGATATTTAATGAATTGTCAAAGTCGTAGGTTCTACGAAATTCTCATAATAATGATTTCGTATATATAATAGGTCGTCGTTATCGAAATTATTATTAAGTTCTCTAACTAATCGTACGTATTACGTAAAATGGTATTTTTTTCAATTTCCCCGACCACTATAATTTATGCATATAGTTGTTTTATCCGAGGTACCTGCAGATCAAATAAAATATTTCCCCTTGAAACAATTATGTATGAATATTTTGATTTTGTGTGATCATCACAATTATATAAGGAAGAATGAAATGGAAATATTGTATGATATCTCTTTTTCGCCTACAGGGAAAGAAAGGAATTTTATTAGGACTGCGTCAAATATATTGCTAATATGGAATCAAATTCCTTTGGCAAGAAATACGATTTGAAATCAGAACTCGTATTGGCGTATTCAGTATACAATTATGAGGATTTATGGGCCCTTATCTTAGAAGTGTGTTTTCAAAGTCAAAGTCAAAGTCAAAGTCAAAGTCCTTTATTTGCCAGAATGTAGGTATACAAAGTATGATCTTAAATATAACATGGCCCATTTACATTCAACCATTACATATGGTATGCAAATATTTGTATTAGTGGAAAACACAACTGATATTATTTTAATGATAATTATTTTAAAACCTTAAATAAAACAACAATTTAATATGAACTACCGTAAATGATAATTGTGATACTAATTAACTAAACAATGCCAAAGTAATAATATGTATGTCAGTTTAAAAGATAAAAAAATAATAATGTTAATATGATCTGTTTGTCAGTTTAAGATTTTATTTTATGTCTATGATTATAATAATAAATACATAATTATATTTCAATTCCATTCACGTGCGTAGTAAAGATGAATAATTATAATAAATGTGGACGGTTCACATATATTGTTCCGAATCCAAAGTACTCGTAAGTAGCGTGAGCACTTGTGTTATGGAATCAGAGACAACGAAGGTACCACAAACACCCAGACCTCCATTGACTCGCCCGGGGATCGAACCCGGGACCTCATAGCTAGCGACACCTTGTAAACTGGTGGGTACGACACTCGACCGCGGAAGTCGTCATATCTTCTAATAACTATTTTTTCATATTTTTTCTACCCTCGCAAATGAAACGAAAAACTGAAATATATATTATAATCAATTCAAATGGCTTTTTTGAACTAATAACTCGTCAGACAAAAAATAACGTAGGTAATGGTTTACCGTGAAAACTCTATTGGGTCGTGTGCGCTACCTTGGTATCTTTTACTTTTATAAATATGTAGATATATAGCCGGTTGTTTTCCTTAAAAATTAACATTAAATTAAAACTTGCTTTATCCCAACATCCCAACCCAATTTTCTGTAAACGTAACGAAAACTCAGTAAAACCTAAAATTCTAGTTCACCAAATAAAATCCGCGCCAAAATCATAAGCACCAACCGACAGGCAAGCTTAGTACTTCACCATCAATCAAACGAAAACATTATAACACTTCTGAAAAGTAAAAAGTAATTTTAGTAACTAGTAACAGCCAATTAATCATCTCAAGTGTTAGCAACGTTGGTCCATGTTGGTCCATCCAGGAATCCATAGCACAGGGTATCCTAGTTTGGATTCCTGACTCCCACAAATCCTTGTATGTTCCATATTTATGATACTGTATAAAAATGTACTTTGTGGGAGGAAAATAAATCTTATTATTATTATTATCCACAACACTTTTTTTTTATTCAATACTTTAAGTATGAAGTCAAACATCTACACTTAGTTGTATAAATCTGAAGAGTTTGTTTCTTTGGTTGAACGCGCAAATCTCAGGAATTACTGGTCCCTTTTGTATAATTCTTCTAGTGTTAGGTAGCCCTTTGAAAGCACTATAGGAAGGCTTTTTACCGATAACGAACGCCTAAGTAGGTGTAGTGAGCTAGTCTTCTATATATTTTTGAAAGATATTTCGTAACGTGCTATTGAATATCAAAAACATGGTTTCCATCTCAGAGATCTGTATACTATTTACACTACATTCTGATACATGCGCCCGAAGCAATAATAATACAATCGATATAATAAATTGGGCTGTCTCCATATTGTCCGGGCAAATAATGGCTTCTTTGGACCAAAAGTACCTTTTCCACCCTTCCTTACCTTTATCTAGCTGTATCATGCCGAGCCCTTAGGGCCGCTCAATTTTATTCCCCTTGGCATCTACCCTAGTCCTGGCTGGGAACAATTTTATCTGTTTTATGTGACCGTTTATTTATTTAGCTACTAAATTATTTTCAACTTTGACTTGGTCTGTAAAATATGTATAATAATATGTATGTATGCGTATGTAAAATCAAGATATTGGAAGTTAGTTTCGGAAACAGCAGTCCTGGAATATTTATTAACTTAGCAATGATTTGTTATGTCTTTGTAAATAACATCTCGTATCGAGGTTCAAATATAGGTACAAACGAATTTAAACAAAATGGGCTATTCCCAAAACAAACATGTTTCTGATCCTTTTTTTTAATTACTTGTTTTGTAAAAAGGGAACGGATGAACAACCAACAATTTTATATTTATTTTGTTAAAGTGATTTCATTTAAATATAAAATGCGAGGAAATCGTGTTTTAGAATATAATGTAATATGAACCTTCACGTCAATTCTGTAAAATGTCAATCAACAACTCGCATCTCACTTCGCTGTTCACTTCACGTTCACTCTCACTTCGCATAAGTTTCAAATTTCGAGTGCGAACTCAAACGTCATCTCATATTTAGGCCCGAGTTTTCTAACTACATCATAATCATAGATTACGTAACCGTTCTGTTAGCATTATACCGATGTTCAATCCAACCGCGTTTTTTTTAGAGTTTACCATTTATTTCTAACCAACGGTTTGCTAACCAAACTGTTTTGAATGAGTGAGTCCAAAATTACCAAATGCTGGAATGGTTTATCATTATTTTGTGAATGTTTAATGTCTTAATGGTCCCTTCAATCAATTTTCATTGTCAAACTCTGTGATCAAATCATCTAACTCAATTCATAATTTTTTCGTGTCGTGTTTGTTATAAATCTTTTATTGAATATATATCAGTGATATGGAAGATGAGCGTAAACGTACTTTGAATTTCACCAGTGGCGAGAAATCGGTACTTACGGCACTCGTAATAAAGTACAGAGATAGAATAGAAAATAAAAAATCGGACGCTAAAGCAAATGCCGAAAAAGCAAGAAGTTGGAAGGATCTGGCTGACGAGTTTAATGCTCTTAGTACTCACTGCAAACGTTCTCTTGAGAGCTTCAAATCAAATCAAATATATTTATTTGTTATAGCTTAAACACTTGCTGGGAGAATAACAAAATAAAAACTTCATGTCAGGAAGCATAAACCAATGGCTAAACTGAGTTGGCTACATCGTTTAAGCTAATCAATCGATTACAGTACATAATCAATGGTTAGAGAATGGTGAACAGCAAAATATTGTTAAACAGCCGTTCATGGTTCAAACATTTGTTTAAAATTTAACCATCTGTTGGTGAACTTGGGTCTAAATCTCAAGGTTAATTTAGTTCAACACGCTGACACGCTCGCAAGTGTAGCGCTAGTGTATCAACCGAGTTTATAGAATGCCAATCAAGAAATTCACGGCGGGTTCAGATTCGAATTTTAGAACGACGTCTTACAGAATCAACAGGCTTGTCAGCTTTGCATTTGTCGTATTTACTACGATTCGGCGAGAATACTTTGATATATTTTAATAAGGAGGACGGGAATTTCTGCCTTGGAACCAGTAATAACCTGTTACATATTGTTAGAAAGGATTTTTTTAATACTTGAACTTTTCATATGGAAGTATCAAATCGTTGTGTCATCTTCTTCTTTTCGTGTATATTCTATCTGACCTGAATTCTATATGACCAGTATTGAGCAATCTGCACAGCTCTATCATTGGCCTCCATTAAGTCTAGGTAATTACAGGTGGTTGTCACCGACGCACAATTAAGGAGGCGTTGCATGTCCTGTACAGGTGCTCCACACTGGCACCTTTTTGTGTGAAAAAGTTATCGAAATAATGCCACACGTCTACACTAATATTATAAAGAGGAATGACTTTTGTGTGTGTGTCTGTGTGTGTGTGTTTGTACATAAACAGTGCCGATTTCAAAAAAAGTCGATATAAGTTTTAATTTTCATGTTTATTATCCAAATTCTCAGAACACACAATATACCTAATAACCTACTACTAATAACAATACAAAATAATGAAATTTACTAGAAAAAACAATTGGATTTGATTAGTAGCGATTATTTCCGTACATGGTATCAAAAATTATTTCACTAAAAATCCTCCAAATGTCTGTAAAAGCGACTGGCATCCATACACCACAACACCACAAGTGAATACTAATTGATTTCGCAAATCTCTCTATGCTTTGATAGCGAACAGAATGTTTGAATATTATTGTTTGCATGAGAACTTAAAACCGCTTGCAACTACTAAATCGTGTTTTGGAAGCTGTTAGATTTTAGCCTGTCGAATTATTGTTGTATATAACAAGTTCTATACAACAAGCTTTTATGGATAAAAAATGAGGTTTACTGACGTTTTACATCATAAAATAACAAATAACTATACGAGAAACTTTAATAAAATACAATGTAATCCAAGGGTATCATACTAACGCAGTCCAAGCGCATCGCAGCGTCGATCTAATAGTTAATATAGCAAATGTATTATTATCGAAACGTCTTATTTTCCGAAAAAAACAAAAGACAAACGAATTCATTTCATGAATTTATCATCTTAATTTTTATTATTGGTCAAACCATAGGTACAGCTTGCACTTAATCACGAGCCCCTCCTGCATCATTCCCAGTTTTCAATCTTTTTTTGAAGCTTACTTGCTATGTGGTTAGAACATAGTGCGAAGCTAAATGATTGTGTTACGAGTGGGTTCACATCGGTAGTGCGATTTAGAATTTGAACCAGCAACCACATAATCACAAGTTCGACCCCCTAAACATCAGGCTAACAACAATAATTATAAAAATAAATAATATATAAATGTGGACAACATCACATACATTGCTCTGAATCCAATTTATTTATGGAATCGGAGACTTCGAAGGTACCACAAACACCCAGACTCGACACGATATAGAAGTGTTTTTTTCTACATTGACCCGTCCCGGGATCAATCACCTCAGAGCTAGCGACATCTTGAAAACCGGTATGTACGCCACTCTATCACGAAAGTTGACAAAAATTGAAGTCTATTATGCTGTACTTAAACTCTTTTAGATATTGTCGAGATATATTGCGAGTCTCCAACTTTCTTAGAACGCACGTCACCCGTCTTAATGTATAAACGGCGTCACAAGAACTTCCTAATCCTACTTAATTCCATTTAATATTCATGACGATTTCTGAATAATTTCACGAATGCCTGACATGCTCTTAATTCGTATTATCTCCTTTTCGTTATTGGCGATGTTCGAATGAAATAGCATTGAGGTACGTACCTTGTAATTTTGAAGGGGAAGACGTTCCGTGCGTCCCGTTGTAAAGGTGGGGATAGGCATCGATTAAATGTGCTCATAATAAAAAACTCAATATCGTTTTTTATCTAACAGCCAGGTGACAGATAGTTCTGTTGAGTAACAAGTTTAACACAAACTATTGTAAAATTGTGTATGAAATATTCTTGGCCCTATCAAATTTATAAAGATCATTACGAAAAATGACACTTGTTAAGTTGTGTAATGACTGAAACTAAAGATAAAGTAATCAAACATCTTTCTATTTACATAAGAACTTTAAAACAAGTAAACACATTTTAAAAATCCCCAAAATGCGATGTTACCGGGGTAGATCGACTTTACTAAATACAAAGCACGTGAAAGCAGCACTCTAGAAGCTTATACACGTACCTGCATACGCTAGAAATGTAACATGCAGGTATAATAAGGTTGTGCATTAGTTGTAAGCCCATTAACACACTAGCTTAGTGCAAGATAAGCGGTCCACCGCTGCAAACAGTTGTGTTTTGAAACAAGATTCCGAAATCTCGTTTCAAAATACAATAGCAACTTGAGCAGCTATTATTAACGTAATTTTATTGCAAATTCCTAATGTGTGGTCGCTATCTTTATCTTCCTTAAAAAAAGATATTTACATTCATGTAATGGGGTACAAAAATGTGTAATTGAAAAAATCCCTAGCGTTTTTTCCTAAAGGATAGGGAAAAAAGAAGAATAAAATTTATTTGGTTAAGTTTAATTGAAAACAGCTGAACATCGATGTTAGCTGAAAAAGAGATAATGTGTCATGAAAATTAAAAAGTAGTTCAGAGTGCTTATTGCGATTTTTTGACGTGATAACGTCGATGAACGCCTGCCACACGCACAAAAAATGTCACGTTCCGCATGTGCCGAGCGAGCAAGCGAGAGCGCGAAACAAGCAATACAGAGGCACGATCGGCCTAAGCGTTCGGCTTGTGATGCATCTCACTTCCACTCCATTGGCCGATGCGTTTGAGTAGAAGAGAGACCGTATGCTATTTTTTACCAATGTTTCCTTATAAAATTATCGTCCGTAAACCGCTTTTACAGGAACCCATGTTTTTATGTTTATGACTTAGTTTCTCTGATTGGTTTAGAGCTTAAGGTGGGCCAATAGGGGCGTCGATCGATATAAACGTAAAATATATTGTCAGTATGCACAGTTGGTATTCATTCATGAAATGAATTCGAAAGTTCTAAAGAAAACGTTTTTATTCTGACATGAAAGGTATTCAGCACGCTACTATTGAATATTTTAACAGTGAGTCCCACATTTGAATATGGAACCTCTTTTTTTTATTGGAGCGAACCGTATTGCTATCTCTTACATTGTTGAATAATATTCAATTACTGAAACCTTATTGAAACTGTAAATTCATATTTAGAATAATACATGAAAAAAATATTAAGCAACATCCATGTAAATCCAGTTTCAATTTTGATTTATTATTTGTACTTGAATTATGAATAAATAAATACAAATAATATTTCAAGAATTATTCAATAAAAAATTATTCATAAAAAAATTCTATAGATTGCATCTAAGTTCAGTATCTGTATCGAATAAAATGTATGAAGATTAAATGAGAAAAAGATTACGAAAAAAAATCACGCTATTTGATATCCCAATTTGTTCTAATCACTAGAGCTTATTGCCATAATACAAATCCCTATTACATCTCGCATCCCCTTACCAGATAATCGTAATTGTTTTTCGTCTAGAATATCAAATTGGAAAGAATTTATTTTTATCATTCGAGTACCTCTTAGCTTACACCTGATACCCTAAGATTTATGGATGTCAGACGTTTCAAATTAATTTTCTATCGTACCCTTTTGTCCAGGGGCTTTTTTGTATTAATATTTTCTTTGTATTTTTGCGATTTCGTTATTTGTGGTACAGGTACAGGTGGATATTCTTTTTTTAATCTCCTTCTTATTGCTAAATCCAAATCACTTCACGAATAAAATATTTCAAGAGGTAAAATTTATCAATGTACAATGAGATGCTCATTTTTAAAATGAGAGTTATTTGGCTCTACGATACATCAAGAGATATAATATTATTATTATACTTGAAATAAATGTCTAGTCTTCGCGTAAACCACAGAAAACAATAAGATACATGTCAATAAGTTTTGTTATATTCTCTTAAAAAGGTGTGCTAAAGTATAAAGCTACCTATATTGGCAAAAATATATTTTCACCAATATGATAGAAAACGACGACCTTCGTGGTCGAGTGGCGTACACACCGGTTTTCAAGGTGTCGTCAGCTCTGAGGTCCCGGGTTCGATCCCCGGACGGGTCAATGTAGAAAAACACTTTTCTACATTGCCTCGGGTCTGGGTGTTTGTGGTACCTTCGTTGTCTCTGGATTCCATAACACAAGTGCTTTAGCTACTTACTTTGGATTCGGAGCAATGTATGTGATGATGTCGATTTAAAAAAAAAACTATGATAAATCATTAATATTAATAGCTCTACATTTGAGATCTATGGCATTCTGGCACTTGGTCCTTCTTTGTACTACAATTTGCAAGAAGTTTTAATCGATAAATAAATCAATATGAGAACAGCAAAAGTAGATGATCAAAATCAGAAATTCAATGCTAATTAACGGAGTTCACGTCGAACTGTGTGGCGTCGAAGTGATTCATAAGCATGTGACCAAACATTTACTACTAGTACAGTTGCTAGTATGTAAACTCAATTCATCATATACATTTTACATGTTGACTGTACATATTACACATATTTTGTAGAAATTTCATGAATATCGAGACCCAATATCGGCCCTTAATAAAATATTTGAAACGGGTTAAAGGGCATAGTTTGGGAGCATCCTAAAGTACGCCGATATAGGAAGGTCAGCTAAGTTGCGGTCAACACACTAATGTTATAGAATTTGTTGTTGACAAATATTTGCGTTTAGTTTGGGGAACAGAGATAATCTACTTTTAGTAAGTGTTACCATTTTATATGTATATTTTTGGAAACGTATTAAAATATATTTTTGCTGTTATCGAACTTGTAACCTTTTAGAGGTGTGAAAAATAAATGTATAGTAACTTGAAAAATGTATATATACTACTAAAAGAGTCTAATTGTGGAAATATTTATTTAGTTGAGCAATTAAAAATGTGGGTATTGTCGTAAGCTGTAATTAATTTATATTCAAAGTTATCTTAACTTTGAATATAAATTAATTTGAATATAAACTAACTTAACGTGTTAAGTAATTTCAGGTTTCCGGAAAAAAATATAATATACAATGCAACAGTTAGCCATACAATATCCGAAACGAGAAACAAACTTGTTGAACATAAAATATAATCCTCTAAGCTTGCCACGCAATTGCTACGTTTTTCGTAGCGCTACAACATAATGTTCTGGTAAATCCGCGTAGCATCGTCGTAGCAATTATTCAATAAAAACTAAGCATATAGGCATATAGTAACAGTACAGATTACCAAACGTTTTTTATAGTTATTTATACGAAGTCGGGTCGTTTGGATGCGAAACACGATCAGCGCGGTTCGTTACGCCACATTTTGAAAGCTGTTTGTTTATTGTATTCGATTTTATGACTTTCGAATGGCCTACCTGTAGATTTTGTTGATCGCCTATTAATTTTGCTCGCTTTTTTTCCGTTTCAATATAAGCTACTCAGCTTCATCATACAATACACAATAGATAAATATACTAACGTTAACTTAAGATAAATTAAAGGTGACCATGAAAATAAACATCATTCGTACACCAAATCATTGCTATAAAAGGTGATAAAAACTAGTTTTTTTTTCTTATAAAATAACTAGTTGAAAAATAAATGTCATAATTTTTGCTGATAAACACATGGGAACCGCTTAAGTAACATAACCCATGCGCAATAGTAACATGCCTCTGAGTACATTAATATATCTTTGAAACGCTCATTCAAATTCAACACAGAAAATCCGTTCATTATTCACGTACGAAAACCAATCGAACTGTAAAAAAGCTACAGGGTGGCATCCGAGCAATAGTAAAGAAAAATCAATATTGAAGTGAGTCGACCTCATTTTGCGGCAGGTAGGGACCGAATATAGCGAAGATGGATCATTTGTCCCTGATGTACTCGCGCCACGTAAATTGGGATTATTGTGACAAAGGCGAAAGGGTTGGGTTGAGGATGAAAAGTTTAGGTGGGGTTGGCGATATGTTTTAAAAATATGTAGTTTGAAGGTTTGAAGTGTTCATAATGAAAATTTATACATTCAATGTAAATACAATTCATATTTACAGAATATTGTTTTTTAATTTTTTTCGTCACTAAAAATTATGAGCAATATCTTACCCAATATATATATACAGGATTATTTTTTATGGAGTGCGAATATTCAACGAGGTTATCAGGTGCATAAAATTGAACCACTTTCTCCAAGGAACATGGGTAGAAATCTTAAAACTGAAAATCAACTTTTCATACAAACATAAGTCACGTGACCCGTCACTTTGTATGAAAATTTCATTTTCAATCTTATGATTTCAACCTTTTTTGGAGAAAGTGGTTCAATTTTATGCACCTGATTACCTCGTAGAATATACCTACGCACTTTATAAAAAAATAATCCTGTAATCTTAATATGTGGTTAACTTACAAGTAGCCAAACGGTTAAATTGTGTAGTAAATATGATATAATTATGGCACAATAATTTATATTTGTAAAAACTTAGAACTGATTATTTTAAGTGCCTACCATTCAAAATAACTGGTTCGTTTCGTATAATAATCTATCAATTATCATAATATTATGTTCAATCAAAGCTAGGAACATAATATACATAGCTGGAATTATAATAGAAACTATCCTTTATTCTGACAAGTAGCAATACCAGCACTCCTAATGATGCAACATGATATTGACGCAGTATACAACAACGTTATTATAATAATGTCAGAACGCCACACGCTACCAATAATCTTAGAACTTAAGTATTGGTTTTTATGTTCCGTTGCAGAAACATTTCTTAGTGGTATATATACCGTTGTTTATGTGTTTTCTAGTTAGCAAGTACACTCGGCAAACTATGTGTGTAAACAAAGTGTTAACATGCATGTTTTATCGTAGCAACTTGTTTATACTACACACACACTTATAATACCGGCCTATAATTGTCCTACTGCTGGGCACAGGCTTCTTCCCATATAGAGAAGGTACACTCACTTGCTTTTAGGTAATAATTACGTTTATATGCATGTGGTATGTGGTATTGGTGTGTCCCGTATAAATATCTGGTTTGCTGTGTTTGCATAAACATGTATACACTAAAGAAAAATCAGATATACACTACAAGAATAGCTGGAAGTTTTTGTTAAAATTCAAAAATATTAATATGTGTGCATGTTTGAGAACTGTTTTGAATAATTTGTTCATAACCTGTTTTATAATACCAATCTAGAATTGGAGATAAAATCAATTAAAAGTGTATATATAGGTACTATACATTCTTTTGTACTGTACATAAAATATTACAATTGAAAAGAAGCTACTTCTAAAACATTCTGTATTTTTTTATGTTTTGTATATTTTATACAAAGTAATGAATTTTTTTCTCGTGTTTTTGACTGCTATTTACTTGTAAAGCTAAAACGGTAGTGACTAATTTTTTAACGCTAAAGTGAAATTTTTATTTAAATTTATTACAAGGGCCTTATTATGTACGTTTTAGAAAGTATATGAAAATGGATGTCTCTATGAACATTTCTATCATACTAATACTTGCAGAAATTGCAGTAATAAGCAAAATTTTCACATGCCGAGCAACTGATGTTTCAAAATAAAGTTTCATCAGAAATCCAAATATGTTACGAGCAAAATAAATAACATGTTACTCAACAATTTCCATTTAAATTTCGTATTATAAACATCACATAAAAGTACTGACGTATACACCTGTTTGTTGATATTTCGCGCAAAATAATACCTCACTATTTCATATTAGTATAGTTTTCCAAGGGAAAATGTGCAATTGAATAGCAAAAGGAATATTTTTTATTTAAAGGAATTTGGAATTGTAATGACGCCAGCGATAAAAAAAGTTAAGGCCGATGCTGCACTATTGTGCACGTAAAGGTCACACACGTGTATTAAGCTTTACTTAATATGAAAATTGTAGTGTTATTATCCACTACAACCATAGCCCGTTAAAAAGCGGGCACACATATACATATATATATATATATATTTAAAGGGTACACAGCAATGTGGGTCGCACATTACTAGTAATCTTGTTAACCCCTCGTACTAAGCTAAGATGCTTGTGTTACGAGTGTGTTCAAGTCGGTAGTATAATGCGTGAGATTCGAACCCGCAGCCACATGATCGCAAGTCCGACGCCCTAGCCATTAGGCGGCCGCCGCTTTTTAATATGGACGTAACAGCCAATGCAGCGCTGACATCGTTCACTGCTGACGCAGCAGTGTAGCAGCGACATTAATGTAAAAAAGAAACTAAAATGTTGCATATTAAATTTTAAACAATTACCTCCATAAATGGTACCTGCTACGGCTGTTACTCACTGAAAAATCATCCGAGTTAATTAAAGCATTTCTTTAAGAGTTCGTGTCACATAATTTACCTCAACACCAGGCAATTTAAATTCCCTTACCCAAGGAACATGAAATATATCCGGATTTAAGAGATTAATGAACAATCTTAATTAAAGAAATTTAATAAGATCCCTTAAAGACTTGAGGTTTTCGACCGAAATTTGTTTCCAATTTGTTCTTACTGTAATCCTTATTATGTTTTAATAGAACTTTGGGAAGTATTGGGTACTTCAGTATTAAGGGTTTTTATTTAGGAAAAGCATAGGAAAGAACATTTACCAATATTTTAAAATTAAGTTAAAAATAAGTGTTTAGTTCAGACAAATTGAAATAACTCTAAAAACAAATAAAACACATTCCTCACGGCTCATGATGAAAAACTCCGTGAAAGACTAAAACGTTTTTCTAGGTTTTTTTTAATGAAATCTCATCTATCTACTTACCCCTAAACAAAACATATCGGGATCTGTAACATCCCCAGACACTAAAGAATTCTTCAAACAACAACACATCAGTATTTTTAAACAAAAGCATTTTATGTATGTTTCTTGCGGTTGGTGCAAGTTGTATTAAAAAGTGAATCCGAGCGATAAATCTCTAAATTGTGGAAACAATATGGAGTTTAAATAATCTAGTGCCAGAGAGAAAATGTAAGGTACCCTTGGTACCTTACATTTTCATGATTTTAAGTTAGTGTTCTTGGTTTACGACCAGTCTACTTAGCTGCGTCTTTTAAAACATATTATACGTATCTGTGCAGATACTTTAGGGAATGCCCGATATTCAGTTAAGGTCAGTATCTAGCAAAGTTTTAAAACCTTTGGAGAGCACTGGATAACGTCTCACTGCTAGGCACAGGTGTCTTCTTATAAAGAGAAGGAATGAGCAGTGTTCAATAAATTTATATTAATAATAAAAAATCTTGGGAGACGATTCTGGTAGGGGTTAGCAATTTACAGTGGTTCGTGAACACGAGTATACGATTGTAAGTCTAATAATTAAATTATATAATTTTTTACGTTTTTTGCTGACACATGTAATTACCATTAGATTCTGAAAATGTCAGTACTTCTTGGTTATTTACACATGCTATAACCGTTACCGAGTTAAACATTTTGTAAATATGCATAACAAAAACAAGTAATAATACATTTGAATTAGATAACGCCACTAATAGTGCATTTAATTTATTATACATTTTATACTAAGCATCCTTGCATACACGTAGTCGCAAGATAAATCACGACGTATATCAAAATCCTTTTAACCACAATACGCTTTATACTCAAAATTGAACATACACGAAAATGTTGGAATATTACAGCCCAATTATTCTTTATCCGTAATTGAAATTCAGAGCGAGCTTCGAATAAAGTTTGGGGAATGTTTCCTCAATGACCGGCCTCGACAAGGGACACTTGAAGCAGGTATTCGGATATCATTAGAAAAAAAATCATATTTTATAAATCCGTTATGGAAAAGCTATTTTTTATTAATAGAGGTTTTCACAAGACTTGTTTGATTCGTGGGCTTGAGCCATAATTGGTTGTGTATTTTTTTTTATTGTTGTTTGTTTATTTATGATTGTTCATTTGTGAAAAAAGTAATTTTTTTAACGTTTTGGATATGTTAGTAAGTGATTTCGAGTAGATATGTAAGACATTGTTAACATGTAGGTAATATTAGTAATTTGAACATGTAATTACATTAAAAAATCTTGATACTCTTAATATTAAGAATATGTTGCCCTGTTCTGCAATCTACTAATAGAAATTGTATGTCTTGCCATTACAAAGCAAGACGTAACATAAAACAGAATTATTTCTCGATATAAAAGCTTGAAACTAACTTCAATTTATTCTCATTTCAAAGTAGCATATAATATTCTGAACAGCATCAATATACAGAAAAATATTTCAATATTTTCGGGCGATTTGCTACTTTCAAATATTGCGTTTGATGCCTTGAATAAAATTTCATTTTCACATAGTCGAGCGAGACTTGAATATCCGACTACGACACAATGTGCACGTAGATCTTCATACTTTCATAGACTTGCTTCATACGGTGACTACGAATGTTAGATTTTTACTAAAGGTAATTTTAGGACAGCAGTTGAACAATATAAGGAAAAAAGGTATATTTTAACCGAATTCAAAAGAAGTAAGCTCTCAATTCAACTGTTTATATGTTTATTTCTGTATTTTTGTAACGCGATGTGGACAACTGAAGATCTATTTAAAAAAAAATCTTGTCATCAATAAAGTACCTCAATGTGGTGTGAATGGTTAGGGTGGACGTGATCATGCAGATGTCGGTTTGAATGTCACCCGTAACACTACTAACATTAACCCACTCGTAACACAAGCAATCAGCTTAGAACGAGGGGTTAACAAGAATACTAGTAATTTGCGAACAAGGTTACAAGTAAGCTTGTTTAAAAAAAGGCAATCGCTATCTACTTTCGTTCTTAAATCAAATAATTGGATTTTTTTACCAAAAAACAAATGACAAAACGAAGTTGCATATTTTATATTTTCCTGAAATTAAAGCCATATTTTTTATGTGTAGTCAATTGTTTCTTGTGCCTTCACCTAAAAACGGCACTATGATATATCCTGCTGGGGTCCCTAAGAACTTGTGTGGTACGTAGGTATATGGAGATCTTAATGTTTTATGTATACTGTTAAGAAGTTTTATGCTGAACCAGTAATGGAATTAGTTAGGGACAAGATATGCTAATATATATGTGACTGAATTATAATATTACCATATATTTGGGACCTTTGGTCGGGTATCGAACGAAATACTACAAACTTTCTCCATAAATAATGTGATATAAATATTAACATTTATTTATTATGATATAGAAAGAATCATCGTAATTACATTATCTCATTTTTCATGTAATCAACTTCCAATTCAAATTATTTATTTGCGTACGATAAAAATAAAGAATTATTTTATAAGCGTTATAATATGTAGGCACAGCTTGGTACGGTCTTTTTCAGTCGTTGCAAACTTCGAGGGCTAACTAATTACAAGAAAGTAGTACACAGAGTATAAATATGTAAATGTGTATAAAGGTTTTTTTTTCTCAAAATATTCTTTGATTGAGGTATTGCATTTTGGTATAAGATATGCTTTTAAATTCCTATGAAATACTATTTGTTTCGTTTCGTTTTGAGAATCCTTTGGTAATCTATTAAATTTAATATCTTAACTGCCATGTAGTGACTTTGGTTGAGCATTTTAATCCTAGATGGTGGTAAGTACAGTCTATTTTTATGTTATGTGTGTCTATTGTCTTCTTTTCTGAAGCTTAAAAAGATTGATCGCACTTTACAAAGCATTCGACATCTACAAAACAAAAAGCTCTAATTTGTGTCAATTCAAAACACAATTACACGGTGCGTAAATGGATAACTGATACGGCCTCAAAACCGGCGATGTACGTAATTATTTATAACATATACATTTACACGTGTGTAACAAGCTTAGAGATGATGTTACTGTGTCTTACGCTGAGTATGGCCATGACACACGCGATTTAAATAGTGTCTGTTGTACTTTTCAAAAAGAGATTTATTGGAATAACTAGCTTCTGCCCACGACGACGTTTGCGTGGACTTCAAAATTAAGGAATCGGGATAAAAAGTCTATGTTCTTTTCCATGTCAAAGGCTACAAGCATGCCAAATTTCATCGAAATCCGTTCAGTCGTTTTTGTGTGATTGAGTAACAAACATCCACACATCTAAACATCCAAACATCCACACTTTCACATTTTTAATATAAGTAGGATTGCTCAAAACAAACTTAGAATCCAATTTACATTAATTTAATGGAAGCTTTCTGTTTTTAAATTGGTATCGTAGAATTCAAATAAGTATGATTATATGCTAAAGGTTGTAAGGAAAATAAAAAAAGACTTGAAAGTGTATGAAATTTTATAAGATCAGTAATTTTTACATACACATTAACAATGACAGACATGTCACTTAATTTGCGGTTAAACGAACTTACGAAAATATTTAGCAATAGTAAAACAGTAGGACTGAATGAAAAATAAATAAATCTGAGATTAACGCGAATTTTAGACATTAAAAAAAATACTTTTTGAGCAGATTCTATCGTGGTTTATTTTTTTTTAGTCCTCGATGTTTATTTTGTTTCCACAAAATAAAGTAGGTCAAGAGCGGTCAGGTATAAACTTAATCGCTCGTTTCCTAGCCCCACAGAACAAGGCTCGCGGCGTGTCGCGGCATAACGACATCCTCTCTACCTTAGAACGCAAATCCAACATACATAATTCATTATTCACCGCACTGAGATCGCGAAATGTTGTTCTATTTTAATTTTATTGTCTTAGGAAACTCCTTTATTCTGTCCAATAACAATAAAAAGAAATTACGTAACAAAAGTAGAATTTTTATTTAAATGAAGAAAAATGCGATTTTTTTTCCCGAAACTAATAATGTGACGTACGATAATAAATTATAAGCTGAAGAGTTTGTTTGTTTTTTTTTTTGGTTGAACACGCTAATCTCAGGAGACCTTGTGATTCGATTGGGCAAAATCTTTCAATGTTAGTTAGCCCATAAAATTTATTGAATAAGGCGAACAATAAAGTTTGTTATACGGTATGTAGCAGGTGAGATTGGACCTCGAAAATGGGTTTTTGTACTTTTACCGAAATAATCGACGTCATCGTGGGCGGAGCCGCAAGTGAAAGCTAGCTATATAAATTTGGACAACATATTTATTTGATAAAATTCTCGTTATTATTACAGAAACGTAAAAATATTATTTTGTATCAAGTACTTGACATGGGCAGAACTTTAATAACGTTTCATTTTATTTGTCATTCTTTGTAGCGATATAATAAAGAACATTATTTATTTGAGTACAAAAAAATGTGGTTCATGATGGCAATTAATCTTCTCTCGTTTAAATTAAGTAATTAAACGTAACACAGAATTTCTTTGACCTTCTCGTTACAAAATAAAAAGGAGGTTCACATTACGAACAAATGATTCGGAGATATACCTATTTCGTTTGTATTTAATTAAGTAAAATAAACTTTTGGTAAGTATTTACTTGCTGAAACATGATTAATGGCAAAAAACATTTCTTACTGTAACTATTATGGATACAGGACAAGTTATGTTAGACCTTGTTTCAAAGTAAGGCACAAAAAAAAAAAATACCGGCCCATAAATATCCCACTTCTAAGCACAGGCTTCTCATATAGAGAAGGAACAAGCATTGATCACCACGCTTGCACTGCCGCTTGGTGATTTCAGATTCCAATTCTTGGAACCCAAGTTTCCTCACAAAGTTTTCCTTCGCCTTTTTGCCAGCAGTGTCTTCGAATAATTTAAGAAAGTACATACAGCTTTTTAAAAGCCGCATTGGTACTTACCTGGGTTCGAACCTACAATCATGTGCATACGAGTCCGGTGAACCGCTAGGCCACCACGACATTTATAAAGAAAAGATGAATGATGTTTAAAATGATAATGTAACTGTCACACTGCAACGGAAAGGCATTCTTCACAAACAGAAATAGATGAATTACTGAAAATCCTCTCAAAATTCGAATGGGAAATTCTGAAACCGCTTAACTGCTCTAACTACTCACATCCCTCAAAGCGGTTTATTCAAAATCCAACAACCATATCGGTGTTCTATTTTCGAACGTGAAATTTTAAAATCGCATCGTTCACGTACCGGCGTCGTCTCGTGACGCAGATGAAGTGATTTATGCGCGAATGAATTATTCATGCCGTCCCCGTCACGTTACAGTCGCGTCGAACAATCAGCTCGCGGGACTCACTTTGTATGTGGTTAGTATACCTTTATGGATTAATCAATTGAACTATTGAATTTTGTAGTATTTTTATTCACGGATAGGTGGTCCTTGCGTTTTATGAGATTATGCTATTTTTGTAAGAAAGAAGGGGGGGAAGAAGGCTCCCGAGATATAGTAACATCACACAAATAAAAGATGAAGTGGAAGTCATAACGTTTAAGGAGGTGCAAGAGCTAGCACAAGATAGAGAAAGTAGGAAGGAGCTGCACTGACCATAATTGAGTTATTGTTACAAGACATTAAGCATAATGTCTTCACGTAAAAAAAACAGTTTATCAATACAAATTAAAAAATGAGAGAGTATGTTTGTCAATGTCTAAATAATATGGGTTTTTTGGTAATTCAGTTATTTTTAATCTTTCTTATATTTATTATTTTCCATGCTACTCATTGTAAAATTAAAATTTTCGGCAAGATAATATTTTTTGTTAAAAACATTTTATTGGACAGAAAAAAAAGAAACAATTCTTACGGGAAATGGAAACTCTGGGGATAAGCCGCGGGTTGCACTAGCAATGCAAGTTATCCGAATCTTCCAGGGCACCTATATATGTGGCTCTTCCACATAATATCAAATTAATTTGGTATGTAAATTGAGCTAAGACATCATTGTATCATTATATTGGTTCTCCGAAGCGCAATTAATAGCCTAATTAATGTGTCAATCAGGCGATGTGAGTTACCGCATGCATTAGATAGGTAGACTTTGATATTTTCAGTGATACTAGTTGATACGTAATATCATTAAAATAGAAAATATATTCAATGAAAGTAACCGTTTCTTTTGTTCCGAGAACTACATACGAAAAAATTTGCTGCACCCCGTGGAAATCTGGGGCTTATCAGATAACAAAAATTTTCGGGATATTGTTTTATCAAAATAGCCCCATGGTCTAGCCAACGTGAACAAGTAACAGACATACATACACACACATACACTCTCATAATCTACATTTTCATATACCGTAAGTGAAAGTTAGATTTGAGTCATACCTTCGCTAACAATAGCAAAAAGAAGGCTTGCAATACTAATCTAACATAAATTTACAAATTACAATACCAAGGGCAAAGAAATTTTAAGAAATAAATTGGAACAACTACTTTCTCAGCATGACAATAATATGTTTTTTCTGGCATTGCCTAGAAGCTTGACTCTATAAAAATATTATTAAGTACACTAGCCATTGGTAAACTGAACATCTATAAATAGAAAAAAATATATATTTTAAATAAACGCGTAGAAAGTTTGAGATTTATTATTCCAAACTTTTTACAAAGCAATTACAACGTTTTCTTTATTATGGCCTAATATTTTTTAAATCATAAGCAACAATATTCCTCGTGACCTCGTCTCAAGAACAACCATATTGCTTTCAGTAAACAAAACTCCTTGTAACATAACACACTTACCAAAATAATCTACTCTCACAAATAAAATTACAATACATTTACAAATTTTCTACACATGAGCGCGAAAATAATACAGAAAAGTGTTTCAGCGTGGATTTTTTCTGGTAAGCTTTCTCGCTTATGCGGACGCTCACACCTTTTAGTACGAAGTTATTACATTAGCCTGGCTTGATGCAATATCTACACAATTTTAATACTATAAAAGCACTTAGCGTCAGGTACCTTGGGGAATTTAAGTGATAATGGGAACAATGAGGTGTAATGAGGTGAGTTTTTTGTGCTGAAATATGAGATTAAAATGGTGGTAATACAGTTTTAATTTACTCATGCCAAGTATAAAAAAATTCTAATACTGTGAACGGTAATTAAAATATTTGATATTTGTCACGCCTTACATTAAGGTTAATTTGTATAATTATCAAGTATTTATAGAATATACAAAAAATAATATCGTATCGGATTTGTTTGCACGTGGATGCAGGTTCAAACCCAGGTACCTACGTACCAAAGAGAACTTTTTAAAATTATATGTTCTTTCTTAATTAAACAATAATTCGATTTATAAAATAAGACATCATTGACAAACGGTGAAGGAAAACATCGTGAGCAAACCTGAATTCCAAAAATTTTAATCGAAAACAAGCGTTGAGCTAGCATGGTGATCAATGCTCGTTCCTTCCCTATAGTTGAAGAGAATATGTGCCCAATAGTGGGACATTTATAGGCCGATATTATTATTATATTATTAAATACAAAAAATGCTTGGTTACAGTTATAATCAATTTTTTTAAGAACACATATGTTCAAAACACCTTAATTTTTTGGTACACGTGATTATAATAATGTAGGTATGCCTACGGGACTATGCCTACTATAACTAAGGGACTGTCATCGTAGTCATCGTAGTTTGCAGCGCCATAATATTTTTCGTAGCACCGTAGCTCTACAGCGTAGCAGCTACGCAAACATTGGCGTAGCCTAAAAATGCGCAGTTTTACCTCTGTATAGCCTTCACCTGAGCGTGATCACTTTGTTCTGGATACATTATTCATGCAACATTTACATGCTAGTGGACGTTTACCCCTATTTAGTTAATTACTTTTATTAAAAGGTCCAGCCTTATTTTGTGTAGGTATATTAACAAAATATTGTTACATATTTCACTTACTAAATGTGGACAACAACATCACATACATTGCTCCCAATCCAAAGTAAGTAGCTAAAGCACTTGTGTTATGGAATCCAGAGACAACGAAGATACACCCAGACACGAGGCAATGTAGAAAAGTGTTTTTCTACATTGACTCGTCCGGGGATCGAACCCGGGACCTCAGAGCTGACGACACCTTGAAAACCGGTGTGTACGCCACTCGATCACGGAGGTCGTCAACTTACTTACTAATAATTTTAATATTAGCAAAAAAACTTAAAAAAAACATGTTGGAATGTAATGTAAAAAAGAAAATTAAAATTACTATCTATTCTAAATAAGTAACAGTCGTACAATTAATTCTGGGCCTAGTTATTAAATCAATAAAGTATCTTCGAACAATAATATCTGAGCCTTAGTACATAACTAATTCTATTGCGAAGGCGAAACTGGTAGGGCTACAGCTGTTGCCAACA
This sequence comes from Plusia festucae, assembly GCA_950381575.1. NCBI lineage: Eukaryota > Metazoa > Arthropoda > Insecta > Lepidoptera > Noctuidae > Plusia > Plusia festucae. Next base: position 5,290,696 of record OX494435.1, on the reverse strand, counting down.
CGATACGTAATAGCCCACCACTAAGATATTGTTGTAATCCACGGTTATTGAAACAAAACTGCAGCTGTGTCAAATATTTTATGAGTAAGAGTATTGGGAAAACAATTTCAAAATCACATGAAGACTAGCTTAGTATTTTCTTATTGTTTCAAAGACAACATGGCGTATTTATAACTTTCAAAACTATGAATTGAAATTTTAATCTATATAAATAAAAATGAATGTTGGTAAGCGCATAACTCAAGAATGGCTAGACTAATTCGGCTAATTTACTTTTTTGTGTGTTCCTTAAGGTCTACGGTAGGATTAAATACTATAAAAAAAATTGACGTGATCACTCGAATAACGTTACATTTATTAATTATTTTTTACTATTAACTTTAGACAACGAAGTCTTCTAGGCAGCTAGTTAAAGATTAAAAAATAATAATATCTTATAACAAACAGAAGTAAACATATTATTACTTATGTGCCTTAGTTCCTGCGAAACGTCCGGTTTAAAGTTAAAATTAATAATAAAATTCGTCGTATATAAGATCGGACGCCGTATTTGTTCTATAAATGCAATAATACAGTTTATACTCTGCATATATATGTCGTAATACATGCATAATATACAACAAAAATTTTACGATGAATAATTGTTACAGAGAAGCACGCAACTGTATTTTATAATAATAAAATAAAGCGAAGCCTTTTTGTTATTACTTTCATAGTATTTTTCTTTCTTTTTTTAACTATTTATAAACCCTGTATACTGCATATATGAACGAAAATGTTAATTTTGTGTAAAAAATAATATAATTGTATTGCTTGTGAATTTTCGAATAATAACAGAGTCCTCACTTTTATAAATAGTGCATGTGGTGTTAGCCTTTAAGTAATTGTTGCACTTATAAATGTATTTTTCATGTATTTACCTTAATAAACATACATATACATGTTGGTGTAAATAATTGTTGGCTGACCTAAAATAAATAAAAAATAAATATACATCCTACTAATATTATAAATGTGAAAGTTTGTGAGAATGGATGTGTGGATGTGTGGATGTTTGTTACTCTTTCACGCAAAAACGACTGGACCGATTTGGTTGAAATTTGGTATGCATGTAGCCTTTGACATGGAAAAAAACATAGGCTACCTTTTATCCCGATTCCTTAAGAAGTTCCCGAGGGAAAATTGATAATTGTTTACAAAATTCATTTGCCCGCTGTCAAAATGTAAACAACCAAGTAACCATGGCAAAAACTACGTTACTATAACGACCAGATCCGATTGAAGTATGAGTCACTTTTTAGGAAAATTAGCTGTAGTGAAAACAACTCGGATGTTGAACGATTGGAAATGAATGTTCTTGCTGCAAGTTCAAATCCAGGTGTGACGGCGCCCTTTTTTTCTTTTATAATCCAGTTTCTTTTACAAGTTCAAATATTTTGATACTCCAAGTTCGAATCTCAGTCGAGCTAACCCTTTTTGTGTCTTTTAGTTAAAAATCATATTTTTAAAACTTTTCGCTGTTGTCTTTTCAATCAAATATCATTTTTGTCCCTAAAAAAAATGAGGTTCAACATAGTTTACCTATTGGTCGTTATTGATATTATTATTCTCACGTTTTCTTCTGTTAATCTGTAATATTTCTTGGATAAAAATAATAAAATTAAATTAAATTTACCTTTCTTTTACCCATATCTTTCTTTTGCTGTTTGTGACAAGTGTCCGATGGCAAGCTGAAAAACTATGGGACCAATAAATATACGGTTTACAGCGCCGGCGCCAGCTTTTGCTTAGGGAAATTGTTTTTACTTTCTTTACGAAATTATGAGAGACGAAAATTCACAGCTTCTTCTGTCAATTAATGGACCAGATTTCTGTTTTTATTCAGCTTTAGCATGAAATGGTACCTTCAAAATTAAATGTATACCAAGCTCCGTCGATGTCGTATGTTCGTATTTCTGTCTGACCTACACAATTCATTTTACTGGGTAATTCGGTATATTTTGGAAGCACGGGTAAAGCAATAGCAATGACCAAAGATCATTTTCGACGGTCGGAACCAACAGTTTTACATACTATCGGAGGCGTTGGACATTGAAATAATAAGTATTAGTTTTAGCCTGCCTGTCTCAAACCAATACTTAATTTTTGACCCGACACTGGATTCCAACCTCAACGATACTCTTGCTGGTCACACTCAGTCTCAACCACCAAATCAACAAGCAGATGTTCCGCACGGATGAGACGCATAATTATTACCTCTAACATTTTGGAAATTATTGTAGAAGTTAGTTTTTCTTTTGTATTTTTTGCGTCGCAAGTTGCGCAAGTAAATGCATTTTCTTTCTTTCAGTCTGAGAACAATTAGGGAATTTTATACAGTGCACTTGAGTGGACACCGGAAAACCTGCATGCTGTCTCTCTGCTGATAATCAATCTAAAACAAGATCGAAGCCTATCCTCAGAGTTAAGAGGCAGATTTGTGCTGGGGGTGTTACAACACACCTAACCCATATGAGTTTGCATTTTGACATGACAGTCAGTTGACCCCCGTCCCGGTTGCATGATTCACTACTTCGCTGCTTTCCATCCCCCATCGCTTGCAGATCATGCGTCTTCGTCGTCTTTCATGGATCATGATCCTTTTCGTTAACCGATATGTCATTTTTGGTTACATTTTCCAGTTGTTTTGATTTAACAACAAAACTACTAAATTGATTGATTGAAATGTATACATATGAAACCACCTCGAAGACTTACCTACTCTATAAAAACTATTGAATTAGTCCACAATTATTTTCGGAGATAGACGGAGGGGTAGAGGGCGAATTCAAGAATAACAGTCGACTCCAGTAGCCGTGCGCCACGCCGCTACGAAGTCGCAATACCGCTCAACTATAGCGTCACGACGCTTCAGCTATAGCGTAGCGACGCGGCTCTTCTATGGTGCTATGACGCCTTTTAGCTATAGCGTAGTGACGCCACTCAATTGTAGCGTTGCGACGCCTCGCAATTGTAGCGATTTGAACGCCTCCCAGCTATGGTGTTGTAACGCCGCTCTAATATGGCTACACGACGCCTCCCATCTATGGCGTCGCGACGCCTATCAACTATGGCGTTGCGATGCCATACAACTAAAGCGTCGTGACCACTCAGCTATAGAGTAACGACGCCCGTTAGCTTTGGTGTCGCGATTCCGTTGTAATGTGGCGTCGCGGCGCCTTTCTACAATGGCGTTGCGACGCTACTATGTTATGGTGTCGAGACACTTCTCAGCTATACCCGCCTATAACATGTATTGCATTTATATGGGCATAGGCCTCCACCCATATAAAAACGAAACGAGTATTGATCACCATGCTAACTCAATGCGGGCTGGCAATTATTTCAGATCTTAATTTTTTGGTTTTCCTTCACCGTTTGTCAATAGTGTCTTACAATAATTTAGAAAGTACACGTAACTTTGAAAAGGTCACATTGGTACTTGCCCGGGTTTGAACCCCTGTTCATACGAATCCGGTCATTTAACCGCTAGGGCACCAGGGCCACTTTAGTTATTTCACTTTCAGTTATTGACGGCAATAAATACACTTTTCAACGCGAACAACGTCGCGGGTACAGCTAGTTCGGCATATTTCTCCTTTTTCGATAGATTATAATCTATCGAAGTGAAACCGTGAAATCATGAAACAAAATTGGCTGAAATTGATCGGTCAATGTTACAAGTCATTTCGAATCCATGAAGTTCACAATAATTCGACTTTTTGCAATCTCGTGAGATAAATTATAATCTTAAGGTATCAACAATTTTACGGTGACGTTCCATAGCATCGTTTCCTTTTTTTTATAATTCCTATGATAATTTAATAAGTAACTTATTTATACACAAATAAGTAGTTCGTACGCAAACAAGTTCCTAAAATTCTTCAATATTAATACAAAATATTGTTAATTGAATAAATTATGTAACTGAGAACGAAGCTTCAATAAACTTTTGGCTGCATAAATTATTTAAAGGACAATATACCGAAATTGGTTTCGTGAAGTTCTAATAAAATCCCTTACATCGCTATCAAATCACTGTTGTATAACATTTTGATAGGCCTCACGGCTCAACCCTGAATTATTTATATTCAATCTCGTCCATATCGCCCGGTTTCATGCAATTTATGAGGTATATCTGTATAACAGATATAGAAGACAGTTACATTGTTCTGCCAGAATATTTATTGGTCCTATGTAGTTTACATTACAGTTTTGACCCCAATATTGTTAATCAGGGATAAATAATATTGTGAGTCAATGAATATCGGCTATCACCACTGAGCTTGTAGCTGGGAGAGGCCTGTGCCCAGCAGTGGGACATTTATTGGCCTCACTCCTCCTCGTTTCTTCTCTATATGGCTCACTGCGAGTTGGCAGTTTAAGTTTCCAATTTCCTTTACCGATTGGCAATGATGTCTTAGAATAATTAAGAAAGTACTTATAATCAAGACACTGTGAGCTCATATTGCATAGGTCGGAACACACACGATAAAAAAAAATACAAAAATATGAAGGTAGAACAAGCCATAATTATATCTTGTCAAAACGGATATCTTCTCAGTCCGTGACCATGAGGTGTGAAACGTCGAGAGCTAAAACCAAAATAAAGCGCGATAGAATCCGTTTAAAAGGAGTTTTATTTCAAGTAGGTACTTATAACTTTGAAAGAGTCACATTGGTACATATATTATTACGGTTTATGAACCGCTAGACCAACACGACAACGAATAAAATAGACTCCATGATCTAGACACCTACTCCTTTACTGGCTAAGTTTTAGAACAACTTGGTTGCTTTTATTTCACCGTTTTTTATGGCTTGTGCTAGAAATAAGAACTTGGCTTAACTTACCAGCTTTGATATTTTTTTCTGTTGGATTTTATGTATAAAGTTTAAGTACTAGGTTTTAGATGGTTCCACCAAAGAAAAAGGAATTCGAAGCATTCATTTTATACCAGTTTTGTAGTTTGTAGGTTTATATCGTATATTGACTTGTTTTTATTACAGCAACATTTTTTTTAATGCAACCAAATCATTAGGACGCAATTTTTTTTCCATGTTGTACGATAACGACGTACAAATATTGTCTGATTGTTTTGATATATAAAAGCTACTTTTTCTAACTAGTAAAAACAGATATATATATTTTTTATAATTGTACAGGAGAAATATTGGTAATATTGTGAAATATTATATTGTTTTACAAAAGGACTTTATCTACAACGATATACCAAGACAACTAATCGGGGGAACTCGTTTATAAAATTGTCATGGTAAGCAATAAAACTTGTGGTAAGAACTAATTAAAATGTTGACCCGGATAGACTGCATTGCCGGGTCAAGTGTCACCAAGACTCAACGGAGCTCTTTTTTACGAAGCTCTTGTAATATTTAAAACAGTGTTTTTATTAATTAGCTGGAATGAAGCTTCTACCGACTCATTAAAAATAAAATAATTTTATATTTATAACGATGTTTAAAAGAATACTGTTACTGATTTAAGAATTATGTTAGCAAAAAAAAACAACTACGGTTTTTTTTATACTGGCCGTTTTAGACGGTGACATCTACATCTAAGAGCTGGTTCCCACTTGTCGGGTGTCGGATCCGAATATTAATCGGAGGTTGTAGTAGCAGAGCATTTTATATGAAGCTATTCACACTTATCGGAAACCGATTTTGTGTCGGCGCCGACAGTAAATGTCGGGTGTTTTGCCAGCCCTCTACGACCGGAAAAAAAACGTGTCGGATCTCGCTTGCCTTTAAGTAAGAATAGCGCTGTTCACATTTTGTCGGGTGTCGGGGCCGACTCTCATCCCCCGCTTCCCCTTAATTTATAGTCCTAGTTTATATTCACTGATATTTGAGCCAGTAGATCGTTGAATGTAGATATTGACATCCTAAAATAATTGAAAAACTTAATTTCGTCACTCCTCAATTCTGTTATTAAATTCTGGAATGTTCCCAAAGTAAATCGTTCCCTCAGGTTTGGGTGCACCCAATATTTTCTTTCCTTCGCTCTCTTTCTTTGTTTTCTTCGTAAATGATAATACATAACAACAAGAGCTTCGTCGACGTCCATCGTCCACAGTCACCTCGCGTAGAGTGCTTAAAATTGGCACTAGCTTCGGCCGCGGCCGACAACCGATTATTATCCGAAGTGTGAACAAAGGCGCCGACCTCCGATTAATATTCGGATCCGACACCCGACAAGTGGGAACCAGCTGTAAAGCGACTGCCTATCTGACCATACCGATGACTATATACCCAGCAATGTGTTGTGAAATATAGCTGGGTATAATATAATACAATATCCCATAGTAACACTGATTGTCAGAATTTTACAAATATGTAAGACAATCGTTTGAAGAAGGTAATATGCTAAAATAAATCAATTGATGTGATTTCTTTACCTTCCCATTATTCCAGATAAATGAGTGAGAAGTTTAATTTAATTTTTTAATAATATCTTGGGACAAGCTCACACATGGCCATCTGATCCCAAACTAGGCAGAGCCTGTACTATGGCAACCAGACAACTGATAAACATACTTATATATTTCTAAATACATACATGTGTATTATAGATAAATAACACCCAGACACAGAACAAATGATCGTGCTCATCACACAAAGATTTGTCCTGGGTGGGAATCGAACCCACGACCTCCGGCTTAGCAGTCAGGGTTACGAACCACTAGACCAACAGGCCAGTCAAATAGTTTAATTTTAAGCTACTTGTTGGATGCTCACGACGTAAAAGCTGGCAACCAGCGGGGCTCTTATATTATAATCGGATCTCCGGCGCCCGGTAACAATACGGTACGGTTCCGGAAAGAGCTGCCGTACTGCCGTCACGCCAATTACATCAAGTTAAATTACATTTCATTTAAAATAATTGGTAGTGTATTCACTAAATAAATTATTTGGCTGAATATGATTTAGTTGCGACTTTATTTAATCCTGAGAAGTAATTAAAGTAAATTATTATTATTTTTGTTTTTTTTTTACATTTTGTGAAGCTGTTAGTTTTCCTTATTATACCTAAATAAATAAATAAATAACCATTCAAGTGACCAAGACGTCACTTGACATTTTAATTTAACGTTTTTAAAACTATAGCGCTTCTTATGAATTGGTATTACTTTAAAAAGAAACTCAGCTCTTTGAAGGTCTTACGTGGAGACACGTTTTGGGGACGAATAAATGGGAATTAGCGAAGTATTCGCTATTAGATATTAATTAACTAATAATATTCATAAACACTTTTGTATTGCTGAGTCAGTGCCTTCTTGCTGATAAAAATAAGGTGAATCAGTCTGTCTCAAAGTTAACGAATAGATCAACATAATTATAAATAAAGGGATATATATTAAAACTCGTGTCACAGTGCTTTTTATCGGATCGGATTTTTTTCGTGTATATTTGGTAGTTCTGAGAATAGGTCGTAGTTTATTTTTTACACCCCTAAGTAATAAGCTTAAGGTTATCTCCAGAATATGGCAAAACAACGTTTGCCGGGTTCGTAGTTACCCAGTTAGTAACATATCATATTAAAGAATACTGTTTCTTTGTAGTGTATATTTATTTAACTTTTATTTTGTTACTAACAAACTTGAAAAAAATTATTGTTTTTACTATGATTTGATCTATTGTTTTCTGAGGTTTACGCGAATATTAGACATTGAAATAAAACTACTTTAAACGGATTCTATCGTGGTTTATTTTGATTTTAGTTCCCGACGTTTCAACACCTTTGCAGGTGTCATGGTCACGGGCAGACTGAGATGGTATTCGTCTTGACAAGATATGTTGCTCGTTCTACCTTCATGTTTTTATAATTTAATTTACTTTTAATTTTACTTTTAATTTTAATTGTTTGTGTTCCGACCTACGCAATATGAGCTCACAGTGTCTTGAAGTCTTGCAGCGCTGCTCTTGGGATTGTATTTGATTTTGTGTATGTTTGGATCCCAAGTAGGTGATATCTTCCAGCCATCTTCTCTATTGAAATTAGGATGTTTTTTAATCTCAATAGCCTCGCGAAACATCCTAGGTAGGAATTTGGATTCTTTGGCGAGGATCTGTGGTTTATCAAAGCGAATGTAGTGACTGGAGCCTTCAGCATGTTCGGCGACTGCAGACTTCGTTGAGCGGCGGTGTTTAACATCAGCTATGTGTTCTTTTACGCGGGTCCCTATACTGCGCTTTGTTTGACCGATGTAAGAGAGACCACAGTCACAATCTAGTTTGTAAACTCCTGCATCTTGAAGAGGTATGTGGCACTTGACAGGTGGTAATGATTGACTAATCTTCTTGGGCGGCTTGAAGTAAGTTTTAATTGAAGCTCGCTTCAGGATGTAGCCAATCTTGTCTGTGACTCCTCTAACATATGGTAGTACAGCAGGTAGACGGTCGACTGTGGCTGGTTTCACTCGGTTTCTGTGACGGGGCCGTGGGATCTGGAGCTTGTTGTCTCGCAATACTTGCTTGACGTGTTGAAGCTCAGCGGCAAGGTGTCTGTCATCACAGATTCCGTGTGCTCTCTGAAACAAAGATTTACCCACGGTAGCTAACTGTTTCGGATGGTGGTGAGATTCACCGTTCAGGTATCTGTCTGTATGGGTGTTCTTGCGATACACAGTGTGACTTATAGTTTGATTAGGATTACGGTGGACTAATACATCTAAGAAGGCTAGAGATTTATTTTCCTCCAACTCCATAGTGAATTGAATTTTGTTATTAATGGAGTTGAGATGATTTAAAAATGCAGTTACTTGATTAGATGGTAAAATTGTGAAAGTATCATCTACGTACCGTTTATAAAACCTGGGGGTGACTGGGGCTGTTTTTAAGGCTGTCTCCTCAAAGTCTAGTCGCCGATATCTTCATGGAAGACTTTGAGGAGACTAGTAACTGCATTTTTAAATCATCTCAACTCCATTAATAACAAAATTATGATTGAAAGTTTTTAATACGACACATAGTTTGTACATTATACATTCAAAACACGTTCGAGTCTGATTTAACTTCATCCCAACATGTAAATACGAAGTCTATTTTAAGTAATTTAAGCTTTACTTACTCTAACGAGTTTTCTTTGCACGTCTTCGTTAACTAATGAACACGTATAAATAAGACGTGTAAATATTTACAGTAAACATACATTGATTACTCTGATTAGAGGGAACGTTTTGACTTGATATTTGAGCACCTTTCGAAATAACCTCATAATAAATCTCGCAAGGTATCTTAGTATAAAGTTTAATATAATCATCTTAGTAAAAAATTTAAACTTTAAATTTGGTGCCACGGATTAAAAAAAAAGGTTTTTACTTTAATAAGTTACACCCTTATAAAATAGTAGATCTAGCGATGTTATTATTATTAGTAAATAATTATACAGGATTAATGTAAAAGGAGTGCGTATAGTTAACGAAATAATATTTTTTTGAAATAGGGAATATAATAATATATAAACGATACGAATTACGACCTATATGCTGCCAACGATGCCGTAGATGTGGCAAAGTATTAGGCCACCCAAATCTAAACACAAGAAGAACAGTGAACGCAGAATATAATTAAATTTATAAATTTATAAGTATATCTTATACAAGAGTCGTTACATAAAATAAAATAGTGATAGTAAACGCAAGCTGAGAAATAACCATTAAGTTCAGTGATAAAGCAAAGAGTTATTGTACTGTGGTCTATGGCTCTTCGATGCTATTAAATGATGTGCTAATCTATCTGTGGAATATAAACCTCTTTTCATAAATATTTTTTCCTTTTAAATAGTTTTATTTAGGTACTTTTCTTGGTGATTGTTTTAAGGTTTCCACCCTCGTGTAACGTGATCGCTTAAAAATGTTTGAAGGTGGGTTGGAAGGTGAAACTTCCACAGTAATTGTATGTTTTCATCGACTGTTACGAATGAAAAACAAAATTCAACTCTAATATTTTACTTCGTTCACGTGGTTAGATTATTACCTACAAAATAAAATAGGTGCAACATGTTTCGCCATTTTGGAACAAATACTAGTAAACTTTTTTTTTTAATTTGGAAACTTCGCAAAGTAGTTACATTATTTTAATGATGAGCTGCAATTAAGTTTTTATTTTTATGTTTGGGTAAATAAGAAAAAATTTAACTCCGTATCGATATGCCCTAGTTGTTACCCTCAAATGTCGCGTCCATTTATACTTGTTGACTGGCCTGTTGATCTAGGGGTTAGTGACCCTGACTGCTAGGCCGGAGGTCGTGGGTTCGATTCCCACCCAGGGCAACGTTTAATTATGAGCATGATCATTAAATTCTGTGTCTGGGTGTAATTTATCTATATTATTTATGTATTTAGAAATATCTAAGTTTAACCTTATAAATTTTATAAGGTCATTACAAAACTTGATATTTAATTAAGTCTGTGTAATTTGAATTTTTTAAAGCTTACTAGCAACGTAGGTCGCACATTACTAGTATTCTTGTTAACCCCTCGTGCTAAGCTAAATGGCTTGTGTTACGAGTGGGTTCACGTCGGTATTGCAATTGGTCGGATTCGAACAGGCAACCATATGATTGCAAGTCCGACACCCTAGCCATTTCACTGCCACCGCTTCCTATTTTATAACATTATTATTTTATCAAACTGAACAAGAAATAAAGAGAACCAGTCATGTAATTATTGGTCTATTATACATTTTTTATTAGTTTATCGTTACATAAAAGTTATTTCAACTGAAAATTTTCCAATTAATTTTAATCGTGCAGCTTTAATATCGACTGCAATTTAATTTCTCTTTTAATATCCAATTTCATTGCGATGGAAAATATTTTACAGTCGAGCTGTTTTCGATTTATATTTCAAAACATGCTTTTCATCTGTATGAATTCATATAATGTAGATAGCTGGTATAATGGGTACATTTAAACTTTATTAGTAGGCATAACATCTGTTTTATTTAACTAGTCAAATGTATTAAATGTCTTAGTATTTATTTTTATTATAGCCAATTTAACTTCGAACATAACAAATATAATACTTCACACAAAAACTAAATAAAATCTATAAAATTGCGTCAAATCATTCGTTCGTATCAAATACCATCCACAGACCAACAGCGGTGAGCGCGACCTCCTTAACAAACCTTCTTACCGGCTTGCACTGCGTAACTTCAATATATCGAATAATATAAAACAAAAGACTAACTCTCTACTTGTTTGAATACGTATATGTAACACTTTTTGTAACAGTGAGGTAACAATAAACAAAAACAATTATCAGATATCTTTTAATCGAATCTTGTCGAGCACTTGTAATTTATTTTACTTTACATTGACATAGATTTTCCCGCAATTGGTTTGGAAATTCAATTAATCGTGTAATTATTTTAAAAGCACCATCGTAATTTATTTTAAGAGTTAATTAACAAAGGGTTTTCGAACGGATGTTGTTTGTACACGTCCCTTCGTAAGTGATTACGTATGTGTCTTCCTTTTAGCTATAACTTATACTACTATACAATTTCAAACGACGTGAAGTAATTTGGTCAGAGTGGAAAGAAACACTTTATCTCACACTTAATATTATAAAGCTGAAGAGTTTGTTTATTTGGTTGGACCCACCAATCTCAGGAAATACTGGTCCGATTTGGACAATTGTTTCTTTGTTAGCCCATTTATTAAAGGCAACGAGCAAAAGATAGATTAAAATGAAACAAAAATAATGTTTGAAATAGGTTATATAGTTACCTATTGTTATTTATTGTAATTATCATCCAACAATATCGTTTATAGGTCATTTTAATCTTCACTCTTTTCTTCACATTATCTCACAAAACAGGTGTGGCTAGATAATTTATTCATATGTGACACAGCACTCAGAGCTAAATCTCAGTCTAGGTCCATCCGAGTGCACTGTACTGGAACAAAATCCAAAGCTTAGTCGTGTCTACATTCCTATTACCTACTTGTCCTTTTTGTATGCTGACTTGTGTTTAACTTTTGTATAAAACACTTTGGAAATGAGATCATTAAGTATATCAAAACAGCTTTATTTTTTAGTCAATATTTACAAATTTGAATATAACAAATCTAAACTCTTGAAAAAAAAGCATCAAAATCGCTGTCCTCTTATGACCTCTTGTGACCTTGTATTATAGCAATGCTTTTCTCTGTTCAAAGCTAAAGCCAGTCCTTGAGGCATGCGAGGTATCAACTAGAACATTTAGTCCAGATCCTTATACAACATGTGCGTACTGGAACCGTACAGATCAAGTATTTTATTTTAAGTACACTTTTTCTGGCCCTCCCGAAACTTTAAGGGCCACTTGCATGTAAACCTTAATTCAGAGCCAATACTAGGTTAAATTGTCAGTATTGTATGACAAACTGTCAATTGAACCTCGTGTTAGCAACTAATTCTGAGTTAAAATTTACATGCAGGTTAACCTAAAAATGACTCTAGTTGTGCGATTCCAAAATGCCATTCTAACGTAAAAAAACTAACAAGAAATTCCACGGGTTACTCATTTAAAAAAGACGCAAATAAATTCTTGACTTGTTAGTAAACAGTTAAGAAACTGGAATGGAAATATGATTGCTTTATGGATAATAATTATTTATGTCTAGGTTAGATATCTTCTTCTTCCTTTTCCCAAGCTATGTTGGGGTCGGCTTCCAACCTTACCAGATTTAGCTGAATGCCGTATTTTACATGGAGCGACTGCCTGTCTGACCTCCACAACCCATTGCTAGGTAATACAGTATTCCATAGTAACACTGGTTGTCAGAATTGTCATGACTTAACGACTATCAAAATCACGGTATGACAATGACAGTCGAGACCAACGGCTTAACGTGCTTTTCGAGGCACGGAAGGGTCTTGATATGTTCACAAATAGTCACCCATCCACGGACCAACCGCGGCGAGGCGCGGGTTAACCTTTATTATCGGTCAAACTGTACGGCTTACACTTAGCCACGAGCCCCTCCGTATCTTGTCTTATATCATTATCTTAATAAATAAAAAGCTAACCTGTATTTGAAGACCATCAATTTCACTGACAACTGTGATTTAGAAATTGTTTTGTCAACATGAGAATGTTTCACTTTGAAATCAGAATGTAAAAATTCAGATCATTCAAATGGTCATCAGTGTTTGTAAATATCGAAAACTGGAAGAACAAATAAATATTACAGCAATAAAATAAATTGCAAAACCGAAAATATTTGTCAACTATCTGCAGTCAATAACTCGTCGCTGTATCAATACATACAATACACAAGCAAGCCAGCTATTGCAATCTGTTGTTTCGATATTACTCTGCCTTTACAACTGTTTTTGTTTGACAAACAACAATTGAAAAACTAATTTATTACGTACGATATTCCGCGCACAGAAAAATGAAAAGCAAAAACTGTTCAGTATATTTTATTTATTTTGTGTAACTTCTTTTACTTTGAATTTTTAAATAATGCTAGTTTTTGCCCGCGACTTCGTCTGCGTGGACTACAGAATTGGGTCCAAAGGAAATGAAAAGTGTGAAAGTAATGAAAAATGGAATAAAATTTTCACCCGTGTTTATAGCTTGTGCTGTAATAGAGAAAAATACCAAATTTCAAAGCTGTCTGCCCACGGCTTAACTCGTAAACAATTTTAAATTTTCCCTCAGGAACTACTTAAGGAATGGGGATAAAAGGTAGCCTTTTCCATGTCAAAGGCTACATGCATGCCAAATTCTATCCGAATCCGTTCAGCCGTTTTTGCGTGATTGAGTAACAAACATCCAAACATCTAAACATCCAAACATCCAAACCCCCACACTTTCACATTTATAATATTAGTAGGAAGTAGGATTACCTTTATGTTTTGTGCATGACATTCTTCATTTACATAACTATATCCCGGGATAGTTTATAAGAATAGTAGTAGATTTACAGACTCCTTAAAGTTTTTCCCTTAATAGAAGAGATAATCATATCAGACAGGATTTCACGGACTTTTAAATTAAAACAACAGAAACCACTTAACAGGAAGGTATTCAATTAGCATAATTAAAACGGTGGAAAGCTTTCGAGTCATTATAGTTTGAATTGTAAATGAGAAAATCACAAGGCTCCCCTTTTACACGAATTCGGGGGAAGTTTATTGAAATTCTGTGAAGACGGAAGCCTCTAGAATCTTAGTCATGATCAAAGAAACTTAAGGAAAGAGAAATGTTTAAATGTTCATTGTTAACCGACTTTCAAAAAGGGGGAGATTCTTAATTCGAGTGATTTTTGTCGGTTACGCAATTTTTTGGAGGGGTTTGTTCGTGGCTGAGAGAGCCGTACCGTTGGCTGATAATAATAGTAAAGCTGCACCCGAGGTTGGTCCGTCCCTTCATGCTTCGGAAATTAAGCCTTCCTTCCTTCTTCCTGCCCTTATCCCATTCATATGGGGTCGGCGCAATTGTATTTTCCTTCCATTCCTCTATATTACTCGTCATCGCGGCATCCACTCCTTTCTTTCTCATATCATCTTTCACACAATCCATCCATATCTTTTTCGGTCTCCCTCTGCTTATATACCCATCCACAGTCATACGTATAACTTGTTTAGTTATGTGACTTTCATCGGAAATTAGGCCGATAAATGATTATTAAGCCGAAATTTAAGGGTACTTTTTCTGTCTATTGTTGCCTATATTATAATTTATAGTTATTTTAATTAATGGCTACCGATGATATGATGTCAACCGTCCAACATTGAATTATTCACTGGAATAAAAGCTGACCGAAATAATACAGTGCAAACTACGTCAGATAAAAGTCAGTGAAAGATATTAGGAGTGAATCAGATCAGTGAGTTATTTAGAATTCTTTTCCGGTTACAAAACAACCAACCAACCCAACTTATACCGTCAATCAGCATACAAACAATACCGTTTATTCATTATTCATGCCATTATTCTTGTACTTGTTCAGAGTTCTTACTACCGACCTGTTTTTTTTCTCTTTTTTGTATATACAAGTGTTGTGAAAGCTGCGCCGCATCCAGAATATTCTATTGAGCCAGTCGTGTAATGAGTCTGCGAATTAAGAGGATGCTTCCCACTTTTTCAACAAGAGTTGAAAACTAAAAATGTTCGGGATTTTTTTCCAATTTTGTGCTGAAGTGTACGTGTGTACGACTTTTCATTAGTAAAATGCAAATGTAAATACAGAGTTACGGGCTGTTACGAGGTACTAGTGGGAACAAAACTTTTACTAAATATGCTTTTAATTTGATGTAGTAGATGCATGTTTAAAAAAAAAGGAATATAAAAAGTTTGTATAAATTTATGGATAAATGTATAACAATTTTGTATCCGTTTTTTAAATATGACGCGGATACTTATTTGTTTTGGTCTCGTTAAGCTAAATTTACGAAGTTACAGTGAATGGAAAGTTCGCCTGACGTCACTCTGCCTACAATTTTAGTCAACGTTGTGACGTTATAAGACCTTACTTCTTCTTTTTTATTTAAAATGAACAAATATTTGTAAAATATTATAATTTACATCATTATAAAATATTAACCGCCACCGTTATTAAACCTGGATTCTAAAAATATGGAATCTGATATCGCCAACCCGCAATGAGCAAGCGTGGTGATCAATGCTCATTCCTTCTCATTCGGTATTATTATTCTAAAAATCCTTAATTTTTTTATCCTGGATAATAATATTTGTAACTTCGGCAGTCGATACCGAAATAGAAAAAGTTTTAACGAAACAAAAAGTCAATTCAATCTGAAAACACTTGCCGATTTAATCTTAAGGTTCCCAAAACTTTGTTTTAAGAATATCGCTAAAACTTTAATAGAAAGACTAGACGCTATAAATATCTTTGATTTTGTACCGACTGTATAAAATCGCTTTTATTTTTGTCCGCCATATTGGTAGTTTAGAGGGCGTTATAAATTTTAATGTGCTCTGCTTAGCACATAAATTGCAGACATCGATACCGTCTGCATCGGATTTAACGTTGTATCGCGAAAAATGCATGTTATCGAGATGTAATAAAATGGTTCATTTTAGTTGGGATTTTTCTTTATATATTACTAGCTTTATATTGCAATTCCGCACACGTGGGCGTAGCCTATGTCCTGTCTCAGGCTCTCGACTATCTCGGAGCCAAATTTCACTTAAATCGGATCAGTAGTTCAGGCGTGATTGCGTGGCAAACAGACATAAAGAGTTACTTTCGCATTTATAACATTAATCATAAAATCATAATAATAATAAGGCCTATAGTCTGTTCATCTATACTTGTCCAAACATGTAAACAAATATGGCGTATGTAAGAAATGTCAATAAAATTAGTGATGGGAAACTTTGTGTGATCTATTCAGAATTGTAAACTAATTGTGGTAACATACATTGTGTGATTTTTGAGAAAAATCGTGATTTGTAATTGACGTCGGTTTGTTTACTATTTGTGACAAGTATAGATGAACAGACCTTAGTTGATCCTCGCGGCTTTGTCCGCGTATTTCATGTCACGAGTCTTTTAACTAAAAAAAATAGTCTACGCGCCTTGCAGTAAAGTAATTCTGTGCTGAATATCCAAAACCAAACAACCATTCTGGCATAATAATATTCAACAGTTGTGCACAGGCAACTTCCCATATAGAGAAGGAATAAGCATTGATTTCCTCGCTTGCTCATTGAGGATTGGCGATTTCAGATTCCAATTTATAATTTGATTCTATTAATTTTCATTCCCTTAAAATTGTTGAATTAAAAGTTTTTTGATTTGTTTAAATGGTTGTCTTCTTCATAATTTTTCATGCAAACTTAGAAGTTAGATTTTTTAATATTTCTCACGGACACACAGACGGACAACAGAATGACCCTTATGGGATCCGTTTTTTCCTTTTGAAGTACGGAACCCTATAAACGATAATCGCTTTCTGCGGTAAGACTCACATTTCAACTAATAAAGGATCTTTTGAAGGAAAGAACAGATAGTAATAGATATTCGTGATTCTCCAATTATCCAGAGATTATACATACATTTTTCCGACTACGCTCAATGTTTGAATTGCAAACCGAATAGTATAGCTAAATTATAATTCCGTAGCAAGTTATTGGATTTCATATTCCAATCAAATGAAATTGAAATATGCAAATGTACCGTCCGACTTATAGATTGGTATCTAGTAAATTACTATGATTGAGTTAGTTAAAGTTATAAGTAGGGGTCTGATTGCTTCTACACAATTCTAGGAAAGTTCACATAAGTTTGGAAATACCGAACCTACAACGAAAGTTTGGACTGTTGTAAAAGTTAGGTTTAGGAATAATATAGAGTAGATATAGATAGAAGGATCCTAAATTGATTAATGATTGTGAATATAGCGTAAGGCTGTATGGCTTTAGTATAGGCATGTTGACTGGGTAAAGAAAACGTTATTCTATTAAGTCCGTCAGTTATGTAATAAAATAATATTACACCCATATTTTTTGTTTTATCAAATTAACAAATAATATCTTAGTTAAAACGCATTAAATTTTACCAAGGCGTGACGTCATGTGTGACATTTCAACTCAATATATCTCCGTAATTTTTTGAACAAGTTAAAAATTAAAAATTACGTGTCTAATACTTTCAATAATCTACCTGAAAGACGAAAAAGAAAACTTAGTTCGCACGCCTTGTCATCCCACTGCTGGCCGTAGTCCTCTCTTCTACGAGCCATTCTCTCCGGTCCTGTGCTAGTCTCTACCAGATTCCGACCAGTAACTTTTTCCATGTAGTAAAATCGCGAAACAAAACGCAGAACTCAAACACTCCAAGTTAACAGACAGCCTCTCCGTCAATCACAGATACATGTTGCTATGACGCTAATTAGTTGCTGCTAATTGTGGCGATCAATCATTCAGTGTAGCCTGTTCAGAGTAGAGTTGTTTATTAAATACAACTGTTACTGTTTGTGTTACTGAAACTAAAATATTTGTTGCATAGTTGCTTCCTAAATAAGAAATAGTTCTCGTAGCAGCTTAGTAGAATACCAGCATATAAATTTTAATGTCCCACTACTGGGCACAGGCCTCATCCGATATAAGGAAGGAATGAACATTGATTACCATGCTTGCTCATTGCGGGTTGGTAATTTAAAGTCTAATTTTTGGAATCCAGGTTTCCTCGAGATGTTTTCCTTCACCGTCGGTCAATGTTGTCTTAAAATAAATAAAATGAGATGAGATATTTATTTGTATGTAACTCGGAAAAAGTCACGTTGGTGCTTGCCTGGGTTTGAGCCCGCAACCATGTGCATACCGGATGCGGTCATTGAACTGTTAAGACACCAAAACATTTAGATTATCATAAATAGTTTTAAATTCTGGTCATAGATAATTCTTGTAGTTATTAATTCAATGTTCCATAGTAGGTACTAAGGTTAGCTTTTATTTGAAGTTATTAATACTGCCGCTCAATAAATATTTAACTAGGTTACTTGACTGTATTTTTAGTACCGTAATTATTTTCGTGATTTTCCTTTTAAGTAACATTATCCTTGTGTTTATAAAATAACACACAGAAATACCCCACTAAAGTATTCATGCGACTGCGAAAACAAGAGACGATCACATCGTTTTCTTACGACGTAGGTATAGTCAACAACAAAAGTTGATGAACATAATCCTTTTCACAAAGCAGCTAAAGCACTATTTAAACTTCATAAATTGAATTACGCAACTACAAATCCTAATAGCCTTATCACGAAGACTTAACTTTAAGATCTTCTTATTATTTATTTTTTTTAGTTTATACACAACCTGTTTTTTAGTTTTAGAGTTATTAAATTGCAAAAATTGCAATGATTTTTACACAATGTTAGATTTTTAAACCTTTTTTTTTAGAAACGTGCCTTATGCGTAGTGTAAATGGTTTTTCGTGAAAGAGACAACAAGCATGTAACTTCATACAACTTCGTTTTCATCATACAGTTTTGAAATAGTATACAGGATTTCTTTGTGTAAAAATATTTGAAGCGTATATCAGTTTAGTATATTATATACCAAAAATAAGGTTATACTTTTACTAATAATAACAGGTATTATAATATTTGACTAGTAATAATACGGTAATAGACTTTTATTAAGTGTTCATCGACTTTTGTTGCTGACTGTACATTAAAACAGCCTTCTGTTCCAAAAATAACAGACATGGCATCTAATATGTTTAAAATAAATAATGTAACAAAGAGGGTATGTACTCAAGCCCATGTTAAAGCAACGTACTGCCAAAAGGTATTTTATGCGTGAACAAACTAATATGTAATAATTTAAATTATCTAGGCTAGTTCTTTTATACCTGGCATACAAAGCTACAGGTTATTTGATATCATTAATTTTCATTAATATTCAGAGCTATTGCACTAACTGCAAATTGACTGAATGACTCAAAGTTTCAGAACTAAATAAATGAATATTCAATTATTTAGTTTTGAAACTTCGAATCGCAGATGCAGCAAAAGTTTTAGAAATAAAACAGTATTGATAGCTTCATCATAAATTCAAGGTGTTCTCAATATTCTTATTAAGATGAGTTTTGTAACATTATGCATGATTTATAAACGTTTAATAAAGTACTACACCAGACATTAAAGTTTAAATACAGCTTGAACCTTTTTAATAATTTACTGAATGAGGGTATATTGTAAGCGCCCAAAAGGAGAAAAATATGTAAAGAAAATTCAACCCTATTTAAATTATGATACGGTAGAAAAATTATAATTCAAATTTCAATTATGTGTTCTTTTTTAAAATGAGGTGCTGTTACAGGGCTATTTATGATGTACAGGATTTCTTTTTATTAAAAACTGTTTGCTGGAACCTCTTTGAATAGTTTTTGTTTTTAATGCTACCCTGGGAGTTCATAACTCAAAGTTTGACTTTTTAAGAAGACTAATTACTTTTTAAAAGTTTGTTTATGATTGTACAATGATTGATATAATTTAATTAAAACTAATTTTGTTAATTGCGCTCATTAAAGAATAATTAAAATAATGATAAAATATTATAAATATTTTCCATTTACTTGAGCTTTGACACAGTGTCTCTAGACTATTAAAATTTTCTAAGAAGGGGACAATTACAAAGAAAAATCACCTCTAAAGGTCATACCTTAGAGCTAAGGGTCTGTTATAATAAACAATATTTTCAACCGGTTCACAATTACCTTTTTACACTAAACAATATAATAATATAAAGTTACCTGTTTTATAATAATATTAAAAAGAGAATAGTATTTTGTTTGTAGTAAACTCAAAAACCACTAGACCGATTTAAAAAAAAAAATTACAATTAAATTGCTTAATTATCGTTAATATTTCGTATTCGAATAAAATAAAGATTGCAGGCGAAGCCATGGCAACAGCCAGTAATTAATAAAGTAACTTATATATAAGAATCAAACGAACTTACCTTGTGGAGTTTGATATCCTAATTATACGAGTGTCTTGACCGAAGATGATTACAGTACAAAAATATAGTCGTATTAACGAATGACCTCCACTCTTATAAGTTAAAAGAGAATATGTATTCCAACAATAAGCCCTCGTATAACCTAGCTGTGCCAGATGCGGCAAGATCAATATTTAACAAAGCGATTACACATTCATCACAACTGTTCCGGCCGACCGCAAGCTCAAGTTAGGAGCGCTGCCGCTAAAAATATTGACGCAAAGTTACTGTTTATTCCGGGAAGGTTTTAATATACGTAGGTATATATTGTAAATATACTGTATTATGTACTGAAAGCAGTGCGAATAGAGTGAAGGAGAAAGCACTATAGGTAAATTATTTAAAGTGGCGGTAGCCTAATGGCTAGGGCGTCGAACTTGCGATCGTGTGGTTGCGGGTTCGAATCCCACCCATTACACTACCGACGTGAACCCACTCGTAACACAAGCATCTTAGCTTAGCACGAGGGGTTAACGAGATTACTAGTAATGTGCGACCCACATTGCTAGTGATCTTTATAAGAGAAAAAAAATAAAATAAGAACCTCTGTGGTTGGATGGATTAAAGGTATTTATAGCCTTATCTGGAAACTAGCTTTTGCTCACGGCTTCGCCTGCGTGGGTTTCGGGCGACAAAAAACCTATAGTCATCCTCAATAAATGGGCTTACTAACACTGAAAGAATTTTTCAAATCCGACTAGTAGTTCCTCAGATTAGCGCGTTCGACCAAACAAACAAACTCTTAAGCTTCACAATATTAATATAGCTTACAAATTTTGATCGCTGAAACTCAAATAGCTTCTCACCGTATATGCTATACATTATACTGTCTCCAAAATATACATATATGTTATGGTATGGATGTAGGAACTGGCGTGACAATACCACGTTCAGGCATGAATTTTCAAGGTCGGCAGAGTGATTTGAGAAATATAACATTACGAAAGAGTTGTGAGCCTTTTTTTGGGACAATCAATTTGAAACTAATTTAGTATTTTTGACAAATCCGTTACAAGCAGCTTCATAAAACAAAACATAGCAAATTACATAGTTCTAGGCTAACACTCGGACTGAAGTACTCTATAAAATTTGATTCCCTTTAGCGTGTTACACGTATATATAAATGCATAAATGTCTGGGGATCGAACCCGGGACCTCAGAGTGGGCGCCACCTTGTAATCCAGGAACCGTAGGTATACGTCCACTCAACCACGGAGATCGTCAAATATGCGTGTCAACTCCACGCGTCCTTGAGATTGAGAGTCTTGACAGACTCCTGGACAGACATACGGCTAACAAAGTGGTCCTATGAGGGTAAAAAAAAGATAAATAAGTTATTGAATACGGCAACAAAGAGGGTGCAATCAAGAATAATGTCCTGTCCAGAAAGACGGCGGAACAACAATTTGTCACTGTTTTGTTATACTGAAGCTATTTCTAATATTTTTTTTAACTTAATGCCGAGCGAGGCCCTCGCCATCATTTATCAGAATTTATAAGGCCATTTAGAAGTCATACTTTAGTACTTTCTTAAATTAGATTTGTAATAAGACCTATTTTAAATAATAATAAATTAAAATAAGGAGCAATTAAAGTGCCCTTATTTATTGAATACTTTCATAATATATAATTCGATCATAAAATTATACAAGTTTGGAAGATAAATAATTATTTGTGGTCATTTACATTTTTTGTCTACATCTGTTTATGGTCTGGTAATAGCAATTCTTAGTAAATCTGGTATTAGTAGTGATCAAAGAGTAAGTACTGGTTTTTCTTTTTGTACTTATTTAAGAATCGGTGTAATAGACGTATGTCGTTCTTATTTTATGAATCAACTAGATTTTGCCCGCGGCTTCGCCCACGTGGGCGTCGGTTACCGCTGCAAGTTATAGCCTTATAGCCTTCCTCAAGAAGTGGGCTATCTGACGGTGTAATAATTTTTCAAATCGGCCCTGTGGTTCTTGAGATTATCGCGTTCAAACAAACTCTTCAGCTTTATATTATATATAAGTATAGATAAATAAAGAAAGTAATATTAAAAGTTTTTACATTAAAACACAAAACATGCAAGATTATATCAACAAGTAATAAAGCTTAAGTAACTTGTAATTACTTTTATCGCGCCGCTTTCCCCACAATTATTGAGCCCGGTTTGGTTAATGGAGCCAATCCTCAAACGACAAGCTCTTTCATCGATGGTGATAGATTACTACCATATCTGGTATTCGAATCTAATCAAATATCAGACGTGGATACCGGTTACTTAACTTAATATACTGTGTTTCGTGTGGTAGCCTGAAAATGATGTAAAAATATACAAACAAGGCAAAATGTTTTTCAGAAAAGTTTTTTATTTTTTTTTCATTTTGGATTACTTTTTACTAGGTAGGTACAACTTTAAATATAAAAAGTAACGATTACTTATTATAGTTAGACTTATCGAAGTAAAAGGTTTCAGATATTGTTGATAATAATTAGCGGATATAATCTTTGTAATTAAATACAAATTGTAGAAGGAAAAACTTAAACCTCAGGCAGGACTCGAACCTGCGACCACTGGCTTGACGCGCCAGTCGCTTTACCAACTAAGCTACCGAGGTCACTGCCTGAAAGTTTAAATTTCTCCTTCTACTTATGACGTCTTTAAAAAGACGTCTTTAAAAAGACGTCATAAGTAGAAGGAGAAATTTAAACTTTCAGGCAGTGACCTCGGTAGCTTAGTTGGTAAAGCGACTGGCGCGTCAAGCCAGTGGTCGCAGGTTCGAGTCCTGCCTGAGGTTTAAGTTTTTCCTTCTACAATTTGTATTTAATTACAAATATTCGCTAACACATGCGATAATGTGTATAAATAATTAAAAAAATAATATGGATATAATCTTTATTCGCAAAATGGTAACCTATTGAAATACGCGTCAAATTGTTGTACGTAGAAAATATATTATGGTGTTTTTATAACAACCTTATTTTGATGTCACGTAGGGCTGTCATGTCATTGTAACAGATCCTATTACGTCATATTAAAAATTAGGTACGGTACTTATTTTAATCTGCATATAACACCGAGCTTATTTATTTTTATTCTCATGAAAATTAGACTGCCAATATGATGTTATGAGTTCAGTAACCAAAATTTTACAAACCACTTACGATAAAGTAGTTAGAGGTATTTGGTGATTAGTTAAGACTGACATTTGTAATTTGTCTTTATAAATTACTGTATACGTGTATTATTATATTATTTCCTTTAAACCTATTCTGGCTTTTAAATTATTAAGTAACACATATTTTGGAAGTATTGTGACAACCCTAGTTACAAAGGGCACGATGAAAAATGATGATTTATTATGAAGTTCTCTGAACGTTCAGCCTAATGGTGTTGCCCAAATTATTAATGGTTTTACAGAACACATTGCAGGGTCACCTAACAAGGTGGAACCATCAATTCTGAATACCAGTAATTTATATAATTGTAGGTTGTACCGGGTGTTTTATAACGTGAGTAAAAAGTTTTGTAGAAGGTCGTATAATTTTGAACTTTAAATACGTTTCTAGTTATTAATTATAAGGTCACGGTCATTGTATATTGATTTTGCCGATGGGAAATTAGGTTCCAAAGGATATTATTGTTGTATCGGAGTGTCAAGTCAATACAAGTCAAGTGTGTCATCTTATACATGACATATTTGTACACATAGAAATGAATCCCTATTTCTCTTGGTGAATGACTGGACCAATGTCGTTAATTCTTATCTTGTCATTTAAAAAACAAATTAAAGAAAACTAACGACCGTAGTAACTTTTCTAATGAAACCTCTGTCAGGCAATTCGTTTTATAGATTTGGATTAAGAAATTAAAAACAATCACAGCTAGTCGCAGTTGACATAGTTTTTCAATGCTTTGCTTGCTAATTGAAATTTGTAACACAACAACTTGCAGTCGAAAAAACAGTGCAAGTTGTACAAATTGCTTATGTTGTAAAAAAAATAAGGTATCATATCAAGGTAATAAGATGTTAACAATCGAACGTTAATCGAATGAATACAAAACGAAGTTAATACGCAACCAGATTAGATCCCAGCTATCGCTTTGACGGAACAAAGTCATAAGGACAGAAACTAGGTCGAAAAGGGGTGGAACTGAACTCAACCCCTCATCACGACGTCCCTCGCAACTTATATGGACATTCTAATACGTGGCCGCGCGGTCCTCAGATCGGAAAATTTATTTTTTGATGTTCGCTGGGGAAGGTTATAATTTATGGTTTTAAGTGAATTAGTTTATCGTAGAGTTCGGGTTTATAAGGATTTACAGTGTCACTTGTCTATGTATGGGATACTTTTATAGTGTCTGAACCAATGCTAAAATAGCTTTTTTTTATTTCATGCCTTTGTTCACCTAGAAATTTGCAGATGGTCAATGGCCTTTCGGGAATACACGGTTTGGTTAATAATATGAACTAACGGCGAACTGCTGATGTTATTCAAATTAGGGAACAATAAACACTTCTTCTTTTATTTTATTTCTAAAATTACGATACTGAGAACATTTTCTACCTTTAAAAAACTAGTAATTTTTGTATTTATCAAAGTTTTAATAGCTGTCTATTAATTATAATATTACTGATTTGATATTTTTATTGTCAAGTCATATTTTCTAAGAACAATATTATATTTCGACATCCTTATTTATATTCCATAGTAACAACAAGTTTATTTGATTTTCGTTACTATCAATAACGGTGTTTCGGCCATTTTTTTCCGCGTCCCAAAATGGCACCCATATTAGGTTGCGAACCCCTGGTAATAGAGGGTATTTTCTTCAGAAGACGCAGCCTAAGGGATTTTATATTATGGTACTTTGTTTCTTCGTATTGTGGGCGAGATAAAAAACAAACGGTATTTTTAGATATAATTTGGTTGTTATT
The DNA here is from genome assembly GCA_950381575.1 of Plusia festucae. Taxonomy (NCBI): domain Eukaryota; kingdom Metazoa; phylum Arthropoda; class Insecta; order Lepidoptera; family Noctuidae; genus Plusia; species Plusia festucae. The sequence continues at coordinate 5,265,230 of OX494435.1, read as the reverse complement.
TGTTTATAGGTACTTGTAATCAGACCTCATAATATGGTTCTCAGATTTCATTGGGGATTTATGTAAGCAACAATTATGCTATTCGTGTATGCTTTTGTGTACCTTTATTTAGGGAAATCAATATTGACAAATTAACTCATGACACTGGTTGATAAAATAATGTTGAAGTAATCACTATTTCATTAGCAAAAGACAAAAGAACCTTTTTACCATTTTGGCAAAACATTTTTAAATCGCGAATGATCCGTTAAAAATCATAATTATTTATTATTATATTTTTTATTATCATTTAATGTAAGCTTGTAAATATGTATTATAATTGTATGATAATATTGAGCAATAACTTTAGTAAACAAATTGTTTTATTTCATTTTATTTGTTTGAATCTCAGGATGCATTTTTTTCCGCTCAATTAATTGTAATTAATTAATTAATTATATAACGACAAAAAAAGTAATATAATAGGTATAACATAGAAATTATATTGCACTAGCAAGTTTTATTTAAAAGTAAATGTATTCAGTCTTAAAAACTTTAAATAGCACATTCGTGTACCAGGTACAGTGTCATATTTCATTCAGATAGTGCTGTGATGCGTCATTATTCCCGGGCCACGGGAAATGGGCTCTATGTTTTAGACGGTCCTTTATGGAACGTTTTGGACTGTAAATCAGCGAACTCTTAATGTTTGTCGAGTGTAATCATAATTATGTACCTTATTACGAAATTGCCGTATTTTTCGTGAAGAAAGTTTGTTTTGGTTACTTACAAAATCTATAGCGTTCTTTAACATTATTGTTATTCAGGTAATGAACGTCGCAGATTAGTGATTACGATTATTATTTTATTATAATATAAAATAAATAATTATTACTAAGGTACATATTTCTTTAACATCTATAAATGTTTCAATGGAAATAACTCTCAGTTTAAGAATCTCAATTTATTTATATTTAAATATTTCCAACGAAAATACCCTTTTCATTAAGAATATGAAAGTATCGCCGGCAAATGAAACCCTCAACCTATTCATACTGTAAAAGCTATAACTTAGAGATATCAATGAAAAGCCTCCGTTTTAATCAAGACTTTTAGCTTTTATTTTTACTTTATTCCCGTTTCCCGGTTTTCACATCACTAGTTGCGAGTTAAGTGCTCGTACGGGTATCGAAGCCCAGTAATCACGTCTTTTGTGACCGAAGAACGCTTTTAAAGTGTTCACTCTGTACTTAACTTTTGTATCGAATTACGTTATGTGATGTGTAAGCTCTTTTATTTCTGATTGCTGTAAAACAGGATTATAAAAGTAGACTGAAATATCTTTTCAGATAAGCGGACCCGCCCCGGCTTTGTACGGTTAGTATAGTAATAACGCCTATATCACAAAAACCTTTCTCTTGATTCAGTACCTTCACGCTTTCTCGAGATACAGGTTTTGACAGACAGACGGACGGATGGACAGACAGACAACAAAGTGATCCTAAAAGGGTTCAATTTATTTTTTGAGAGTCGAAACTATGTCACCTACATTGGGCTTTGTAGACCCCGTCGTTATTTGCAATATTAACAACTTTTATTTGAAGTTCTCCATCTGTTACATAATATAATTATAATTTATTTAATTATAATTTATTGATTACGCTTATTTTATTTATCGTCGTAATTCTAAGTTCTTTTTCATAGTAAAAAAATACTTACGCTATTGTTTAAGTAAATTCTACCAAATAAGTACCAACATAATAAATTCGTAAATAAACAAGATATCCATCGAAAATATAATAATTCTCGTCATACTAAAAGGTTATTATTGTAATTTGTAACATTTACATAATGCGTCTCTCGATGTAGCCATATCAGGTTTGGCTTGTTGCCACGCAGTACCTAAGGGATGCTGTAATAGGAAAGATTCTTGAAGCCTTAACTATTGGAGAAAGTAAAAGTATTTTAATTATCTAAGTTGGAATGTTCTTGGATTATTCTGAAATTTTAGAGGTAGGTAAATAGTAGTAGGTACTAAATAATATTATACGTGGTTTTTTGATAATGTTCAACAACATTCAAACAACACTCAATTGCATTAAAACTTTAAACAACATTAAATTGCATGGATACTTACGGGAAAATTAGCTTATAAATTCGAATTATAATAGAGTACAGTCAACTAAAGATAAGCTGAATTACATTTACTAAATACCTAAATGCAATAAACTTCCATAAATTCAGTCATATGGATAGGGCAGGGCTGCAACATCAATAAATTATGATTTTTAAACTAAGTTCCAGGTGTTTTAAAACTAATTTTGTTCATCAAATTTCTGATGATAGGAAGAGCCTATAACATTATTATGTAAGTATATCACAAACTAACAACATGCTACTTTATGTTTCAGGTAAAATTAAAATCGTGACTCGAATTTCTTTTGTTTCCTCACAGAGATGTTTATGAGCCCTCCCTCAATCTTCCTAAGTCACCTGTCTCGCCTGAAGGTCACCTTGGTCACCAAGCCGCCTTTGTTATTATTAATGCGGGTGTTAGTGTATGGATTTTAGTTGACTTGTTTTTAAGGCTAATTTAGGACCATTATATCTGATTCTAAGGACGGCTGGAGATTAGAGGAATGAGTGTAAATGCTTCAAATAGTAACTTGTGAAATAGGTTTAATAATTTTCATTGCAGACTGGTAAAATAAATGTTTCAGTTTGATACAGGGAATCTCACCAGATAAAGAGCTACATTTAGTCCGCGACTCCAGATGACTCGAAGATGTCACTTATCGCGGCAAAAAGATAGTTAACGTTTATTCAGAGGTTTTGTAATGAAATCGTAACAGAGAAATAGAGTAAGGATATGAATTATTTGTAAAAACTATACTGTTACTTACTTCAAATGCTATGTACAGGTGTGTAGGTACTTTATCGCCGTTGATTATAAAATTGTAAATAATTAATACTGACCTTTTAAACGTCCCATAGCTGTACGCATGCCTCTTTTCAGATAGAGAAAGAATGAGCATTGCCGTTATTCATATGCGTATGACGTGTATTTATTTTTTTACTTGTCATATAACACACATAATATGCCTTGAGTGTATAAAAAAAAACTTTCTAGATCTATTTAAAAAGAAGTCTTCTAAAGTTTACAGCGATAATTAACAATAATTAAACCTATAATATTATGCATGGTAGTGCGTTCATCAGAATTATCGCACGTGTGGGGCGATAATGGCCTCGCCGCCTTTGTGGCGCTAATCGCAAAGTCAAAGTGGGCGCATCCATCTATAAAGGAATCGATGAGGCATTGTGGCATTTAGAATGGAAAATGTGACCGATATTAGGAGCGGATGGGTGAGCTTAATGTAAATGAGAATTAGGAAAGGAAAGAGTCTGGAAACATACAAATATTTCCTGCTTATTATAAATTATTAGTCAAGACTTGTCAAACGGAAGCACAGTAAAATTATTGAGAAATACTATCTCATGTCAATAAACAGATCCAGCCACTGCAACCTATAACGATGTGCTGAACAGCAAAGAATAGAGGATTATTCAAATTCGTAAGTGGTCATAGTGAATGATTATGGATCCAAATTTTAAAATCCTTACTAAGTACATTTTCAAGACGACTGAGGCGAAAATCCTAAGAGCCAGCACCGCATTAATAATGACGAAAAATATTAAAACCTTTGAGTACCAACGCAAGAGGGTTAGAGAGAGATTTTTGGAACTTCTAGTTGGTATGATGCTTACAAAGTTAACAAGCAGAGCTCAGTCGAAGTGGTTCTTACAGCGTCGGCTTGTGACAACATTCAGAAACCGAATACAAGTACCTAGGTATTAAGCAAGGGTCTGGAGTTCTTAAAATTCTCTTCAAAATTTTAGTGGATTTCGTAAGTTAATTGCAAATGCTGACGACCTTTAAGCAAAGAGAATGTCACCTGTTTAAACCCCTAATCTGCATCCAAGACAGTATTTTAATTATTCAAAAAGCTTTTTTTAGAATCATGATAAAATAACCATAATTTGAATAACTAAGCAACCACAAATTAACAAGTGTTTCTCGGGAAAATAAATAATAATAATTCTTAAACAAAATAATCATCTTTAATAACGACTGCATTCAAATGCTTGCAACATAATTTCTGGGTAAAGATTTTGAATGTGACCCTTGTACTCGATTAAACATTTAAAAACATAAGAAGAAGAGAAACCTATGGAGTTGCTTGGCGGTCCTTCTCCATAGTTATGAAATTTGGGAGCTGCGCAACTAGAATCATTTAACGTTTTGAAAGTACCTGAAGGTCTACTCTAAATAAAAATATTTTGTGAAACGAAATCACTCGAATTTTTTTTTTAACCCTTACATTTAATCTAAGTAACGAATTCCTTCATAGGTGTTTAGAAGCATGTCCATAATATTTTTGACCGACATGAATGTCCCAATGATTCCTGAATGTCTCGGGTAGGGTGGTTAAGTGTGGGACGCATACTAACGATAGTCCAAGATCCCAGTGCCGTAAGACACAACTTATTTTCTAAAGCATATAACCTTCGGTTCTCAGTAGTCTCTTGTGTACTTTTTAATACCTGACTGTTTGTAAAGCTTGCCCGGTGACAAGTGCGCAGGTACCAGGTGAGAAAGGTTACTAAAAATCAGGGTTACTTAACTTATTTTTATATGACTGATTTTTATATATGTTTTGTAGAATATTACTCTGAAGTCATATAAGAAAAATCAGACACTTTCCATGGGCCAAAACTTTTATCAGACACTTTAAAGCTCTAAGAAAAATAAATGAACTTAATTTATTTTTAAATGTCTGATATTTTGATATGTCATTAAGATAACTATTAAAATGTTATATTTAATTAGTCAGACAAATTGCAATGACCAAACATCCCCTAATCACAAAAAATACTGAACCATAAATATGAGCGCGAGAGAACAATGCATAATTATACAACATGTAACAAAACCCCTGTCAGATCCAATAAAAGTATATTCGTGGGTTCATGAACCGACTCGCATATGCGGCATCTTTGACACAAAGCTGTAGGTAGTGACGTGAACTTTGAGGAGCGGTCAGTGTTGCTGTTGCCTTGGATCAGTTTTTATTTTGATTAAATTATTTTCACTGGGGAAAATAATCATCTCCAATCCATTTAATGACTACGTATGTGTTCGAAGTACGATACCGAATAATACTCTCAGGGATCGGACAGGATTTTTGTTACATGTTGTATAGGAAAAATATTTTTTTACGGAGAAGTTGTGTTTTAAAGAAATTAATATTTATTTTATTTTAAATATATTTTTTTATTGTTTTTTAATCATCTTCATCATCATCATAGTAATCAATCCTCACCATCATCATGTTGCTAGCAACATGTTCTGTAAAAACAAAGAGATAAACGATTAACGGAACGACCGATATACTAAATGTAAACCAAAAATCTAAGTACGGTACCTGGTTCTTGAAGTGATTCACTAAGGAATCCGGGTAATTGGTCACCATCAAACCAATAAAAAAGATTCTAGTTATCTTCTAACGTCCATCCATTGTTTTCAGGAGTTAAAGTAGTTGGTCGTTTTTCATTTGCATTATTCCAAATGCTGGTAATTAGCTCGGAGATATTGTTGAAATAATTCAGTTTTGCATGGTGGTAAATTGCGTGCATCGTAATTTTTTTGATTTTTTGAATTGAATACTTCATTAATATCAGACACAGTATATTTATTTAAAAATAGCTGAAGCCGGGCAGCATCAACGTCGCACACATTAGAAACACTATAAATATCGCAAGCGGCGGTACCCTAATGTCTAGGGCGTCGTCCTTGCGACCATGTGGTTGCGGGTTCGAATCCCATCCATTACACTACCGACGTGAACCCACTCGTAACACAAGCATCTTAGCTTAGCACGAGGGGTTAACGAGATTACTAGTAATGTGCGACCCACATCCTATGTAGTAATCTTTTTTAAACAAAAAAAAAATTGTACTTGATTGAAAATATCTTGTAGTATGTCTTCATCGGTAAAAGACTCTAGATCTGCGAATCGCATAAAAGCTCGCTGATATTCATGTTTCTTCCTCATTATATTAAATGATCTTAGTTTACCTCTTTTAAAAAAGGCGGGATCAAAATCACATCCAGTCAATGCGTGAAATCCTGGCACCTGTCAATCCGTCATGACTAGTGGATGTACAATAAATAACATTAATAATATTCAGTTACATTATTAACGCATGTATAGTGCTCTCGCGCTCATACTTATGGTTGAGGAATGTTTGTGATTAGGGCATGTTTGGTCATTGCAATTTGTCTGACTGATTAAATATAACATTTTAATAATTATCTTAATGACATATCAAAATATCAGACATTTAAAAATAAATTAAGTTCATTTATTTTTCTTAGAGCTTTAAAGTGTCTGACAAAAGTTTTAGCCCATGGAAGGTGTCTGATTTTTCTTATATGTCTTCAGAGTAATATTTTACAAAACATATATAAAAATCAGTCATATAAAAATAAGTTAAGTAACTCTGATTTTTAGTAACCTTTCTCACCTGGTACCTGCGCACGTGTCACCGGGCAAGCTTTACAAACAGTCAGGTATTAAAAAGTACACAAGAGACTACTGAGAACCGAAGGTTATATGCTTTAGAAAATAAGTTGTGTCTTACGGCACTGGGATCTTACTCTACGAGGTTCGCCACTAACTGGAGTGACCACAGGTCAATGGGATGTTCACCGTTGCCATGTTAAGAAATTCTTGGTATTACGTTAAATGGCTTGCAAATAAAAATTGATTCTGAGTTTTGAACGCTTCAGATTATAAATAATGGCGCTAATTATTTTATCCAATTATAAAATTTTGCATTTCTAGGTATGAATTGGGTGATTTTTACAAAATTTAATTTAATATTGTAAAAATTACCCAATAATTCGTCTTATTATTTAAACATTAGAGAAAAAATTAAATCGATTTGCAAATAGTTAGAATCGAATTAGACATTTATCGAATTACGCAAAGATTATAGAGAAAGCAAAAGTAAATATTTCAAACTAAAATGCTATAAAATTTCTTTTCTCCATTGGAATATTAAAAAATCTCCAAAAGAATAAAGTAATTCATTCGATTGAAATGGCTCACAATTCTTACTATCAAACAGTTGGCATACACAAATGTCTGGCGTCACAACGGAACTTATCTAGCAAACATACTCGTTCCAGTTTTAAACCAAATAAATGCTGCAAGCTAACCTAAGACGCTTTAAACTCTTCGTACACGAAGCGACACCAGTGCATTCATCCAAGCGATAATCGTTTTACAAACATACTCTTCGGTTCATGTATCTTGACAAGCCTAAAAAGCGATACAAGATATTGTCGTCTCTTTCGTATACGTTAGTTTTCATGTAAATTGTCTTATAGCTCTTTTCAGACTCGCCAAGACTCGTCTTTGTTTCGTTCGTTTGGGTTCGTTCCCTCACAACCTGTTTAAAAGTTCAAAGAAAGATACGTGTCATTGGAAACAAAATCAAAACATTTTTTTTTCGAGTTGACCCTTTCAATGAATCTAGTTGCTCGGTTCCAAAATGTCATTTTTATGGAGAAGAATCCGGCAAGAAACTCCATAAGTTACTCTTTTACAAATGGTAATATACAATGATTTATACATGCATTTTACTAATATTTCGTTGTCGACACATTTACAAAAAAAAGAAAAATAAGTGATACACAATGCACGAAGAAATAAAATAATTTACATACAATAATTATGTAGTCCTAATCAAATCCCTAACAGGAATGTCAAGGCATGTCAAAAACCCTCTAGAAAAGAGGCTGTGGAGAAGCTATTGTTGTAGACATGAAGAACAAGATGAATGGCGGACCGCCAGGGAGGCCACATGTGCAGATGATGCTAATTCCAAGCACGCCCATCCTCTATGTAGTCACTAATTTTATAATAGGCTTTCTTTATAAGCATTGGTATCAGAGTCAGGCCTTGCCCCGTGTACGAACGGTCTTACTTGAAGAAATTCTCAAACAAACCTTCTTGGCACACATCTGAGTACGTTAAATGCGATAGAATTGTACATACTGACTTTAACTAGGTATGTTTGTATATTAAATGTAGTTGTTCAAAGGAATCATGTTACTTTTCAATTGGATTGAGTAAATAAAGGTTTATTAGTGACATACAATACAACATTCTTCATTCTTTTTCGATAGAATATTATTCTTAATTTTCATTTCATATTTAATATTTACTTATTATTATTAAAAAATTAATGTATTTTAATTTGATAATTTAACTGATGATAATGTGACTTAATGTAATGTAATCTTAATCCTAATTTATTGCATTTGTATATGGGTAATTACCTGAAATAAATTTAATTCAATTTAAATTAATAGCGGACACTTCCGGTTTTCACAAAAACTTTGCTCGTAAAACACTATTATTTTGGTGAAAACCGGATGAAAGTCGGCTCCGTAGTTTGTGTTTATAGCGAGCAGACAGACAAACGTGGCGGGAGAATTTGTTTTATTCGTATATATTATCAAAAGGATATGATCGATAGCTCTCCGATGGCGAAAACGTAACGTAAACGCGAGTAATACGGTGGATTACGATGTTGGTAGTGTAATAAGTACATTTTTCTGTATAAACATTTGTTAGTCATAATTATAAGATTATGCTACTGTTTGTAGCCCCGAAATAAATAAATTAAAAAACGGCCCGCGAACATAAAAATGAAAATAAAAAAAAATATCGTGAGTTTATATAAAACATATTATTATGTCAATCAAATCCTCATGGATGAAGGTATCATATTTTAAATAATTTCAGCCTATCTATCTGTAAATATTAGATGACCTCTGTTTTTCAATATACAGAAAATAATGATAGCTATTACTTAATGTTTATACCTGTATATAAAACCTTATTATATATTTTCACGTCTGACCGACCTCGTGTCGGGTCGCGCTTATTGAAAAGGTCAGAAGAAAGATTAGAAATTTATTGGATAGGTCTCAACCGAAGATGAGATCTGTAATCTTATAAGGTGCACCGATTGCGGGCGAATTATTTGATTTGATATGAGAAATTAATTAACTCATGAAGTTAAGCTTCAAAAAGCTTTAGATATTTGTTTTTTAAATAAATAACTAAGATTGTATGGATTTTTAACCGTATACTGAAACGTCAATCAGTTTAATCACGCCGTTAAGTCTCATGCAGTCTCTGTCACTTTGAGGTGTGACGTAACGACAGATAGACATTTAGGTACGTGTTAGAGTTAAGTGGTGTCTCTGTATTCGGAATTATAGTAGAAAAGAGGTGAATTGAATAGATATTGTTCTTGCCTAATGTAATGTAAAATGAATCAATTATGTAATGCAATTATAACTGTTTTCATGAAACTCTGTAAAACAAAGCTAAGTTTGATTTAGTTTTTTTAGTACATTTTTTTTTAATCGCCGATAGCCAAGGATGGCCAGTAGGAAAAACGCAGGGAAAAGTAAAAATTACTTTTGAATTATAGCTGTGTTCTGTGCATATTATAAACCGCTGACCACTGATCTATTTTAGTATCAGTACTGGATGTGTTTATAGACAAAAACCTTACTGTCAACATAATACTACGATTATCAAACCGTCATTGAGGCAGGTGAGATGTCATTAATAACGCCGTTTTTTCCAAAAAGACTGATATCCTTGTTTTGAAGATGATGGATGATTTAGTAGAAATCTCTTACAGAGCGGCGGTAGCCTAATGTCTAGGGCATCGGACTTACGATCATGTGGTGGTCGTGGGTTCGAATCCCACACATTGCGTTACCAACGTGAACGCACTCGCAACACAAGTATAATAATAATTATAATATTTAGCTTACCACGAGGGGTTAACCAGAATACTAGATGTGCAAGTGAGCTTTTTTTGTAAGCTTTTGGAAATTTGAGGACATTTATATATTGCAATTAATATATAATTAATTGCAATATATAAATGTCCTCAAATTTCCGTAAATATTTTATTATTACTTAATGATAATATTTTAACTATCTAATACCAAATAATACGAAATCAAACATGGAATATTGTTTGTCCAATACCCAAGGGACACTGTATTGTTTTTTCATGTAAATCGAATTTCTCCAGACCATGGGGTTCCATGAAACGGAAATTAAATTGTCTACCGTTAAAAAGATATAACGTTTTGATGCGACGGAAGATAGCGAGTGAAATTTCTCCTCATTTGTGTTACCGGTGACATTTACGATACCTTTTTGTATGGAAGCTTAATGTGGCTTGTTTATTTGCAATAAAAGAAATTGCATTTCCTCACTGGTATTTTTAATGTGATGATAACACCTTCAAAGGACGCAGAATTTATTAATATAACCGTTCTAATAAAAAAAAATGACAATCAACGCATACGTCGATAATGTTTTTTAACATGCGTTCGCTAAGATTTGTTAATTGTCTAACATCATGATATAAAGAACATCTTGCTCCAGCACTGGGTCTAGAAAATTATGTCTACGAATAAGTGGGAAAAAGAAGAAAATATGCGATTATAAAAAACAAATAAACTATACTGTTACAATTTTTTTTTAAATAGGTATACAGCTATTGTTATCTAAAGTTTACGTGAATGTTAGACATTACAGAAATAATTAATATACATAAATATGAAGGTAGAACGACCACCATCTTATGTCAGACAAATACCACCTCAGTCTACCCGTGACCATGATACCTGCAAGAGCATTGAAACGTCGGGAACTAAAATCAAAATAAACCGCGATATAATCTTTTAAAAGTATAAATTTTAATATTCCTATAGCTATATTAAAATTTGTCCGATCCTTGTGTCAGCCCTATTTTCATCGCAGAGCATTTTGACGTTGTACATTTTGCTCAATCCGTGTGCCATCCCTACCTGTATAAATATAATAAAACCTATGTAAATGCATAGTTCTGCAGTTTACCGTAAAGTCAGTTAGCTTTGTCTCGAATATCCGTAACATGGTTGTATTTTTATAAATCTCGTTGCAAAATCCGTTTGTTTGAAAATTTATTGCTTTTGTGTAGTAGAGAAAAAATGGAAAATACTATGGCGAGATGAAGTTTCATTCACTAGGGAAATAAACCGTCACTTATGATTTTTGAAATTCGACGATATTGTTTGAAAAATTTGTATGCGTTTATTTACCTGCAGTCTCAGGTTAACGAGCGGTTAGAAAACAAAAATGCAAATTATTAAAGTAGAAACATTTTTTTTTTCATTGTTTAGAGATTTAAATGTTTTTTTATATTATAATTCACGAGTTAAACTGTGATTGAAATGAAATGAAATGAAATGAAATATTTATTTTTTCGAGTAGACCTTTACAGGCACTTTCAAAACGTTAATGACGCTAGTTGCGCGGTTCCAAGGTGTCATTCCTATGGAGAAGAACCGGCAAGAAACTCCATAGGTTATTCTTTAAAAAAAATTGTATGATGTGAACAAAGACATTATAATATTAAGTCTGTGGATTTTAAAATACTATTATGTTAAAGGTCAATAAGTTTTTTTACACATATTAGGTATCTAATAATGTGTCGTCTACACTAATGCTAACATAATCAAAAGGAAAATTTGTATGTTTGTAATGAATAAAGTAAAAAACTGCAGGATTTAATCATAATTTTTTCATTCATTCTACATTATTCCTTAGGTTGAAATTTTACCAGAAAAAGAAGTGACCACGGGCAAAGCCGTGGGCAACAGCTAGTATCTAATGAAAATAAAGATTATACATAATTTATATCTAGCAGTAAGGTATCGGGAGTTATAAATTAATTTTGTGTGTATATTGCTCAAGACGAGGTCTCCGTTCACTCTTAAATAAATTGTTTTTGTTCCATCTATTCCTTGATAGCTTTAAGAAAATAAATTGATGAGAAAATAAATAAATAATAACAATATTTTAGAAAGGTTTTTTATTATATTCAATTGAATTCTTTATTGCGTCATATTGGTTTAAATTAAGTCTTAAGTTTGGCAATACAGTCTATGTACCTATATTAAAAAAAAACTATTATTTCCGAAATACTGCAACGAATTGGGTACTTTGTTTTTGTGTGCGCTAGTGTCAGCACAACATTTCAAGTAGGTATAAAAGATAAAAAACCACAGAGATTTTTTTCTGGAACTCATAATAAGAACAGTGAGTGGAAGAGACAGAACTGGCAGTAACGCACCAAAATGCCTCGAATTGTTTAAAATTTCTTCTACCAAACTATAGCACTTTGGAAGCGGTGAAGGGTAGGCAAATCAGGGTGCTGTCTATGAATATGTTGACTTTCTGAAAGTGCATCATAGTAGCCTAATCTATACTAATATTATAAAGATGAAGAGTTTGTTTGTTTTTTTTTATCGCGCTAATCTCAGAAAATACTGGTCTGATTTGAATAATACTTTCACTGTTACATAGCTCACTTTTTGAGGAAGGCTATAGGCTATAATTTTCAACGATAAACGAAGCCCACGCGGGCGGAGCCAGGAGCAAAAGCTAGTTTGAAATAAAGGTGATTTTATTTTATTGTCGCGTCAGTTTTAGGTCTCATGCTGTCTCTATCACATTAACCTGTAAAATAACGACAGACAGACATTTCACCTCTCCATGTTATATAAATAAAACTAAATAATGACATTTCGAACCCTTCGATGGAACAAATCACAATACAATAGTAAAACGCTAGGTAGTCATTTGAAAGGCAAATGTTGAAGTCAATTATGAAAATGAAATCGGAACCTTAAAGGGTCCTTTTGTCTGTCAGTAAAGGGGTCAAAGCTTTGTGGTTGAAACGCTATGTTACTTAAGGAAATGTTAAATAGATTTCTTCTCAATACACCAAAAGTGCGTTTGATGGTATGAAGGTTGGAACGAAAACTTTTGGCATTCAAAGAAAATTTTGCTTCTCAAAAGGTCGTATTTGACCGTTTAAATAATGATTACGTAACAGTAAAAAACTTTACATTTGAATGGTTCTTAGACAACTGCTGTTAGGTAAGGGGACACATAAATAACGTCTATTTTATAGTATAATTAGGAATAAATTATATTATAATAGACGTTAGCCGAGTGGTATTGGTCACCACGCTAATTACCACTGTGCGCGACGTGCTGCGGGTTCGATCCTCACATGGGACAAGCATTTGTGTGATCCACTAATGCTTGTTCCTAGTCTGGGTGTTCTTTGTGCATGTTGACAACCTCCGTGGTCGAGTGGCGTACACACCGGTTTTCAAGGTGTCGCCAGCTCTGAGGTCCCGGGTTCGATCTCCGGACGGGTCAATGTAGAAAAATACTTTTCTACTTTGTCTCGGGTCTGGGTGTTTGTGGTACCTTCGTTGTCTCTGATTCCATAACACAAGTGCTTTAGCTACTTACTTTGGAATCGGAGCAATGTATGTGATGTTGTCCACATTTAGTATTTATTATTATGTGGTTTGAATGTTTGTGAAACCCCCGCGACACAAGGATTAAATTCCTTAGTGCGGGTGTCATTTTTTTTAAAGATAAAAAAAGATAATTCTATAGTTACGATTTTTTAAAAGGAAAAATAAGAACTATTCGACATAAATATTCAGGTCTTCAACAAAATACTAAGAACTCGTTTCCCTCATAGAAAACCAAGATAAAATTACAAACAGCGCACTTATAAACCTTGTTACCCGTTCATTGAAGATTCCAAGTATCTTATAAATACATCAGATTTATCCATAAATAACCCCATTATGCCATCACTGAGCCCGTAATAGTAAATTACAAAGGTACACTTCAAAATGCTATTAACATTTTACTGCAAATGACTGGCTTCATTACGGAGCTATCACTCTTGCCGCGATAAATAGGTTTCACTATAAATGTATTGTTTCAAGGTGTATGAGATTTGTTGATCATGACGGACGTAAAACCTCAAAGGATTTTGTTTAGTTGTAAATAAACTTCTAGCTGTCAGAAATCGTTTTTATCTTCGTCATTGTAATTCGCTTGAGGGAAAAACTGATGGAGTAATAAGTACCTATGTTCAGAACATGTACACAGGAAGCTAGCTAGTAATCCAAGGCATAACACATGCATATAACGTAATAATTATAACGTAAATGCACGTGCGTGAATACAGACAACAGAAGTAGATGATGAATTGAGTTTATAACTCTTGGAGTCAAAACTGATCACGAATATGGCAACTATACTAGTAGTAAATATTTGGTATAATTTACAATCACATACATTGAATCACTTCGACGCCACACAGTTCTGACGCGAACCTCGTTCATTAGTATGGAACTTCTGATATTGATCATCTACTTTTGCTGTTGACTGTACCTAGTGGTTCACAAACGAGCTACGACGGTAACACATAGATGTGAAAGTAATGTAATACAACCTGTTGTTTACACACATATTTATTTGTCAGTGTGACTGTCTAGTTTTGTGTGTGTACGGTATTGAATTAAAGTATGTTGTAAGTTTATCTTTCATTTTTATACTTACCTCTGTGACTGATTTGGTTAGAATATAAACAAGAAATTTGATCAAATATAAATAAGTTACGTTGTACAATTTGCCATAACTTCTTGGCAGTATATGATTAGGTATAAATGAGACAAAAGATGTAGTATAGTCTGGTTATAATTATCCAAAGGTGCATCTTATATACTAACGACTACGTGTTGATAACAGATAGTAGAAACATTTAATAGATATTGAACGTGCGATAAAGAACATAAGATTGCGATGTAGATTGTAGATACAGCACAAAGATATTGTACTGTAACATACAACAATAATTTTGTATTTGACGACAAATGTTTCTAAAAATAGTTGTAAATTAAAGAAAAACTGCTGTTTGAAAAGTTCTAAGCTTTTGAAGTGATTTGCTGATGACGCATGTTCTATTTTTTGCAAAACGACGACCAGGCGCAGTTAAGTTTGGAGAAATAAATATTGACGTCACAACACTCCCTATAGCCCTCTCCGTCTTATTAGCAATATTGGAATGCTTGTAACTAGGTTAAATATAAGTGTGCCGTTTTTAGAATTTGTTATATTTATTTATTTAATACTTTATGCACATTGTATATAGGCGCAGGTTGTAGGGGCTAATTAGACATGATTACTTTATCCAGGAGTAGAAATTGTTTGGAAAAGCAATAGTCTTAGGAAAATAAACAACTTCGCTAGCTTCTGAGTTGATGCCTGTGTAACTCCATCATCTAGAATGATTAGTAGAGTACCATTATTTCCTTTGAGTACCATGGTTATTGGTAAAGGACTATTTGTATGGAGTGCGTATATCCTACGAGGTAATCAGGTGCATAAAACTGAACAACTTTTCCAAAGGAATTTTTCATACAAACATAAGTCACGTGACCTGTCATTTTGTATGAAAAGTTGATTTTAAATTTTCAGATTTCGACTTTTGTTTCTTTGGAAAAGATGTTCAGTTTTATGCACCTGATTACCTCGTAGAATTTGCGCACTCAATAAAAAATAATCCTGTATGTTTTCCACTATAAGAACATTGTTTTTGCACAAGTATTTTCTTAGATATTCCATCGATTCCAATAACTATAAGCCAAATACTTAGCGGAAACATCTGTGGAATATCGTAATAAGGGTACTAAGTCAGGAACCCACGACCCTTATCCCGGATTATTGAGTAGTTTCTAACACCCGTAGATCCTAAACCAAGGGTAAATATTGTTGATCACTATACCAATCGTATTAATCGCCAATTGGGACTGTGAAGTGATCTAAAATTAGGTTTATTTACACGATTAACAGAATTAAGTGTAGGTTGAGTAGAAAGAATGACAAAAAAATAAAAGAATACACTACTTTCGTGGTTTCATTTTTTTTTATATTTCTTAGCAATGTGGGTAGGTAAATGCTTGTGTTACAAGTGGGTTCATGTCGGTAGTGCAATGGGAGGGATTCGAAGCGGCAGCCACATGATCGCAAGTCCGATGCCCTAGCCTTGACCCTACCGTCGCCGTCGCTTCAAATAGCAAATTGTAACTTGACATTTTCTGGAATCTGTACTCAGTCCACTGGTTGATTGGAGTTAAGACGTTCTCAAGTTGAAATTTCCTATTCAGAAACCGGCTAATTTAATTTTCGAGGTATAAAATTTAAGTTTGACAGTTCTTGTATGTAACAACTGTCAAAATTTTGAAATTCTTCCGATAAATTTATCTGACGATGGAAAAATCTGCCCTTACTCATGTTTACTTATTGGAGAGGGTTGACTATTTGTAAGCTCGGTGAAACCCCATAATCATGAGCTTATGACGCGGAACGTCATAACAAAGTACTTCTGCCTAGCCTTTACCAAGCTATGTTGGGGTCGGCTTCCAGTCTTACCGGATTTAGCTGAATACCGTATTTTACATAGAGCGACTGCCTATCTGACCTCCACAACCTATAGCTAGGTAAAACAGTATTATCGTAAGACTGGTTGTCAGAATTGTAATGACTTAACGAGTCTCAATGATCACTATATGACAGTCGGGACCAACTTAACGTGCTTTCCGAGACACGGAGGTGTCTCGATATGTTTACAAATGGTCACCCATTAATAGACTAACCGCAGCGAGCGCGGCTTTACCTTTATTATCGGTCAAACCGTACGACTTACACTTAGCCACGAGCCCTATAGGTATTTAAATTAATAATATCCTATCGAAATACAGAAGGTATATAAAATTATAAATATTTGCATGCCTAATACAGGCAGAATATGGCTTGAACTGTGCACCATTGTTAAATCTGGTACTACCTGTCTTCTGTGCAAATAAAATTTAAAAGAAAATTTACAATAACTTTAAATATATACAATCTTAACATAACTAAAATAATAAATGATATATACACACGAAAAAATAAATAAAAAACTAATATATATTAATAAAAGTTTAAAAAATGGCGTCAAAGTATTCATCCGCATCGCTGTCGACCGGAAGTGTGCCCACTAGGCTGGCTGCATTGCCACGTTGTATGGCAATGCTTATTCTTTGTCCAAGGTAAAAGCCAGCCCTCGGGTCACGTGAAGTGTCAACAAGGCGTTTGGCTAGATCTTTGAAAACCATATGTGCACTCGGGCCCCACGGTCCAAGTGTTTCAAAAAAAATAAATAAAAAAAAAAGTAATGGAACAAATAATAAAACAATATTTTTAAAGAAAATCTAAAAAAGAAAGGGAAACACGTAGATTAATATTACTAAAATTGCGGCTAAACCATTGGCCGATAGCTCGGGTGGTTGAAACAAAATCCAGAGCCAATAAATCATAGACCAGTTCGGTACTGGTACGAAATTGGGTAATTAACTCAAGTGTAAGGCCCTTAGGCTGAAATATGTGTAGTACGATACCTTTGCTGTTATATCAGAGGTGTGCATCGCGTACGGATTTAGGTGGATGTTGGTCCAGGTGCAAGGGATATAGTTCAGGTTATGGTATATCATTGTTCAAATGAAAGTTATATGCTGTGGATGGAAAGCGTCACACAACAACTATATATTTGACTAGCTTATCCCAGCGTCTTCGTCGTTATTCCTTCATATTTTTTTATAAAAGAAGCCTTTATAGTTCCTTTTATCAAAATAAGACATCATTTACAATACAGGCAATTTCAGAGATCAACGCGTTAAAAAAAACGAAATATCTCTCCACTTTATTTTATTAGTAAAGATTGATGGGTCGGTGTCGTCTGGAACCGTGACCACGGTCCAAGATTCCCCTTTTGTTGATTCTTATTAGTTCTTAACTCTTATTGACCAGAAATAAAAGAGGTCATCGAATACAAACAAGGTAGTTAACCTAAAATGGTTCTTTGATAATAATATTATTATACTATTTCTTATGACACGACTATCTGCTGGAAAATTATCCTGAATTAAAAAACTTCTTATTTAAGAAAGGAATGACAAATAAAAATAATCTTCATATTCTATCTCCTATTAAATACTTAAGTGCTGTTTATGTTATGATAATTGTATGTATAATAAGTAATTGTAATATTAAAATTTAAGTGTTTTGGCGATATGCTGTAAATTCATATTTTTAGAATCAAATAAACATACCTCAATAACTGTTCTGAACTGGGAAAAAATGTAGCATTCTAGTTAGCCGCTTGTCTGTCAACTGTTTTTCCGCCAAGCTATTACGTTTTTCATATCATTCATCGTATTATACGGCGATTCTTTATGTTTTAAAATAATTATTTTACCCCTACATTACTATCGCTATGATTCCCTAAAACTCCTCTCAGATCCAAACTCCGTTGCTGAAAACTCCACAACACGAAATAATAAATAATGGCCCGTCATTCACAAAACAAGGCAATGAATTGTAAAAGCGGGGAATAGCATTACGTCACACTTCCTAGTTATGAGCCCTCGGGGAAATTCGGACCAAAGGACGAACAATACAGAACGGATCGTTATAGCAGTAATGGCATGAAAGATGATGTTGTGAAAGGTATGCGAGCTGGTAGGGAAATTGACAATCACATAAGGTGCTTGTTTGGTTACAGGTAAGTTACCGGCTTGTGGCTGAGTATAAGCTGTATGGTTTGAACAATAATGAAGGTTAAGCTGCGCTCGCTGCGCTTGGTCAATGGATGGGGGACCTTTTGTAAATATACCAAGACCTTAACATCTTTATTACAAAGCATTTAAGGTTGATTTTGATAGGTTATTGTTACCATAGCGACGCGGTTCATCGTACTATCTGAAGTAGATCGAACGTCAAACAAAAAACCATCGCTTCGCACCTCCGCTGCTTGTTTTTACGCCAGCTTTTAATTATCCCGTGCCTGATTTCCTGTCGATATCTCGTCTTAACTTTTCATAGGAAATTGAAATATAAAAACAAAGAGAAGATTTATCCTTCAATGCTCAAGATGTTTGCTTGTTAAATTCTTTATTTGGAAAGTACCGGAGTTTTCTTTGTTAGAAAATACATGATTTAGTAGGTAAGTAAGTATATTATTATATACATATATCCCTCAGGAAAAATGAATGGGATCATAATGTCAGTCATTGTTTACTTTTAATTTCTAGTACAGTACGCGTTTTTAAATTCTAATTATTTGTTAGTTCGTATTATTAAGTATGTTTCCTTTTTTAATTTTAAACGGTTATCAAGGGCAACAGAACCACATAAAACACGCAAAAAAAAAAACACATAAAAAAAGTACAAATTTAATTTCGTGTTAGTGCAGATTTCTCTCTTAAACAATTGAATATAAATATATTTTTGACATATTATTACTCGACTAGTAGTAGGTAAAAAAATAACTATAGAGTGGTAAAAAAGTCTTCTTCTGCCTAGCCTTTTCCCAAGCTATGTTGGGTTGGCTTCCAGTCTTACCGGATTTAGCTGAATACTATACTAATACAGTATTCCATAGTAAGACTGTTGGTCAGAATTGACTATCAAAAATCCAGTCGGGACCAACGGCTTAACGTGCTTTCCGAGGCACGGAGGGGTCTCGGTATGTTTACAAATGGCCACCCATCCACGGACCAACCGCAGCGAGCGCGACTTAACCTTTATTATCGGTCAAACTGTACGGTTTGCACTTAGCCACGAGCCCCTCTTAGAGAGTGATAAAAAAGTATTACCTAATAAATACAGAGATCAACTCAATGCAGCCGTGTAATATCCACGCGTATCGCAAAGTAGGACGCCTAGGGACATTCCATCATAATTTTGTTTGCCCATCCATCGTTTATAGATGTCAAAAGTTGAGGGCGCGCCACATCGACCTGTTTTCTGTTTGCGTAGTAAACGATTATTTTTTAAATGGGTTTCACGTGGCTTGGTATTTGTGACCCGGTTTAGGTTTGAATGTATTTAGCCATTTGGATTAGCCTTTTTTTATCCAGAAAATATTGGGCATGGAATTTATTTTGATCTAGTATTTTCCCATAACAATAAGGTGAAATGTATTATATTAAAAACTAGCTACCTGGACAAACTTCGTTCTGTCAAAAGTAAATTATTAATTAAGGTAATTCCCGAGTTTAGGAACAATTTTTTTTTTACATGTTTTTCACCTTTTAAACCTTCCCTGGACTTCCACAAACATTTCCAGATCAAAATCAGCTAAATCGGTTCAGCCGTTCTTGAGTTTTAGCAAGACTAACGAACAGCAATTGATTTTTATATATATAGATATAATATACCTAATCCCAAACTTGACAGAACCTGTATTAAAGCGACCAGACAACTGATATTCATACTTATTTATAAATACACATTACACATAAATTACACCCAGCATGACTGATCATGCTGGGTGTAATCATGCTGACATGATCATATTTTGTTCTATGTCTTACACGAAGAATCACACAAAGATTTGTCCTGGATTGGATTCAACTCACGACCTCCAGTTTAAATACTCAATTCTTTATTGTCTTTCCATAATGTACAGAGGTGGTGGTATGCTTAAAGCTAACGTTAGGAACAATTATGGACCGTGTTGGGCACAACAATATAAATAATATTATAAAAGGTACTTATAATAAATACTATTTAACATTCATATCTTTATATATATAATTCTTCTGTGAGTGTGTATGTGACTGAACTCCTCCTAGACGGCTGGACCGATTATAATGAAGTTTGCTGTGTGTCTTCAGGTGGATTCGAGGATGGTTTAGATTCACAATTTGGTTCAATTTGAAATGTATTTTTGTTTAATTTTTATCATCGCGATTATTGACATTAAAAACGTAAGTAGGTAGTTGCCATGACGACCAAATTTTGTTGTTTTAGTACGATTTACTATCCTCCAGATCCTCCTCCATAGAGGTTATATATCAATTAAATAAACAAGGTTGTCAAAACTCCTTGCAATGATATTAAAACTGTTTTCTTCTTTAAATATCAGGCTCGCAGACTTTTATGTTTTTTTTTCGTTTGTCTATTTGGTAGGTCTGAGAGTTGGTCGTAGGTTATATTATGATAAACAGGATGGATTTTTTATTGCCACCAGAAAGAAAGAGAGAAAGTACTCTCAATACTGAAGAACAGCAAATTAGACTCAAAGAAAACATTCTTTTATTTTTTTAAAGAAATAAATCTGCATTAAATTGATGTTTGAAAATACGCTTTGCGGACCGGGAATCGAATGGGCTAAAATGCGAAAAACTAGCACCGTGTACTTTTTGGGATCAGTCGATATTATATATAATTCCAGTGTCATGATGTTTGTCGGGGATGAACTCCGAAACTACTGAACCGATTTTAATCAAATTTGCACACCGTGTGCAGTTTGATCCAACTTGATATATAGGATATATCAAGTTGGATCACAAATATAAAAAAAAATTGAAACCGCGGGCGGAGCAGCGGGAAACAGCTAGTAAACTATATAATAATCTGGATGCTTAACAACGTACTTGAGGCTACGACGCGGCGACGTTTCGATTGGGTAAAAAGTTTGTATGATATCCAAATACTTGTTTAGAAATAACGTATACAAATATTGTTAAGCCTTCTGCAATGATTGATATAGAAAAGAAAAATTCAGATATTCCATAGATTGCATAATTTTGCAAATGCACCATTTTGTCCATCAATCAATACACTATCTATCTATGTTGCACCTAATTATATTCAGTCCTGAATCCAATATGATTCCGTTATGATGTTCGTAAACGCAATTAGGCTTAATTGTAAACAGACAATGCCCACACACCAAACAATGATACATTGATAGATACTAACATAGATAGATAATAGATATACGAGATAGTTAAATAATATTCAAATTATTTCAATCCCTATTGTTCAGCTTTTGACGTTTAATTTCAATAACAATATAGTTACACATTAAGTTAATCTTATAAAACAATCAGTTGGAGCCGCGTCCGTCACAGGAACGGTCCCTTTGACGGAACATGTTTCGTACCAACTCTCATGAACAATTACAAAGGATGTAGTTTCCTTTGTGAAGATAAAGTCTTGCGAAAGATGTGAATAATTCGTGACTATTTTGTTTAATCAAATGTCTTATGGCCGAATTATGAAACGTCTATCAATTTGAAGTTGCTGTTAAGTCTCATGTTGTCTCTATTATTTTAATGTGTGAAATAGCGACAAATATACATTTAAGAACTTCTTAGAGTTGATTAGCGTTTCAGTACTCGGGGGTTAGAAGTTGATATTTACTGTGTAAAAATCTATTTATCAGATGAATGAGGCTTGTGACGTCACAACGTTAGCAAAAATCGTAGGATAGAGTGACGTTACGCATATTTGCTATTTCCTGTATCTTCGTTTATTGAAAAAAAAAAAATATCATATTCTTATCCAATAGCTCCTAATATTCATATGAATGCTAGCTATTCTCTACTACGTTTATTTAAAAGTAAAGAATATTAGTTATCCCAACCTCAAGAATTAGAAATTCTTGTAATTGGGACAAATAATATTGTAGCTAAATTATTTTTACCTGACATAAATATTTCTTTAAGTATATCTACCGCTTCCAACTGAATTTCCAATTACGATGATTGTATGAAATAAATCTCCTTTCACTGTAAGTAGATAAAAGGTTAATTTAATATTTTCTACAAAGTAGAAGAGAATTGATAAAATATACAAATCTGTATCATTGAATACAAATCCTCATTGATCGTTGATATGGTTTCTGAATAGTGCATAAATCGGGATGAATTGCCAGTAATCCGATATTCTCATTTGATTACTCAACTATACGAAAACAGATTGCATAGCCCTTGTTTTGACTGTTCGAGTTTCCCAACTTGCATTGTATTGTATGCTTAAAACTACGGGGTGTATTTCACACAATAATTCCGATCGAATCTCGGATCGAATCACTATTATTTGTTTAAATGAGATTCGATATTTTTTGTTTCCATATTAATACTCTTATTTTATAAAAAGTCAGTCTTTCTCTATGTAGTTATGCGAACATAAAGAATTTAATTATTTCGTAATATTTTTCGCAGTAAAGTTTACTTACCATTATCATTATACAAGCTTTTGCTCCAGGTCCGCCTGCGTGAGCGTCGGTTATCGCGGCGAAATGTAGCCTATACCCTTTCTCGATTAGTGGGCTATCTAACATTGAAATATTTTTTCAAATCAAACCAGCAGTTCCTGAGTTTTTGCGTATTGATTGGGTAAAGATTGGACGTCAAGAAAAGTAGTGGCTAGGTAACCTTGGTATTGCGGAAGCTCCTCTTGGGTATTTTAAATCAAAATGCTCCGTAATTATTCTGCCTTACCTTTTCTCATACTGTATTAGGGTCGGGTTCCAGACCTTTGACTCTCAAAGAATTTAGCTGAATACCAAATACTTGACATTGAGTTACCTAACTGCAAGTATCACTGATCTCTACAACGTATTTATTGGATACCTATTACATTACCCATTGTTTAGACTGTTTGTCAGAAATGTAGGGACTTTTCACGTCATGCGGTTCAATGATCTAATTTGTATGCTCATGGTTGCGGGTTCGAATCCTGGCAAGTACCAATGTGTATTTTGCAAAGTTATAATGTACTTTCTTAATTATTCTAAAATACCATTGACAAATGGTGAACGCAAACGTCGTAAGGAAACCGCGGCATAACCTTTATTATCGGTCAAACCGTACGGCTTACACTTAGGAGCCCTATAGGTATTTAATGAATAATATCCTATCGAAATACAGAAGGGAAACGCGTAGATTAATATTACTAAAATTGCGGCTAAACCATTGGCCGGTAGCTCGGGTGGTTGAAACGAAATCCAGAGCCAATTAATCATAGACCAGTTCGGTACTGGTACGAAATTGGGTAATTAACTCAAGTGTTAGGCCCTTAGGCTGAAATATGTGTAGTACGACACCTTTGCTGATAAAACAGAGGTGTGCATCGCGTACGGATTTAGGTGAATGTTGGTACAGGTGCAAGGTATGTGGTCCAGGTTATGGTATATCATTGTTCAAATGAAAGTTGCTGTGGATGGAAAGCGTCACACAACATCTATATATTTGTCTAGCTTATCGCCGCGTCTTCATCATTATTCCTTCATATTTTTTATATAAGAAGCCTTTACAGTTCCTCAATCAAAATAAGAATAAAGTCATCATTTATAATATAGGCAATTTCAATGTCTAGCGTGTTAAAAATAAACGAGAAATCTCTCCGCTTTATTTTATTAGTAAAGATTAATACCGATTCGCGTGAAGCCAATTTACGCAATTATGTTTTTTATTTCATTATCTTTACATTTAGTCCCATATGGCATTGGCTGTTAACAACAGTTGATACTATATCAAATTTATCAAAATTTAATGTCGTTAATAAAAATAACTGTTAATTATTATATTTTATTTTAGCAATTCATACGTTTAAATAAGTATGTAAACACCCCAACATTCAACGGTCTGAGGTTATGTAATGTTATTCATGTTAAATAATCAGGTGGTTAATATGATCAACCTTTTAGCTAATCCTTAACGATTCTTAACTCATATTCACCCGAAATAAAATTGGTCAACGAATACAAACAAGGCAGTTAACCTAAAACGGTTCTTTGATAATATTATTATACACTTTCTTGTGACACAAAGCTACCTACTGGAAAATTATCTTGAAAAAGTTCAGTTAGTTTAAGAAAGGAATAGCAAAATTAAAAAATCTTTATATTCTAATCTCCTGTAAAATAAATGCCGTGTAGATGGTATTATAATTTTAGTACCTATGGATAATTATTAATTGTATTATTAAAATGTAAGTGTTTTGGCGATATGCTGTAAATTCATATTTTTAGAATCAAATAAACATACCTCAATATGTGCAATAACTGTTCGGAACTGGGAAAAAAGGCAGCATACTAAGTAGTTACCCGCTTTTCTGTCAACTGTTTTTCCGCCAAGCTATTAGGTAGTTTTTTCCTATCATTCATCGTATTATACGGCGATTCTTTATGTTTCAAAATAATTACTTTACCCCTACATTACTATCGCTATGATTCCCTAAAACTCCTCTCAGATCCAAACGTTGCTGAAAACTCCACAACACGAAATAATAAATAATGGCCCGACATTCACAAAACAAGGCAATGAATTGTAAAAGCGGGGAATAGCAGTACGTCACACTTCCTAGTTATGAGCCCTCGGGGAAATATGGACCAAAGGACGAACAATACACGGATCGTTATAGCAGTAATGGTATGAAAGATGATGTTGTGAAAGGTATGCGAGCTGGTAGGGAAATTGACAGTCACATAAGGTGCTTGTTTGGTTACAGGTAAGTTACCGGCTTGTTGCTAAGTATAAGCTGTATGGTTTGACCAATAATGAAGGTTAAGCTGCGCTCGCTGCGCTTGGTCAATGGATGGGGGACCTTTTGTAAATATACCAAGACCTTAACATCTTTATTACAAAGTATTTAAGGTTGATTTTGATTCAATAGGTTATTGTTACCATAGCGACGCGGTTCATCGTACTATCTAAAGTAGATCGAACGTCAAACAAAAAACAATCGCTTCGCACCTCCGCTGCTTGTTTTTACGCCAGCTTTTAATTATCCCGTGCCTGATTTCCTGTCGATATCCCGTCTTAACTTTTCATAGGAAATTGAAATATAAAAACAAAGAGAAGATTTATCCTTCAATGCTCAAGATGTTTGCTTGTTAAATTCTTTATTTGGAAAGTACCGGAGTTTTCTTTTTGGATATAACATAATTTAGTAGGTTGCTGCGTTTTGTAGTTTTACTGTGGTTAGGTAAGTATATTATTATACTATTATCTAATGAAAAATGCATGCGATCATAATGTCAGTATTTGTTTAATTTAATGTTAATTTCAAAATTTCTAGTACCTACAGTTTGCGTTTTTTTAATTCTAATTATTTGTTAGATCATGAAAAAAGTTTGCTTCCTTTTTTTAATTTAAGGTCATCGAGGGTAACAGAATCACATAAAATATGCCAAAAAAAAAAACACATAAAGCACAAATGCAACTAAAAAAATACACATTCAATTTCGTGTTAGTTCCGATTCCTGTCCTGAGTGATAAAAAAGACTGGTTATCAGAATTGACTATTAAAGATCACTGTATGACAGTCGGGAACAACGGCTTAACGTGCTTTCCGAGGCACGGAGGGGTAGAGTCTCGGTATGTTTACAAATGGCCACCCATCCACGGACCAACCGCAGCGAGCGCGGCTTAACCTTCATTATCGGTCAAACTGTACGGCTTGCACTTAGCCACGAGCCCCTCTTAGAGAGTGATCAAAAAGTATTACCTAATAAATACAGAGATCACCTCAATGCAGCCGTGTAATATCCACGCGTATCGCAAAGTAGGACGCCTAGGGACATTCCATCATAATTTTGTTTGCCCATCCATCGTTTATAGATGTCAAAAGTTGAGGGCGCGCCACATCGACCTGTTTTCTGTTTGCGTAGTAAACGATTATTTTTTAAATGGGTTTCACGTGGCTTGGTATTTGTGACCCGGTTTAGGTTTGAATGTATTTAGCCATTTGGATTAGCCTTTTTTATCCAGAAAATATTGGGCATGGAATTTACTTTGATCTAGTATTTTCCCATAACAATGAAACTGAAATATATTTTTTTCAATGCAGATCTAGCCATCTGATCCCAAACTTAACAGAACCTGTATTAAAGCGACCAGACAACTGATATTCATACTTATTTCTTTATAAATACACACTACACATAAATTATACCTAGCATGACTGATCATGCTGGGTGTAATCATGTTGACATGATCATATTTATATATCATATTATATCTATATGTTGTGTCCTACTACTTCTTGTGTACATAAATTGTTAAATAAATAAATAAATAAATATTTTGTTCTATGTCTTACACGAAGAATCACACAAAAAATGTCCTGGATTGGATTCAACCCACGACCGCCAGTTTCAATACTCAATACTCAATTCTTTATTGTCGTTCCAAAACGTACAGAGGTGGTGGTATGCTTAAAGCTAATGATGTTTGGAACAATTATGGACCCTGTTGGGCACAACAATATAAATTATATTATAAAAGGTGCTTATAATACTATTTAACAGTAATACAAACTATATAATAATCTGGATGCTTAACAACGTACTTGAGGCTACGACGTTTCGATTGGGTAAAAAGTTTGTATGATATCCAAATACTTGTTTAGAAATAACGTATACAAATATTGTTAAGCCTTCTGCAATGCAATGATTGTTATAGAAAAGAAAAATTCAGATATTCCATAGATTGCATAATTTTGCAAATGCACCATTTGTCCATCAATCAATACACTATCTATCTATGTTGCACCTAATTATATTCAGTCCTGAATCCAATATGATTCCTTTATGATGTTCGTAAACGCAATTAGGCTTAATTGTAAACAGACAATGCCCACACACCAAACAATGATACATTGATAGATACTAACATAGATAGATAATAGATATACGAGATAGTTAAATAATATTCAAATTATTTCAATCCCTATTGTTCAGCTTTTGACGTTTAATTTCAATAACAATATAGTTACACATTAAGTTAATCTTATAAAACAATCAGTTGGAGCCGCGTCCGTCACAGGAACGGTCCCTTTGACGGAACATGTTTCGTACCAACTCTCATGAACAATTACAAAGGATATAGTTTCCTTTGTGAAGATAAAGCCTTGCGAAAGATGTGAATAATTCGTGACTATTTTGTTAAATCAAATGCAAAGATTATCATGATTTTAAATGTCTTATGGCCGAATTCTGAAACGTCTATCAATTTGAAGCCGCTGTTAAGTCTCATGTTGTCTCTATTATTTTAATGTGTGAAGTAGCGACAAATAGACATTTAAGAACATCTTAGAATTGATAAGAGTTTCAGTACTCGGGGGTTAGAAATTGATATTTACTGAGTAAAAATCTATTTAGGTATCAGATGAATGAGGCTTGTAACGTCACAACATTAGCAAAAATTGTAGACAGAGTGACGTTACGCATATTTGCTATTTCCTGTATCTTCGTTTATTGAAAAAAATATATCATGTTCTTATCCAATAGCTCCTAATATTCATATGAATGCTAGCTATTCTCTACTACGTATATTTAAAAGTAAAGAATATTAGTTATCCCAACCTCAAGAATTAGAAATTCTTGTAATTGGGACAAATAATATTGTAGCTAAATTATTTTTACCTGACATAAATATTTCTTTAAGTATCTACCGCTGCCAACTGGGTTTCCAATTACGATGATTGTATGAAATAAATCTCCTTTCACTGTAAGTAGATAAAAGGTTAATTTAATATTTTCTACAAAGTAGAAGAGAATTGATTAAATATACAAATCTGTATCATTGAATACAAATCCTCATTGATCGTTGATATGGTTTCTGAATAGTGCATAAATCGGGATGAATTGCCAGTAATCCGATATTCTCATTTGATTACTCAACTATACGGAACCAGATTGCATAGCCCTTGTTTTGACTGTTCGAGTTTCCCAACTTGTATGCTCTAAACTACGACTTGTATTTCACATGATAATTCCGATCGAATATTCACTATTAGTTGTTGAAGTGAGATTCGATATTTTTCGTTTCAATATTAATAATATTCTTATTTTATTAAAGGTCAGTCTTTCTCTACGTAGTTATGCGAACATAAAGAATTTAATTATTTTGTAATATTTTTCGCAGTAAAATTTACTTAGAATTATCATTAAACAAGCTTTTGCTCCAGGTCCGCCTGCGTGGGCGGCGGTTATCGCGGCAAAATGTAGCCTATAGGCTTGCTGGATAAGTGGGCTATCTAACATTAAAATATTTTTCAAAATAGACCAGTGTTTCCTGAAATTGATGCGTATTGATTGCGTAAAGATTGGACGTCAAGAAAAGTAGTAGCTAGGTAACCTTGGTATAGCGGAAGCACCTCTTGGGTATTTTTAATCAAAATGCTCCGTAATTATTCTGCCTTACCTTTTCTCATACTGTATTAGGGTCGGGTTCCTGACCTTCAACTCTCAAAGAATTTAGCTGAATACCAAATACTTGACATTGAGTTACCTAAATGCGTGTATCACTGATCTCTAAAACCTATTTATCGGATATACGTAGATTATCTGTTGTTTAGACTGTTTGTCAGAAATGTAGGGACTCAACTACTTTTCACGTCATGCGGTTCAATGATCTGATTTGTACGCTCGTAGTTGCGGGTTTGAATCCGTATATGACTTTGGCAAAGTTATATGTGCCTTTTTAATTATTCTAAGACACCATTGACAAACGGTGAAAGCAAACGTCGTAAGGAAACCAGGATTCCAAAAAAATTGAATATGAAATCACGTAACCGCAATGAACAAGCGTAGTTATCTATGCCTTCTCCTTCTCTATATGGGAAGATGCCTGTGCCCAGCCGAAGGACATTTATAGGTCAGTATTGTACTATTTTTTATATTATTCCGCCGTAAATTAAAAGTTTGTAAATGTAAATATGGAATTTACATTTACAAACTCAAGCAACAATCTTTTAAGATTTCAGTATTCATTGGACGCAAGCTGCGGCCTCCACCAAAAAACTTTCATTATTCAACATTCGAGAATATTCCAATAGTCTGGTATTGCGGATATATACGTGAATGGAGCAAATACTGGCAGGCCCGCATTAAGAGAGAATCCCTGTATTATGAGACAAGATTGATGTTCAACTATTTAACACCGGTCGAGGGTCGATATTATACTTTTTGCGATATTTCATCAGTCCAATGTTAAAAGAAATATATTATGTGGTTGCATAGCGCAGAGCACCTAGAGTCATTTATTAAATATCTATAAGTGAATAAAAACTTTGTATTTGATTTCATTTTCTTATGTATACTCTTCGTTTGTATTTTGTTTTCAGTCTATTAAAATAAAGCCCAGTCTACTAAACTGGACAAAGCGTTTATTTTTGTACTAGAGGAAAACCCGGCTCCGCTCGGTTGAAATGTGACTCATGATACACAATGTAGGTAAATATTTCTGTAGTCATCGGTTCTCAAGGAATATTAAAGGTAAGCAAGCCATAGATTTGTATAGCTTCGTTCATTGTGTTTAATAAATATAGTAAATAAAAACTGCAATAGTTTTCACACAAATAATTTTTATTTTTTACACTCAAATAATATAATAATATTTTCGCGAAACGACAACGACTGAAGAAAAGTTTTAAGTTTTGTTAAGATTCACTCAATGTTTCCGGCAAGACGTTTCGTTTTACACAGTCAAATGAGTCACAGTTCTTTGTGATAGATACTTCTTTGGCGCGACGACGCACGCGACGTGTTGATTAGCGAGGCGTTTATAAGAGCTAGTATGAAACGGAACGTGAAAAAAGCGAAATAATATTTATTTCGCTTTTTTCACGTCTACTTTTTTACTTGAACTATTATTTCAAACGCGTTCCGAAACGATTCTGGTCCCAACTATCATGCAACTGTCATACGCCTTGTCAGCACTGTAATCACTTCAAGGAGGTTGTATGATAATAAACTCCTTGAATCACTTCGAAGCAGAATTATCTGTTACAAAACGCGGCCTTATTAATTACCCAAGATGGCGACAGCGGTTTTTTTGTTTGTCAGTGCCATTAGAATTTAACGAAATTCTCCATAATCCGAATTTTGCGGATATATGTTGTCGACTCGAAATCAATATTTTTTCATGTTTTGTTATTCATATAAGGTTTCGATCGAGTCTACCGTACCCCTGAACGAAATTATTAATATAGATGTACTAGTTGACCCTGCGAACTTCGTGCCGCCTAATAGTTATAGGATTCCAACGTTACTCAATTGTTTTGCCTTCCCAGAATATCGACTAACACTTGAACTCTGTGGCATGGTATTAAAGTTCAAAAAAGGTGGTAAAGGTAGGAGTATAGAAGTGTTGTTTTTAGACTTTCTCAGGCAGATTTTTTTTATTTTTATCTGCGTAAGAACCATCCTCTTAAGGAATATTCTAAAAAAAGAATTTCCGAAATGATTTCTAAAGACTTTTGTATTTACTAGCTGTTGCCCGCGGCTTCGCTCGCGCGTAAAGTTAAGAGTAGTAAGTAGGTAGTAAAGGATAGATGGATGTATTCTGTGATTTTCAAAGTAAGGCGCATAAATTATAAATTTTTCATAAAATATTATGGCGTCAAGATAATAATAAGATAATGTGGAAAACATCACATACATTGAGTTTGGATAAACTTTTAAAATGGTGGCAAATTTTTGGTCAGACAAAACTTGAGAATCATTAAAACGAAAAGACGAATAAGAGTCACATACATTGCTCCGAATTCAAAGTAAGTAGCAGGATTGTGTTATGGAATCAGAAGCAACGAAGGTACCATAAAAATAATACCTTGCAACCCCTATTTCACCATCTTAAGGCGTAGGTAGATATCTAAAATCGCAAAAATATGTTTTCATTTATTTCTTACCAAAAACCCGAATACCAAATCTTATGTATCTCTCTTTGAAAATGACGAATATCGTAAAAAAACTTCAAACTCCTATTGCACCCTTTTAGATTTATTCTCTATCTACTTATTATTTAGATTTCTAAAATCTCGGAAATACGTCTTATTTATTTCTAACTCATAATCCTATGAAATTTAATGTGGCTATCTATGAAACTACACAATAATTCATATACCTACAAACTTCCAACCCCTATTTTACCCTCTTAGGGGGTAGATTTTCAAAATTGCTGAAATACATCTTTATTTATTTCTATCGAGAAGCCCGTATATGTAATTTCCATACAAACTTTCATCCCCTATTTAACACCCTTAGGGGTTAAATTTCGAAAAATCCTTCCTTATTCCTTGTCTACATTAAATAGGAAACCTCTGTGCAAAATTTCAGCTATCCAGGTTCAAGGGTTTGGGCTGGGCGTTGATGAGTCAGTCAGTCAGTCAGTCAGGCCTTGTCTTTTTATTTATACAACAACATGTAACAAAAACCCTGTCCGATCCCTTAGACTCGGTATTATTCGGTATCGTACTGCGAACACATATAGGTACGTAGCTATTAAATGGATTGGAGATTTTTTTTTTCCTAATTGAAAATAATTAAATCAAAATAAAAACTGATCCAAGGCAACAGCAACACTGACCGCTCCTCAAAGTTCATGTACTTACTACCTGTAGCTTTGTGTCAAAGAAGCCGCCTATGCGAGACGGTTCATGAACTGTACCACGAATACGCCATTATTGGATCTGACAGGGGTTTTGTTACATGTTGTATATAGATATACCATTGTCATCGAAAATCAGTCCTAAACTGTTACCGCCTTCACCGCGTGAAGGTTATGCTATTTTATAATTATACAGTGTAATTAGTGATATAGAGAGAAAAATGGAAGGAAGAAAGGGAGGCCTTTGCCCTGCAGTGGGACATTTCAGGCTCAAAATAAATAATAAAATAAATAAAATTAGTGATAGCTTTGATTTCCAGGTCAGATGTTTAAAATCTTCGATTTTTATAAGTGAACAGGGAATGCCCATCAGATTGAACAACTTTTGCTAAGACGTCATTCCTATATGTGTTATGGTGTAGCCGGGCTCTTGGAGTTCGACAACAGGTGTTCCAGATCTTCAATTTTAATACGTCAACAGAGAGTGCTCATCAGGCTGAACAACTCTTGCTAAAACGCCATTCCTATATGTGTTATGGTGTAGCCGGACTCTTGGATTTCCACAACAGGTGTTCCAGATCTTCAATTTTTATACGTCAACAGAGAGTGCTCATCAGGCTGAACAACTCTTGCTAAGACGTCATTCCTATATGTGTTATACTGTAGCTGGGCTCTTGGAGTTCCACATCAGGTTTTCCAGATCTTCAAATTTATTCTCTCAGCAGAAAATGCTCATCATGTGGAACAATTTTTGCTATAGTACCATTTTTGTATCTCTTATAGTTTAGCTGGTCTGTTGCGGTTCTGCATCAGGTATATACTCTTCCGGGATAAAAACTACCCAGTGTGGTGCCCAGGATATTAAGGAACAATTATACCAAGTTTCATCGTAATCGAACCGGTAGTTTTTGCGTGATGCCTGAACAAACAGACAGACAGACAGACAGACAGACAGACAGACAGACAGACAGACAAAAATTTTTTTAATCACATTTTTGGGTTCGGTATCGGTCTAGTAACACCCCCCGCCATTTATTTTTTTAATGCTTTAAATGTACAGAATTTTCACTTCTACAGATTTATTATAAGTATAGATTTATAGAACTAGCTTTTGACTGTGGTTTTGTCGTGTGGGCGTTAGTTATCGCGACATAAAGAAGCTTTTCTTCTCGATAAACAGGCTAACAAACAGAAAAATATTTCTTTAGAATTAAGGGGTTCAACCGAAAACACAGACAAGCTCTTCAGCATTATAATATTATTATAACCTGCAATTTTAAAAGTTAAATCACATATATTACGCTGGCTGTATTGTATTGAATTACGTGTTAGGCATATAGTATAGAATATAGATGTAACTATACTATATACGTGCACGGATAGCCGAGTGGTATAGGTCACCACGCTAATTACAACTGTGCGCGACGTGCTGCTGGTTCGATCCCCGCATGGGACAAGCATTTATGTGAACCATAAATGCCAAGTTGTTCCAAGTCTGGGTGTTCTTTGTGCTTGTGAGTTGAATGTTTGTGAAACCCACGCGACACAAGGATTAAATTCCTTAGAGCGGGCGGAGTTTTTATTAAAAAAAAAAAACTACCGTACCAAATAATATGCAACATTAAGCAGTTTTTTGTTGACATGTATAAATAAGTAAATAGTATCTTAATTTTTAAGATTGCTTCCTAACTATCCCTATGTTTGAAATGAGACTGTATTTCTTTATTTTTGAGCCATAAAATATGAGTTTTTGGAACGAAGTTCCTTATCGCGCGTTGTGAAAGGGGGCTAGACGGAAAAAATTCTTACGAAAAGTTGTCACGACACTTTTTGCTATAGTAAGCTATTGTAAGCTGTGCGGCGTGCGCATGTTTCTCTGTCTGTCTGTCTGTCTTATTACCTAAAAAATGAAATATTACTAATAATAAATTATTATTTATAATTTATCATAACTTAAAAAAAAAAAAAAAAATATTACAATTCCTTCACTAATTAATCGAAAGGAACTTCGTTCCATCCGGGTGTCCCTTGACACCTCTCAAAGTTATTTTTTTTGGATTAATACTACGTGTTGTCAAATAAAATAGCGTATATTTGTAAACGGAACAATATATATCGCAAGTAGAAGTTGTTGAGTCCGGGTCGGGCGTTTCACGGAAACGCTTACCCACAAAGGCTTTCAAGGCGTTTCATGCCAACAAAAGAACAACGCTTAACTCGACGCTACGGTGACCACATTTTTTTAAATGGACCTTTCTCATGTGTTTGAAGTACGAACGAAATAAGTGCGAAAATAAAAGGCTATTGACCTATATAAAGCTCGAACTGAATAATATAAAACTTCGAAGTAGATTTGTATTTTTATGCTCATCTCTTTTATACATTACTAGCTTCTGTCCGCAACTTCATCTGCGTGGACTTGTAAGTTGGGTCCAAAAAGAAATGAAAAGTGTGAAAGTAATACCAAATGCATACCAAATTTCAAAGCTGTCTTCCCGCGGCTTAGCTTGTGAACAATTTTCAATTTTCCCTCGATAACGACTTAAGGAATCGGGATAAAAGGTAGGTAGTAAGGCTACATGCATGCCAAATTTCATCCAAATCCGTTCAGCCGTTTTTGTGTGATTGAGTGACAATTACCAAACATCTACACTTTCACATTTATTAAATAAGAAGTAGGAAAGTAGGATGAACAGCAGAAAACTGGATTTTTGGATGTGACAAACAAACAAATATTTAAAATATAATGACGAATGACTATCTCTATTATAAAAGCCCACGTCACTCACTGACTCACTGACTCACTGATTCTGGAACGCTCGCACACTATGATAATTTTTAAAGAAAGAACACATAACAAAGAGTTTATCATAAAAAAGTTTCAAAAACAATATTTTCGCGAAACGTCAATGACTGAAGAAAAGTATTAAGTTTTGTTATGATTCAATCAATGTATAATACTTTACGCGCGAGCGAAGCCGCGGGCAACAGCTAGTCTATCAATAGGAGAACATTATGATGATACTAACTGCGCCTTGCGGTGGTAACCGCGATTTATCAGATAATTCAGTTTATCCAGGGTTTCAGCTACCTCCATACCAAACGTTATCAAAACTGTTCCAGTAAAAAGGTAACAAAGACACACACATTCACAAACACATTTTGTCTTAAGTAATAAAATATGTAATATTTGTGTTATGATTGAAAGTTAACAAAATATTGATTAAGCCCAAACTAAAACAAAATTGAAAATTCCTTCAGAACACAGAGTATGGTAATGCGACACGTCTTAAAGTTTTTCAATATATTATTTTCTTCCACAAAATTTCATCACGCATATTCTGATGGAATATTTTTCGTTGTATAGTCCAAATTGTGATATTCTCTTTTGCTCGCAAAGAAATAACTCTTAGTGAAGTTTTGAGATGGTCCGTAACTAAAATCTACATTACTATAAATTAAGTACATGGTTAAAGATATTTTCGTTTCTTTGAAATTTCAGCTGGAATATCTATCATTGTTTTATTGTTGTCTTAAAAGTTTATTGTACACTGCAGATGTGCTGGACTGACGTAAGTCGTCACATACAATCACATGCTGTAGTCATTAAAACGTGTGGATAGTAAAGTAGGTAAGTATGCAGAACAGTCGTTGATTTATATTGTTGGCATATAAATGTACAAAATCGGGAGCTGAAAGCTGTGGATTTGAGAAATAGGGAAAAACTCTACAACTAACCCTGGTCAACTCTTCATCTTATCAGAAATCATTATCTCTTTGCCCTTATCCCATTCCATGGGGTCGCTGCAATGCGTATTTTCCATCCATTCATCTCTATTGCTCGTCATCGTGGCATCATCTTATTTCCTTCTCATATCATCTTTCACACAATCCATATATCTCAACTTATCATAAAATAAGCTGATAAAAAAATCAAGTTTTTTGTTAAAAACCTTAATCATACTATCGCAACACTACCGCCCATAAAAGATTTTTCACTTTAACGAAGCGACAGTCCCCAGATGAAGTCATAAAGGACCAGATTATAGTTCACCAAGGGCTTGGGTTTCGGTTAAAAATCCTACGCTGCGGAAGCAAGTCAATTTGGGGCAGGACCCGAGACAAGAATAACAATGTCTCTAGAAAGCGAGAAGTACCTAACAAAACCAAGAATTAACGAGACCGCTTTGGGCCTGAGACGAATTTAGGGTAAAACACCAACAGTCAATAATATTATTAGGAAGTAAAATATAAAAGTTTTCAAGGGTCTCCACCTAATTGGTCTCAATTTTGGGCAGTTAAAAACAGAAAAGATTAATTAAATCTGAGCAAATTTAAGTTCCATGAGATTTTTTTTTTTAAATGCAACGTTCTAATTATGATTTTTATTTATTACTAGTAGGTGCTTATAACATTATGTTTAATACAAGTCTATGTTTAATAAAATATCATACGGTCTCAGACCGGAGGGAGGCCGTATGATTTTTGTTTTCAAGATTCTGATCATTTACATAAAAACCTCCAAGATGCACAGCGTGTCAAATCATTCCTCAAAGAATTACCTAACAAGTATAGTAATCAAGTACAGTGTAATTTCAAAAAGTTTTGTTCTAAAATTGTATTGTTTGTTTACGCTGCCTCGTAAAAACTACTTTATTTCATACAAATATGGTTGATTCTGGAAAAAACATGTGTTCATTTCAATACTGATACCACCTATGTGTAATTGAAGACAGTTATAGAAGTGAATTTTTTTTAGAGGCTATGTTTTGAGAGTTTTTCTATATCAATATTTTTTTTTTCCTTAGCCTATACTGTCCCACTGCTGGGCAAAGGCCTCCCCCAAGTCCCTCCATACATCCTTATTCCGTGCAACCTCGAACCAGCCCTCGCGGTACATCAATAATTACAATGTTTAATTTTATATCACAGCAACTCTACAAATTCAGCAACACTACAACATTAACAGTGAATCTTAAATAATTTTATCCTACATATTATGCATTATAATGTGACATTATTATCTTTTCTTTACCTTAAAGCAAGGTGCGGTCCTGTACCAAGGAACACCCCAAAGTTTAATGTGGGTATGAGTTCAGTCGACTGCTGAAGCCTTATGAGCTGGCAAAATTGAAATGCTTCCTCACTTGTTTCATAATAACATGCAAATTACCTCGTTCGAAGTGTTCCTTAGACCTCCGTAAGCTGATTTAAAGGAGGAATTTATAAAACAAATGGATATATGCTCCCCAAAAATTAGGAAGGGATCTGATTTCCCTTTGAACTGATTGTTTTCTTTCCAATTTTAGAAGGAGTGCTTTATATAATTTAAAGCCTCATTATGCTTATTTTACCTAAAAGAACGTTGGGAACTAGATATATGGAAAATAAACTTTCATTATCTTTTTGATTGCTTTTTATAAATAAATGCCTGTTTCTCAACTTAAGAAAAATTTCTTCAATGAATCCGATTTGATTTGGAAATAAAAATATTGAAATCTATGCACCCAAGTCACTGCCATTAATAATCCTAAAACAGGCAGTAAATAACGCATATCTGATCTCAGAAAACCATTGAACTGGAACCAGTAAACATAAATCTCACCAACTCACTTTATTCGGCGAATTCAAATGGAATTTTATGAAAGAATTCTGCTGGTATCTTGGTCACTAGTACTAATATTCATGGTTGGCACTTCGTACATAAACTCTGTAGAGAGGACAACACTGATTGGAACTGATTCGTTACTCCCAACACCAGCCCTTGTTAATCTTAACGAACGTCGCACTGGGGAGTGTTCCATAACTTTGTTTGGATCCACTCTGCTATGTCGGTGTGGGTATATCTCCGTCTATACGTCTAACTGAAGTGGAAGTTCTTTGGTCAAATCTTTTGGGAAGCTAATTACTTGCATTTGAAATAGTGCAGTTTGTAATAGTGAAGAGTGCAGATGGAAGAGGAAAAAAATTGTAAAACTAAATTTAAAAAATCGTTCTCAATGGATTGGATAAATTTTGGTGCAACTGAAACTGAATGATGATCAAGGACAGTAAATATAGCAACCACAATTGGGTAAAACCGACCAAAAAATAAATACAAAAATCCTAAACAAAGTAGATGAAGAAATAAAAAAATAGAATAATAATTGTTCTACGTAATATTTTTTGGCAGTCTACAAAGATTAACTTAAAAGAACAACCGTTTAAAAAAATAAAGTAAGTTTATTTTTACTGAGGCACTTATTCATTGGGAATTGCTTCATGAACTTTGAACAGGACTATCCCAAATGGTGTACAAAGATTGTGCGGTTCTCTACAAGAAGGTATTAATTGCACTTCTGGTAAACTGGCGGCCAGTCAACATCACTCGGATAGCTTTAGTGAACTTGCTAGTCAACGTCACTTTCAGGAACCTACGCTGAAATTTGAACCCCTTTATACCGCTCGGCGAATAAAATGTCAAATAGAACTATGCGATTTCTTAGTCTGCATTCTTGTTATCTACTGGTAAAAATGGACTGCTAAATTTTTATCAAAAGGGTTGGTCCATTTTACTAGGCTAGAATTACCAACTCAAAATCACAATCACTCTACCAATAGAAATACAAATAAGTTTGTGAGTGTGTGTGTGCTTTTAGCGCAAACGGCTGATAAACCGTGGGCCACGAGGCGCAGCTAGTGTTTCATAAATTTGTTATTCTTGGAAGTAAATTGACGGTATAAATGGTATATATTTAGTTAGTTTTATAAGCAAAATGGATCATCTGTTACAATAAATTACCATAATTTTCGAAATAAATAAAACATACCGAACTGTAAGAATTAAATATTCAAGAATTTATATTCTTTCTCCAACCAATAAACTTAAAGGTTTTACTGAATAAATAATTCAGGAGGCGTTGGAGAGAAAGTCAAACTTTTATCCTCAATCTTTTATTATGTTAAAGGGAATAGGGATTAACGACCAGTTATTGCTGATCTCTATGGATTTTCGATTCAAAGTAATTATAAATACAATTGATACTTCTAAGGTGCCAGGTTACAGTGGCTGGTCGTACTCAGTACCTTTTGATTGGTGAGAATTTCTTTCGTGGCATTGTATTTCTCAAGATCGACGTCGTCTTGAGGGTCAAAATGATCTTTAAGTCTCGTGGCAAATGATTGCTTTTGAAATCAAAGGACTTCCGATTGCGAGCCACTCCTTTACATTCTTTTTTGTTGGATTGCTGACCAATGAATGTTTTTTTATACATAGCATTAATAATCCTAACAGTAACAATATAAGTTGGGTGAATTAGAAGGGCAGATTCGATAGGTATTTTTATATTACTAAAGCAATGAAGGATAGCTAAAACTAGTACCTACGTACGTAACTAAACTAAATAACATCATAAGTTCTACGTAAAAATGATTCATAAAAAATGTATAACAAATATGTATGAAGAACAATCTACTGGGAAACAAAAAGTATAACGGTAAATAAAAGATGAGGCCGGCAAATGAGTTTTATAATAGAAAAAGTTTGTTTGGATATAATTACAAAAAAACCGTTTATAAATGATTGAAAACACAAAACGTAAATAAATAAAAAACTGTTTTATGATCATTTGGGATATGGGTTATTATATATATGGCTACTAACACTCCCAGATGCTTAAAATATCGAATATATTGTAAGTAGGTACCTAATAATTATATCGACTCGCATAGAATTTTTTTGTTAATGATGCCTATAATATAAAAATAATTTATGTTCCTACTATTAAAAATTGTGTATGTTTGCTGACATTGTTATGTATAATTCCCGTCATATTTACAAATGGTCTATCCACGGATCCACCGCGGCGAGCGCTGCTTAACCTTATTATAGGTCAAAGCATAAGAAACTTAGCAATTGCTTTATCAATCAAACTATACGTAGTTTAGTTTACTACCTAATTACTGTTACATTCATTTACTGTACTTTGATTTTAACTGTGTAACGGTGTACGAGTTGATCTAGTTTCTGTGGGCCATCTCAAAACTGGTTATTGATATTCAAACTGGTTTGATATCAGTATTGTAAGCATTTAATCTACATGAATCTTTGAGGAGGCATTTAATGATATTATCAATGTAGTCAATAATATTGTAATGGTTACTCTATTCCGTTTTATAAATTAGTTCAATGCGCCAGTGGTTCTGTAGCTATAAATGCCAAGAATAAAAAAAAATACTAATTACACGGTTCTGCATGATTTTGGTAAATCATGCATACCAATAATATAACCCAGGATATTGTACAAGTTAAAGAAAATATTATAATGTGCTAATAAAGCTATAAATATAATAGCCACATTGGATATTGAATACTCTATAAAACCTAAGAACACTGCACTTAAAATAGGTGGTTCAAGTATGGGCAAATAAATAAATTAAAATTATTCCAATAATGTAAAATACCATCATAACAATAAACCAAAACATTTATAAACCAACTCAAAATTACATCTTGGATCGTAGAACGCAATCAACATTCTACGGCTACAATCAGCGCAATCAATTCCATTTCATATTTAAATTTTACAAGGCGTCATAAAATCTCAATGTACAGAGGCAGGAAATTAGCGGAGCAAGAGGTATCGTTGGGCGGGCGCGGGCCCAAGAGTTGAGCCTCGGATTGCCTCGGAACCCCTCGCCTTCCGCCCGCGCCGCAGTCTCCGATCAGCCGTCGGCCGTGACGCACGTTGCCAGACGACGAAACCCCTACACTACCGCGCTAAATTCAACCTGAATTTCGTGAATTAAAACTCAAATCTCAGTGGATAAATCTCTAAAATTCGAAAACGTTTTAGTGTGTTCTAAGTGTTGGTGCTTGGTTTATTCAATTGTGGATTTTAATACTTCTGTGATCGCAGTCACGACTTGACGGGGGTTTATAATTGAGCTTTGTTAAATTAAGGTAAGCGCTTTTTTACGGAATAATAAAAGTCATTTTTACTTTGGCCTTTTATACAGATTTAATTTAGGGAATCGTTTTGTTCGCATTACCTACGTCGAGTAAGCTTAGTTTATGAGGGTTTCATTCCAATTTGAACGAAATTGAACTTAAATATTTATCCTGGTTAGTGTGTCAGTATGTCCATTGGTGAGTCATCGTCTGCCAAGGATCGTAAATGTACTACGTGTCTCTTTACTTTATTGTACGATTAATTATTCACAGATGCATTCGTACTGTGTTTAAAAATGTTACACTCTTTTGCAAGGGATCGGAGTTTGATGTCCGCATGGGGCAGATATGAAACCTTCCTTTTTTGTTGTAATATAATTTTAATTATTATTCTCTGGCCATTGAATCCTTACACCTGCTACCTAAAGGTATCGGGTTCGAAAGCAGTGTTGAAAAATAATCTTAGAGATTTTAGACTGGTGATACTTCACCCTCGTGCCTAGAAAAGCATGGAAAGCTATTGTTTCTTCACCTGTTCTCATATAGTTGCGTATTCCGTACCGACAGAACTAAGAGTTATTAGAGACGTACTTATATGCTATACACATGAGTACGTCTATACTATAAGTCCCGTAGGTACGTTATGTGAGTAATTTGTGCCTACTTACTTGTGTGTGGCATTGAGTGTCATATGAGCCTTGAACTATTTGTATATGAAAATATGTTTTATTACAATCGAATAAATAATTACCGTCATACTTATAAATATTTAAATTGGTATTGCCAATAATAAACGTTGAAAAATATAATTAATTTAGCAAATATATAATAAATGAAATAACAATACATTTATATAATTTCCAATAATTACAAAACACCTCATAATAACCTTCAAATACACATCTTTCCATACAAAACATATCGTACAATCCCAATAGAAAAACATAATCTATCACTGTGTTTAGAAGATAAGTCGAGATAAGATAACGAGCAAGAGTACCTATGCTCTAATTATTTGCTCTAAAATATCAAACATTTAAGTGAGGAATCACAAATGTACATGTCTTGAGATTAACAAAACTAATATTTGTAGATGTGAAGACTACTAAATATCTTATTAAATAAGTACTTATGATAGAAAGCTGACCGATATAGGCCGAACAAATGAACTGTTTGTAGTCTTGTTGTTTGTAGTGTTTCGGGAAGTATACCGATGTAAATCGGCAAAGATTGTGTATAAATATAATAAGTATGCTTGCCAAAACGACCTGAAAGGTGGACCGGGATGTGGAAGGCGGAGGACCAAGTGTTATAGTGCAACTTGGAAGACGATGTCAAGGCGAAGATTGGTATAAGATGATTTTACGATTAATTAACACCAATGATAATAGTTTTAATCAGGAAAAGCTGTATGTAAGAGTTTTAAAAAAATATTTAAAGTATATCGATAGAACATGTATTTGTGTGTCTTTGGGTAACTTTTAAACGTGACAACCAAGGCGTTGACGGGATTTAATATTCTAAGGGCGGACACTTATCCACGAAATATCTACATTGTCACAAGTTCTTTTGTCTAGTTTATGGATACAAATAACTATAAGAATGTATAGGTTAGTCAAAAGATAAACACAATACAAGTCTGTAGATTTTTTCTATAATCGCGACGTCATTAGCCTACAAAAAAGCAAACGAACATGTCTGAAACATTAGATTAACAGGATCTATTTCATCATATGTCTGACATACAATACTTAGTTCCATATTTACTGCTTAATGCCTTAATCAATTAATAATGACTTAACGGATTTGGACAAAGCTTGACGCCAAGTCGGAAAATTATCTTCTCATGATCGCAATAAATATTTGAAGTTTGAAGTTTGAAATGTCTGGCTGCTTTTGTTTCTGGTTGTGACGTCGTGGGGCCACGACGCAATTTACCGATTTTTTTTGCGTTTTTTTTAATCAAAGCTGATGTAATTGAGATGGTAGTACCTATATGCTGTATATGTAGGAATCAAGTAAATGCTTTACTTAGTAGCTCCGTGTAAAGAAAATAAGCTCTTTTCTAAAATTGAACAAAGTGTTCTCGGGAATTTATTTTAATACGTCCTATAAGTAATATACAAATTACGCGTCTCTTTGTTTGTCGGGGATGGACTCCTTAACTACTAAACCGATTTTAATCAAATTTGCACACCGTGTGCAGTTTGATCAAACCTGAAAGATAGGATAGCTATCATCTCAATTATATAAAAAAAAATTGAGACCGCGGGCGAAGCTGCAGGAAACAGCAAGTTGTATTTAAATAGTTATTACATAGCAAATAAACATAAGTATAGCTTCAACTCCCTTTACTCTAATAATATTTTTAGCTTTAAACTCCTTAAATTAATGTTAAAGAAAATGTTACTCTTACAATTAAAATAATTTGTGAACATAAATCAAATTAATTTGTTAATTTTCATTAGATACTCAAACTTCATTAATTTGAGATGGACAAGATTTCTAATTTCAAAAACAATCTACGGAACAGAGTTTCATTTAATCTGAATCACAAATTCAGGTAATCAATTGTCTTTTTTTAAATTCTGTTTTAGAATTTATTTCTAGTTCTGTTTTTCAGTTAGAAAACATCTAAAATATTTTTTTTTCCTTAACTCATAATTTCTATATCAAAATTGCGACATTTTTATTTAAATGCATTGAAGTTTTTAGAAAAGTTTACCTACCTATTTTTTCCAATATTTTGTTTACAGAAAGACAATAAATTCAGT
The DNA here is from genome assembly GCA_950381575.1 of Plusia festucae. Lineage (NCBI taxonomy): Eukaryota > Metazoa > Arthropoda > Insecta > Lepidoptera > Noctuidae > Plusia > Plusia festucae. The sequence continues at coordinate 5,221,291 of OX494435.1, read as the reverse complement.
TTGTCTGTCTAAACTGTCTTCCAGTTTTCCTTTAAATCTACTAATCAGGTCTGTGATTGGTTGTTAGTCACCGATTTTTGAGTGATCAGCCATTATTGAAGTAAAACTTCTTTACGCGCTTCACTTGGGGAGTACACTGTTGAATATAGCATTACAAAAAGCGTGACGAGAACGAGAGCGTTACGTAAAGAGTGATCTGGTGAGGCGAATGGATATTGAGAGAGAGATACAATTAGTTAGTGAAGATAGAGAGAGAAAGAGTTACGTTTCGTATATTACCGTAGAGGCAAGAGAGAGAGATGCGAGAGTGCACACATTTCTTTCTCTCTTTCTCTCATAGTCTATGAGCTAAAGAAGTTATACTTCAGTCGTGTGGTCTATAAAAAAGTTTTTTCTCCCGCGCATCTGAGACAACATATTTAATTTCACTAAATTATCACTTTTAATAATAACGAACGAATCTCATAAATGAATATTTCACTACTTGGTCTTGATTTTCACCCCAAATCGCGTATAAGGATAATTGGATTTTCCCTCACAGTAAAAAATTCAATCGCAGCTCCGGATAAGTATTGCTTTCAATAAATGGCGGTAAAATTAACACGTATCCTCCGATCGCATTATAACATAATATATGAGGACATCGGTCTATAGGTTATAGGGGCCTTTGAGTAAAGGGCCGAAGCAAACACATTCACTTAAAGTTAAGTTTTTATTTTAGTATATTAAATATCCTTCTGAGCCTTTATTTATTTAATTCAAATACAATGTAAGACAACTGTACAAAACCAAAACACTTACATCGAGAAAAAACGTAAACTAACAAAACAACGAAAATAAAACCAATTCTGTACAACTCAAAATACTACTCTATCTTCTTTATATAAATAAAAATTAATGTTGGTAAGCGCCTAACTCAAGAATAGCTGGACCAAATCGGCTTATTTATTTTTTTGTATGTTCCCTTAGGTTCACAGAAGGGACTAATACAAAATAAAACGTTTTATTTATTAATAAATTTTTAACATTAACTTTTGACAGAACGAAGTCATTCCGGGCAGCTAGTTAAAAATAAACACAATACTTTAACAATCTGGTATGACTTAGCATGAAAGATCAGTGTGTTGAGCAAGCAAGGAGTTGAGCAAGCTAATTGCCCTGGCTGTAGGCGCTGCGGCAGCTCTCCGAGAGCGCACTCCGAGAGGTTCAGCAAAGAGTTTTCTGCGTCAACGTGGACCTTCAATACCCTCACCACCTACCATAAATCGTCTCGGGATCTTTATACGCTTATAAAAGTTGCCGGCAAGTAACTTGGCAATGTTTTGGAGTAGTGAGAGCGTATTTACATATTCTATGTGCAACAACAGCATAGTTTTATTACTCGACTGCATCATTGATAGTAATGTTAAAAAAAAAAACATTTTTTTATACCTTTATGTACATAAAATATGGGATGAACTCGTTGCGACTCTTGCCAAGTTACGTGGCGGGTACTATATTTGGTTTTGATTATACAAGCCAACAAATGTCCCACTGCTGGGCCTCTTCTCATATAGAGAAGGAACGAGCATTGATCACCACGGTTTCCTCACGAATTTTCCTTCACCGTTTGTCGATAGTGTCTTCGAATAATTTAGAACCTTGTGCCACTAGTAATTAAGAACTATATCGATCGAGCGAGCGATGACAATAGGACGGCGCTTTTAATTAGAAAATCTCAGTCCAACACTTATCACACAAAAAATCATTAATTTTTGTTCAAAAGTAAAAAAGTATCTTTATTGTATTGATTGTGTTGGTTACAGGTGTTAAGTATATAATTATACAGTACAACAATCAGCCTGTTTGGGCATACAATAATTAAGGCCCAGTCGGGCCTTTTATTTATATTTCAACTGTAAATATAGGCAACGTTAACATACTTGGAAGATGTTCTCTACAATACAGTCATTTAAAAAAGAAAGATTGAATAAAACAAACTATATAAAATTATTATTTAATTATTTAAACCTGTATCGCGTAACAATATTATTATATGCAATGACGTCAATAATTAAACACACCGAACAATAATTTAATTTTGAGCTTGAATATCTATGATTTCAAAAACCAATAAATTAATATATACCTAACTAAAACTATAAACCATGTTTCCGCATGAATAATCAGGCTTAACCACAATTCACAAATAATTATTATGCTAGGTTACTGTTAAAGAATGTTTACTATTGTTTACCATCCGAGTTTTATTTAGAACAACTAAGTATACAGGATTAACTTAAAAGGAGTGTGTATATTCAACGAGGTAATCAGGTGCATAAAACTGAACATCTTTCCCCAAGAAACATAGGCTGAAATCTTAAAATTTAAATCATCTTTTCATACAAACAGTCACTTTGTATGAAATTATGAACCCGAAAAATATTTGACATACATTTTTTAACATTGACGTTATAAATCTAATAATGTTTTATTGAAAATAATATAAATTGAAATCTATTGAATTTAAATAAAGTAGGTAAAGGTATCTTAATAATAATAATTTTAAGATGATATCCGAGGTACTTACACTTTATTTATTCACAATCATCAACCTTAATTATATTCATAGTTCAAACCTTGTTGAAGATATACTTGCGTGAACCGAGATGTCGTCACTCGATACGGCTATATTTGCAAGGTACCTATTCATCCGAATCCAATGAAACTTTAAACTAATCCTACATAGCTTCGGAAAAGCTTGGCGAATGACAATACTACGAGATGTATTACTTAACATTAAGTGGCTCTATAGCCTATACCTGTATCTCCACTTAGATAGCGTGAAAATAATATAAAATAATAATTAAAATATATATACCTCATATTGTGACCCAAGGGCTGGTTTTTACCTTGGTCAGCGGTTAAGCATTGCCATTCAACGTGGCAATGCTGCCAGCCTTATGGGCACACTTCCAGTCGACAGCGATGTGGATGAGTTTTTTGATGCTATTTTTTAGTTTTAGTTTTGTCTAATTAATATAGTTTAGTATTAAGAGTGTTTTTTAATTAAATATTTCTGTGTAAATATTGAATAAAAAGTCCGATAATTAAAATATAAGTTTGATTATATATCGCCTTTCAAAATGTAAAATTTATGATTGAATATTGCAATTTTACCTACACGGCCAAAATTATTCAAGCATGGCAAATTACATGGCTTATTTTGGCTCGATATCGGCCTTCAAATAACACCTCTTCTATTTTCATACAACGCAGATCTTATGGGACATTGCTCTCCAGCTCCACATAGGTCAAGAGTTCATTCACCTATAACGACCTGTGATGTTTATGACCAAGTAAAACTTTCACGCAAGCTAACATGCACGCATAAGAACAAAGAAAATTATGCAAAATGGTTAATACACTTAATTTTAATTAATAGGGAGTAAAATATGTATGTATAGATGTCATTAAAAAGTTACGAGATATGTAACACATTGTCACATTTTCACAGTTATCTTATACTTAGAGGTTCATCAAAAAAATATTTGTAAGATAATTTATCCAAAATTACATTATCATAAAACTGAGTCAGAATATATTTTAAGATAAATAAAATTGGTAGAAGTAGATAATTTTATGATAATGTGACAATGCTTTTATTATTCTTGCTCGTAACTGTAGCTACTGTCTCTATGTAAATCTCCAAATCAATTAATTAGACATTAACAATTTTATACCATTTGCTTAAATTTACTTGCAATCTATGGACTGGAGCACGTTTCTTTGGAATGAGTTCAGTAGTTTTCAAGATAAAGACAATTATGTGTGTTCCAGACATTGCCATGTTTCTTAGTACCTATTCTGTTCAAAATAACACATTGATCCACATATAGGTTTATGATCTACAAGATAAGTTGTGTGAATGAATTATGACTGTGGTTTTGGCAAGTATTATGTACTTGGTATGAATAGATAATGTATTCAAATGAGTCTTTGAGAAGCATTGAGGGCATAATACAAATGAACGTAGATAGACGTTATTTGTCAATTCTTTATGATTATACAATAGGATATTTTTTGTTCTTCTATATTATATTTTTTATATTCTACGATTTTTTATATTCTACGATTTTTTATATTCGTGTAAAATTAGCTTTATTGTCATACATATTTGCTCGCATAGACTTAAAAAAACGTATCGTATCGTAAATGCATTGATCAATGTAATGTTGTGATAACAATATAGTGTAAAGCATAAAGAATTCATATCTAATACCTACCTTCCTTGGAGGTTTTGTTCTATGCCGTGGGGTATCGGCATAGAATAGAACTACCCACTGTCTCCCCGTGGGTGTCGTAGGAGGTGACTAAGGAATATAGAAACAACGATAGTGAGCAGCAGCGTTTACCTAGAGATCTGAACGTAAGCTAAGGTCACCGACCTCCTTGCCCAGCGTGGTGACTAGGGCAAAGCACCACAACACACGATCCCCAAATGGAGGACGTTTGTATCATAACTAACGTTATGACAGATGACATAATTAGATTCCCAATTTTAAATAATCCGAAGGAAAAAGACTAAACCATCGGTGACGTCACTGAAACCAGATGCTCACGCGCATGTATCGTAGGTTAATGACGTAGGACAGAAAACTTTCAGAAAATCGAATCAGTTCAATTTTTTATCGACGAACTGAACTAAAAATATATTTTAAGTACATAAAGCATGTGGCAACAATATTAAAAAATATGGGTCAAATTGATCATCAGGATCACGACTGCTAAGGTAGTCCAAACTAATTAAAATTAAATTATAAGATAATATTTCCATTATTTCCATAATGAACATTTAAAATTGTGATAGGTTAAATGTTTTATAATAATAATAATACCTATAAATCTCCCACTGGTATCCCATATAGACCTCTTCTCATATACATAAAGAAGGAAAGAGCATTGATCACCATTTTTGGAATCCAGGTTTCCGCATGATATTTTCCTTCACCGATTGTCAATGATGTCTTAGAATAATTAAGAAAATACATATAACTTTGAAAAGGTCACATTGGTACTTGCCTGTAGGTTCGAACCTGCAACAGTGAGCACAAAAAATCAGAAGACATTAAATGTCTTCTTAAATGTTGTCCTTCTACATATTTTTGCCTAGTGGCACATTTGATCTTTGTTTATAAGCCATTTTTAATCGGCTCCCGGATTTAGCCATGAAAGAAAGCTTATGAATGAAAAAGGAACTAGGTAATACGATTACAGACGATTGATTTGTATATCTTATCTTTGAAATTTTTGTTTGGTGTTTCGGATAATTAATAGGCGGGAACTGTTTTTTATCTGTACACTTCGTTGTTGGATTTCCGGCAGTATGTTTTAATACGATTCTGATAAAATGAAGTAACAGGGTCTTTGTTAGTTATAAATGAATGAACTATTTTTAAATCTAATTCACTGTGTGCGCCTATTTTAGTTTACGATATAGCATAGCAGTAGGTACCTACAACATAGTTTTTACAAATAATTCATATTCATATTTACTCTCATTAAAAATTCAAATGTATTTTTTTTTAAGCGACGCCCGCACTAAGGAATTTTATCCTTGTGTCGCGGGGGTATCACAAACATTCGAATCACATGCACAAAAGGCACCCAGACTTGGAACAAGTAGTGGATCACACAAATTAATGCTTGTCCCATGCGGGGATCAAACCCGCAGCACGTCGAGCACAGTGGCAATTAGCGTGGTGACCTATACCACTCGGCTATCCGTGCAGTCAAAATTTCTCTGTTACGATTTCATTGCAATACCGCTGAATCGATTTTGATGAAATTTGGTATCATACGATAAGCTTGGTACCAAAAAATGACATAAGTGATATCCACGCTGCCAGAGTTGCGGACTGACTAAATCTAGCTCTTTAGGTATATATTGCGATTCTCTTTATCAAAACCTATATCCACATGTTTGTTAAGGTTATAATTGTATCGTATATTGGATTTCTAAGTAATCTAATTCAATTTACAACAAAGGTCCTTACTCAATGTGTAAACAGGTCAAGCAGCTTCTGTCTGTCATCGTAAATATTTTCGACATACAAACATATAAGCTTTGATGTTGCATATTCAATTTAATAGCTTACGAACGTACAAGGGTGTTACGCAGATCATATGGTACGTACTTAATGCTAATCGACACGAAAAACGTCCCTATGGATTATAAGATAACTAGATTTGCAATCTTATCTTATACCTCAAATATATCATAGAGGTTAGCTCATAGAGAATACAGATGTGAACAGATTTATCGTGAATAGCAACTATATCATTTGTACCTACAAATGGTGTAGTTGTTAGACGACAAATATATATAGAGAAAATTTATTTATATATTTCGAAAACGTTATATTTATGTCCCATATTTAGAAGAAAAAAAAAAGTGTTTGCATATTTTATTAGTGACGTTTGTTATGTGCAGCATTATGCCCTTAGGCATGGGCACCTGGCATTAATTTCAACATTGTAGTCATTTATTGTTCCTACAGAGTATCCAAAAAGGTATAGATGAAGCGGACGTCCAGGAATAAAGAACCCATAGAGGTATCTAAATATATATTTGACAACACTCTGTATAAGAAAATATATAATATCCTATTACTCAATTAATGCAACAAAAGTAATGTTCAATAGGTACTTAGATAAACAATAAAATACAATTATATTATTGTTGCAATTCTATACAATTTCTCTATAAATCCTTTTTTATATTTCAGCGGGAAATCAGTCTAGAATTCAGACTAGTACTTGTACCAAGAATACAACATATACCAAGAACATTTACCACATTGACTGGTGAAGCGCCAAAACGCATGTTTATTATTAACGTGGTTAACTCGGAGCTGTTTTATCTAAACATTGTGTTTAAATGCACATTGGTTATAGTTTCTTAAATACTCTGCTATTTAAAGATATCATTGATACTGTATACAGTTATAATAAAAAATAATTAATAATCACATGACAACCAATAAATACTAGAGAAAATATTTTTGTCGCATTTATACTTATTTCAATTACTTAAATGGGGTGAGGTTCCTTAAAAAAATACATACGCTATTTTTTGTTGCGATACCCGACAACAGCGCGGGCAGAGCCGCGGATAACAGTTAATATCCAGTTACTTTTTTGGATTAGTTATTGAATTAAATAAATATAAATACAATATGTAAAATAAAAATCATATATATTTTTTTTTGCTGAACACGCCTATCTATCGATAGCAGCGATCGCAGCGCGTAGGGTTGAAACCAGCACATGTTTATTATATCCAGAGAGATTTCCTACAGAAGAAAAATACGTAAAAATAGCTTTCGTACACAAACATTCGGGGAAACGGATCTCAGAATTCGTTATCGATCTATTTCATCAGTCTTCGTAATTCATTTATCTTGTTTCCGTCATTATTCAATGGTGAGCAGAAACACTCCATGTTATTCTTTTGAACAAGGATTCGAGGCAATGAGTCAGCAGATTTTCGCCAAAGATATAGAATGACGGAGGAACTTTGTTACGTTCTAAAAAGTCTCATTTATTTAAATTTCTTGCACGTAATTAGTACAGAGGCAACCAAGGGTGTAAAAATATGTGTGGCAGCAGGCTTCTTATTGTATGCATTTATTAATTTTAACAATATAACTATGATGTAAAACAACTTAATATTTTAAGGAAACTATTTACAATTTATTACTATAAAACCTATTAAAAATTAAAACCATTTTAAACAAAACTAAAAACTTATGAAATAATTAAAACTATCTACAAAAAAGAAGACTTATTAACATTATTAAGACAATTTGATTACAAAATAATGGTCAACAAGCATCAAGAAATTCATCGTCATGACGGGAAACTTGCCCAAAAGGCTGGCAGCATTGCCACGTTGAATAGCAATGCCAATTCGTTGTACTAAAATATATATAATGAATTCGTAAATACATTTTGAATATCTTATAAAATGAAAATAATAATAATTGCTATTCTCGCCGTATAAGAGTTATTGATGGTATTTAACCATTTAAAGACTAATGTTACAATCAATTCCTTTTCATTTTGCAGTTTTAAAATATTTACGTTAAAAATTTCTTCTTTAATTCCTACAGGTCACGAAACGGAAAAATCTCTCGTTCTAGACTGTTACTTTTTAACAAATAAAGATAAGACTTAAAATAAAGAACTTGTGTGGACTTTTGGTTAGGGCAACAAAACGTAAATTGCTGTTGATACAAAATCAAAATATGAATCTTAAAATAATTATGATAAGGCACTATTTTGTATTCACTTCTACTTATACTTAACACCCAACAAAAGGATAGCCTTTGTTTCTTTCCATATAAGAGTTATTTTCCATTATTAATACTTGTTATTTAAGGACCCTTTACAGGTTAAACGCTCTTCTAAATTTAATTCTGCGGTTCCCTGATTTTCAACCCTTTATTATTTAGGTACCTCTTACCTGTATTGGGAAATTTTGTGTTTTTTTTTTTCAAAAAGCTTACTAGCAATTTGGGTCGCATTTTGCTATTATTCTTGTTAACCCCTCGTGGTGAGCTAAATGCTAGGTTTACAAGTGGGTTCACGGGGATAATGCAATGGGTTGGATTCGAACCCGCGACCACATTATTGCAAGTCTTATGCCCTAGCCATTAGGCGATTAGACGATTTTGTAAAAAAAAATAAAGCCCAATAAGTTTGAAATGTCAGTAAGGGATTGCCAAATTATTGGCAATCGTGCTAAGATACTATGACATACACGATTTCACAGATTAAATACTTAGAAGAATACCAAATGTGCCAAAATCAATCGAAACTACGATCATTACACTGCCATCGGACGGTTTATAAAATAGGAGAATTGGGGCCCTGATTTAAAACGTTGCGTGAATAATTTATTTTTAATATTACCATAATGACACCTAATATTATGATACTGGCCTAATTTTTAAGTTTATATTGTACAAGCATACACACAGTTACTATTTCAGAAATTCTTTACCGTCGCTTCATAAAATTGTTTTTTTTTTTTATATCTATACTAATATTATAAGGCTGATTAAGAGTTTGTATGATTGTTCTCTTGTTTGGTTGGACGAGTTAATCTCCGGAAATACTGGTCCGATTTGATTTTCTTTCAGTGTTAGGTAGCCCATTTATTGAGGAAGGCTATAAGCTACGATAACCGACGCCCGCGCGGGCGGTGCCGCGAGTAAGGGCTATTATTATAAATAAAACGAAAAAAAAAAATGCTAATAATAAAGTGTTTTTAGAATTCAATGTAAGTTGGTATTTTGAAAATTATATAATATTCCATTCTATAATTGTTTGCTCTGTGGCTTTTAATCAAAAATACTTGAACAAAGCCCAAATTCGCAATACCCGAGAATACCATTTAAATTGTTGTTAGCTTTTTTTTGGCGCAAACGTTTCGAAGAAATGTCTGGAAATAGTTGGTCGAACAAATTCGAGGGGATTCTCTCGATAAACTTTTCCCATCGTCAAATTAAACGTTAAATTTTAAGTAGGATCATCCTTGTCGGTAAAGGTGTGTGGTTTCCCATGACAATTAGAAGCAAACCAGTCCTTGAAATGAGAAATAAAATAATATCAAACAGTAGATACAATTTGAAATATTAGGTACTTACTTAGGTAGTTTTTATTTTCATTTATTTATCATTTCACGAGAAAATATTGTACAAGTTATCTCAATCATATCATCTCTGATAACATCACGTAAGTATAATACTGTCAGTATGAGATTTCGAGTCCTTAACTTTTAAAATATATTTCGAAAAAAAGAAATTATTAACGGACGACCGAACTAGCAAAATTCGTCATTAAATAAGCAAAAATTTGGGAGTACCTGTTAATATTACGCAAAATAAAATTACATATTATTTTTCGCAAAAAAAGAATACCTTAATTTAACTTAATTCAAATATAAATCTGCCAAATAAGATATTTTCGTTTAGTAAGATTAAAAAATTCGACTTGAAAAAAAAAGTATTTGAGATTTATTTTGGCAGTAAATTAAAGCACCGAATAAGCTACTGTTTTATCTTCAAGAATGATTGAAAAATATCTAGTGAAGCGTCTGGATTACATTTCTGAAATGCCGAGTATTTTTTCATTGACCGAGGCCGAAAGTCAAGATTGGTTGGTCCTAAACAAACAGCCGAAGATCGCAAATACAAAGAGAGGTTGTAGCATTCTTTGTAAAATGTTGTTTTTACTGTTTATCGGGAATGTAGATAGATAATGTTTGAAACACGGCGTGAACGTGACCGACCGACTCTTCTAATATAAATCCAAGACTCTTGTTGCTAGGAGATAATTTGTAAGTCTTCTTTTGTGTTGTTCAGAACGAAACTTATATATTTATATTAATTTGGCTGCAATCTTACTCCTCATTTTAATCTGAATTAATTTTAGGGTTTGTTTGTTCGGAAACTACAGTTTTCGGTAAAAGTCGATACATTTGGATGTTAAAATTATTAATTACCTGGCTTTTTAGAAGCATTCAATTGATGAAGATTGAAGAAAATATTTAAGTATACTTGTATTATTTTGAAACAATCACCTACTCACAATGAGGAACCGTAATTATCAATACTCGTTCCTTCTCTATTGGGAAAGAGGTATGTGCCCAGCAATGGAATATTTATAGGCCGGTATTGTAACGTAATTATTAGGTTTGTTCAACACCTTTAGGACATAACTAAGTATTTAACTAAGTTATAATACGTATTACCTTGAACGCAAATTCGTATCATGTAAGATATGCATTACGTAAGTATTTACTCTGTATAAAAGCTTGAAGTACCAACCTAAAAGAAAATTGGGAAAATACATTTATATAATGAAACATAAACATTATGAACAAAACTCGTTAAGAACGAGCAAACAGTGGTAACGTTTACTGAATGCGATTAAATATAATGTTGATGTTTTATTTTCATCACTTTTATTTGAATATGAGCTCTCAATACTTCTTAGAAACTTTCTTAACTCAAGTGTCATTCAAGATGTGTCAGCACAGAAGTTCCACTTACAATTATCTCAATAAACTAGGCCTATCCCGGTACTACTGGATAGACTTTTGCCGACAAACTGTTCTACAGTTTGGTAGATTTTATGTGTGAATACTCACAGTAACAAATTAAAAAAAACTTGCTCCACCATCACCATCATCTTATACTATTCGTACGTAATCGTGTTGATTGTGGAAATTATGTTGTTTTTCTTCTTGTTATTATTGTTTTTACGTCAGGGCCAGCTAGATAGTAAAACAAAAATATGCTTATTTATAGGTAGGTATACGTACATAAGTTAGCTTCGACAAGAAGTAAGCATACTAAAATAGAAACAGCTTTATTAGAATCAAATTTTCGTCTAAATACAAAAAAGTATAAAACACACAAAAAAAATCAAATATTATTCCCATCTAACAAAATCGTTTTTTATAGTTACCTGTTATGCAAATCCAGATAAAAAAAACATTTCGATGAAGAAACCACAAACCAAAATATAGCTTTGTTTTAAACTTGACTTCTGGATATACTTTGTATTATAATGTTCTGTGTACTGTCTGATTTTTATCAAGATCTATTTTTGATTCGGCATGCAAGATTTAGTGCATCGCGGTGAACCGACGAAGTATTTATGAAAACTTGTTGTAACACAAATAAACGGAACAGTTATAGATTCACTGATCCAATGACGTACGTGTTTTTTTACGTCTTTTTATACATAACAAGATGTTTCCCGCAACTCTGCCCGCGGTCGATATTTTTTTTCTAGTAAAGCCTACGTTATTCAGTGATAATGTAGCATTCTAATGGTGAAAAAATTTCTGAAATAGTGTTTGTGTGTTTGTTTGTACAGAATAAACTTAAAAAGTTGTCCGGAATCATATTTAAATGCTGGTTAACCTGTAATTGTTGACTGTGAAACTCCATGACATATATCTACTGCACATAGAAGCTGTTGGTAAACCTTTTTCTAAATAAATAAATAAATATTGGGTGTCATTATCGTTATTATTAAATCTTTATCGTTTTAAATCAGTAGTTAAGCTAAATCCTACGCTCTTAGAGACAACGAAAGTATTGATACAAAATACGCCGCGTATTATGAAAAAACTATTTTATAATCCTTAAGCATAATCATCAACTATTATTGTAATATATCAAAATTACATGGTTTTTAAGAACTGAAGATCGTCTGATACTCATCTTATATAATATTATGATCTTCGTTTCCACAAACAACTGTCAACCATGTCCCTTGTTGTTATTTACTCGGTGGTATTAATTTGGTTATCATTGTAAATCGTGTTTGAACAAGTTGCATGTGAGTCTTTACCCAAAATAGCGTAGTTTTTATGCCCCATCCAGACTCTCGCGAGGCACCTCCCAGAGGCTCTCTTCATGAGTCTGCTCGTTGAGGCTACAGGAGTGGTGTCCATCCATACTTTCTCTTTATTCATTTGCCCGCTATGTCTAAAAAACTACGAAAGTCTGAAAAACCGTCACAAAGTCGAGCGTCAGCGAGGTGAGGCAAGGGAAGACGAGGGGAAACCAATCAAATCTCAAACTTCATAATAAAAAATTAAGTACATAATTGCTTTATGCAGACTTTAGAACAAGATTACTACCCATATATTACCTGTAACGTACTTTTTCTAAGTACAAGGCGTGTATACAAACATGTCGTGCCGACTGCCTATTTACCGACCTAGGTAACAATGAATGACGCACGGAAGCAAGAAGTTTGTGCAATCCTGCCATTTTTAAACGTAACATACGTTGATGTTCTTTATAATTGTTTTGTTTGCTGTAAGACTGATGAAAGGGATAGTCAACTTGCAAATATTGGTCAACAATGCGTTTTGCTGATTCGAGACCATGCATGTGACAATTTTTTGAGTGAGATAAAATTGTTTTTTTTATGTGCTCATCGTGTATGTTATTTGAATGCGTGTGAAATCCACCGTTACACTGGGATTAAATTCTTACGTTAGTCCTGTTCAACGATATTTTTTTACACACTAGCTGTGCCCCGTGTTTTCACTGGCGTAAGTTGTCCCCGTCCCCGTAAACATTATTTTTTTTAATAATTACTCTGCTAGTCGGGACAGAGATGAATCCATGAAATACAGGATCATGAAAAATCCAACAAATGAAAACGTTCTCGAGTATAAGTGCTGTATCATTCCGAATTTATTTTATATACTTACATATACCTATAAATATAGAATGTATATAGATACTTGTAGAAAATTCTTTGCACGAAAGTACAATATTCGTCATTATGTTTGGACAATCTTCTAAATATTTTGTTTTTATTTATAAATAAACTGAAAAAAAAGCTACTATGAAAAACTATGATTTACGGTACGCAGATTAATCTTTAGTGCAGATGTTGGTTTTTTATTCTAGCGTTGTCGTTTATACAAGTTTGCTTTGAAACTATATTTTCCACGTTGAAAAACAAACAATACCTTCCAGGGAAAGCTTACACAATAGGTATTAGTCGGGAATCTGTTTTCTTGTTAGTAATTCTAATTTGCAGTTTTATCTAGAATAATATATTCTCTTTGTAAAATATTAAATGTAAGGCTAAGTTGAAAAAAGGTTAATCAAAAAGTACTTTTATTCTTCATATAAGTATCAAGTTCAACAGTCCGCTTTACCGATCGCTTTCCAATATCCTAATAGAGAAATAACTTATTTTACTCTCTCAATTTACTAGCTAGATGTTAAGTTCAGTCACTCGTAGAGTTTCGTTCCGCTGACTTTAAACGGTAGCCTTTGAGGAGATTCCTAACTATTCTATAGCGTTCCTTTTAAGCCGTACTTAAGCTTCAAATAGGTTGGACTTAGTATTTAGTAGTGTTGTCGAAGTGAGACGTATGCGTTCTTGACTTTTCGCTTTGATAAAATATATCTAAGGAATTCATAGTAGATACTAAAGCTATAAATAATTATGAGCAGCCAATGTTAGAAGGAAAAAAAATGGAAGATTTAAAAAAATCGACTGTAACATCCAACTAAAACGTTCCAAACAAATCTCGTCTTTTGACTGGTTTTTTTAAACTTAATTTTTTTTCCTACATTTTAGTGAGTTAATTTTTAAAATTATCTCCTCGAGCTCTTATGTCGCGGCAGGGTTTAAAAACATTCGTTGCATGACACAAAGAACAACCATATTTGGGACAAGCATTTGTCGATCACACAAAGGCTTGTCCCATGCGGGGATCGAATCAGTAGCAAGTCGTGCATATTCGTTGCTCGTGTGATATACCACTCGGCTATTCATGGAATCAAAAGAAAAAGAAAAATTAACCATTAATATGGTATCAAGATAACCGGATCAATATTGGTCTCTCCATTATAATGTAAAATTAAGTAAAAAATGTAGTTAAAGATACGAAAGCCAGAACATGAAAAAAGGGTACTTAATTGAACAAAAGCTTAACGCTCAGGTGAAAGTGACATTAAAATGCACCTTGTGTCAAGGAGTTTCAAGGTTGGTTTTCGTAAATCACTGGTTCCACTGACGTGTAAGTACCAGATTTTGAAAGGTTTAATAATAGGAGTAGAGTTCATCAGTTGAAGTTCACCTTTGAATGTATTTAGATCAACTGGAGCTATGGATTTGCATGTGAATGTACCTATATTTAACGATTCCACTCCGAGATACCTCTGAGTTAGATAATAGAGTTTATAATAGGTGTTCTTGCCTTGAGGGTATGACGAAAATTGTTTTGAGGAATTTTGATTAAGAGAACGCCGGTTGCTACGGTTCAGATTTAAGATATAAATTTGGGCTAAGAGAATAATTAATTTTTGTCGTCCAAAAATATTTTAGGGTTACAAAAATCCACTATAACTATTACTTAGTAACCTATTTTTGGCTTAGTAACCCCCCCCCCCCCAATGCAAAGAGAGGGGTGTTATAAGTTAGACCTGTCTGTCTGTGGCATCGTAGATGATAAAGGGAAATAATAATGGTTCCGAAAAAAAAAATTAATCTCCAGCGATCTGTGGCCGACTATTATTCTAATTAACTAGCGTTATAATGAATTACCGACAAAAAAACCCAAAACATACCGAAAAGAAAAATTATATTTAACAAACAAATAAGAGCACGTTAAAATTACATATCTCCTAAAATAAAATTGAACTTCGAAATACAAAACTAAACTTCTGAATAAAATACTGAACCTCCGACAAAATTACTAAGTTACCGACAACAGAGCTTTAGTCAAAATATTCACATTTTTACGACTTGCATGAACTATTTTAATTTCTATTGTTGGTTATAAAATATATTTTTTACCTCTCAGTATTTATGAAAATACCTAAACTGTTCGGCCCGCGCGATCGATTCGATCGATTTCCATGCTCTCAATTTCTTGAATTATTACTAAACTACTCTTGTAAGTAGATTTTTTTATAATTGGAATCTCGGAAACGGTTGAAACGATTTTTATGAAATTTGGTATACCCACAGGGGTTTTCGGGTCGATATATTATTGTCCTACTTGCCCATTGCAGATAGGTTTAAGTGTCAAATTCGACACAGTAGGTTAGGTTAGGTTAGAACTGCGACACCCCCGCACGAGCCGAGCGAGCGAAGCGAGCGTGCCGCGGCAGCGGCCGGCGAGTGCCAGAAGCGACTCGCTATGTTTTTACTTTTCCATTACAGATAGGTTAGGGGGTTTACAATCATTCATGTTTACTTCAACTATTTGGATTTATACCATAAAAAGGTATTATTACAAGTACATTTTTATATTTTTTATTAGTTTCTGTATAACCACTCTGAATAGTATTTTCATTATAACGTTGTAGTTAAATTAGCACCAAGTCTATGAAATGTGAAAGGTAATTTATAATTTAATAGTCGGCAAGTAAAGATAAAAATGCCAAAACATATTTTTCAGTAGAACGTAATTTAAGCTGGTAGAAAAGTATTATAGCAATAAACAGTTATGTTTATTTTTCGAAGATTTTAGTATCTGATTCGGTCGTTTCGTCATTTTTATTCGGATGAAAGTAGTCGGAAAGTAAGTATTTTAGGCAGTAAGAATTCTTATTTTTTTGTCGGAGCTTTTATTACTACCCGATGATAAACGAATGGACCGATGATGATGCGGTCTTTTTGTTTGAAAGCTGTCAAAGAGCTGAGAGTGTGCTGATGGTTAAGATGGTTTTTAGCTAAAAAATATTATTATTTATTTAACAATTTTTGTACACACATAATAGTTAAACAATACATATGATAACAATTGTACAAAGGCTCTGCTTATTTCATAAGAAATCTCTGCCATTATTAAATTATAAGTCAATTTTAAAAAATTGTCTGGAGTTTTCTCTTGTTTTTGTATTCCTTTTAAAAAATATTTATCTCTCTATTAGAAATTTTTAAGACCTAACTATTGTTGATGACCTCCCTGGACACGCTTAGGTATAAGAAATTACACAGCAACCTCTTGAACCAGAAGTCCAACGATAGGAAAAAAATTAAATTAATATATCATTTGGAAAACATCTATTCATACTGAGTTACTTACTGTATGAAAAGAAATATTGACCACGCCCGACCTCTTAAATTATTAAGGGTCAGTTGGTGTTGAAAAATGTGCTTCTTGTTCATTCAGGCGCCTTTCTTTGAAAAGAAATGAATTACTTTACGATGTAAGAATTGCCAGCTATTAATCTAGCGTTTTTTTTAACATATTATGGTAATTATCTTCTGCTTGGAAGTGTATTTATTTGTGTAGGCACCTGTGTTTTGGCATTAAATTTAATTGTATAAAATTATAAAGTTTTTCTTACAAAAAATACCTGTATACAGTCCCAGACCTTTGTACCAATATTTTCTTGTATTTTTACTTAATGTACATAAATAATAAGGCAACCAATAAATTTAATTCTTGTCAAAGTCACGTTGTACAGTTACGAGCACCAATATTTATACACTTTTCTTAATTTAAAAGCAATTTTCGCGAGAAATAACGATTGTGACTTGGGGATAGATAGTTTTTCATAAAAATAAGAGTTCCAGTATACAATGTTCATAACGACATGATATGTTAATCAGAACAGTCGGAGAAAAATACTTTTAAAAGTTGTTAAGTGTTTACATATTGGTACTCGTGACTGTACAGTGGTGCGAATTATCAGCATTAAAAACCGTGAACCGTTAATAATAGATTACACATTAATTTAAAAAAAATGATTTAAATTTATAGCTTCTTCACTAATCTAGCTTTCGTTTAGCCATTCTAGGTATAATTTTCCAATAATTTTGATTGAAATACTAAACTACTGAATCGATTTCAATGCAATTTAAATTCCACCTATGAGACCTTACCCTATCCAATGAATATTTTCCAGAGATTTTTAAATCGATCCATTATTGTAGGAGACATGCGACAAGCATACAAAAAAATAACATGTAGTAACAGAAGAATTTAGAACCGCTTCCTTCTGAAGTCAGTTAAAAATAACAGTGAAAATGATTATGTAGTCACATATTATAATTTCAGTTGATTGGAAAAACCACTTCTGTCAGTCTAAATACGATAGTTATAAAAAATATAGCCATTTAGAATGCAAATAGTGTTCTGACGAGTTCATATATTCGTCGGTATGGAAATATAAGTTTCCTGTATTATAATCGTCATCATCGCCCTGCCCTTATCCCAATATCATTTGGAGTCTGCGCACCATGCCTCCTTCCTTCATACTTCTATCTGACGTCATCATATAAGTAACTTCCAAAGCAAGTTTCCCGCATTATAATAATAATAATGATATTATCTTAGGATACCTCTCGCTCGGCCATCTGTTCCAGGCAGAGCCTGTATTATGGCAATCAGACGACGGATAAACATACGTGTATATTTCTTAATACATTTTACTATAGATAAATTACATCAAGACGCATAAAAAAACCGATCATATTATCCTGCATACAAACATTTGTCATGGATGAGATCTAACCCACGTCCTCCGGTTGACCATTCACAGACCACAAAATTAACAGGCCAATATAATAAAAGAGAAAATTTCAAATAGGTATTTGCTGAGTACACTTCAAACCCGCATGGGTTAAATTACGATATCGTCGAACTACTGTAGTTAAAAGTATACCGAGAGTCGCTATAAAAGTTATCGTTTATAGCGGTTTTATTATATGGGTTGTATCAGGACCCATATAGTATTTTGCTAACAATATGTAGGTACTTTTAATCGTAGGTAAGTAGGTACCTCTTTATAACTACATTTCTAAAAGGAAAACATAATTATCAAGTATTTACGAAATTTCATTACAGTTTTGAACGGAACCCTTGTTATTTAAAACAATGTTATTAATTTTGGAAGAAAATACAAAGATAATATACGCTAGCGATCTTAATTTAATTACTAAGAGGTAATTTGAAACCTTCTAAAGGGCAGTAGGTAGTTGCTTCCAAAATCTCAGGTAATTAAAATAGCTACGTGACTGGAGAATCTTTCTATAGTATAAAACAACAAGGCGCCGAAACGTGAACACTGACAGTAGGATGAGTCCACAAACTCAAAGCCGCTCGGAGAGCTATGGAGCGAGCTATGCTCGAAGTTTCTTTGAAGGTTGAAATCAGAAAAAATAATGCCGGCCTACAAATGTCCCACTGCTGGGCACAGGCCTCTCTTCCCATACAGAGAAGGAATGAGCATTGATCACCACGCTTGCTCATTGCGGGTTGGCGATTTCAGATTCCAATTTTTGAAATCCAGGTTTTCTCACAATGTTTTCCTTCACCGTTTATCAAAGGTACCTTAGAATAATTAAGAAAGTTCATATTATTATAACTGTGGTACTTGCCCGGGTTCGATCCTGGAACCATGTGCATACATGTGGCAGTGACGAGGTCGTTGGAGCAGACGAGTCCTTGAGTGAAGACCGCGAATCGGCTATCCCAGTGTAGGACGCCCAGCCAGATGGACTGATGATTTGGAAAAGGTAGCTGGGACGGACTGGAAGCGGAAAGCGGTGCACTGTGTAGCGAGAGTGTACCGCTTTCCGCTGTACCGGCACAACTTGGGAGGAGCCATGTCCAGTATACGAAGATGACAAAACAAGCGTACAGACGCTTCCGCTGTCTGGACGCAAGCATTTATAGAAGTAATAGGTGCAAATCCGCGTTGTATTGAATTAATTAGACATAAAAGAAAAAAAGCTAGATAAATTACACACAAAAATTTGAAATTATGTTTATTTACATTAAATCAATACTTTCATTACGATAAAACAAACTAAGGCACACTGATAAGCGCCTCTGTGCATTAAAAGTCCCACAGTCCGAATCTCATGTTTATACACATTCTGTGGTTTGTGGGGTACATTGATCCCCAGGTCCTGAAAGTCTGATCAACACACGATAATTATTTGATTACAATGGTCATCCATACATGTACAAGCCCCTAAAAAAAAAAAACTCATATTATTTATAGGTATGTCGGAGTTATCTATCTTCAAAATATATTGAAAGATACTAGACAACTTTATGATAGAGATCCGAGTGATAGGTATCTTCAATCGTAAACAGATCAGATCGAGCACGTGGTTTCAGCAGAGTGGGTATAAAGATTTATTACCGAGAAGCTCATTCGTTTTATTATTACAACACACTATATTGTCGAGATATAGTTTGAGAAAGAGGACGCTAGTATTGAGAATAGACGAACTCCTCTCTGGGAACATTTCACACTTACGCTCTTTCCAGTAAAATTTTTACTTTGTTGTGACTGATATGCAGATTTCATGTTCACATTATCTATGTTTGACGACCTCCATGGTCGAGTGGCGTACACACCGGTTTTCAAGGTGTCGTCAGCTCTGAGGTCCCGGGTTCGATTCCCGGACGGGTCAATATAGAAAAACACTTTTCTACATTGCCTCGGGTCTGGGTGTTTGTGGTACCTTCGTTGTCTCTGGATTCCATAGCACAAGTGCTCTAGCTACTTACTTTGGATTCGGAGCAATGTATGTGATGTTGTCCACATTTATTATTTATGAAATCTTTTCATATCATCTTCTCTATTGAATATGTGTAGCTTCACTGTCTGTTTTAAGAGATAAACAGATCAATGGCTTATTTTCACACTCAAATTCTTCTTGTTACTCTGATGGCCGACTGAAGGGTCAATCAATTTTAAGTCACCGTTAAGTCTAATTTTGTCCCTATTAATTTTGCCTGGATGGTCTAGTGGTTGACCTTGGTCGTGGTCGTGTCGGGTTCAATCCTCACTCAGGATAAAATTTTGTGTTCGAGCATGATTATGTGTTCCGTGTGGAAGTAATTAATCTAATACGTATTTAGAAACATAATAATATATTAAATATGTTTATCAGCTGTCTGGTTGCCATTATACAGACTACCTAGTTAGGGATCAGATAGCAGGTGGTGTGAGTTGCCCCAAGATATAAAATAATAGTGGTTCCTTGCGATTCCGCCCGCGGCACTTTATTTTTTTTTGTAGAAAATAATATAGCCTATGTTACTCAGGTTGAATGTAACTTTCTAATGGTGAAATAATTTTTGAAAGTCTTTCCTCTTTATAATATTAGTGTAGAGATGTATTACTTAGCGACAATTAGTCATTTTAGACCTATTTTAGACTTATTTTAATGGTTAGGGCGTCGGACTTGCGATCATGTGGTTGCGGGTTCGCATCCCACCCCGACGTGAACCCACTCGTAACACAAGCATTTTAAAACTATAATTAAAGACAAGACACCATTTCTAGTTGATTCTTGACATACGTTTTTTAAAAAAAGATTGTTTTCAATGTGTCCCGCACATAACTAATTTTTTTGATAAAATCTCGTACTAAGCTAAATGCTTGTGCTACGGTTTACATCGGTAGTGCAATGGGAAGAGTTCGAACCGGCAACCACACTATCACAAGTACAATGCTCATAGCCATTAAGCTACCGCCGCTTTTTTATATATTCCACTAAGGTCAGCACCTATGCTTCATTATTTAAGTTTACAAATAACAGTGCAATTAAAACTAATTATGAATTCTGTAATAGAACCTCTTAATCTAATTTATTCTGAAAAAATTCCACTGTTGGTACCGTTAATTGAATTTCAACTTTGAAACTACGAAAATTTTAACAAAATAAGGTCGCGTATAAATAAATAATGGTGATAGACTGCCTCAGCCGAGTGGTGGATTAATTATTTATGGCAGTACTGGAGCGATAGAGTTGCTACCTATTTTTACTGGCTTAAACCAAAAATGGTTGACTGACACTATAACTGACAGTGGCAGAGTTCAGAACACATGACAAGCAATCGTTTTCAGCTTGTACGAACTGATTCGACTGTCAGAGAAAAAACGCGGGAACCTTGAAACGAGCAGGGCGCCAAATCTTATTTAATTTGAATTAATTTGTTATATATTGTTGAAGTGCCTCAAAATTGGTTGTAATTATGAAATAGTGGTTGTATGTATTTGTGAATGGTGCAGTGAACGGTGGGGGGAGGTGCAATGTATAACAAATTGATTTGGGTTGGATGGGATTTGGCGCCTTGTTCGTTTCAAGAAACTGATGAATTTACCTGGATTTGATTACTTATGGATAAATACCAATGACAACTGGAATTACATAAAAGGATAAATATAAAATAAACTGATGAATTGAACTGGATCTACCCTACTCAAGAAAAATGCTAACTGATGACTAGGCAGCATGGTCTCAGACCTTAGCCTGTTCCGTCAGGAACTAATTTATTAAAAAAAAAAAAACGAACTGATTCACCGACGATAAATTGTTTTTTTGTGTATTTATTTAAACTGCTATTTGTTAAAATATTCGCCTGAAGCGTGGCCGACTGTTGACGTGTTTTCTCTCTTTGTAAGCAGTATATTTGCATACGAAGTGGTTGTATTAAAATGCTTATATCACAATTCGGCGGTAGCCTAATGGCTAGGGCGTCGGACTTGCGATCATGTGGTTGCGGGTTCGAATCCCACCCATTACACTATCGACGTGAAGCCACTCGTAAAACAAGCATTTTAGCTTAGCACGAGGGGTTAACGAGATTACTAGTAATGTGCGACCCACATTGCTAGTAAACTTAAAAAAAAAATTGACTTCCAAATTCGTTTCATTTATCTCATTTGGTACCTAGCAAAGAGTTTGATTGTCAAGTCTGTATAAAAAATCATGTTTACATTCACCTTGCTTGAAAAATACTATGCATTTGAAATGCATTTTGCATCTCACATAAATGTTGGTTAGACTTAACTTTGTTATACGGGCTCAGGTGGCCAATTTGATCGGTTAAGGCTAGCTCTATAGCCTGCCAGGCTTCAACTGATAAATATTCTATTTGTTTGGTTACCCCTGTAGTAGTTACGATATGGCTATTAGAGTAGTGAATTTAAAATTCAATAAATGTATCGAAAAATACTTAAATATAGAATTTTGTTGATATTCATTGATATTTGAACATGATAGTATGGAATATGTAAATTGTTAATGTTTGTTCGGTTTTTGTATTAAACTGACTAAACAATGTGAAGAGTATCTTTCTAAAGAAGTCGGTATTTACGTAGGTGCATTATAGATACTAGTAACTGACTGGTTTACCTCATTTTATTTGACATTTATATTCTTTGTAATATATAAATCTATTATCTGGGTCTCTAGCTACTGAATTAAATTAAATTAAATAAACTAAATATAAGTTATTCAATTGTAAATTATCCAGTAAAAGGATACTTATTAGGTATTGTTATACTTACTTTAAAAAATCACGTTTTTTGATACCAAAAAACGTGAAAAACATTTATAGTCCCCATTGTATGTACCTATTATTTAGCCTACTTCTGATTGCAAAAGTTTATTTCTCTTCAAATAACAATGAGAGGGGAAAATATAAATAAAAAGTCGATGAAAGTTCGCAACCTACGCTCCGGGTACAATACAAGTTGTTCGACTTTCAAGGATTTGAGATTTTTTTTTCCTTGTATACCAACAATATTATTTTTGGGTGTAAAAAAGATGTTTTTTCTAAATGCTACTTAAATAACGAGTATTTACTTAAAAATGAAATAATGCAGCTTAATATTTCACTTTGAATTGATATTCAATTTTTTAAATATATTCAGAATCAGAACTGTATTTTCAAACAGGTATTCAATTTACATAATAATATGCTAAGCATGTTTTAATTTGTAGCCTGTAATTATTTCTGTATTTTTTTAGGTAAGATAGTTAAAATTGTCTTGTGTGTCGTATGTCGCCATTATTTATTCATGAATACTTTCTGAATATCTTTTTTCATCGTTACGAGGTCAGCATGATTAAAGTTTTTAAATGTGACGTTGTGATTGATTTAAAAATAAATGGAGATTGTTTGCTTCTGTTAAATGTAATGCTCAATCTTTTTGGTTGCAGAATCAATTCTTTAGAGAGCCTTAAAAAATATAACTTCATTATTTTGTTAATAAAAAAATCCTTTAGTGAAAATGCATATCGTTTTTATTACCTACATACATTTATAAATAAGTAGGTAATATATATCCTAAGCATACGATTACCTTTTACGTAATGAAGATGTACAATTTGAAGTTAATTATAGACGGAACATTAATTATTTTTGGGAATAAAGTCTAAAAGTTTAAAGACGTATTTCCTCCGTAACTCCGCGTTTAAAATTCTACTCCAGAGAAGTTTTTATTCTATTTCTTAATTATTTCTGAGACAGTGGTTAAGATTTAGTATATTATTCGAGATTGGTATAGTGAAAATAATGTTTGAATTACAAATTACAACCATTCAAGCCAATAATTTGACCAGAAAAATATTTATTTATTTACCTAGACCTACAACAAACAGATAATACCGTGCTCAAGTATTTTATCACCCAAATTTTTCAACTATAAAAGATCTAAAGTTCACAGTCGTGATAAAATAAGCAATTAATAGCAAGAAAGTACCAAACCTGATCTGAAGTTATTACAGCAAGCTAAACCACTCTAAAAATGTTGACTAAACAGAAGTTCCAACTTGTCATAATATAAATGTCCTTCCCTATTACCAATTTCTTTGAATCAGCTCGTATTTTTCTTGCGTTCATCCCTTTTATCTGTCATAACAACGCGTATGCCTAAATTATTACTTCCGTAATATATTTCATTGTTTTACTAGATGTCCTTATAATTGATTTCATATTAAGTATATTGATTTTTTTTTCAAAACATACTTTCTGTATGTATTATATACAATAAATATGACTATAACTACAATTTTTTTAATTCATAAACGATTCCATATTAAATAATAATTTAAATAAAACTATCTATCTTAGTGCAGATTTTTCATTTATCAGATAACTTTTATTCGAGGAATAAAATTGATATTTGTATGAAACTAAAACTAAACTGTCAACATTTTTCAACATTCCTCGATTACAACTAACCAACGATGGAAAAATCAGCCCTAAATTAAATAAGCAAACTTAATATCTATAATTGAGCAAAATTGATTAATGAGGGGTAACAATCATAAAAAAAAACATGTCATTCAATCAGTTCATGAAAATAATGAACCTAAAAAAATGCGATGAAAATCATCAATCTCTTCTAAGTCTTCTTAAATCAATTTCAAGATGAAAGTAATTAATTTCCTTCCATCCTGAAGAAGATACGGCTGTAAGTCAGCCAAAAACTTTTAGTAATTAGAAGCCTCGATCGATCTGTGAGTGGTTTTCCATCAGCAAGTTTTTCAACAATTCCTTTCAGGTCGGCCTTTTCCGCCTGATCGATTGTATTAAAACCGAATGCTTAGACAAAGTTCGTTCATTTATAAAAGGTTTTTGGAGAAAATTTAAGGAAAATGCGTGCCTTGTTACATGAAAACTTCTCCCGATGTAAGCCTCCTAATTCCAGTTAATGGCCTTTAATTGTGACCCTAATCCCTAACCAGAGGTGAACTTATGTAAACATAAATATACGTAAAGTACATTTAGGGATCTCTCAGATATATAGATACTATATATATATTCCACTGGCCTGTTCGAGTGGCCTGATTGCTAAACCGGAGGTCATGGGTTCGAACCTGCAACCATGCATACGAATCCGGTCATTGAACGGCTAGGCCACCGCGACCTTCCAGAATCCAGCTTTAAAATAAATACATTACGTCAATTAGAAAACTATTTTGATATTGTTAATATTATTCAACAGTACATTTGGAATATATCAAGGTAGTTTATTTGGCTGATAGACAAGCCAAACACTACGAGCTACCTACTTAAAGAATAAATATAATCTATTCTTTTCAGCTTTTAAAACTACATATTCTATTCTACTTAAATATAGTTTTAATATGAGTACGTTGGTACGTTGGTATAGGTAAATAGTACTATATCGCGGTGGTTTGCAACGCGTTCCCGCATGGTCCCCAGTAGGTATAAGGGAAAGGAGAAGCACTCCGGCGGTTTTAGCCGGTAAGAATCCGGCATACCCCTCCGCCTTCCCTAGAGCGGAGGAAGTCCATGAGGATTTCCACCGGGTTAAAAAAAAGGTAAATAGTACCATGAAACAAGTTTTCAATTTCTCTTTGTGTTCTCAGAGTCCGAGTAGTGTTAGTATTTAAAGGTATGTTTTAGGCCATTCAACGGTTTTGAAGTGAAACTTCTTTTGGCGCATGAGGGTAATTTTTTTACAGATGAAACGTCACGCCGGTATGCAACGGAAGTAGTAGAATACATTCCAATATCTTTGAACGGAAGTGCCAGAAAAGAGAGAGAGAGTGATCGAGACCATGAAGGTTTTCATCTATACCTTCATGATCGAGACCGATTGAGAGAGAGTAAGACAGGGCGAACGTAGCATGAGCAACTAGCCGTGGAGTGAGAGTAGGGAGCAAGCGAGTGAGAAAGATTGAGAGAAAAAGTGAGACAGAGCGAATAGTTCTATTAGTTTTAATAAATATAATAATTTTATTAAAATGGGTGCCAAGAAACCAAGATGGCGTCGACGACAATTTGCAAATTTTTCGTCATGGGTGTCATTTTCATGATTCCCGAGGTCGCTTAAACGATTATGGGGTCGAAATTAAAACCCAAGATGGCGCCGAGGAAATTTTGCAAATTTTTCGTCATCGGTGTCATTTTCATGGTTCCCAAGGTCGCTAAAAACGATTATGGGTTCGAAATTAAAACCCAAGATGGCGCCGACGACAATTTGTAAATTTTTCATCATGTGTGTCATTTTCATGGTACCCGAAGTCGTTAAAAACGATTATGGGGTCGAAATTAGAATCCAAGATGGCGCCGAGAAAAATAAGCATTTTTTTCATCATGGGTGTCATTTTCATGGTACCCGAGGTCGCTAAAAACGATTATGGGGTCGAAATTAGAATCCAAGATGGCGCCGAGAAAAATATGCATTTTTTTCATCATGGGTGTCATTTTCATGGTACCCGAGGTCGCTAAAAACGATTATGGGGTCGAAATTAGAATCCAAGATGGCGCCGAGAAAAATATGCATTTTTTTCATCATGGGTGTCATTTTCATGGTACCCGAGGTCGCTAAAAACGATTATGGGGTCGAAATTAGAATCCAAGATGGCGCCGAGAAAAATATGCATTTTTTTCATCATGGGTGTCATTTTCATGGTACCCGAGGTCGCTAAAAACGATTATGGGGTCGAAATTAGAATCCAAGATGGCACCGAGAAAAATATGCATTTTTTTGTGATAAGTCATTTTTAAGATTTGCGAGGTCACTAAAAATAAAAATGAGGTCAAGCTTTCGCGGAAATGTCTATCGCGCAAAAGTTCCTGATCCAAGATGGAGGACATTTCTCTATATGAAATTACATGTATTCGTCTCAATCTCAATCTAGAATTTTTGCATGTGAGACCATAGACGAAGCGCATTTGCATAATAGTTACTGTTTTACAAATTGTGTATCTCGCTATTGTTAATTATTGTAACAATACTTATTTTTATTTATTTTAGATAAACGTTATGTCAAACAATGTAAATATTGAAGAAATAAATTGAAAAAATTAAATTTATAATTTACATTAATTTTCAAACCTTTTTTTATTTTAATGACAATTAAATTCCTAACCTATCTTCCTTTTTCCCTTCCTCTTAATCTTGGAAATTTAAAGTTTTAGATTTGTATAAATATAAACAAGATTTATAAATTAGTTCGCCAAAGAAGTTTCACTTCTGACATGTGTACTTTGTACGCACGCATGTTTTTTTTTTTTATGCTTAAAAGTATATTAAGTCGAAAGAGACATCGCCTCTCTTAACCCTGCACGTAACCGTACTTTAACCGCTTAGACTTAATGAATAAGCCCCCTTCTAAACAAGCTATAACGGATTCTGTCTGACGTCACCCGGTAAACGTGTTGCCTGATCTGCTACTCAGCCAGTAATAGATAAAGGACTTCACGTCAAGACTTCGCTTCTAAAATCGTGTGACATAATTTTTCCGTCCTGGCAATTTCCGGTCCTATATCAAGGACCGGTTGCAATCTCCGTTAGAGTAAAAAATCCTCTTCGCTTGCACGAAATGGGAAAATTTACAGATTTGTTGCATTATTCTTTGAGATTGTTCTTTATTGAGTTGTTTTAGAAAGATTGCTGTGAAATTCTATAATTGTTGTCGATTATCCGTTTTGTGTTTGCTTTGGTTGGATTTGAATTTCTCGTCATATAATGTTTGTTATTTTGCAAATCTAATATTGATTATTTCCGCGGTAGCCTAATGGCTAGGGTGTCGGATTTGCGATCATGTGGTTGCTGGTTCGAATCCCACCTATTGCACTACCGACGTGAACCGACTCGATGACTAACAATGTTGCCTACATTGTTAGTAATCTTAAAAAAGAACTAAAATTTCCTAAAGTTGAAGTATTTTTAGGGTTTTGTACCCAAAGGGTAAAAACGGGACCCTATTACTAAACGCTGTCGCTGTCTTGTCGTCCGTCTGTCTGTCACCAGGCTGTATGTAAAACCGCAATAGCTGGACAGTTGAATTTTCACAAATTATGTATTTCTGTTGCCGCTATAACAACAAATACTAAAAAGCAAATAAACAAACAAAACAAATAAAAGTACCCATACAAAAAACACGTTTTTTTTTACCCTTTTTTGCTCAATATTAATAACCGTGACGAACTGAAAAAAGTTACAATATGAAATTTGTGTACCTACTATTGCTTACTTAGTCAATAGTATGGGATCCTACATGGTCAGTTTTTTTATTTACTAAGCTTATTATTTGCCGAGTGACTGCGACACATATTCTCTTTACACGTAAAAACTGTTTTATTCCCAAACGTCATAGGAGAATTCAAATTATCAACTTTTCGAAAGCGTCGCAATAAAATGGAACACATTCTAGAACATTGTTTCTCGTTTTATTATGATAGGTACAATTTTCTTTACAAAGTCATGTTCAATGTTGTGACTTGTGTTAGTTATTTTATATCGCCTTGTGTAACTCAATCCGACCGTGAATAACATATTATTGTAGTAGTTTACGATCACTACAAATATCGTGTTAAATGATTTGTTTACTCTAATATTGAAATACCTAATATAATTTATTGGTCTAGACATAATAATTGATTTCTTCCAGCTTAAAAAAAATTATGATTATATTGTGAAAAAAAAAAAAATATTTTCTAAAGACTAACTATTTAAATCCTTCTTACATTTTTTTTACTCAACGTTAATTTTGAAAAAAATACTATCGCATTAAATAATTTCTATATAATAATCCTTGTATCGAAAGAGGTTTTAAAACTGTACAAATCATAAATATGCACTGCTAAGAACATCCAGATTTTTAACAAGCAATTATAATAATACTTCTAATCTACTTAGGTACAATGGACGCCATTTCACGCTATCAGATAAAACAATAAGACATTAAGCAACAGAAAAATGATTTTGGTATAAGTATGTTTATAGTTTTTTTCGGTATGTGTGGTATACTGTTACTCACTCACACGCCTGCAGCAGTGATCAATCAAAAACAGTTGAAATATAGCTACCATCCATCTATAATGGTGTAGGTGCCTACGTCAGTGAAATGTGTGTTTTTGAAAAACGCCAATATTAACTAATCTAATTTTCTTTCCAGGTAAACAACTGTTTAGAACGGTGAATGAAGATTTTTGACGTAGCTCGTAAGTAAAAATAAATATTTTTAATATAAGTAATAATTATATAATTTTAATATTTAATTTTATATTATTTTTTTTATTGAGGAGAAAGGAAAACATTAAAAGTTGTAATTTTATAGTATCTAATGTAAGGACATGTTGAAGTACCTGTTGTCTTTTATCTATGACATCGTTAAATAGGTATGAACTATTGCGCTGTCATCGCACCATAGACATTTTACCTTTAAATTCGCAAGTAAAACTTTGTAGGTTGAAATCCAGGCTAGTCCCAAAAACACCTGTATTGAATAACCTAAAAGAATTAACTACACCTCTTTTAAGCTAGAGACTTCTTAGGCCCAGATTTTTCATTCTGAGTTAATTCAACCAATGGCTAAATATGGTTTTAAAACGCGTTTCTTCATCATTTGACTGCGCGGATAGCCGAGTGGTATAAGTCACCACGCTAATTACCACTGTGCGCGACGTGCTGCGGGTTCGATCCCCGCATGGAACAAGCGTTTGTGTGATCCACAGATGCTTGTTCCAAGTCTGGGTATTCTTTGTGCATGTGAGTGAGTTGAATGTTTGTGAAACCCCCGCGACACAAGGATTAAATTCCTTAGTGCGGACGTCGTTTTTTTAGGGTTCCGTACCTCAAAAGGTAAAAACGGAACCCTTATAGGATCACTTTGTTGTCCGTCTGTCTGTCTGTCTGTCTGTCTGTCTGTCAAGACCTTTTTTCTCAGGAACGCGTGGAGGTATCAAGCTGAAATTCATATCAAATACTCAAGTCTATGGTCTCTTGGAGCTGTGAAAAAATCAAACTTCTAAGTCAACGCGATCAAAAGATACTCCCGTTTATGCCGCAAATTTTCGACACTCGCAAGGGAATCAAAACCTACAGGGTACTTCCCGTGAACTCAGAATCTTGAAATTTGGTATGAAGCAACGTCTTATAGCAGAGATATAGGAAAAATTGCGAAAAGTATACATTTTTAGTTATATCATATAATAAAAATATTTTTAATAATTTTAAACTTACTACATTTCATTTAGCAATAAAAATACTACTTTTACTTATATACCTACAGGTTTGTACGGAACCCTCGGTGCGCGAGTCTGACTCGCACTTGGCCGGTTTTTTAATGACAAAATGACAAATGACAAATTGTTAATCTATGAAATGGTCAAATACGTTGGAGAGATTATTATTTGACGATTTGTTAGAATACAAATTGATGAATAAACGCGTTCTACCGAAGTTAACCATTGGTTGAGTTAACTCGAGATAAAAAACTGGACCGTAGTCAACAAATTTTTATATCACGAAGATTGCATTAACATCGCTTTTATAACAAGGTAATATTAAAGCTTATTATCACTACTGAATTTTACTGTTGACTATAGTCGAACGTAAATAACACTATTAAATATCTGCTAATTATTAGATACATGATCTGAAACTCGTGTTAAACACATTTTGTGAACAGATTATTGTAACAGATTGTGTTAATGAAAAATTCAAGTAATACTAGTGTTATTGACTGTTGCAATATACTTTTTTTTATTTATTTCTACGTAAGCTTCATACCTATACGTTTTTATTTTTACTATTTAAATATAATATTCCGGGTCATTTATCTACCAAAACAAAGATTCAAACCATTCTTAAGCTTCTTTCACTTTGTTTAATGATAATAACAAAAGATAATTAATTAATAATTTCTTACTTAAGTTTAATGATATGCAAGAGGGGAGAGGCTTAACTTCATGCATATCTATTAAATGTAACAAGTGGGTTCAGATTGATAGTGCTATGGATGGGATTCGAACCCGCAACCAACCGAACATTTGAGAGATCAACATGTACCTAACCGTCTACATTGATATCTTTACATATTATTATATCTTGGGACAGCTCACACATGACCATCTCATCTAAATCCCAATCTATGCAGAGCCTGTATGACAACCAGACAACTGATAAACATATGTACATATGTATATTTCTATGTATACATACCTACATATAATAGATAAATAACACCCAAACACAGAACAAAAATGATCGAGCTCATCACATAAAGATTTGTCCTGGGTTGGAATCGATCCCACGACCTCCGGATTAGCAGTCAGGGCTAACCACTAGACCAATAGGCCGGTAAAAAAATATTTACAACAAATTCGTTGCCGCTGTCTGTACGTTAGATCTTATTTTTTTTTAGAGATTACGTTTTGTGTAGGTATTGGCATTTATTACTGTGCTATTCGTGCGAAGACGGGGCGGGTCCACTAGTATGAATGTATATTATATTACGTACATACTTACCTATTGTGTATTTTTGATACCCGCATGATATTGATCCCGTACCTCTATCAATTGCGAAACGTCAGACTGCCCGTCTCAAAAGCTTTTCGCATTACGAAAATGGTTTGCTTAAACAAATTGCCTGTACCTTTACCTACCTTTACTCAAGGCCTTTCAAAAGGTAAATCGAACGTCGCTTTCCGCGTAAAGAGTTAAAGAAAGAAACAAATAGAATTTGGAGAAAGATAAATACTTATAGACTCACGCCTTTTTGGTCGCGTTCAATCGAGTTACTTACGCTTGTTTGAACGGGGAACGCTTGTCGATTCACTCAGCTGAGCATGAGTATCTTAAGCGGATACGCAGGCACAAACACGTATGTAGCTAGAACTGCACGCTTGTTATATGTGAGGTAAACAGAACTGTTGTTTTTCTTGTGCCATGACGATCATCTACTAATCCTTTTCTCAAGCTATGCTGAGGTCGGCTTCCAGTCCTACCGGGTGCAGCTAAATACCGTATTTTACATGGAGTGACTGACTATCTGACTTCAACAAACCAACTCTACCTACTGGGTAACACATCCCATAGTAAGACAGATTGTCACTTCAAAGTTTAGTGTATGACAGTCGGGCTCAACGTGCTTTCCGAGGCACGGATGGGTTTCGGTATGTTTACATATGGTCACCCATCCAGGGACCAACTACAGCGAGCGCGGCTTAATTATCGGTCAAACCGTAACTGGCTTACACTTTCCCACGAGGGCCTCCTATAACATTTTTATTTCTTCTTAATCTGTGATCTATTCTATCTATATCTGGTCCTCATTGTATGGCAAATACCTACGCAGTTTTTTCGTTAGTTTGAAGCTTAAAACTAGTGTCCGACCGAAATTTCGGTTTCGGTTTCGGTTTCGGCCAGTTTCGGCCAAAAAATCAAGTTTCGGCCCGAGTTTCGGTTTCGGCCAAAAACGGCCGAACCTTTCGGCCGCGCCGAAACTTACAACATCGTCCCTTCGGGTCGCGCTCGGCTAACGATTTGGTTAGATGATTAACAATTTGATTATTTTGATTATCTAATTATATTTGAATAAGCCATTCGAGGCTAACTGATTGTGATATTTGTGAGTATATACAGTGGTGGTCATATAATTAAGAACGTTAATTTAACCGGAACATTTTTTTAAACTTACAAGTATAACTCATTGCATATATAATGTTGTATGTCTGTCGGTATGGCAAAACTTTTCCATGCTTGTGGTACAAACGTTAATAATCATGATTGACTAAAAAATAAATTAATTAACTTTACACATGAGATCTGAACCTGGCATTACTATTTATTGGCTGGTCACATAATTAAGAACGATGAATAGTTTATAATTTTATTCATATTTAAATAGAGAAAACTGTGGCTTTGTGGTTGTTTGTCACTATTCGTATAGATTTGGCACCATTTAGTGCTGTAAAAGTCTTAAATAAAGGTGATTACTTCATATGAAAATAATGGAGAGAAATAAAAGTTGTGATAAATCTACTAGGGAAGTAATAATAAAACTTCGGGAGAACTGGTCTTATAAAAAAATAGCCGACCATCTGCAATACTCAAAAACGATGGTTTTCTACGCTGTGAAGCATTTTGCAACTTATCAAACTACTACAAATGTTCCGCGTGTACCTAAACAGAGAAAGTCATACCGTCCAGATGATCGAAATATCGTTCGTTTGGCAAAACAATATCCTTTTAAAGGTCCTAATGAGCTGAGAAAAGATTATTTTGGTGCAAACAACCCTTCAGCAATTTTGGCACGCACTATTTGAAGGTGTTTGGTAAAAGAAAAGTTGCACGGAAGGTTAGCTAGGAAAGTACCCATGTTAACACGGTGCCATAAGCCGGCCCGGCTTGCATTTTCTAGAAAGTATGAAGACTGGACAGTTAGACAGTGGAAAAATGTTGTTTTTTCTGACGAAACTAAAATAAACAAGGTATGTTCTGATGGAAAACGTTATGTACGACGCCATCCGAATAAAGCATTTGACCCTAAGTACACAAAAAAGACAATAAAGCATGGTGGAGGAAATGTGAAAATTTGGGGACGCTTTTCCGGACTGGTATTGGACCTGCTAAACTGATAGAAGGAAACATGGATCAATTCCAATACAAAAATATGCTAGAAAAAACAATGTTACCTTATGCTGAAGACGTGTTTCTAGTTATTTGGACATTCCAGCATGACAATGATCCAAAGCATACAGCACGCATCGTTAAATAATTTCTCACATCGCAATCAGTTTCGTATTAGATTGGCCAGATAACAACCTAGATCTAAATCCAATAGAGCATCTTTGGTGCGAGGTAAAGAAAAATGTTTCAATCGACAGTGTGGCAATTTAACAGAGCTGTACGACATTTTCTTAGAAGAATGGAACTCTATCTCTCTTGGTAAATGTCAAAAATTTATAGAATCAATGTTACATGCTAACGACTATTAACTTTATTTTAAAATGTATCTTAATTGTTTATTTGTCTTACGCACTTCATATTACTCTGATTTATTTAATGTAAGTTTCATATAAAACAGCCCTCAAGCATTTAAATAATCGTTCTTAATTATTTGTCCAGCTTTATTCCTATGTGAATCTGTTACGGTAGAGAATAAATGCAATTTGTAAATGAAATTAATGGTTATCGGATTTATAATATATAACTAATCCCATTTGCCAAATTCATGTGGCTATTTCATAAAATAACTAAATACTTCTGAGAAGGAACACAGACCTACATAAGACTTAATTTAGAAAATAAAATCTGGAATTTCCTATCGTTCTTAATTGTATGACCACAACTGTATATATATATTTTTGAGTAACAACGACTCCCGCACTAAGAAATTTAATCCTTGTGTCGCGGGGGATTCACAAACATTCAAATCACATGCACAAAGAATACCCAGACTTGGAACAAGTATCTGTGGATCACACAAATGCTTGTCCCATGCGGGAATCGAACCCGCAGCACGTCGCGCACAGTGGTAATTAGCGTGGTGACCTTTACCACTCGGCTATCCGTGCAGTCAAAATATAAGTAACTGAAAATAAATAAACATAATATATGAACATCATATTTTAATAATAAATTTGTTTTTTTTATACCACCATTAAAAAATCGCTAACTTTGTGTTACGAATAATGTATTTTTTTCACTTATAGGGTAGTTAAATTTTCAAACAGAACCTCTGTAACTGTGCTGAAATTTCATTGTGATAAATCTTTGAAAGTAAAAACTTGTAATTATAGGTTGGCGAGATATTAATTTTAGAAAAAAACGGGCTTACTAAAATTTTTTCGACATTTTTAGGACTTTTTTTTTATAAAAGGTTCGGTTTCGGTTTCGGTTTCGGCCGAAACTACAATGAAACCGAACCTTCGGTTTCGGTTTCGGTTTCGGCAAAATAACATGTTTCGGTCGGTCACTACTTAAAACCAACCACTTACAACATATTTTCTCAGGAACCATAATTTACTGGAGTATAAAGTTGAGACACCAGTCCCTGGTTTATATTGAGCTTTGAACTAATGTTATTGACTGTTCAAATTTGATATAAGAGATGGATAAACCTTTCACTATTCTGGTTATATCTCAAAAACATATTTTCTTTCAAAAACAATTTTGTTTCTTACAGTTTTAACTGAAAAACACAGAACTAAAAAAAAATATACGAAAAAATATGTAGAATAGTTCATTATGAAACAATTGTAACGTAAGACGTCTACACTCAGCTTACCACTATCGGGTAGCAAAAGCATAGCAAACACAAATACAAATCAAATTGACAGCTCACATGCATTCAGTTGCATTTTGTACAAACACATAAATAATATACATTATATTGCTCTATTGGACGTAGCTCTGTTCGTGACAGCGTATTAATATTGTCACAACAAATATTAACATTTCAAGTGACGTCCCTATTGTGTTAAGTGTTGTACAAACATTGTTAACGGCAGCAATCTGTTGTGTGGCCTACTGAAATACTTTTACCTTACTGTTTACTAAGTTTTTAAATAAAAATAAATTGCGATAAAATCCGTTTAAAACGCATTTTTAAAAGTAGTTTTATTTACGCAATAGTACCTTTATTTATTTTGTATAAAAATTTTGATGTATCTGAAGATTAGAATGATAAAAATGTGAACAAGGAGACTAAGAAGTCTCCTTTTTAAGATTATCTTCGAAATCAGAACTCTCTTAAATATTATTTTCAATCTTTCCTTTATACAAATTCACCTGAACGACGTTAACGAACGCTAATTTTCAAATCAAGGTTAGTTACAAAATGTTACAGTATCGCAGATATTTTTAAAAACATCCATCTATTTCTGTAATAAATAAACAAGATCCGTCTTCAGCTAACTACCGGCATTCGATTACAAAGGCCGAGCTACACAAACAAACATACAGGCCGAAAATAAAGGTTCGTTTCGCATTCGCCGATTCGGCTTTCGGCACAAAAAAAGTAATTTCTTTATTCTGTCCACTCTATTTTTCACTGTCAGGGTTGTCAACACGACTCTGAAAAAACAGGACCGACAAATCCTATCGGAAAGATTGATGGCTCAAAATAGAGTTAGGATGACCATGTACATACATGAAAAAGAAATCAAAATACAATTACATATATCTATTACCTTGGTTTTTTTTTGTGTCCCCATTGTCTACAAACTTTTTGTACCTCGCTATGCATCATGCCATTTTTGTATCAAATCATAATCGAGTACAATAATGATCCCGATTCAGGAAAATTATTGATATGTCAAGGTTATGCCATTAAATTGAAGTTTTATTACAAGTGTATATTTACATTGCCACAGTGAAGCGCGGAGCTTTTTGTATTGCGCTATTAACTATGAGTCAATTTACTAAAATATATGAAGATCTCACTTACACACGATTAATCATTGATTTTATACAAAGAGACTTGTTACTTTTAAGTTTTAATAGTACTACGGGAAAACGAATTTGCCCGTAGTACTATCGATAGGACTATGGGTAGTTTTATTTGCCGGTAGTACGATTGATAGGACCACAGGCAAAAAATATTACCCATGGATCGATCAGTAGATCCCTGCTATCGAACCACGGAACATAAATAGGACTACGGGTAATTTGATTTTCCCCTGGTCCGATTGATAGGACCATGGGCAAAAAAATATGCCCATGGATCGATCAGTAGAACTACGCGATCGGACCATGGGCTGGGCAACAAACGATTTATTCATTATTGTTATTTGTGGAGACCGCGAATCGGCAAACGTAATGTAGGACGCCCTCGCGCCAGATGGACCGATATCCTGAAAAAGGTAGCTGGGTCGGACTGGATGCGGAAGGCGGAGGACCGGGTGTTGTACCGCAACTTGGGAGAGGCCTATGTTCCGAAGTGGTCCACGATAGGCCGAGTTGAATTTAAATGAAAATAATATTACCTATTTTCATTTAAATTAAAAGGACTTGTTTTAAAATAGTAAATGCTGTCGTCAATGAACATTATTTATTTATTTACAAAAATGTATTTCGGGTTACCCCACAAATTTTCGAAAACAATATAGAACTTGTCTTATTATAATAACTTCCGTGAGACGAATTTATAATTATTTAAGGATTCAACGGTTTACTCACGCGCATTCTCGGGATCGCCCGACTAGTTTCAGACTCAATAGGAGTCCTTAATCATGAATCCTTAAATAATTATGTCATATGGGGGAATTCTGTGGATTTAATCAGAGCATTCAGAGCACAGAAAAAGTGTCTACGTGCAATATGTGGTGCTGACTATCTAGACAGCTGCTTACCCTTATTTAAAAAACACCGTATCCTGCCATTGCCCTGTCTCTATATATACGAAATGTCCATATTTGTCTACAAAAACCCCGACCTCTTTATTAGAAATATTGGTGTAACAAATAGAATTAGTAGATTCCCCAATAAATTATCCGTACCAAGACAACGCACTACATTATATAGTAAAAATTCATTCTGTATGGCTATCAGAATTTATAATAAGCTTCCAAATGATCTAAAGGATCTTAATATAAATTCATTCAGAAGGAAGTTATTTGATTTTCTTTTAAAGAAATGTTACTACTCTACTAAGGAATTTCTTGATGACAAGAACATTGTTCTATACTATAGTCATAGTGCAGTATAATTTATCTTCTTTCTGGTCATTCCCTCAATACTGAAGATCGACTGTATTTATGATAATTTATAAGTACCTAGATAATAAGTTAATATTTGTACACCGATTCGGTAGAATGTATGATACTCTGCTAACCATAAAACATCTGTTGTAACTAATTACTACATTCTAACAAATAAAAAAAAAAAAAAAAAAAATATAGTTGTCAGTTATATTCCTGTTTTGATCGGCTTACTGTCACATTAAGTAACAACACACAACTTGTGTACAGCAACCTTTATATCCACTTAATGTTTAATACAATTCATCATTCAGTCAATATTAATTGCGTCATGAGTGCGCGACCAAATCTATGCATTACAAATGGACAAAACGTGTGGCAGTATTGTAAGTAAAACAATATAGTACTTATCACCAGTTGATTGATCTTTACCAACCAATCTTTAGTATTTGAAATTGATCCAAAATATACACACATCAAAAGTGTCTAGGGATCAACATATATTTTTGCAATAACTTTTCTCCTGATTGATATTAATTAAAATTTTCTTTAAGGATTCATCGAATAAAGTGTTTTCGTTTGTCACAGTAACGATAAACCAAGTCACCTTTGCATTAATAAAGAAATTTGCCAATTTCCTAATAAAGGGATTTTTGACATTTGAACCACTAACACAAAAGTTCGAAAAAAAGACTGAAATAACAGTTTTCTTTAAAATTTTATTGGGTAACTTAAACAATTAATAATCCGTGTTTCTACCGCGAACACTAACAACACAAGAACATCGGTTTGGCATACTCAAAATGAGTTCATCCAAATCACGCTGTGGAATGGCCGCCCATGTTCGTTGCAACAACAAAAAAAGGTCTTCTTGCGACTGGATACCCTCCATATTCGGCAGAGCTCTTCTCTGTAGCATATCCCATGCATGCTCAATCGGGTTCAAGTCTGGCGACTGAGCAGGCCAGGGCAGGACATTGATGTTAGCTGCGGCGAGAGTCTGTCTTACAACTCTTGCGGTGTGCGGTCGTGCATTATCATGCATTAAATAAGGGACCGATTTGCACTTGTAGAGAAACGATGACGTCTGATACAATCGTCTCAGCATAAATTTGAGCGTTGAGGTTGCTTCTGATCCAAATCAACTCAGTTCTTCCGCCGATCCAAATACCCGCCCATACCATGATGGTTCCACCACTATAAGGATGGACTTCCTGGCAGGATTTTAATCGCTGTTGGCGTCCAGGGGTTCTCCAGTGTCGTATACGTCTTGTATCCGGTCTCATACCAAAACGAGACTCATCAGAAAAGCACACGAAACGCCATTGTTCTTCTGCCCAATTTCTGTGTTCAAGAGCCCATTGATATCGAATCCTACGATTGTGCATTGCTATAGGTGGTACCCGTAGCGGTCTTCGGGAATGAAGGTTCACTTCATGCAAGCGGTTTCTGACTGTTTGGTCGCTAATTAAGTTCCCTGAAGAGTGATGAAGCCTCACGGCTAACATCATGGCGGTTATTGTTGGAGCTCTTCGAGTTAAGATTTGAATGTATCGGTCTTGTCTCCGTGTGGTGCAGCGATACCGTCCTCCATGGCGCTCAGCCACGGTACCAGTGCTTCGGTAACGTGTCCAAAGTCGACTGATAACACTCTGACTTGTATTCAGAG
Source organism: Plusia festucae (assembly GCA_950381575.1). Taxonomy (NCBI): domain Eukaryota; kingdom Metazoa; phylum Arthropoda; class Insecta; order Lepidoptera; family Noctuidae; genus Plusia; species Plusia festucae. The sequence continues at coordinate 5,181,857 of OX494435.1, read as the reverse complement.
CTAAAGCCACAGTACGTTGCCGGGAACCAGCTTCTATCATTCCCACGGCTCTGAGCATTTCTTCCCTGCTTAAATGACGTCGCCGCTCCATAATAACGTTGGTTTTAATCAGTAGTAGGGAAACAGTAGCACTAATAATGTCTTCAATGCGTTGTATGTTTTTATAGGGAAAATATTGACAGCTGATTTTTATCTTTTACTCGAATTTGATTCACAGTTCCTGATTCGAATTATGAAATGCACCAAAAAGGATCCATATAAATTTATAAAATCATAAATTTATTACAAAGCCACATCTCAATCTCAAGAAATCCGCATAAAAATGCTTGATCCCTAGACACTTTTGATGTGTGTATATTTCTGACTCAATTTAAGCAGTTTAAAGATTAGTAAGATATAAAAGCGATATTTTGTGCCTTGAATGCGTTTAGCTAAAACTGTTTAAGATTACGTCTCATTTTCTTTTACAAAAGCAATTATGAATCGTCTGAGATTATCAAAGTACATCTTGAATCTTATTTAAGTTTAACAAAAAGGTTAAGTTCAAAAAGGTTTTTCACAAAGCAACTTTTATTCAACTACTACTAATCTCACTATAAAAAAACTAATGCTTTGTTTTTTAATCTTTGCATATATAAAATTAGTAGAATACATTACAATGTCTTTGTATAAAATAGAGGTTTTAATTTATTTCATTTTCAGGTGTATTCTAATGTATTACGGTAGCGTCAGATTAAATAGGTTAATGGTTTATTAAAATGTAGCGTGAAGAATAACGAACACAAGATGAAAGAAAATAATTTATTACGAAATACATATTTCAAACATAGCTATATTATAAACTATATGTTTAAATAAAAAATCACCCAGTGTAAAATATAACATAGCAAAAATGGAACACGAAATGTTCTTTTCAAAGCGTATTCTTTGAAAAGCTCTTGTGTAAGGTCTGTTCATCTATACTTGTCACAAATAGTAAACAAACCGACGTCAATTACAAATCACGATTTTTCTCAAAAATCACACAATGTATGTTACCACAATTAGTTTACAATTCTGAATAGATCACACAAAGTTTCCCATCACTAATTTTATTGACATTTCTTACATACGCCATATTTGTTTACATGTTTGGACAAGTATAGATGAACAGACTATAGGGTACCGTCGATGAGAGCAACTTACGTATTCCACGAAGATCAATCAATATTTTGTCTTCGTGCTTTTTAGATAGGTCAAGATATTATCATTCTGTACAGTGACAATCTGCTCATGAACTTGTAAGGTCAGGTGTACACAAGGTTATTTGCAAAACAACTGTAGCCTCACAGAGTTGATAACTAACATCTTAAGCAACATTTTGTTCTACGAGTTTTCATTTTAATCATACTAAAATAAATAAATATCAAACTTAGCGCTCTATCGTTTGATTATGAAAAAAAAACGAAGTATTAAAAGTCGTAGTATAAATTTTAATGTTATTGCTTAAGATTTTAGTTATCTAGTCCTCCGAGTTTGTTGATGTTTTAAAATAACCCTGTGTAAGGTCATGTAGGGTAAAATGGAGTATCGGACAACAAAAAGACTATTGAAAGTATAGCTTATCATTCTTCAATATGGAAGAATGATAAGCTAGATTAGAAAAATTATTACAGTGTTAAATATATATTTAACACTGTAATAATTTTTTTCTAATCGGACCAGTTTCAAGAGATTAGCGTGTTCAATTAAAAAACAAACTCTTCAGCTGTATAATGTTAGTAGTACAGATAGATGTAATAGATTGTTATCGATACGTCATAAAATAATAACTCACAACAGTTTCTTTATTTCATTATTATATTGACTACAAAAAGAACTATATATCAATTTCACATGCGTGGGTTACAAAAGGTATACGCTTGTAAAAAACGTGAAACATAATCACGAACTAGTTGTTTTGTTAACCTATTCTCTGCGTTCTATTTATATTTTATAGACTGTTATATTTCTCGCCTAAGATTCATTATAGAGCGTAAAAAAATTGCTTTTTGATGTGCTAAAGTTAGCATTGATTTATGGTTAGAAGTCAGGTCTGTATTATAAATTGCGTATGTATGGTGTAGCTTTATATAGTTTTGTTTTATTATAACTCGTATACATGCAAATTCAGGTTAGTTTTAATATTAATTAAGAGTAACTGGATTATTTAAAAAAAGAGTAAACTATGGAGTTTCTTGCCGGTTCTTTTCCATAGGAATGACACCTTGGAACCGCGCAACTAGAGTAATTTAACGTTTTGAAAGTACCTGAAAAGGTCAACTCGAAATAAAAATATTTTGATTTTGTTTTTTATTTTTTATCTAAACTTTGTTTACGGCTTGTAATGAACTAGCGATAAAATTTGATAAGAGTCTGATGACACAAACAGAAGGAGAAGAAGAATAAACTAGCGTTCCCGCCCTCGCTTTCCTCGGGCAGTAGGTACAGTAATAAATGCCTATAATTACCTCAAAAATCTTCCTCTTGAACCATTTTATTTATTGCAAGAAACTGAATTAAAATTTAACCGCACAGAGAGCGGGAGTTGTTCTATATTATGTAATTATTATAGGTTTTGAATATAAAACTAATTCAATACAAAATAATAATGATAGTTATGCAATCTAAGAAAAAAAAATATTCATCCGAATATACCTAACGCAAAATAGTTCAGGTATCTGGTATATCCAACATAACATCATAGTGATATTGTTGAAAGAAATAACACATGACATAATAAACCTCAAGAAAAATACCTTTTTACTACACAATAAGTAAAATATTCCATGAAGAAAAAGCCTTTTGAAATACTTCACCTTGAACTCTTTAGTCTTGTATAGCTTATATATATACAATATTCATACATGTACATATACTTAATATAAAGAATACACGATACATAATTATAGTAATAGGTATACGCTATACATATATTTATCGTATCAATTAACTTTAATTATATTACAAGTACAGTGAAGAAAATTAATTTATAAAGTTACATAGAGTGTTCAAATCAATAAGCGTCGGTAGCCTAATGGCTTGGGAGTCGGACTTACCATCATATGTTTGCTAGTTCAAAACCCATCCATTGCACCACAGGTGTGGGCCCATTCGTAACACAAGCATTAAGCTTATTACGAAGGGTTCACAATAATACCTACTAATAATGTGCGACCCACGTTGGTAGTAGACTTTTACTAAAAAAAATTGTCAAATAGATATATTATATTCCTGATGACAAGATTAAAAAGTACGACAAGACACATTATAAATGATTAGCTATTGCCTGCAGCTCTACCCGCGGTCACAATTTTTTTCTGGTTAGAAATAGAGCCTGTGTTATTCTGGGTTAAATGTCTAATGGTAAAAATTGGAGACATCGGTTCACTCGTTTGTGAGTTATTCGTTACAATCCCACAAAACTACAGATGTGTCCTCTTTATTATATTTGTAGGTATAACAGACTTTTCATAATCTACTTATGTAATATTATTATGTATGTACAACGTTTACCTAGATTTTATGTAAACATTTCTGCTATATACTTAAGCGAAGTCACGGCTACTTAAACCATATAATGTGTAGTTCATAAGTATGAACAAACAGATTATTACTTTAGACCTTGTAGTGATGTACCTATCTTTGCCGTAGTAATCTAGGGTTCGAACAAACGATAACACGTGTGACGTGAATTATGGTGAGGGGTGCGGGGGCCATGCCGGTTGAATACGAAATACATTTTCTTCATTTCACATATAGTTCTCGAATTCAATAAAACTTTTTTGGCAGCCTTAGTAGGACTGGATTATGGCTGTTAGCAAACAAGTGATTTTAGGTTTATCTCACAACAATTGTAGCTGAACAGCTTTTTAAGATGTGCTACTTACTGTATTAATTTAGTAACGTTATGTAAAAATGTAAGGTAAAAAATATTTATATAAATTCTTAACCTTATAGAACTCTAAGTCACGTGACTTACTTATCGAAAAAAAATGTCATTTCCATACATTTAATGACATTTATGCGATATATTGTTTTCTGAGGTTTACGCGAATATTAGACATTGAAATAAAACTACTTTAAACGGATTCTATCGCGGTTTATTTTGATTTTAGTTCCCGACGTTTCAACACCTTTGCAGGTGTCATGGTCACGGGCAGACTGAGATGGTATTCGTCTTGACAAGATATGTTGCTCGTTCTACCTTCATGTTTTTATAATTTAATTTACTTTTAATTTTACTTTTAATTTTAATTGTTTGTGTTCCGACCTACGCAATATGAGCTCACAGTGTCTTGAAGTCTTGCAGCGCTGCTCTTGGGATTGTATTTGATTTTGTGTATGATTGGATCCCAAGTAGGTGATATCTTCCAGCCATCTTCTCTATTGAAATTAGGATGTTTTTTAATCTCAATAGCCTCGCGAAACATCCTAGGTAGGAATTTGGATTCTTTGGCGAGGATCTGTGGTTTATCAAAGCGAATGTAGTGACTGGAGCCTTCAGCATGTTCGGCGACTGCAGACTTCGTTGAGCGGCGGTGTTTAACATCAGCTATGTGTTCTTTTACGCGGGTCCCTATACTGCGCTTTGTTTGACCGATGTAAGAGAGACCACAGTCACAACATGAAGGTAGAACGACCAACATATCTTGTCAAGACGAATACCATCTCAGTCTGCCCGTGACCATGACACCTGCAAAGGTGTTGAAACGTCGGGAACTAAAATCAAAATAAACCGCGATAGAATCCGTTTAAAGTAGTTTTATTTCAATTTATGCGATATTTATCATCGTCACTTGGCTGGGGCAGGTGTTACTACTCTATGGTTAATACACTAAACTCAACAACAGACGCATGACGCTGTCACCGGGCCAGATAAGTCTGTGGCACTATAAATAACTTTTACAAGGTTTAACTGTTCTAGTATTTTATAGTTTGTGTTCATGAACTGTTGTTTTACTTATTTGGGGTGCGTCAGCTAGACTCCGCGTAGATACCTATAACCCAGACTTACCTGAACAGCACCTAAAACTTAGCTATTGTGTTCCCATTTTACATTGTTTGCATAACAAACAAGGATTGTAAATGGAAAGGTATCTGCTTAAATATTTAACTTCGGAAAACAAAGTTGTATTATCTTTATTATCTTATTGTAACGTTCCTTATCATAAGATGCTTAGGTATAATTATAACTTGTGTATCTTTGTATAAATATTTGTCTATTGCTAAGATATCTTTATGTTATAATAGGTTCAAATATAGAAGTAAAATCTTGTCTTTCTGTTAGTGACTTTATCAGATCACTCTTTTTTTTTATAAAACGACGCCCGCACTAATGAATTTAATCATTGTATCGCGGGGGTTTCACAAACATTCAAATCACATAGGTACACAAAGAACACCCAGACTTGGAACAAGCATTTGTGGATCACACAAATGCTTGCCTCATGCGGGGATCGAACCCGCAGCACGTCGAGCACAGTGGTAATTAGCGAGGTGACTATACCACTTGACCATCCGTGCAGTCGTAGATTTCGTAAAATCCAAAGAAAGGCATTCCTTTTTCAAGTTAGTTTTATATTTCAAGTGTTATGTGTTATGTTCAAGTTATCTTCAAGTGTTATGCTCTATGTCAAAAGTTTATTACGGTATATTTTGTATATTAACTTAAATTTTCTATGTAGATTATTTATTGATTAGCATTTAAATTTATAGAAAAAAGTGACACTATTACATCGAGTAGAGTTCTTATTTCAATTTCAAAATAGAATGAATAGAACGATTTGTAAAAAAAAATAGATAAAGTTTTTCGGTACTTAGATGTTATAGAGGGTTTAACATATACACATTTATTGGAGAAAACATAATATTATAGGATACCTATAAGAAAAATACTTATATGCAACTCATAAAGATCATTGTTGCTTCTTCTTGTATATAAAACCCTCGTGTCACGGTGTTTGTAATTAAACTCCTCCGAAATGACTCGATCGATTTTTACGAAATTTTGTGTGCATTTTGCTTAGATCTGCGAATCGGACAACATCTATTTTTCACATCCCTAAATGATAGGGTTGGTGCTTTTCAGATTTTTTTAATATGGCTGTACGACGTTTGCCGGGTCAGCTAGTATTTTTATAATAATGCCGGCCGACCGACTTTAAATAAAGTATTTTGGACACTCTACCATAAATGTTTGACTAAAATAAAATAAATATCAAGTATGTTAATTAAACAACATAAAGCTTATTTATACTAGTATAATATCAAAACACAATCTGGCAACATGTTGTTATCATCGTAACATAACAATGGAACATATTCTTAGTATAAGCAACACGTGTTCTTTAACGGTACGTTTATTATACGTAGCTATTGATGGAGGCGACAAGATGCGACAATGATTGTTATGATTTACGAGGAATATGATTATATGATCGAAATTAGTTTAAAAAAAATAACATAAAATAGAAATTCACGGGTATACAAATGATAAATATTAATCTGTAACTACTGTGTTGCTTGTGATGATGAGATTATTATTATTAGATTCTCGCAGTGGGGTTTCGGCATAGAATAGGACCTCCCCCTCTGTACCCGTGGGTGTCGTAAGATGCGACTTAGGGATAAAGAAACAAGGGGAATGGGCAGCCGTGTTTTTCTAAGCCAAAAAATTTGAGATCGTTTTTTTATGAACTCATTTTCGCTGATTTTTTGTAAATTGGCTCTATACTCGATATACCTTCACCCATTTTGGATTCGTATCTATCGGCAACGCCCTGTATATACGTTGTGTAGTGTATTCTACATACCTTACACGTAATTACATTAGACCAGACACAAGACCAAATTATCTATGCAGTGAGGTGATCACTGTTATGCGAGATTGAAGCTAAAGGTATTATCACACTGCACTTCGAGATGTAATATACTTATTCAAAACTTACGTAGTAGATATTATATAAGAGTAAAAATCTCTTTTGTATTTTTAGAAATAAGAAATCACGTTAATTAATCACGTCAAGCGTAAGCATCAGTCTTTAAAAAAGCTTTTATCTACTTAGTACATTGAGTTCTCAAAAATCCTAACCGGCCCGCAGAAGCGATGTATCCAGACCAAAGATTAATATTTAGTGAGTGTGAAGATATCATTTATATTTCGCACTAGCCCTGGTGTACATAATTTGCTGATGACATTATGCTTGTTGGCAAGGACTCAGAGGAAGTCCAGAGCAGACTGGTTGTGTGGGAGCAAAAGCTGAAGGGTGTTGAAAATCAGCAAAAACAAAACGGAACATATGTTTTGTGATTTTAGCGGTCCGTCCACTTTTGCTTCAATTTCCATTGATGGGAAACCAATGCCAGTTTGCTCTGATTTTTGCTACCTCGGTTCCGTCATTCAAAATGAGATGGATGGATTGTGTGAAAGATGATATGAGAAAGAAATGAGTGGATGCCGCGATGACGAGTGATAGAGACTAATGAAAAGAAAATACGCATTGCACCTACCCCATATAACCGGGGTAAGGGCGATGGTTGCATTAGTACTTGCCTGGATTCGAACTAGCAATCATGTACATACGAATCCTGACATTGAACCGCTAGGCCTCTACGACATACACGATGCGGTTTCATCTTAAATTTAAAACTACGTTCCCTATTTAAAGCCACGAAAATAGTGTTTCCATATTAATCATTCAAAATGCAGAATAAAAACAACAACAAAATATTCATAGTCAAAACAAAGCAATTCTGGCGAACAGTTGCATGCAAGCTGGAATTTGTAAACGAAGATTAGCCGAGCGTTTGCCGGAACCGAATGGATCCTTTTGTTGGGTCTCGGTCAAACGAATACACCATCCATTAGGGAAAATGGATCTGCTATTGGTAATGCTCTTATTGTGCATTTGTGGATCTGGAAATTTATTTCTAGAATAAAACATTATAATACTGTTTCCATGCACCATGGTTGACTTGGGAGTTGGTGTTGTAAGCAGATTCATAATCAGATTTAAACGTATCTTTTAATAGTATTAAGTACTTGCGTATTTCGATATTTACTTTTGAATTATTAACAATACTAATTACTATAGTTTGTGGCACATTTTGGCTCGGAATTAACGATTTATAATATCTCTTACATACTTTGAACTTCCCAAATAAATAGACCTGCCTTCTTAGACAAGGTACATTTCTACAATGGTTATTGCTGATCAAATCGCTCAAATGTATGAAAGTAACAAGTCTAAGTCACGTGACTTATCGAAGAGAAATGTCATTTCCATACATTTAATGTCATTATTACACTAATACGATTTCTTGTGGAGATGTACATTGACTACGGGGGCTGGGCCGATAAAATATTAAAATCACAGACTACAAGAAAAATTAATAAAACAAATAACAGAATATTAAGAAAAACTTGTTTTATATATACAGCATGTAACAAAAACCCTGTCCGATCCCTGAGAGTATTATTCGGTATCGTACTGCGAACACATAAACTTACAATTCCATTACAGTTTCGTCAAAAAAAAAAGGGAGACACCGAAAAAAAAAACTTTCTATTCGTCTCCAGAACAAAATAATGCCTCTAAATAAAAATAAACAACACGCGCATTCATTCCGTCGGTGTACAAACGCCGTAAGCCAGGCCGTATGTTATCTCCCACGTGTGTATTGCTCGTCACGATTGTTGCCGTAATTATTTTAGAATTAGGTCATGGGGATTATTGTTTAATACGCGAAACAAGGATATTAGATAAGGATCATAATATCAATGTTAGTTACGCGGTACCTTTTGTTTTACGAACTCCTATATTAGTTCAGTTAATTGCAACATTGCAATTCTTTTGCCCAGCCTTTTCCCAAGCTATATTAGGGGCGGGTTTCGTACTTATTGGTTTCAGCTGAATATCGTATTTTACAGGAGCGAAGGCTTTCTGACCTCCACAGCTAATTTTACTAGGCAACACAGTTTGTTTCACTTACAAATATTATTTGTTAATTGTTATTTTGTAAATGCAGTAACAAAGATACACTACAAACTTTTACCGGTTAACATAAAAGTCTATAAACCTTTTTAAATAAATTATTTGCTCTATGTAAAATATTAATAGTGGCTCAAACGGCTGCTTATTAAAAATGAACTGTCTGCCGCATGCCAAATGAGCAAAGGCCGCGAAGAGCTCAGGATTTGCACCCTACAAGAGCTAAACTTGCCCTCGGAAAGGATGGCGGGACGAACTGGATGCCTTCCTAGGAAATTGGCAGGAAGAGGCGAGGGACCGGGATAGCTGGGTGGCATGTAGGGAGGCTATTGCCCAGCTGTGGGACAGTACAAGCTAGATATAATAATAATAACGATATAAAAATAAAAAGTATGTAAACTTCGTATATTGCAAATAGTATTTGAAAACGACTCAAAGAAGCCAAACATACGTAAAATTCAATAAATAAATATATTGGGACAACACACACGGCTATCTGTTCCCAAACGGCAGAGCTTGTATTATAGCAACGAGACAACTGATAAACATACGCATAACTTACTATGACTCACATAACATAGGTAGATAAATTTACACCCAGACACCGAACAAATTATCATGCTTATCATAAAAAGATTTGTCATGGGTGGGAATCGAACTCTAATCTGGGGCACTAACCACTAGACCACCATGCTAGTAAATTGCCTTTTTATTCCCGTCTGCGAAATCCAGATGAAGCTTACAAGCCCAGTCAATCAGGCTACCAGGTAATCAGAGTATTACGATGCACTTGATTGCACAATTGAACTTATCAACAAAATTAATTAACGCTCGTTTCATATCAGTTTTTAAACGAGATATTAATGCGGTTATCCGTTACCGATAACATCGACAGAATTATGTAAGTAAGTATTTATTTTTTAATGGATTGTTGTAATTTCTGGTAAAATTATTGGTAGGATACGTGGTTAACAGTGATCAATGCTCGTTCCTTCTCTATATGGGCTGAGGCCTGTGTCCAGCAGGTGATATTAAAGGGCTAGTATTATTTTATATATCTACTTTGTTATGTTTATTACATTATGGTAACGAAATCTTTAACATGTTGACATGTTTCCTGTAGGGTATATTTATCGGCACAACCGGATAAGTCACAAATTATGAAGGTAATGAAAATGTTCTGTTAAGTTACTAGTGCTGTAACTTGTATGTGTGGTTTTTTTTTTTAAGATTGTTAGCAATGTGTGTCGCACATTACTAGTGCCTGTTGGTCTAGTGGTTAGTGACCCTGACTGCTAAGCCGGAGGTCGTGGGTTCGATTCCCACCCAGGACAAATCTTTGTGTGATGAGCACGATCATTTGTTCTGTGTCTGGGTGTTATTTATCTATAATATGTATGTATTTAGAAATATAAATATAAGTATGTTTATCAGTTGTCTGGTTACCATAGTACAGGCTCTGCATAGTTTGGGATCAGATGACCGTGTGTGAGATTGTCCCAAGAAATTAAAAAAAAAAAAAGTAATCTCGTTAACCCCTCGTGCTAAGAATTTTGTCATTGTTGTTACTACATGTACTTAAACTGAATGAAGAGATATATCACATTTTGTTATACTGTTTTATTGAATTATAACTAAAGTAAATCCATTAAAACGTTGAATGTATGAAATAAGGTAATCTTACATTATCATGCAAATGTAGGTAATCCATTAAAAAATGGCGTAGTCGATACATTCAAGACTCTACAATCAACTGAAAGCTCGCATGTAATTGCTATCAAGCAATTAAAAATAACCTATCGCGTATAAATTCTATACAATAGATAGACTGTACATTTTATTACGTACAGTTATCAACAAAACACATAAAACAAACACAATTTAAAGTTTATTAATTGATGTTTAGACTAAGTAACAAAATAGCCTTAACACAAATTGTTTTAAATGTGACTCCGTCAACAATAACGATATTGCCCCATTCATCAACTTTTGTTGCTGATTGTACCTACATAATATCAATTAATCAATTTATAATCTTGGCTAGATTATATTTTATTAGGTAGAATCATTAATTTAATAATAAACAGTTTTCTAAATAATTTAATATTTTTACTAAACACATTTTATTTTCTTATTTCTTTTTCTATCTAAGACAAAATACTAAACAGTTAAATGATGAAATAATTAACGTTCTCCTTAAACTCTCTGTCAGCGTTAAATATTTATGGTGCGTCAGCTGTCTTCGCCCCAAGCAATAAATATCAGGGGCTGATAACGCCATACCACCCCTTGTTTAATAAATTCCAAAAATAATCAAGGAAAAATGTGTTTAAAAAAATGGCGAATGAAAACACCCAGACCCGAGACAATGTAGAAAGTATTTTTCTACATTGAGCGTCCGGGGATCGAACCCGGGACCTCAGGCCTGGCGACACCTTGAAAACCGGTGTATACGCCACTCGACCACAGAGGTCGTCACTTTAAAACATTTTAGAATGAAACAATATTTCAACTAACATCGCCTTAATTAAACACGGAGGTCGTCTAATATATAAAAAAGTATTGTATAAATAATGTATTATCATAATTATTCGTTGCTGAGTAATGGGAAATTCAGCGGGTTTGGTGATTGGAAGTGTAATTTATGGTCCCATCTGTGAGAGATGAACGGGAATAATGGCCGCACTCAAATGTATGAATAATGATTAATATATGAGTTGCTACGTGATAACACTGTTTCGATTGTTTGATAAATCTGTTTCACTGAGTAATTAAGTGATCAACAGAAATGTTGGTCTGAAGTAGATAGTTTACGGCTATATAAGCTATCTGTTTTCTACAAAATGAGAATGAAAAGGTATTTCTAAACATACATTAAACAACAATACCTTTTTATCATTAATTGGTTTGGTTCTTTGATCATGAGAAGTTAAAAATAAAGAAGTGTGATTTGATGGTGTCTTGGTAATGTTCAGTTATATCTAGAGTTGGTACATACTTTTTTTTTTAAATATAAATGTGGACAACATCACATACATTGCTCCGATTCCAAAGTAAGTAGCTAAAGCACTTGTGTTATGGAATCAGAGACAACGAAGGTACCTACCACAAACACCCAGACCCGAGACAATGTAGAAAAGTGTTTTTCTACATTGACCCGTCCGGGGATCGAACCCGGGACCTCAGAGCTGGCGACACCTTGAAAACCGGTGTGTACGCCACTCGACCACGAAGGTCGTCAAAATTACTTTGAAATGATTGTTTTTAAGGAAAAATAATAAATCTCTTGACATCATTTTTGATAAGTAAATCATCATAGCAACCGTATAAGTATTTTTAATCAGTATCACTGTAGATATAAAAGTACATGTTAGATGTGCTTTCCGAACACCTTACAAATACTTGAATTAATAATTGTCTTGGCACATCACACACACGGCTATCTGATCCCAAACTAGGCAGAGCTTGTATTAACCAACCAGACACAAACCAGACCGATATTTCATAATACATACCTACATAATATTAGATAAGATAAATTACATCTAGACACAGAACAAAATAATGATCATGTTCATCAGATAATGATTTGTCCTGAGTGGGAATCGAACCCGATCTCCAGTTTAACACTAAGAGTTCCTAACCACAAGACGTAAATAAAATGAAATTTTATCGTTAAATTTAATTACTTATCTCTTATTGTAAATTAACTGTAATTTTTTTTATAGGAAATAAATTCTTTAAAGAGAACAACAAGACCAACTGGCCAGTTAAATTACACACAGAAACACTACAAATATAGACATTTCTATTCGAAATTGCTTCAAGTAATAATATACCCAACAAATTCACTAAACAATTCAACAAACGTTACCATAAACCTTCTTAATAATAGCCCTAGCTCCGATAATCCAGTAAATATAGAGTGGAAAGTACAACAACAATGTTTATTTCTTATACTGGTGACGAAAACGCTTTGCCCGCCCGATAACGCTGAAAGTACTGAAATCGTCAAAGTTTCGAAATAAATTTTTACTGCCCGAATAATATGGTGTTCCCATGGCATGTTTTCATTGTTTTAATCGTAGTAATTTATGTGTTAACGGTAAACGGGTAAAACTTTTATTGCGACGCGTTATTTTATGTCCTTGTAAGAAGTTCGTTAAATTCATGAGGTGTAGTAATTTACCTACTTATGTGGGGTATTAACACTTAATTTTTTAGGGTCTTCGTCTTAGGGTTAATTGTAGGTAAAAGTTAATGCCTCGGATTATTATTATTATTGATAGTATACAATGTCCCACTGGAGTAGTATTACTCCACTTTCTTGTGACTCCTCACCGGTTAACCGGTAAAGCCAGTTTCTTACGATGCCTGGATATTATTTTATGAAAATAGATTTAAAGTAATGTGTCAATATTCAATATTTATTTGTATTCCACAATGTTCAAAATTGTTCAGTAAAACGTTACCAAAGTTACTTATCTGAATATATACACGAACATAAAACAAAGTCGAGCTTACACTATAATACGTATAACTCAAGATCGGCTGAACCGATTTTCATGATCCTTAATATTGGATTCGTCTCCACCACGAAAAGCAGAGTAAGTGTTGGACACACATTAGAAATATTACAAAAAAAGGAAATTTACGGAAACGGGGACTAGTAACGCGAGTGAAACCGCGGGCACAGCTAATAAAATATATTTGGAACAAAGTTGGGTTTTACAGCACTCATAAGTAGAAAATGGCTGCACTGATTTTCATGAATGTTTACAGTAAGGGGTCCAGCTCACGCGTTATACCTCTAGTAAGTTTTAAACAGCTAAGCAGTTCATGCTTAATGTAAACATAAGATTTGAATGTTTTAAACTGTATTTCTAATCCTACAGACAAACTACTATGAGCATTGTGGGAATGACCTAGTTAATACGTTAATAATACTCTGTGTGATACTTATGAATAATCTATTATTAGGGTTTTTGGATGTTTCGAGTATGTCAAAAGCGCATAGAGTAGGTACCATAAACTTATCTGCCTCGGTATCAAAATCTGGAACTAATAGACTGCACGGATAGCCGAGTGGTATTAGGTCACCACGCTAATTACCACTGTGCGCGACGTGTTGCGGGTTCGATCCCCGCATGGAACAAGCATTTGTGTGATCCACAAATGCTTGTTGCAAGTCTGGGTGTTCTTTGTGCATTTGATTTGAATGTTTGTGAAACCCCCGCGACACAAGGATTAAATTCCTTAGTGCGGGCGTCGTTTTTTTTTCATAAAATAAAAAATATATATATTTTGCTAATTTCATTTTGTATAGCATAAACAGATTCAATTTACAAATTGTACAATTGGAAGGAGATATTATTTTTACCTTAAAAAACTAAAATTCTATTGAGTGGAAATACAAAATTCAACAATAGCGACGCCATCTTTGGGTCAGATAAGTTGATCATACCATTAATTAATATTCCAATTACGTACAAGCATTCTAATAAATCCATCCAAACAAAAAAAAAACTGCTAAACACTCCTTGCTGCTAAACTGACATCGTACGGATAAAATTACTTTGTCGTTCCTGCGTCGGACAATGCCTTGCGTTTGATTGGTCAGTGCATTTGACGTGTGTCAGTGTAATGAACTCAAAGGGAATGCTGGTAGCTGTGTGAATGAAAATATGGAACCAAACCGGTGCTTATTTATATCTTCACACATTATGAAGAGGATAGATTTGTATTTTTGTGTGTATGTTTGTAATGAATAAACTCAAAAATTACTGTGCTGATTTTAAAAATTATTTCACCTTTAGAAAGCTACATTCACCCTAAGTAACATAGGCGGTACCTAATTTTTTAATAAATAATTAGGTACCGCGGGCGGAGTCTGAGTGGATATTTACTATATATTCTATAATTTCACGCTATTGAACAAAAACCTCTTTTAAGTATTTTAACCCTCAAAAATTCTAAATTTTACTGGTCTTTCTTTCTGTGGTATCGTAGCTACTGAACGAATTGACTGATTTTGAATTAGTTTGAAAGCTGGTGAAGCCAGATTTATGCCAGAAGGGTCTTAGATATTTTTTAAGCTCTGTTCAGCAGTTCGATGAATAATGGTAAGCTCTTTTCTACAATTGAGAATAAATTTGGTCGAAATTAGTTTTTAGTTTATTTTGAAACAGTGGTTGTTTATTCTTGACAAAAAGAAATACGCTTAAACACCAAACTATCTTTTACTGCCATACTTCTTTATCCCTATAGTAAAAGGATTTAAAATAATACAAACAAAACAACATTATCCAATTTATTATAGAATCTGTTTTCGTTTGTTCTAAAGTTTTCATATCTAGTTGCAAACAAAATCGATTAGTCAATTAAAGCATCTCTACTAATTACTGTAAACAAAGTTAGCGATTCTTAAAAAACATTGTATGTGTTTCCTCCTTGGAGTCTTCATAACACACTTCGGTCCTTCGGGCCACATCACTGGCTTCAAAGGACTCAGTCGCCTGCGGTACGAAAATGTTTAAACATTTGCAGTTATCACTTAAAAATAATTCTATGAAAACTGTCTTTGTGGATAAACAAATGATTAACTAGATTTTTTGTAAATATGGAGTTGATATTTATGGTAAGGGCGCTTTATTACCGAAGCATTTGGACCTCTACTCAATTCTACCACTACATGCTTTTTACAGTGACTACATAAATATACGGTATGTTTTATCGTGATTTTTCTGTATTATTAATAAAAATAAAAAAAACAATGCTTTGATTTTAATTTTTTAAACTAATACTCATATATATAAATTAAAAAATTAAAACAATTTACTGACTATAGAGCACAGTCAAAACAGCAAAAGTAGATAATCAAAATCAGAAATTCAATAAAATCAGAATTGTGTGGCGTCGAAGTGATTCATAATATGTCATTGTGAATTATACCAAACATTTACTACTAGTACAGTTGCCATATATTCGTGATCAGTTTTGACTACAAAAGTTATAAACTCAATTCATCATTACTTTTGCTGTTGACTGTACGTATGTATTTCAAGCCCCAATAAACATAAATCATGCTGACACATGCTGAGACAGACACCCTTACTGCACTACTAAAGGATAGTACCTGGATCACCGAGCTTTGCTCGTTTTTTTTGGAAGGGTTTTTTTAGAAAATATATTTAAATACGAATTACATACTGATGAAATGAGGAAGTATACCTAAATAATATATTTCGATCTTACCAACATAATAATAAAAAAATATGAACTGGTTATTTAAATAAAAAATCACGAGTGCAATTAGTTTATTATTTTATTAGAAACAAATACCTACTTACTTTTTTACAGCTTATTAATAAAATCACAAATAACATTAAAATAAAAAAATGTTTTAGAGACTCTAAATTATCATGGCGTTAAGAGCAAGCCGTACTCCCTAAATCTGAAAATAAATAATAATCGAGCGGATTAAGATCGAGGCTAGACGACGGCCAGTCTTCAGCACTGATGAAGTCCGAAACGTTCAATTCCAACCAAGACTGCGTAGACCGAGCTTTATGACCCGGCGCCGAGTCTTGCTGGAAGGACCATTCTTCGTTATTGAACATGGTGTTGTTAAGGGGCTTCACTACCTTCTCAAGAATGGTATCTTGATAGTTGATACCCTTGTGCTGATGTTTTGATACCTTTTTCACAAAAGTATGGCTCAGTCACTCCTTCATAGCTAATAGCTCACCAAACCATCACTAAAGTTGGATAATGCCTACGTTGCACTTTGTCGACTAATTGGGAAACTTTCTTAGAGCTGTGAGCATAAATACGGTCATTTTGTTTGTTAAATAGTTGCTCAATTGTAAAAAAAATCTCATCCGTAAACAAATTATTTCTGTACTTACTCTCCTTTTGCGAACCGCTTCAGTAGTTCTTTCGATTTTACCAGCCTATTATTTTTTTTAATTATCAGTTAAGAAATGACCAGTACCTACGTCTCTTAAAGGCTGCAAGTCCTAAGTCAGCTTTTAAAATACGAGACATGGTTCTAGGTGCTAGTATCTTCATCTCCCGAGATAAAATCTTTTGCTTTCGGACAGGATTTCTTCGAATTTTTTCCCTTACTGCTTTGACAACCTTTTTCGTACGAATACTACGTGGACGGCCTGATCTTTTTTTTTTGTTACAAACAGAGGAGGTCTCAATGTATTGGCGCCAAAATGAGAAAACACAATGAACAATCATATAAAAATGACCGATTCCAAATTCAAATGTAATATTTTGTTTATTTTCAACTAGCTGTTGCTCGCGGCTTCGCACGCGCGTAAAGTTAAGAGTAGTAAGTAGTAAAGGATAGATGGATGTATTCTGTGATTTTCAAAGTAAGGAGCATGAATTATATTTATCATAAAATATTATGGCGTTAAGATACTAATAAGATAATGTGGGAAAACATCACATACATTGAGTTTGGATAAACTTTTAAAATGGTGGCAACTTTTTGGTCAAACAAAACTTGAAAATCATTGACTCAAAAAGATGAAGAAGAATCACATTCAATGCTCCGAATTCAAAGAAAGTAAGCTCTTGTGTTATAGAATCAGAAAAAACGAAGGTACCACTAACACCCAGACTCGACATAATGTAGAAAAGTGATTTTCTACATCGACCCGTCCGGGGATCGAACCCGGGACCTCAGAGCTGGCGACACCTTGAAAACCGTTGTGAACGCCACTCGAACACGGATGTCATCGTAAAGATATGTTTCAGATGGTCATTTATTTGTATCGAACCAGAAACCCGTATATGAAAGACATGGCCTTATCTTTAAAAATAAAGTCCACAATATAATACCGTGCAACCCCTATTTAACCATCTTAAGGCGTAGATTTCTAAAATCGCTAAAATATGTTTTCATTTCTAACCAAAAACCCTTATACCAAATCTCATGAAACCAAATCTCATCTCTCTCTTTGAAAATGACGAACTTCCTAAAAAAACTTCCAACCACTATTGCACCCCCTTAGAGGGTAGATTTCTAAAATCTCGGAATTAGGTAGGTACGTCTTATTTATTTCTAACTCATAATCCTATGAAATTTAATGTGCCTATCTATGAAAACTACACAATTCATATACCTACAAACTTCCATCCCCTATTTTACCCTCTTAGGGGGTAGATTTTCAAAATCGCTGAAATACGTCTTTATTTATTTCTATCGAGAAACCCGTATACGAAATTTCATGTGTCTATCTTTAAAAATACTGAACTTCCCCTACAAACTTTCACCCCCTATTTAACTCCTTTAGGGGTATAATTTCGAAAAATACTGAAACACGTGGTTTTTAATTTTTTACCAGAATGGTAACCACGAATTTTTATGGTTTAAACTACAAAAATAACGTTTTTCCATACAAACTTTCATCCCCTATTTTACCCTCTTAGGGGGTAGATTTTCAAAATTGCTGAAATACGTCTTTATTTATTTCTATCGAGAAACCCGTATACGAAATTTCATGTGTCTATCTTTAAAAATACTGAACTTCCCCTACAAACTTTCACCCCCTATTTAACTCCCTTAGGGGTTGAATTTCGAAAAATACTGAAACACGGACGATTTTTTATGGTTTAAACTACAAAAATAACGTTTTTCCATACAAACTTTCATCCCCTATTTAACACCTTTAGGGGTGGAATTTCGAAAAATCCTTCCTTATTCCTTGCCTACATTATAAAGGAAACCTCTGTGCAAAATTTCAGCTTTCTAGGTCCAAGGGTTTGGGCTAGGCGTTGATGAGTCAGTCAGTCAGTCAGTCAGTCAGGCCTTCTCTTTTTATTTATATAGATGATGGCCGTAAATACAAGAATTGCTCGTTTAAAGATTTAAGATTACTGAAAACACGGATAAAACGACATTTTCTGAAAATGAATCCTAGCTATATCGATTTAACGCCCCCGAAACTCCCTGCATACAACATTTCATGAAAATCGTTGGAGCCGTTTCCGAGATCCGGATTATATATATACAAGAATTGCTCGTTTAAAGTTATAAGATAAGATATCAATATGAATATATATTGCAAATAATTATAAAAAAAATATCCCCAATCCTCTTAGCATCGTCTGAATTCTCTTTTATTATACTAATAAGATAAATATTTAAACTTTAACTAAATTTCGTGAACAAAGACAAAGTACATTGTAATTAAGCGAAAACCTCAGATAAATTGAGTTTTATACTATCATTTATAACAGTCGAAACTTGTAGAGCTAACTTGGATATTCATTAAAACAGCAATTAATCATACGGCACATTAATTATGAATTATGTTCATTTTATTTTCTTCTGATAACGGTATGAACTATTTCGACACATTTTTTTACAGGGAATTAGGTAATTTTAAATATATAATAAATAAATGTGGCCATCATATACATTTCTCCAAATCCAAAGTAAGTAGATAAAGCACTTGTGCTATGGAATCAGAGACAACGAATATACCACAAGCACTCATACCCGAGACAATGACATGCATAAAAGTAGTTTTTTCTACATTGACTTGTCCGGGGATCGAACCAGGGACCTCAGATCTGACGACACCTTGAAAACCGGTGTGTACACTCTACCACAGCTTACCTATGGCTTTCTGTATGTCGCTCAATATTCTTACTTTATCCATAGCTGGATAGAAGAAGCGCTTCTTTTCAGACTTCCCGATATTTTTTTCTTTCTTCTGCGCATCCATTATATTATTATTATCCTTATATGCTAGAATTCAGTTTCAGTCTCCACAGATACCACGTATTAACCCCATCGTCGTATAGACAAAATAATGAATAATACGCCCGATAGACCGTAAGTCAATACTTACTAACAAAGTACCATTAAAGTCACTGTTTCTCTGCAGTAAATTCTGACTTAAATTTCATATTAAAATGTTTATTTTTTTATTAAAATGAATTTTCAGAACGTAACAAAAACATTTTAATATTCTCATAGTCATAACTTTTTTTGTACCGGAGTACCTAATTCAATTAGCCGCCTAGCCGGTCCGTTCGGATTTTACAGCTATTCAAGTGATGAGCGCCCGTTTATCGCAGGCAGGTATTCGACTCGTAATTAGCAAACAACGTATAACAGGAAGTCAGGAACTGTTTAAACAATTTTTCTATAATTAATTTCGAAATTGATATCTCTGTTTTTGTTTCAGCAATTGTTGAAGCATTTAGAATTTTATTTAGTCATAGAATAATAGGTGGGATCCGATTAGTCTTTGTAATTACATTAATTTGTAAAAATGATCTGATTTTAAAACTTAAAATATTCGGAAAAATAGATGCTAAGTACTTATACTTATTTTTTAATATATTTAGACACTCCGATCTGATTGGCTAAGCAGAAAACAGAAAATAATGGACATGTCTCATAACGTATCTGTAAACAAACCAGTTTAAACTCGATATCTCAACGCAATCTCAAGATTAAGTGTCCTGACCGAAAGACGGAGGACAATAATGTGATCTTATAAGGGTTCCGTTTTCTCCTTTTGAGGTACGGAACTCTAAAAATACAAAATAGACACAACAAAGTGTCATAAAGTTCGTTGAACCTACTGGGTGGATTACGAAAGCAATTTCCGCGACATTATCTATCATACCGAGACTGAAAATGTATTTGACAATGAAAGTCCTCAAAGAGATTCGGCTGTAAAGATGGCAGCGTTAAGATTGGATAGATCGATATTAATGGCCGCAACAGGTGCGCCTAGGGAGTGGGTACCGTCAACCACACGATAATAATCACAACATTTTATAAAAACCGACTTTATTTGCTCACAATAAAGGTACTATTTACATTGAAGAATAATTCGAGTTGTGCGGTCGTTTGTATGGTTTCGTGCACGCACTTTTGCAAACAGTCCTTGTATTGCGTAATGGCCTTGTAATATCATGTTTTTGCGTGATTTTATATACAGACAGCAATATAGTTTTCGTCATGTATGAGTTTGTTACGTGTTTAACATTTAACCTACCTATGAGAAGAATAGCTAGAACTCAATCCATTAGCTTCCTGCATCTGGTTGTCGAGATATAAAAGTTACTTACCTTTAATATAATAAGCATAATTATTATGATATCATATTTGCATAAATACCAGGAGAGGTGGATAGATTTTTCATAAAATGATGATATCTTGGGATTTCTCACACACGGCCATCTGATACCAAACTAGGCAGAGCCCGTATTATGGCAACCAGTTAACTGATAAATAATAATAATAACTTTTTATTGTACACCAAAACAGGTAAAAAAAAATATATATTTCTAATTACATAACTAGATAAATTACACATTTGTCTGCGACATGGTCATCAAAAAAAGATTTATACAGGGTAAGTATGTATCGAACTCACGACTTCAGGTTTAGCAGTCAGGGTCAGTAACCTTATTTCTTATTTGTTATGACTGGCCAGTAGTTCAGGGGCCAAACAAATAACAAAGCCCATTCAAATTTAATAATATTTAATTTGAATTGAATTTATATAAATATCTTTTTTCAATTATTTTATTTTATATGTATTGGTTTTTAATTATTTATATTTTG
The DNA here is from genome assembly GCA_950381575.1 of Plusia festucae. Lineage (NCBI taxonomy): Eukaryota > Metazoa > Arthropoda > Insecta > Lepidoptera > Noctuidae > Plusia > Plusia festucae. Next base: position 5,160,239 of record OX494435.1, on the reverse strand, counting down.
AATTATTAATTAATATTATTATCTTTTGCGTAAATACAGTCGTCTTTTGTTTTTATAATACCTAATCTAACAGAAATGACGTAACATACTTCTGTTTTCAAATACCACTGCAAAATATACAACATCAATTACCAGGTATCAAATGCCCCTAAAACAATTGAAAATGCCGTCACAATTGTACCGCGTTATCATAAACAGTGGCTGGCGGGTGGGATCGATACTGCGATTCGCAACAGGTATTCTGGGCTAGCCAAGCCTAATGGGAGCGTACGGTAATAATCATATACATGTAAGGATCAAATACAATGACGTAGACGGGAAATTGGTTGGAAAATAGAAAGCGACGTACGAGGCAGCTTATATTTAAATTTAAGTTACGGTAAATCATTTGTTTAGAATTCCAGTTATTTATAAAAAATATCCATAGCTATACGTTTATTTTTATTTGATACACCTGAAAAGGCGTTGAAACGTCGGGAACTAAAACCAAAAGAAAGCCGTGATAAAATCCTTTAAAAAGTACCTAGTTTTATTTCGACGTCTAACATTCGAATAAACCTCAGAAAACAATCATACCTAACCTAAATATTCATTTTACCACAGGATAGTTTTAATTTTTAAAATTTCGATTCTTTATCAAAAATGTTTTCAGTATTGTAAAGCAAATATTTAACATTCAAAAATGAAGATTCAATAGCTTAACATTCATTTTGAAACCGAAATAGATTTATTTATAATTTATGATATGACAAAAACTTGTTAAATGAATTATCAGTATTTTCCAACAAAGAAATAAGAAGTAAAAATAATTACTATACGTCGAGTAGGTAATACGTAAGTATACCTATACGTACTAATAAATAATACGTAGTAAAAATTCGTTGTAAAATTTTTACGTATGTGAACTGTAAATATAATTACTAAGAATTATAAGTAAAGCGCTTTCATTTAAATTGCGGAACTCATGCACGCTTACAACCCGCAACTCATGCAGAACATTGCATGTCTGTAAATAGGGTACTATACTGAGTATAAAAAAATAAAAATATATTTAGTCCGTCAGATGATAAAAAAAATGTTGATGTTGTTGTTGTTTTTGCTTATAACAAAATAAATTACAAAGGTAAAGCGATGTAAAGTTCAGGAGTGGGGGCTTGTAATATCACAACGTTAGAAAAAGTTTGAGGAGTCAGTGACGTCACGCGAATTTTTCATTCACTGGATATTAATAAATGAAAAGTCTCAGCTGGATAGGATTATAAATTTGAAATAGCCGTATTTTCCGACTCCTAAACAGGTAGTCTATACAATTATACTTATACCTACATATATATCTTGCTTAGAGTAAAGTAACTTCTAGCAAGAACAATCTAACAAAAACACCTAACACCGTAAATTCTGTTGTAAACGCCCATTAAGCGAGAGAACACTAAACCCAGAACATTAACAGGTATATTTAACGTCTATGGAATCACGCGATTTTGACCCCTACCTCTAATTAAGGTCGCATAAACAATCCCTAATTTCCTTTTACCTCACCGGGCGGTATTACGTATCTTATAAAAGCAAAGCGACAGCAAAATTATCTCAATTATTGTTGTCAGCAATTAAAACTCGTGACTTAGTGTAAGCGCTCGCTGCGGCTGGTACGTGGATGGGTGTAAAAATGGAGTCGGAAAGCACCTGTCAGAAGTTAAGTCATTACAATTCTGACAACCAGTCTATGGGACCAGTATATGGGATACTATGCTACCCATTGAAAGGGGCTGTGGAGGCCAGATAGGTAGTCGCTCCATATAAAATACTGTATTCAGCTAAATCAAGTAAGACAGATGTGATATTAAATTAATTTCAAATGAATAAATCGTTTAAGGCACCTAAGTATGGTGATAACGTCATTCAAATTAAGAATTTGACAGCAATAATAATTGAACAATTATTTATGCTGTCAATTTATGTGGCTTTCATTTCCTACTTAATATGGCCTCCGGATTTTCTGATAACCCACTAATTGCCTATTCTGTATCTTCTTTGTTTTAGTCGTAGGTATTTTGTGGGACACACATACATACTTGTGGTTGACCCAAATAGCTATGTCCGGGGATGCGTATACCTGCAGACATTTGTTGAGAGTGGGTATAGAGTGTGGCTTGGTTTATCTTTTGTATTATTTATATTATATTCGGGAATCGTGAAAAATAGGCTTGCGTACACTACGAAATGCAACTATAGTATACTACGTGTAATTGTATTTCGTGTTATTCTGTCCTTAATGTTAAAATTAAATTTTAATAAACTGCAAAAAAAAAATTGGAACAGTACACAAAGAGAAATCCAATTAGTTATTTTTCATTATTTATTTAGTCATAAGCATCGGTATTAATGATTCCAATGTAGAAAAATTTGAGCTCTGACCCTGGACGTCTATAATAAATTTATAATCGATACATTAAAAAAATTACAATCTAGAATGAAACAATTATATCTCACTATTTTATTTAGTAACAAGTTTGGGTATTACATCATTTCAAATGTAGAAACAAAATATTCCTGAACACTCTCAACATTTAAAAAAAAAACTAATACCTTAAAACATTTTAGAATGAAAAAATATTTCAACTAACATCGCCTTAATTAAAACAAAGTTCAATAAGAACATCATTTTACAAAGATTACGTAGGTACCTACGCATCAAAAAGTTTCTATCTCATTATCTTGTAGGCTTAACACTGTTCTTCGGAATCCGGCGTGTATTACACGGAGATTACGAGATCACACGGATAAAATGCTCCCACATTTTTGAAGACGGTTTATAGAGGTTAAGATGGCTTCTTACGGAATGTCATTAGATATAGGGTGTAATATTGTTGTGGTGGCCTAGTGGTTCAATGAATGGATTTGAGTGCATATGGTTGCAAGTTTGAATCCATTTCATGCGCGTAGCTGCGTCTCGCTTTCCCAATGGCAACGGTCTTGCTTTAAGAGTTTATAGTACGACCAGTAATCTTTTTTGGTTGAAAAGGCTCAACAAACAGTTACTAATGTTATATGTTGCGTATGCAATGGATAGGAAAAAATAGTTGTCCGTATTGTTTTCTGAAGTTAACGCGAATATTATACATTTAAATAAAACTAACTACTTTTAAACGGATTCTATTGCGTAAAACCTGCAAAGGTGTTGAAACGTGGGGAACTGGGAACTAAAATCAAAATAAACCACGATAGAATCCGTTTAAAAGTAGTTTTATTTAGTTGTCCGTAATTATTGCCAGCATCATAGTACTTCCTTAGCGAGAGGTAATACCTAAATGGTGTATAAAGGTTAGTAGAGCTGTACCTATCTACTGTATAAATAATAATATATTTAATTAGTGCATCTACCACACCTTTCTGCACCACCCTAAGGTCGACTGGCAGAGAATGCCTTCTGGCATTAAGTCCACCTATGTACACTGTGCATAAAGTATTAAATAAATAAAATAAAAAGAAGTTGAAGTAATAGGTACCCAACCCATATCAAAAGACCTTTATCGGTATGTATTTATTATTATACATTTTTACTCTTATGTACTCTATTGACGAATACTTTTAGCCGAGTCGGAACCCTACAGCGAGTTCTGTAAGCTTACAAAGGCAATGGAATTCAAAGAAATATGCCTAAGGGCTCAAAACGAATTGATTAAAAACATATTATACCCGTATTCTGAACAAATTGTTATGTAATTTTCATCAAACCTTTTTTATAAAATTGTTCTGTGAACGTACCGTGCTAACAAAAGCGTGGCTATGTAATATTTTTTTTATACGTTTAAGTAATATGTGTTGTGCTGGAATATGTCTCGTTGTACGCTTTTTGTTTTTGTATTGTAGGTACTTTATTTTTCTGTTTTATCTTCGCGGTACTAAATCATTTTCCCTAGCTCTACTTTTTTATAAAATGTCGGGCAATAAAAAAAAATTATAATAAATCCGAAAGTAACTCTCTCCGTTTGGTATGATACCTATGTTTTTACGGCTTAACCGCTAACCCTATTGTGATGAAACTTGGCATAGGTACTATATTTTAGTATTTTTTTTTTGGATACAAGCTAAACGCTAGCTGATAGCGTCGGAATATATACTTAGTCGATCTATTTATACCAAGTTGTGTTACCTCATGGTACAACAGCTACCATTTTATTAAAGTCTCCATCTCCATTTTTGAGCTGGTTTACCTGGTCAACCTGGTTTTAAAACCTACAAAAATATTAACATACACAATATTTATTTACCGTTTATCACAGCTTTGGAAATCTCATTTTGTTTTTTGATATACCAATTAAATTGTGACCACTGAACGCCCCACATAATAATGAATTATCATAAATCTTGAACATATTTCTACAATACAAATATGTTTATATTTCTTCATTATTTTGCTCTGTTTCGATACACACATATGACGTAACGTTTGCCAAAATTGAATCAATCATCTTGGATCATTGACTAAAAAAAATCTTTACACTTTGGCGCATCCATCCATTTCTTTTCTCGCAACAAGATTCATCGCTTGAACTTTTTTATATATTTATTCTTGCCCTTTTTTCTTGTTTTTATATGTATTGGTTAGTATCCTGAAATTGAATTTGATTTATATTTCTTATTCTTATGTTTGTACTTGGTTTTCCACTCTATCACATCTAATATGATTTCATAAATACTACGCAGGGTAGTATTTTATTCAAAAAAAAACTTACTAGCAGTTTGGGTCGCACATTACTAGTATTCTTGTTAAATCCTCGAGTATAGTGAGTGGTTTCACGTCTGTAGTGCAATGGGTTGGTTTCAAACCGGCGAACACCTGATCGCAACTCCGACGTCGTAATACCGTTGCAAACTAAACAAAACAATACACATTTCGACGATAATAATAAGTAATTTAACTTCCTACCTTCTTAAACATCCTTCGATACAGCTATTTAATATGCTAAACAAGAAGAAAAACCAAAATTATGAAATTACAAGTACAAGTACTTAACACCTTCCCTGTCCCGTCAGAAGACACAATAGTTAAACAATAAATAAATAATTAAACAAAAAAAAATGGAAGTGTTCATATGTGACTCACGGGACAGTGAAAGGGTTAACGTAATCATAAATTAGAATTTTTAACCCCATTGTTTTTAAAACACAACTGGTTCCATAAATAGAACAAAGAGCCGGACTTACTTCCGTTTTAACATACACCGGGATTAGCGAGCAAGTATTCACGACTATTGTTCACGTTTATTAGGGGGCGTTCATAAATTACGTGAGGTGTTTTTTTTTAATTTTCTGTCCTCTCCCCTGGTCAGATGTGGTGAGATTTTATTCAACCCCCATCCCCCAATCTCACGTGAGATTTTTCAAAATGTGGGTTTCTTACGTAAACGCGTTGGATGGTCATGGTAACAAAAAAAAAATTGCTTCGTGCTTTTATTTACGACTAGATAAGACTAGTAATCAATATTGCCGAGAGTTTAATTATAAGTGTAATAAACTTAAGCATGTGCAATCTGGATTAAATGGACTGATAGTATAATTTTTTTTTGTTTATTGCGTGATATTTGCAGAGACCCCCTCTCTCCAACGTAAGATTAGATGAGATTTGACTCGACCCCCTCCCCCCCTTAAACACCTCACGTAATTTATGGACGGCCCCCTTACGTACGCCAACAATATACAGCCAGTATTTTAATAACTTTTATTCAGAGCAATATGACCTTTTAGAAATGTACTTCTTCTATGAAAGATAAGGATGGCACTCTACCGGCTGATGTCACCGTCTCTTTTACAATATACAGGATTATTTTTTATGGAGTGCGTATATTCAACGAGGTAATCAGGTGCATAAAACTGAACGACTTTTTCCAAGGAACATAGGTCGAAATCTTAAAATTTGTATCGCATTGATGGTTCCAATGAGGCTTCAGTACTATTTATGCAAACTGACAGTGTCAATACGAAAATGTCTTTTGATACTTAAACTCAAGAATCCATTTTGATCAAATTAAATCTAAAGTACCCATCAATTCTGTGAAGGTAGGATATAATTATATAAGGTAGACTCTTAACCCACGAAACTGATATAACTCCGATAAGCCTAAAGCTAAATTTATTAAAAAAAAAACGCAAAAATACTATATGTATTTTAATGAATTCTTGGAACAATATAGCTTAAAACTCAAAATAACATATATAATTATATACTTAGACTAAAATTAATTCCATACAGGCTGAGAGCGGAAGCAGTCCACCACATAATAACAGCCCAGGGTTATGATTAAACCCCTGTAAAACGGTTTTCAACCGTCATGAATCTACGGTTATTACAACCATGACGCAGTACCTTTGAGCACGCAATACAACAATAACGTGCAGATTTTGTTTGCAAAAAAGATGTACAGTTGGAAAGCTTTTATCGCGATTGTACTTTATACAGTCAGGAACAAAAGTCCATACACATGGATCAGAAAATAGCTGTACAGTTAAATGCAAATGTTGCGACTGTTTTTGTTTAACCTAATTAGTGTCCCACAGCTGGGCAAAGATGTCCTCGTCTGAATCTAGATTTTCCTGTTCTGAGCCACGTTAACCCAATCCTTCAAGACGTGATCCAAGTCACCACGCCACCTTCTCCTCAGCCTGCCTCTTTGTTTCAACTAGAAGAAAAAAGTCTTAAAAAGATCAAATGGTCAAATATTTTGGAAAGAATTATTTAACCTGTTGTTAGAATAAAAATAGATGAATAAATGTGTTCTAACGGAGTTTGAACCATTTGTAAGCATATTTAACCATTGGTTGAGTTAACTCGGGGTCAATAAACTGGCCCTTAGTCTACTTAAAATTAAACCACTAATCTAAAGACAATAAGAATAAAAGTAAAGTCTAAGGCCCAGTTTTTTTATCCCTAGTTAGCTAAAACAACGGTTAAATATCCTAATTAATGGTTTTAAACTTCGGTAGAATTATTCATAAAATTTAGTCTAAAAATGGTTAAATAATTATCTCTTCGACTTATTTGATCCTTTGATAGACAAACAAAAGGCGTTCGACCGAAATTTGAAACCATTAGTTAGCATATTTAACCATTGGTTGAGTTAACTCGGTATCAAAAGACTAAGCCTAACCTAACCCTGCAGCTACGACAAAAAGGCCCTAGTTAAGCATGAAAGCAAAAGCATTTTTCACCACGCTAATTACCACTGTGCGCGACGTGCTGAGGGTTCGATCCCCGCATGAGACAAGCATTTGTGTCAACCACAAATGGTGGATTAATACTAAGCATAAATGACATTAGAAAGTGTCATAAATAATTAAGTATATTATCTGGAGCACGTAGAAAGTTCTAATGTGCTCGTAATAGCACCAACAAATGTTATGCCATGGGAAATACCAACATAATTAAAGCGTGGAAGCAATTTGCTTAATCTGGGTAAATACATTTGTGGGGTTGGTGTTGGTGCCATTACACCATGACGCGGCGGTCCTAAGGATCATTAGTGCCATGAATATGGCGAAGCCCATTGTTAAGCTAAATTGCAGAGAATGGTGTCACGCAAAATTTGCTGCCAAGTAAATACTTTGTTATGGATACTCTTTGTCTATTTCTGTAGCATTCCAAAACGAAGGTACAACTGTCTGTTCTGTGTACTTTCTTATTTATTTACGTTGATTATATTCAAACAGTTGATAAAATAACAGATTTATCTCATTTCACATCTATAAATGGCATCAGGACACGGAAAACTGCAAGAAAGTTATAAAATGTTTTTAGTAATATTACATGATTCCAAATTTTTTTAAACAACAATTAGTTTTTAAAAAAAAATATACTATAATATATAAAAACTCCTGCTTTTCAAATCCTTTCGGTTTATCGTCGCCACCTCTTTCCAAATTTATTATTACTTTATAGAAGAGAACACAAACATAATTACAGATTATATTTATAAACTAGCTTTTGCTCGCGGCGCCGACCGCGTGACTGCCATTTATCGCGACATAAAGTAGTCTATAACCATTCAATGAAAGGGCTATCTAACATTGAAAGAATTTTTATAATCGATCCAGTAGACACTGAGATTATGACACATATTAATGAGAGAATTAGCGCGTTCAACTGTACAACCAAACAAACTCTTCAGCTATAAATATAAGTATAGAAGCAGTTAAAAAAAAACATCTAATGCTGAATAAAAGTTATTCCAATTACTATTACAAGCTTGCACATCAAAATTTAATTTTACCTTACGCCATTCGTATACGCATTACAGGATTACGCGGGATTACACCGCGATACAGAAAAAGGTATTGCGATGACGTCACACCAGATACCGCTGGCGGTGACGTCATGTATGTTCACAAAATTTAATTAAACCAGCCATCATAATGGCTTGTAATTGTAAGTTAAGGGGATAACATGCTTTTTGTTACTGTACGGCGAAATGAGTATATTGCACTTCAAACGTTTTAAGCTTTTACTTCATTAAACATAACTGGGCCGCGCAGTTTTACCTATGCTTAGCCTATGTTTTAATTCAAGGTGTCAGCTACTTCCGTATCAGCTTTTATCAAAATTGTTCTAGTCGTTTGAGCGTGACGAGGTAACAAACATACACATACATACTTATAAGCTTTCGCATTTATAATATTAGTGTGATTTGTGATTAATTTGATTGTGATTGTCTGTGTATTATGATAAAGTAGAATAAGAAAGGAAGAGTTGACTTATACCGATTCTTTTTTAGAATAGTTTGATAGTTTTATTTTTCGCTTTTATAGCTTTCGTAGTATCTACTTAGAAGTTGGTTTTAATAAGACTCAATACAAAGTTATTTAGTTATAACTTTTTATGTGTCTGAATAAATTACATTTGTGATAATAACCCTTTATTTTAATATAAATTTATTTAAAACCTATATACTGCTTGTTTAACTGATTCTAATCTCATTTTACATGAGTTATTTTGTGTTTGCTCCGTATTAATATACCGCGTGAAAATACAGGATTATTTTAAAAGGAGTTCGTATATTCTAGGAGATAATCAGGTGCATAAACTTGAACAACTTTTCCCAAAGAACAAAGGTCGAAATCTTAAAATAGAAAATGAAATTTTCATACAAAGTGACAGGTCACGTGACTTATGTTAGTATGAAAAGTTGATTTTTAATTTTAAGATTTCGACCTATGTTCTTTGGGAATAGTTGTTCAGTTTTACGCACTCCTTTTAAAATAATCCTGTATAGCGATGTACTGTCGTATTGAAGTTAAAATATCTTGCCTGTAAAAGCAAGCTATTAGACCGAAAGCCGTCTGCAGACAAGCTCGTTAGTTGAGCAGACAGCGGCTGCTATATCTAATTTGACGTGACTCCTCCACGATATAGATGTAATATTTATTCGGTTTGGCACATCCGTTTAAAACCATCGCTCCTTGTTGTTATATATAAACCATATATTAAGGTAAAGCGTACACTTGATAGTTACGGCAACACATATAATTTACATAGAATGGTATAGCATTGAGAAAAATAACTTATATTAATAAGTTAATTTTCTTAATGTTAAAATCAATTTTTCACTTACCTATAGTCTGACAAAGATAGGAACAATTCTCAGACAAAATAAACGAATAACAAGTTAGGATCAATTGAAACTATCCGAGTCTTAAAGCGTCATTCAAAAAGGCAATTTATCAAAATTCTCCCCTAACTAAATAATATAGATAAAAAGTATACGCTAATACTTCAGGAGAAATTTGAGTATTACCCGTCAAGTTCTGCTAGCGAAATTTACGCGCATTTTTCAGAATTCTCACTAGTTTATCGCAGAAATAAATTTCAACGAACATTAACATATTTCAGGGTGAATTTGCGATATTAACTTTTTAATTGACCCGTCGATACTTTTCGACTCTGGTATAGTATGAACTGACCCTTAATCTACCTAGATCAATCTCGAAATTACCCATATACCCTAACTCAGTTATTACAATGCCGCGAGATTTCCCAGAAGGTACGTAATGGTGCGATTGTCATGCATTTCGATCAGCTTAATTGCGGCCGCCAATTGTGTTGTCAACAGACGTGCAACAGGCACGTTTGCTCATGAAATACGCTGTCTAGATATAATGTAATTGTGATAAGTTGTGATAAGACGCAGAGCATAGAACTTCTAATGGCTTGGTAGCGGTATGCACATGGTTTATATGTACTTTCTTAATTATTTTATGGCACCTTTGACAAACGGTGAAGAAAAACATCGTGAGGAAACCTGGATTTCAAAATTGGAAACTGAAATCGCCAACCCGCAATGAGCAAGCGTGGTAATCAACGATCATTCCTTCTCTATAAGGGAAGAGGCTTGTGCCCGGCAGTAGGACATTAATTATAGACCAGTATTATATATTTATTCATATACATATATAGAACTATAACGCCTAAAAAGCTACTACGCGCACGAACCCCACAAAACTGGCAGCACGCATTGGTTGAAGAATTTCTTCTTCAAACTCTGCGGTATAGGCGTGAAAGGTTTAACATTACTTATAACATTCATGCCTTTTGTGCTGCAGTAGTATGTAATTTAAAAGTTGGTATCAACGAGTATTCTGATGTAGTAAGTCACATCATACATTCGTTCTTTACATTTTTAGTAGTCTAGCAATTCTCGTTAATTGATTCGTAAGGATTGGAAACTGGTGGCCTTATTCAATTCCAAGTTATAACAAACATCACTGAAAAAGCTACCAAAACAATATGGTCCAGATAGATGGGCGAAACTTACAACCGAGTGGATACTGGAGCTCGTAAACGAGGAAGGCTAAAAAGACGCTGGCGAGATGACATCATTCGCTTTTTGCCGGATTGGTGAGGATGCGGCTCAAAACCGAAGGGCCTGGACCAGTTTAAAAAAAAACAATATGGTAGCTATTCTTCACATAGTGTAGGGCAATCGTACATTTAATGGCCACAGTTATATCAACAACTGCCTCATATTTCTTAACTGTTTTATTTGGTTTTATGATGCGAGGGAAATGTGTGTAAACAACGCATATTTGAGACACAATAAAATTGTTAACTGAGCCAGTCGGCAACCTTGTTCCACAAAACAAAATGAAATACTTAAATTTCGTTTTGTTCCATGTAACAAAGATTTTATACACTCGAATTTATTCAATAAATATTATGATACTTTTGAAACCTTAATAACCGCGCTGGACTATATTAAATAGTTGAAGGGTTTTTTTATGACTCTCAGAAAATATGTACGGCCGATGGTCGCCCTTTGTCTTGCAAGAGGTAACAGTAGCCTCAAGTGAGGCTCATGTTTTTATTGTTATTTTTTATGATAAGTGTGTCAAATTTTGTGCAAAATAAATGGTTTTTCTTGCTTTCTCCTTGCAACCAGCGAGGTGGTATAAGCGAGGTGAGAATTCCACACATCCCGGTAAAAAAATTAAGTTGTTTTATTTGTGTATGTATTCTGAAGTCGGCATATAGCAAAGGTCACAGGACATCAAACAAGCTTTTGATCATCCGTGACACTACAGTCAGCGTCTTAGCGATTTTTATTAATCGAAAAGTTTTGATTTCAAACCTACAATACAACCGATCTTAATCAGGGACTGTATTGCCTATTAAATGGTTTGTGGTGGTCAGGTAGGCAGTCGCTCCATGTAAAAAATACGGTGTTCTCCTAAATTCGGTAAGACCGGAAGCTGACCAGAAAATTCCTTGAGAAAAGGCTTAGTAGATAATGATGATGCTAGGTTTAATATACTTATCAGCAGAATATTTCCTTACGATTCGGAACAACTAAACTCAGACTTGTCACTTGGTTCCATGAGAAATTAAGTAAGTAATTAAATTAAATAAGTATGAAACAACGCTTATTGCAAAGTTTTGGAAACCTTCATCGTCAACAATTTAGGGAATTAGTGGTCGGGAAACCATTAGTTAGCATATTTAACCATTGGTTGAGTTAACTCGGGATCCAAAAAAACTGGGCCTAAATCGCTATCTAATTTCGATTACATCTTACAATTACCTAATTAAATAGTGTAAAAACTTCGGCTTTCGTTTCAATTAGTTATTTATTGATTTTCCGATATCCAGTATTCTGATTTATTAGTACCTACGGCGTGGGGTTATTGTTTGACAGGCCTGTTGGTCTAGTGGTTAGTGACCCTGACTGCTAAGCCGGAGGTCGTCGGTTCGATTCCCACCCAGGACAAATCTTTATGTGATGAGCACGATCATTTGTTCTGTGTCTGGGTGTTATTTATCTATAATATGTATGTATTTAGAAATATATAAGTATATTTATCAGTTGTCTGGTTACCATAGTACAGGCTCTGCCTAGTTTGGGATCAGATGGCCGTGTGTGAGCTGTCCCAAGATATTTATTTATTATTTATGTCGGATCTTAACTGACTAAAAACACCGCGGTCCCGACCTTGCCTTTGCCAGAGCCGCAGGATCACTTGAGCATTTCCTGCGCAGTTCTGGTACTACTTGCCTCAATTATTCTATTCCATGTTTTTGTAATGAAAGTAAATTTAAGTAGGTACATTTTTTTTAATAAAGAAGTTGTTTTTCTATGAAAATCAAAGTAGAGTACTTACGTAAAACAGACTAAGCACATTGTTAAAACTGAAAACCGTAACAAATATACTGACAAATCCGCACAAACAAACGAATTAAACATTTATCCTAACATTTTGAAACCTGAAAATAAACCGAACCATTCATATTCTATTTAAAACGATAGCAAGTTAAGGGTCGATAATACTTATTACTTACAAAAAACTATTTTAGTAATCCTACAAAGTGATCCTACAAAGCTTCTCCAATTAAATTCCGACCGGAGCTTTCAAGCATGTAGACACTTATTAATGAGCGAACCTTAATTAATAACCAACGGATGTATAATCACTTTATGGATAAAACAGCTTAGGTAACCGCCCCATTAGTAGAAATTTTCATTATTAAAAGTTGTCTACGCAAATCATTTCGTGTGGGAGATGATGATGATCTTTGAGTGTATGCAGTGTTTTAGAATCAGAATGAAAAGATCTAATCTTTACCGTATGATTACCATCAACTGATTTTTATTGCTTTGTGTAAGAACACACACTACAATAATGTGTAAGAAGTATTAAAAAAATAAAATAACCGAAAACAAAATTTTACTTAACTTTATGAGATAAAGAGAGAAAGAAAATGTGTGCTCGCAACTCTCTCTCTTTCCATTTTCACTAACTTATATCACTCTCTCAACTTCCGTTCGCCTCGCCCGATCACAGTTTTCGTAACACTTGTCACGCATTCACCAAATTACTCCCCAACTCAAGCATGCCTGGAAAATATAATAAGCTTAAATAGGTTTTAATATCATATCCGTGTTAATAAGAGTAGTAAATACATAGAAAGCGGACTTTAAACACTTTCAAAATGGTTGGACTAGTTGTAAGTAAAAACGGTTCGTGAATATTTCATATCCAGCTAAGCAATCATAGAAATAACTTGGGGCGCATAAAATGGGGCAGCTTCAATAAACACTGAAAGGGTTGTTCCCACAAAAGGGAGGGTCAGGGGTTGAAAACGTTTTCATAGCATCTTTATTTATATAATTATGAGATGAATACGTGGCCTAAATCGAAAATAGAACTCGTCTGTCGTTACACCGATAAAAGGTGTTTAAAAACTATGTTAATTAGTTTCACTTTGAAAATAGGTTTGTGCTTTTGTTACTTATTAATATCATAAAATATATACCAAAGTCTACCTAAATATAGATAATTTGGGCATCCGGAAACATCTCATATTAAAAGTAAATTTAGGGAATACGTTTTTGACAATTCTAAACATATTTATGTCGTTCGAACTTCAGGGCTCCATATTGACTGTGATATATGACTACCTATTGATACATGAGTTCATTAAAATTTGCAGACTTGTTCGTTTTTCACAAATTTTTGAAATGAAATAAGAATAATTTACAAACACCTTTCTTACAGTAAACAAATGAAGGTCACATGAACAATTTCATAATAACTTTGTTTACCAAAGACGTAAGAAGAAAATAACACAGCAGTGAATTACATCATTACATAAAAAATATGTAATGATGTAATTCACTTCTTATTATCTTGTATCGGATAGTAATATAACACCGCTCCCATTTCAGTAGTGGCTATAAATGGCTTAGCAAACAACAGTTTATTCTACTGATGAATAATCCACATAGGATGATAAGGATTATATTTAAGTATAGAAATAGTCACTTAGGATGTTTGTTTACTGGCTAATAAAATGAACAAAATAATCATAGTTTTTAAGAAAGAAAAAATAACATGTGTTGCTTAGTCCCTATAAACAGGTAAATAAAATATATTTATTTAAACAGTATTATCTGATGAGTGAGTAATGGTAAAAATATGTTATTAATATTATCTTTTTATAAAGAATAATTAAAATAAAATATTTTAAAACCTGTTGACTACCTTATTACCTATTCGAAATATAATATATAAATTATATCACAGGCATAAGTCGATAAATAACCTGTCTATTAAAATAATTTATTTTCTCATATTTTCCCGGTCTACCGACTTCCGCATCCAGTCGTCGTGGTTCATCTTGGGATAGGCCTAGATGTCCAGTACAACTCTACTTTCTTGCTTATAATGAAGTATGTACCCTATGTACATGAAAAAGCAAAATGAATTAATCTATCAAACAAACATGTTTGTGTAATTCGATAAATGGCGCATTAAGCAATATTTACAGAAAACTAGTGAGCTTGAATAAAAATACTACGCTCGTCTTTGAAACGCTAAATCAATACTGTGTGTTTAAACAAGCTTATTCCCTTTGAGTAATTATCTCCTAACGAAATGGTAAACGCTGCAGGCACATACTTGTTTTAAAGTACATTTTATAATATAATTATATTGAACACGTATAAGGAGGCAAAGTTTAATTAATAAATACCTTGTCTTTCAACACATTTATTTCGCAATTATTACTTCGATAGGAAGATGATAATAGGACTGTTTTTTTTATATTTTTTATATAAAATTTTGCAATGTTTTTGGCAATTGTTAAAATAAATAAAAACATTTATAAAAGATTTTAACGACAACCCTAAACCTTCGCTATAGCTAGTTGGTACCTACTCGCGTAGCGATGAAATCGCTCGCCATTCTGAATTATAAAGTGATTTCTAGGTTCGTCATCGCGAAGTTTTCACTCTAAACATTAAAGTCAAATAAATAAAAAACCCATGCACTGACGTACCTCATACCGGTGCCATAGTTAAGTAACATACATATACTTTATGATATTAAAAGTATCATTTCACCTTTCTGGAACACGTTGTATTTATTACTGCGCTGCTCGTGCAAAGCCGGCGCGCGTCCACTAGTAAATAATAACTATAATAAGTCTTTATCAATTCAGCTTAAATTTTTAGTGACATTAATTCAAGAAATAATGACATAAGAATTAAAATTTAAATATAAATAAATAAATTAAGATAAAATAAACTTTAAAATTAATGCCTACGATACACCAAAGGTTACACCTAAGTGCTAGCGCCTACGTTATGTTATGTTTACGTAATCTAAGTATGCTAAGTTTCAAGTGAGATAATTAAGTTAAACTAGCTTCGTACAGTAGCTACGTTTATTTAAAAGCTTACGTGTCGTGGGTACTTTTAGTTTTTCTTTTCTTTGTGTTTTTATCTTTTTAATTTATTAAAGCAGTACAATATGCAAATGAAGATAAGTCATGATTGGTGGCTTGAATAATGAGCTTGCGTACATCGGATAATTTTGTGAACATTATTTTATAAATGTATGTTCGGAGTAATTTATTGTGTCCAAACAAGAAGGTAGGAAAAAATAATGCTAGAAAAATGCCGTTAGGGAAACAAATGAATGTGAATGTACGATAAATGACGACCTCCGTGGTCGAGTGGCGAACACGAAGTTTTCAAAGTGTCACCAGCTCTGAGGTCCCGGGATCCCCGGACGGGTCAATGTAGAAACATACTTTTCTACATTGTCTCGGCTCTCGGTTTTTGTGGACCTTCTTTGCTACTTACTCTGGATTCGGATCAATGTATGTGATGTTGTCCACATTTATTCATTTATTTATACATAGTGAAGGAATGAGCATTGATCACCACGCTTGCTCATTGCGGGTTGGCGTTATTAGGTAATTAAAAACTACGTTTTATTTTGGACTAACTAGTATGGACTAACTAGGTACTACTCTACTCTACTAACTACAGGTAATTTTCACATTAAAATCTCCAGTAGCAACTTCAATAAACTATGAATCGTCCCTTTGACAGTTTTACTTAAGAGTTCGCCCACTCCAGAATATTAATTCAATTGAAACGGAGCATAATTTATTATATTCTCGGCTCTGAATCAATAACAGTAGACAAGGGGTGACGCATTTCAATATGAAGATGACAGAACAATACATTAACATATACAGTATACGTAACAAATTATGGTAATAGTGTGGTATTGATTACCTTATTTCATTGTCTTTAGGTTCAATTTCATATGTCGTTGTTATCTTAGTTTTGCTGTTGAATGTACACAGTACAATGTTGAAATTAATTAAAGTTATTAATATAATAGTGTATTTTTACAGCACATCAAATTAA
This sequence comes from Plusia festucae, assembly GCA_950381575.1. Classification (NCBI taxonomy): domain Eukaryota; kingdom Metazoa; phylum Arthropoda; class Insecta; order Lepidoptera; family Noctuidae; genus Plusia; species Plusia festucae. Next base: position 5,143,533 of record OX494435.1, on the reverse strand, counting down.
GCAAATGTTCTTGTGAATTTGATAAGTAATTTTTGTTCATTAATATTTAAAATATTATTTTAATTTGCATATTGTTTAACAGGTCAAAACTATCACTCTAAAATGTTAAAGTTAAAAATCTTTTACTGAAAAAGCTAAGGTCAATTTCAAATACTAGCAATATCAGAGCACTGGAGTAAAAATTGTGAAAACTGGTTTTAAAATTATGTCCATACCCCTTTTTTTATTTAATTATTGAGCCTAATATACTATCGGAAGGCGTCAGAGGGGTTAGGTAGAGATGTGGTGGGGAGAGGTCAAACACGTAAAAAAGACGTCATCCGCACGTATTTTTTCATCTCATTCATAATTTGAATCCGTGTTTATACCTAATACCACAGCTTTGGAACTAACACGCAAAATTGATCCTAATTTAATTCATAAAAAAGTCATTTGTAAAGTTCTAAATTTAAATTGCTAGGTAAAAGCAATGTTATTAATTCCCGTTCGCTTGAAATCGGCTTTAATTACGCAAATTCAAAACAAATGATAATCGTGAACTCTATTCACAATTTATATCGGTCTCTATTTTACTAGAACTCGTGTATAAATGGTATGACGCCATTAAATACGTAGGAACTCTATTTACATAACACATTAATTTATAGCAGATTCAAATCGGTTTGTGTTGAGGATTCGCAATGTTCAGTAATGCAATTAATTCTAGTTTTCACATTCACACACAAGTGGTCACTACGCATTTGACGTAAAATAATTTATATTTAGTATATTGTAGTATAAATGAAGAGAAAATTCTATGAAGTTTCGGTGATAGGTAGATAGATACCAGTCAACCAATTTTTGGGACGGTATTAAAAAGGTACAATAGTTCATTAAAACTGGAGGTACAAAAGCAGTAATATCAAGGAGTTATGAAAATAATCTTTAAGTATAACTGCTTAATACTGCCAACATCTAAGTGATATTGTATTATGACCCAATTTCAAGAAGATTAGGTTCACAATTCGACCGATTTTTGTCATATGTTTTTTTATCTTTTTGATCTCAGAAGGGCATTAAAAACGCTTTATTTGCTTCTTATATCAAAATAATTGTAAAATTTTACCAAGAAAGTCAAAACAAAGTTGCGTAATTTTATGTCGGCTTTTTTGACATAATGTGTAATCAATTATTACATTGAGTTTATCTCTCAAAATTGCCTGTAGGTCTAGTGGTTAGTGACCCTGACTGCTAAGCCGGAGGTCGTGGTTTCGTCTCACCCAGGACAAATCTTTGTGTGATGAGCACGATCATTTGTTAGATTTTTTTTTTTTATTTGTTATATTTTGGTATATATTTAGAAATATCTAAGTATGCGTATCAGTTGTCTGGTTGCCATAGTAGGTACAGGGTCTGTCTCAGATGGCCGTGTGAGAGTTGAATAAAAATGCCTTAGGTATGCATCATTATCAAAAGTTTATACTGAATCTATTAGTCTCGTCTCCATACAACGTATTCCAAGTTTAAACCTATTTTCAAACCCTTGTATAGTCACTTGAAGTTTCAAAAGCATCAGTAATTTGCACTAACGACATTTCCGATCTGGAAAACTAACGAATGACATTTTCTCTTCCTTTCAAAGCATTTATCTTCGCTCTCATGTTACATTGAAATCACTTTAACTGTAATATATTTAGCAGAACTATCTCATTACATGTGTTACGTAAACAGTTTGTATCGTGAACTTAACACATTTTTTTTTTAAAAGGTTACAAGATATGTGGGTCGCACATTGCTAAGCTAAGTTACTTGTATTACGAGTGGGTTCACGTCGGTAGTGTAATGGGTGGGATCCGAACCTACAACCACATGATCGCAAATGCGACGCCCTAGCCATTAGGCTATCGCCGCTTCAAATTTCCTTTGTAACATTATTTCCTCTGTAACGATCTACTTTTAAAATTTCCGCTGGATTCAATCTCATCAAATTCTTTACAAATAAAACTACCTTCAGATTTTGGGTGCCATTTCAATAGCCTACGAATCAAATTAATTTTAACATGTCTGCACAAATCGTACCCAAGAACTATCATTATTGGAACTAAAATCTCCGTGAAATATCCATCGGGCTTCAAACTTTCAAGTCTAGATGGTTCCAGTTGAGCACCTTTTGATTAGCCTCTTTTGTATTCCGTTCAATCTGCAACGAGAACTGCCTCCGTTCCAGACTTTAATAATAGACCTTTAGGAGGTGAAAAGCTATCTGAAACAACTCTGTTACTCCGCAGATTGAAAATTATGGTATCATAGTTTGTTATTTGAACTAGTGTTGTTTTGAGTGTTTATTGTTTAAATTTTAATCAAAAGCGGTTCGTTTATCAGATTGCGTGCGTAAATGGCTGGAAACGTCGGTTTGAACTATCCGATATTCGAATTGGAAATTTAGGTTTATTGAAAATAATTACAGTGAGGTTAAAGTTATATTTAATATTTTAGATTTTTTTAATAAATATTTTTATACGGAAGATTATGTTATGATAAAAATTGTGTAGATATACAGTTTACTTTTTCACGTAAACCGCTTTGTGTAGGTTAAAAAGGCTATATTTGACAAAAACTTTTTGATTACCTCTTTCAACTTTTAATTTTATTATCAACTGAAGCAAATTTAATTGAAGCAAAATGGTTTTTAATTTTAAATAGGTATTCAAGAAAATAAAGTATCGTTATATTATTTTATATATTATATTGTTATCGTCTGTGTAAATTATTGTTACTTTACATAACCTGTTACCTAACTATTTCTTATTCAAATAATTAAATTTTCAATACTTATTGCGTTCCACGATGTAGTTTATTTAGTATAATTTCAACTCATGTTCTTATTTACTTTACAATCGGCGCAATATCCACCTCCTTTACATCTTCAAATCTAACCTTAGCTATCATTTGTCTTCAGAATGCGGCTTCATAACGTGAGCGGCGCGGGGTGAGGCAGCAGGGGGCGCGATGAGCGCTCCGGAGCCGTCGGTGCTCAACGCACTCAAGGGCTTCACGCAGAACAGCGAGAAGTGGCCCGGACCAAGAGCCGTCAAGATCTTCATCGCCTCCGTTTACAATGGTATGTAGGTTTCTTCTCATTCTTGAAGAGCCATTCCAATTAATTAAGGTTGTCTACCAGCTGACTTCTTTTTTTAAGATGATTCAACGTTCAACTCACTGAACATAATGGTTTCTTTTGTCACAGATTTCCGTGAAGAAAGGAGACAGATCCTGGAGATGGTCGGACCAGAGTTGCAGTCCACGTACGACGATCGATACATTGAGGTAATTATAGCTTTTGATGTACAAATCTTTATGAACTATAAATAAATACAATTTATACATCAAATTCAGTAATCTTTTAGATGTGTAAAAAATATATATCTAGGTAATAATTTACAACTTTCTCGTAAACAAAATACTACGAAGATACATGTATCGTGTGATGTCATTCTGTGCTTAAAGTTTCGCCACATCGTGACGTCACTAGCCACCATTCCTGAATTTCAAATCACTTCAGCTTACTTCTGTAAATCGTTGTTGTTTTTAAAGAGAAAATACGTGTCTTATATTATCTATGTGACGTAATAAAAGTTTTTATACCTTTCATACTCAGTTAACACAACAAACAAAACAAATCTGTGGTAAACAGTAAAGTAACTTCGTCTAACTCAAATTGCTTTCTCGGGTGTCCAAAGTGTAAACCATGATAATCCTAGTATGTAAACCCGAACACCTGTTCAACATACTTCTGTTATAACTATACCCGCATAGCAACAGTGGCGCCACCGACATACCTATCACATTACAGTTGACAAAGTTGTACACAAAGTTTCCATATAACTACACACCCACAAATGTTCGAACTGAACGAAAAGTTTTGGACGACAAGCTTTAGTACCTGAAGTTTTCGATGCAGTACCCATGAAACGTATTAGCCAGCGAAATTAAAATGAACGTATAGTTCGAATCTTTTGTTCTGTATGTAAAGCAGCTGTGAAATAGTCGAGTAGCATAATATTTTGTTACATATGTGTATTTCATTAGGGTAACAAAGATATTAAAAGAGTTATATTTGTAATTGGCCTTATATCCAGCACGCATATTGGCATTTTGTTATAGGTAATGAGATACTTTCGAAATGTATCAATTAACTCAGCCTATTGCTGTCCACTGTTGGTCATAGGCCTCTCCCAAGGTGCGCCACGACACCCTGGCCTTCCGCAGTGGAACTACCGAGCTCACTTTTGTATTCATTCTTTAGGAAGACACTGTTGCCCATTCTTCTTGTTTCTATATCCCTTAGTCGCCTCTTATGACACCCACGGGTAGCGAACGAGGGTTTGATTCTAAGCCACAACCTCACGGTTAGAAAATCTATATCGGTTGAGAATCTATCATAGACTAGCTTTTACCCATGACTCCGCCCGCGATCCCTAATCTTTCTAGTATTATTTCTATGTTACTCAAGGATAATGTAGAAAGAAAACGTGAAAGAACTTTTAAATTGGTCGTTAGTGTAGTTGTAGAAATGTAAAACCTAGTATATAACATAAAGATTTATTAATGCGTCGCACAACAAAAAACATATTTTTAAATGAGTTCCACGTTTCAACAATTAAAAACTTGGAGCACGAAAATGGCTTCGTAAATCAGGCAACAGCTTAATGCAATAATAGGTCCTACACAGAGACGTTACATCAATTAATATTAAAGCAAAAAAACTGCTGTAAAGCGCACTTTCTGACTATAGAATCCAATTAAATTCGAGTATGCAATTTAATATAATTAACAGCTGGATTAGTGTTCTGATGACACTTGGCCTCGCATTCTGTGATGGATTATCCGTAATTAATATTTAATTATGACAAATATAGATATCGTGGCCTGTATTTTCGATTTCGGTATATATCATTCATAACACGTATTTCTGCATATCAAATCCGAAACATTGTCTTTCAGTTAGAATGTCTCTAGAATTGTGAAACGGTCGATGGCATATGTCTTTTAGCGAGATCCAGACTTCCCAGAAGCAGTTCGTACACAGAATCATTCCATGCAGTTTGGATAATGAAACATAACACAAACACTCACAATTAAAATACTACAAAAATAATTACTTAAAGTTAAGTAAATTATATTATTTTTCGATTTAATTAACAAAACTGTAAGCCCTTTTTAAATATCATTATTAAAATTGATTCATAAAATTTTAAAAGTTATTCGCCTTTTTTTTCTCAATTCTGTCGTACTCGTAACACAGGCATAAAATAATATAACCATATGTAATTGGTATACATTTTAATCACATAAAAACTAAATATATTAGTTAACAACACAAGCAGCGATCTAACAATTCCACATCGTTGTAAATTTAGTCTCACTTTACAATTTAGATCGAACCCCATATAACCGCTTATTCAGCTGCAACTGAAACTTTGACGGCGCGTTTCAGGATCTGCGATTCACATAATTGATAAAGCCCAATCTCTGAGTCAGGCACTGTAACTTGCACTAAATTTAGTTTACTCTTTCTTACAAAATTAAATATGAGCTGCGGCTAATAATTATGTACTTGATAAATGGATGTTGAGTACAAAATAAAATTAAATGTTAATGTAATTCATGCTACCAAAATGGAATAAGCGGGTTAAGCTTTGTTTGAACGATTGAATCATCGTTCCAGTTTAAGTAGATTGGCGAGGTGGCATGTTGGTTCTTTTACAGATTTCAAGTTAATTCGTATAAAAGAAGTAACAAATCCATCACCATTCATCGATCTCACACCGAACAATTCTGCTAAAAATGTTATCAGAAATAATCATACCTTGAAGTAAACCAACTAGAGAAAATACCGACAGTTCAAAATTAAAAGTTCGAAAGCACAATCTAACTTAAACTAAATCAATAAAACTTAAACTCTACGTAACCTCTCAATAAAGTGAGTTAATGCGAAACTTATGTAGGATGTGGTCTGTGGAGGAAAGTTTCTGAACGCTTCGGTTAAGGCTTTCGTGGGTAGCGTAACTTCAAGTTGATTAATAGAAGTGGGTATTTTTTACCGACTTTAAAAGGAGGATATATTTAGTTCGTTTATATGCTATTATTTTGTATGTTTTTTACGCGATGTCTCTAGCAAATGGGTTCAGGTTTTAATAAACAAATTGCCAAAATACCTTTTTTCTAAACGGAACCTTACTTTGCAAATTTTTTCAGTCGATTATATTTACATTCATTTGTAGTTGTTTTATATAAAAATCGTACCTAAACTCCAGCAACTAAAAATATGAATATGACGTCACCGCTCATATTATGTATACAACACTGATTTATCAAAGACTTCTATGCCGAGTAACGGAAAAAAAAATGCAAATTAACCTCTCTATCTATTATATTTGAACGATTCAAGCAGGATTGAAAACTCTGAATAAATTAAATATAAACTATAATACAACTAACTGGTTACGCCTCGTAGTAGTAATAATAGCTTACCTTCCTTGAGAATTGGGCTATGAAATGCAGAAAGATTTTTTCATATATCATTATAGTTCCAGGCATTATCGCGTTCACACTAAAAACTATTTTATCTTCATTATGTATATATACAGACATATAAGAAAAATCTTACGGCAGATTGTTGGTTCCTTAATAAATAAAAGTAACATGGATTGATCATTAAAACCTTTTTTAATTGTTCATAGAGGTCGAAGTGAGGGAATCAGACTCGTGAACAACAAAGTCACAATTTTAATGATAAGTCTTGAACTAGCTAAAATATACATACAACCTTTGATTCTGGTTACCAAGTTTTGTGGAATATTACGAATACCTACGTTGTAACAACACAATAAAAAATAAACGAAAATCCTTTTCCAAATTCAAAGCTTTTAAACTTTATTTTTACGAGTAGGATTTTACTGGACACTAGACTGTTGTTGTTATTGCTTTATTTTTATTCGGCTCTAAAAATTTACATTCGGAAAACAAATAAAAATTTAAAAAGCGAATGTTCTGGTAGCTTTTGGATCAAAAGTCCGCCAAAATCTGTCATGCAAAAAGGTTTTTCACAGATATATTTATTTTCTGCGTATTTCTAGTAAAATTGTTGCTATATTCGAATCAATTTTACGGTATTTATATTTATCAGTAAAATAAATAATTATTTATGGTTAACTATTTTTTTTCGTAGATCGAGTTCGTGGACATGCACTATGGTACCGACGGTGGCGACGAAACTAACCCGGCACTGCTACACCACTACCTTGAAGAAATACAATGCTGTAACCACACCTCAAAAGCTGGTTATTTTCTTGTAAGTATACAATTTTAATTATGCAATGCAACATAACATAACTTAGTATTATACAGGATAATTTTCAAATGAGTGCGTATATTTTACGAGGTAATCAGGTGCACAAAATTTACTTTTCATACAAAGTGACAGTCATTTTTATACAATCTTAATATTGAAACATTAATATTTTGACCAATATTCCCTAAGCAAATTTGTTCAGTTTTATGCACCTGATTACCTCGTACAATATACGCACTCCTCATAGTTTTATCCAGTATTTATTTTTATAATTAGGAACAGGAAAATAAAGTAGTAAAGGAAAAACAAAAAAAAGTAGATAGTAGGTACAAGATAAGGGCAGGAAGAAGAGTAGGTACATTTTTTTTTCTTTCTGTTAAATCTAGCAACGTGGGTCGCACATTACTAGTGTTCTTGTTAACCTCTCGTGCTAAACTTAATGCTTGTGTCACGAGTGTGTTCACGTCGGTAGTGGGATTCGAACCCGCGATCACTTGATCTCAAGCTTTAGCCATTAGGCTACCGCCATTTCTAACGAACGAATTAATGACAAACTAAAAATTACAAGTATAAAAAAGTCTTACTTCCAGTAGAATGTTTTGCTTATCTCAAGATTCGCGGTGTCTAGTCCCTTAAATATTAAATACCTCAGCGAAATGTCTACAAACCATTTTGCCAAGTAGAAGGCACTTTCCGAGTAATTATTTTTAATTGGAAAGGGTAATTTGAACTTTATAGAAACCACTTGTTAGAATATTCACATTATTTTTTACATTGCAAAGTGGTTTTAAATTATTTAAACTTATAATAAAAGCAAAAATTTAACTTAGAAAAACTTGCCTTTCTTTAATCAAATTCTTGTGATAATGGACATTGGTTTAGAAGTGCAACTAGAAATGATAAATGGTGAAGAAAAACAACGTGAGGAAACCTGGATTCCAAAAATTTGAATCTGAAATCGCCAATCCGCAATGAGTAAGGGTGATCAATGCAAATTCCTCTGTATGGAAAGAGGCCTGTGCTCAATAGTAGAACGTTTATAGGCCGGTATTATTGTAATATACTGATGTACAATTTCCCAACTAGTGCCTCATCGGTGGCGACGCATCGTGCTACCAGCCAGTACTTCCGTACAAGATCCCTGAAGCCACATTCGATGAGCTGGTCAAGTCGGAATCTGCTAAGGCGGCGCTGGTGAGAGCCTGCTACAGACTCAACGGTGATGGCTGCTACCATCTCGAAGGGGAAGATAAATGGTGAACATTATTTTATATTTTTGACGTGGTTGCCGTAGTTAGCATTAGTTTGGCTTGGACTTTTTGCTGGACTCTTTGACGGAACTATATTGGTCTCCAACCGCAACAATAAAGATAACGTTGCCAACCGTCTTAGGCCCATTTTTTTGACGCCGAGATAACTCAAACAATGGTTAAATATGCTAACTAATAGATTCAAAACGCTGGTTAAATAAAATTGAGAAATAATTGTTAAGGCATATGTTAGAATAAAAAATGATGCATAAACGCGTTCTACCGAAGTTTGAGACAATTAGTTAGCATACTTATATAATTAACTATTGTTTGAGTTAACTCGGGATCAAAAAACTGGGCCTTAATAAGGCAAACAGCCATAGAAGGAATTTCTATATGTCTTTGTGATTTTATTTTATCTAATATTAACATAATATTAACCTGCTGTAGGCTACGTATTTTTATCTGCCTTAAAAAGTGTGTGCGTGTAACCTTTACGCGCGATTGAAGTAAAACTTCTTTGACGACATATATCACTGAAATGATTAACTTAAAAAAAAAATCTGAGTTACTCCCTAGTCGCGCCTAAAGAAGTTTTACTTCAAGAAGTTTTACTTCAATTATTATTTTTAAATGGCGGAAACTACACAGAGCGTTACTTCCGTCAGAAAAAAAATCTGAGTTACTCCCTAGTCGCGCCTAAAGAAGTTTTACTTCAAAAAATCTGAGTTACTCCCTAGTCGCGCCTAAAGAAGTTTTACTTCAAGAAGTTTTACTTCAATTATTATTTTTAAATGGCGGAAACTACACAGAGCGTTACTTCCGCTAGAAAAAAAATCTGAGTTACTCCCTAGTCGCGCCTAAAGAAGTTTTACTTCAAAAAATCTGAGTTACTCCCTAGTCGCGCCTAAAGAAGTTTTACTTCAAGAAGTTTTACTTCAATTATTATTTTTAAATGGCGGAAACTACACAGAGCGTTACTTCCGTCAGAAAAAAAAATCTGAGTTACTCCCTAGTCGCGCCTAAAGAAGTTTTACTTCAAAAACTCACAGTTTATAAAATTGGTAAATATTGATTAATTTATTTTTGACCCATTTTTTTCTCATTTATGTTAAGGTTTCAACCATTAATAGGCAATAAAATGCCGCCACATATTGGTCTCATAACAAAGTCAACCGTTACCGTATATTAAATAAAAAGTAGGTACTTTTTTTTGATAACTCCAGTTTTGACGGTAGGTAACGATATAACTTTGTTTTACTTTTAAAAATTCATTCTAAATACAAAGTTAAAATCTCTTTACTTTTCGCGTAACCAGTATTATATCGCTGTTCTTCTTAAGAAAAACTTTTGATCGTTCCCCTGTTCGTTGTGTCTTTCTATTTAATAATTTTCAAAGAGCGTTCTATCATCCTCATTTCGTATAGGTCGTAACAATTTACGAGCGTTTCCTTACTACGAGGTCCGATTACTCAGTGGGGTCGTAAAATAAATAATTTATCGTCCACCAGGAGGGTTCCCTCCACGTAAATATACCTCCAAGTAGGTCCCACAGGTTATCTTTTATTGCAAGGAACCCAATATGGGGATATAAAGAAGCAACACGCGACGCAATGGACCATTCTGAGAAAGAGCACGTATATGAGAATAGAACAATGGTATCAAAATAAATGCGTTAATAAGCTATATTCTTGGCACAATGTTGGTCCCTTTTTCTAATGTTTTGATATTGAATTATTTTAGTGATGGGAAAATAGAATTATATTTTCATAAGCATAGTTACGGTAAAGACTTAATATATGAAACTTAATGTATAAATACAAGTAGGTATATTCGAAAATTCGTTTCTTTAGTGCCTAGTATTATTTGACACACGACAGTAATAATAATATATTGTTTCTTAAATTTCATCACATAGTTTAAAAAAAGTCGTTTCCCGCTGTCTGTCCCTATGTACCTATGCTAGATCTTTTAAACTACGCAAGGGATTTTGAAACGGTTTTTTAATAGATAGAGTAATTCAATAGGAAGTTTTATACATATGATACACGTGCAAAGCCGTGGTAGGTCGCTAGTACTATATAAAGTGAATGAGACAGAAATCTGTGACAGTTTTGTTTATTAACTTCACACTTAAATTAATTTCTCCCTTCTTTTGTTTTACTGTGTAATTAATTTTGTACACATCTCATTGAAATCAAAGTGTCCCATGTCACGTTTAAAAATACTGGTACTCTGTTTTGTGCACCAAATAAAAGAAAAAAAAATTGGTTGCCTCAAAAAGCTGATTGTACACGACCATAGTATTTTACAGAAGCATGAACATTCCGTAAGACGTTATAAACATTCAGAATAACAAGAAAACGTTGCTTATTCATATTAACTCAAGTGAAACGAAGTGTAAATAAAGCATATAAAATACATTTGCGAATGTTATTCTGTTTATCTCAGCTGTAAGCGCTTTAAGTCGTACTAAGCAATGCCATTTACATAACAATAATCGTAATAGGCTATTGTTTTACCACTGTCTGCGTGCTTGGCACAATATCAACTTTACATGTACGAGAAGTTTGGTGAACTCTTGCTCCGATAGTATGAACTATTACTCATGTTATGATACGTAGAATAAGTTTTGTAGACACATAAATACAGACGTATTTATTAGCTGAAATAAATAGATTAGAGTACTTGATTTACTGCAAATGTTTACGCGAATTCGACTTCAACGGTCAAATATTACTTACTGCGCCTACTCTGCGGTAGGTACTCTCTGCGATTTATCAGATAACTTAGCTACCTCAATACAAAGCTTCATTGAAATTAGTTGAGCCATTTGAGCGTAAAGAGTTAACAAACATACACACACGCGGGATGAATCATCTTTCGGGGTGAAAAATATATAATAAGTGTTAATCCAGGGTTTCAGCTAATTCAGCTAAAATTGCCGTTTGAGCGTAAAGAGGTTACACAAACACACTCACAAACTTTCACCTTTATAATTGTGATTAAATATCGAATTTTTGGAAATCTTCTAATACGTTAATAATTTAACAGGTTCAACAATCTGCTGGACCGGGAAGAACAGCGGAATCGTCTGGTCGAGGTCCAAAAGGCCTTTAACTCTACAGCGCTGGAAGCGATGGAGAGTGGCGCTGAAGTTGCTGACTTGTTGAAAAGTCCTGTTGAAGTACAGTGTGAATTAGCCTTAGGTAACTATTACTTATAAGTTTTTCTCGCAATAAATCTAGTTCTTACTTTGTAAGTGAGTGGAAAAATAGATTGATATCCAGTTCGAAAAAAAATGCGTGTGTGAACTATGGTTTTTTTAATTGCTATTTTTGGAACTTGTAAAACTTATACTAATTGATTCATGTTTAAGATACTATTAAGTATTCTGGGTTAAATTAGGTATACCCAACAGAAATAGAATAGAAAACAACAACAACGCCCATTTGTCATAAACAAGAACAATAATTGATGTCCGTAAAATTAATCAACCTAACTAAAAATTATGGATCAAATCAATTACTTCCCAATGGAACTTCGTAAAATTATTCGATAAAAACGTCACACGGCAATCACGGCATCACTATTGAAAAAAAACTTATCGATGAAAACTTAAAACGAAGGAACGTTGCTGTGATCCAATTACACAGACAACGCTGGCCGGTTGAAAACACGATTTTCTTTTTTTAAACTGTTGCTGGCTTCTAAAGAACTTTCCTCAGTTGGGGCTAAAGGGAATGTCGACTTAACTTTGTTGTGGATTAGTGTTGTGTTACCGATATTATTTTGAACTAGGAATTTACCAATGATATTAGCGAATATTCAGGTACTGATATGCGATATATTTTTGGGATATTCACATTACTTGTTTATTCGGTACGGTTAAACGGTTTTTACATGTTAATAATAAATGCTAATTTATTATGTGTTTTAAATAGGATTTATGAAAGTATGTTTAAATATAAAAAAAAAAAAAACCTTTTTCTTTGCAGACCTATTATCAAATGGCAACCATCCAAAAGGCGTGATAGCGGTAGTACGAGACATACCTGATCTTGAGCCTGATGATTCTAAAATAACAGCCTTAGCTCACGCCAGGTTAAAACTATTAAGTAGGAAACTAGAAGACATGTTGCCTGAAACACATTACATCAGACTAGAGTAAGTTAATCATGGATAATTTTAGATATATAATGCATGAAAAAAAAAATCAGAAAATTGTATGAAGGATTTCTAGAGGTATAACAAAGAAAAAAATAGAAATCTCGCCCAAATAAAACAATAAATAATCAGTATGTATTGTATGTACTTCTACAGATAACTTTGAGACTTTGATCCAATTTATTCCAAGGCAATAAATTATTTTAGCACAAAAGTGCGTGGTATAATTTTTATATTTACAAACAAAACATATCGAAATACCTCCATTTTTGTACTGTCAAGTGTAAGTCAAATAACTGTATGATCCTATTTTCTTCATACATATTACGAGTCAAGTTACGTCAAGGGAATGTCACAAGAAGAAAATATTTTCCTCAGGACACCAAACCTTGGATTAATAGTTTATTTCTATGTATGTGGAGTGCGAGAAGGGAGCACTTTGTATGTCGCTTCTTGATATTTTGATTGCCTCGTTGGATCTAAATAGGATGACTGATGTGGGGTTTAAGGGATTTTTGAAAAGATTATGGTGTTATGTTTAGAGATACATCTCCGTGCATTATGAAAAGGCTAATGGCCAATATGTGTTGCCAACATTTGAGCCAACATTCATACTCTTAGATCTTTACATAAAAGTGTAAATATTTCCAGAACTTATGTGATGATATCATCTTGGAAATAATATAATTTAATAAAATTGTCTGAGAAATAAAGACCTTAATATAATATAAAGTTCACCTACAGCTGAACTTTCAACGTCACTCAAGAATCAAAACTTAATTAAATAATGAAATTGGAGGCTTTAAAAATAATTATAAAGTAATTATGATCAATTTTTGGACTTTTGTTTGAGAAAAAGCTTTTAGTATGAAGTTTAAGGTAAAGAGGGTGCCAGCCTGCCAACAATTATGATAATGATTATAATGAAAAACTTTTACTGAAAATTTAAAAATATTTTTTATTTAAAGTCCTCCTAACTAGATTTTTTTACTAATAACCTCCTGAGTTTCCCAATAGTTTTTTTTTTAATTATTTATATCTATTACATTAGATGTTGTATCTTAAGTAAATTTAATTCATGTTGTAGATATTTAACTCTTAACTTCATAAAAAAAATCCCTCATTATATTCTTAGATCTTCATCAGCGGATTCCTCAAGAACTGACGGAGCTTCAGACAACGAAGAAAAGTTGGCTCCTTTCAGGGAGAAGGTCCAGGTTGTGGTCAGCTCACTGGTTGACGAGAGCCTTAGCACTGAACCCGATCAAGGGAAAGGAAGAAAAAAGACTGTACAGGTACTACATAATCAAAGTTTCAAAAGCAATTAATATAAAGTGTAACTTAAACGTTTAAATATTGAACAAACTTTGATGTCCCACGTCAACTTTCCGTGCATGAATAATTTATTGACTTTCGTTCTAACTTTCAGGAAGTATTTCTGGAACACATTACTCATCTTAGGATATGTATAGAACATAATCGTTTGTATAAAGTTAACGTTAAACAAATTGAAGAAGCAGCCAAAAATATTCTAAATAATGCTAAGGAAAATTATGAAAATCGCACTCGACATCCTCCAACTCTCATATACGGCCCAGATGCTTCAGGAAAAAGCACCTTATTAACACACCTTTACTTCAAATGCGAAGAGATTTTCCCAAAACCCGTATTGAGGATAGTAAGATTTTCCGCTTCCACGCCAAGATCGGCTTATAACTTAGAACTTCTGCGAGTGATGTGTCAACAAATATCGATAATTTTAAACATACCGGAAGGTTATTTACCGAAAGACGCGAGTTTTGATCCTCTTTATATCAACAATTGGTTCCAAAGCCTGCTTAGGAAATGTGAGGAGATGGAAAATGAGATACTGTTGATATTTATCGATAATGTGCACAGAGTGAATCCATTGGAGTGTGATATAGTGACGGGGCTATCTTGGCTGCCGATGTCGTTGCCAAGAAACGTGTTCCTTGTGTGTACTAGTGCCGTATCTCTAGAACAACTGCAGCTGACGCCAGCTCAGAAGGAAAAGTTCAAAGTTCAGAACTGTTACTATTTATTGGACGAGATTGAGGAGACTCCGGAAAATAATAGTTACGGAGACTATATTGATGGTGCCTTCGATAACTTAGAAGTCGTCTTCGGTGCTAAAGCATTTAGTAAATTAGCAAGTTAGTACTTCAATACACTATTTTTTGAGTATTAAAACGCATACTGTATACCAATCAGACAGGATAACGAGGAGTAATATTGACGATAGTAAAACAGCACTGAAACAGCATGCCATGGTCATAATAACAAATTCACTGAAATAACAACAGCTAGACTTTAAAAACACAACACTAATGCGACCATACAAACTGCCAGTAACAATTCTTATTGTTTGTAGGTTACATAACTTGTTCAGAGTTCGGGCTGACAGAGTTAGAACTGTTGGAACTGTTGATGCCGACCAGCAATAGCGATGCAGTTATAGAGCTGAAGGACGCTAACTTCAACTTTTCTACTATTTGCGTCGCGAAATGTATGATGAGTAAGTATTGATCTATTTCTGTATTTATCTATTTTATTAGCTTCATTTAACTGGCTAGTGAAACAGCCGCACTGGTCGACATCATTACGTCAACGTCGGCCATCATTGAAAACCAACACTAAAGTTCCTATGTCCGTTTCGCACTGATGGTATGAATATCGCCCCTAATATTTTAAGAATTATTTTTAAAGTTAGTTTTTTTTGCAAATAAATGCATTTTCTTTCTTACTCCTTCTTTCTATTGGTGTTTTTTTTATTGTTCAAGGTCAATGCTTTTGATTTTGAGAATAGTAGTACTATGTATATTATTTTGAATTCGAACTCTCCCACAGCAAGACGAAGACCTCTCTTCTTTCCATTTTTTCTGTCATTGGCTAGTTGAGGTCATTCCTTGTTATTTTTATTCAATTGTCTTTTTTTAACAAAAAAACGTTTACATTGATTTGATTTTGATGTTTTGAGATAGCAGATATAAATTTATGTATATTGTATTTAGCTGCTAACATAAACTTTCAAACATTTTGCATACAGGAATAAGTATTTAGTGTGTAAAATTAAGTAGTAGTGTACGAAAAGTTGCGATTTTTTTTATATGCTGCTGAAAAAATTTACATAAAGATTTCATAATAATATTTTTTTTTAATATTACGAAAGTGCATAATTAATAATATAATATATCATATTTACGTGGCTGTGAAATAAATATAGTTTTTCCAAAGCATTTAACACGTAGTTATTTATTTCGTCACTATTATCACAGATATTTCCATAATATCCGCGGCTTAAATTTTAATATCAGCTGTGCGATACCCATAACGCTTCTATTGTTATTCCTGTAATTATATTTTATCGGAATAATATTGACTCGGTTGAGCTTAACGCGCCAAATTTAATCCCATCGTGTTGTTAATTATTGAGTTACGTGAGTTCAACCAAATGGGTAATGTAGCCAAACAGCCCGTCCACCCGTAAAACTCGGACAATAACTTTTTTAATTAGGTACTGATTGAGATAAATTGGATTTTAATATCAAAAGAACTTGTATAAAGTTGCACTTATGGAAAATCACATCAGAGATCTTTGCAAATAATAATTAATTTTAAACTGCTTTGAATTGTTTTTTTTAATCAAGTTAGATAAGGTAGACAACATTTTATTGATTACTAGCTCAGCCCCCCGGTTTCACCCGCGTTAGTAGTTTCCGTTACCGTAATATTTTTTTTTAATTGATTTTTCAATTTTTGGTAGTTATTTTGTTATTCGGGACATAAAAACCAACAAAGTAAGGAACATGATGGTCCACCCGTTCTCGAGTTATAATTGTTGTTTACGGACTTTATTATATACTTAGATGAGTTTTTGACATTTATTGGAACCAATACAATACTTTACCTCTACAACATTTGTATTTATCGAATTATTCTATAAAACTTGACCCCTTTGTTACCGATAATACAATTGGCGTATTTCAGATATGCGTTTTTTTCATTGTTATAAATCTGAAAGCTCTGGGTTATACAACGATTCGTTTACACATAAAAATAAATTGGTACTTACTTTTGTGATCATCGTTCGTCTTTTGTCTAGTTTTTTGTGATGATAATATAATTAAATTGTATATTAAATAAGATTGGTTATTGTATGAATCAGTTCGCAAAAACTGATATTATATTTTTACATTTAACTAACAATTTTGTTGGGTTCAAGATAAAAAAAAAAACAAATTAGACTACTATGTACAACTTTTAGAATGTTGATTTATCAGAAAACACTGATTCGATTACCCTTTACTGCTTCTTAAGTGCTCTGATTGTGGACAAGAGCTCTCCAACAGTCTACAAGAATCCATGCCATTTTCTTTTTCCTACAGAGACGCTTATATCTGAGAACGTGGTATCTGGTCGGAGCACTTGGCGATGGCGCGCGGCGGCCGCGGGTTCGCGCGCTCGTCGCCGCTACGTGCGCTCTCAAGCCGCACTGAGGGACGCCCACTCAGACCTAGCCACACTACACTTCGCAAACTTCTTACAAGACGCCGATGACACTGACACTTCCGAAGCACAAGAACCGGGTAAGTTTGATAAATCCTATTGGAATGAAGATGGCAAAGTTGATCGCTACTACTGCGTGCGCTTTTATGCCACGCTGATATGCCTAACCACACTGCATTTTGCAAACTCCCAACAAAACGCTAATGACATTGATACTCTCAAAGTTCAAGAACCTGGTAAGTTATTTTATACTTTTATGTTATTTCAAGAATGTTACATGATATGGTTTTGCCTACAATGTTCGTTCTCTCACATTTCGACTGGCCTCTTGGACTAGTGGTTAGTTACCCTACTGCTGAGGATTTGGACTACTACGGGTTAGATTCCAAGGGCAAATTATTGTATAATGAGCACGATCATTTATTTCTGTGTCTGGGTGTAATTTATCTTGGATATGTATGTTTTTATAAATATATTTATAGTTTATCAGTTATCTGGTTGTCTTAGTACAGGCTCTGCCTAGTTTGGGATTAGATGGCCGTGTATGAGTTGCCCCACGATATGATTATTTGAGTCTGGTCAATATTGGGCTTAAGGTTTCTTTGAAATGATCTGGGCTATGTTTATAAACTTGTCCTATTCACCCATACATTAATAAATTAATAAAAAATAAATATAGATTGTAAGATTTTGCATTTAGATTGTAAAACCAAGAAGTTTTCTAAAACTGGCCGTGCAAGAGTTGTTTTAAAAGCGCTCGTATTTCTCGGAATTTCTCCGTGTTTCTAGTGTTACATTTCTCGAAGTTTTAAACTGACTAGTCTATAACAGAAGTTCAGATGTTTCTAAGAGTTAAACAGGAGTTATTTAATACCTTTTGGTGAATGTTGGACTTCAATATTTATTAAGTAATTCTTAACAAACTATAATTCAAATTTTATTTTTTATTGCATTTAAACGAAACAAAGACTGGTAAATCTATTTCTATTATTAACAAACTTTAAAAATATTACAGTTGTTTAGGTATATAACGCAGCTCTACAAGTATATATTTATATTTTTAATATGTTTAACAATGGAATAAATTAAACTCTTCATACGATGCATAAATGATTTAATTAAAATCGACAAGTAGACGCTTAAACCAGCCAAAAATCTTTAAATGTATATTTTTATTCAAGAATATTAATATCAACAAATATTAAGAAATTGACATTAAGTTGATAGGCAAGGATAACATTCATTCTTATTCAGCAAGTGTTCAGTATGAGTTGGCAATATCAAATTCTTCACGTCCATTTCGTTTTATTACAATTTAATAACATTTTCATACATACATACTATATTATACAATGTATATCAAAACTTATATCGGTACGTACAATTTAATTTACGTTGTATGCTATGTGGTCTCGAAATTTAATTACAAAGCAGCAATCGAACCGCATAAGCGTGTTTTAATAATCTTGTTGCCACCAATACCTCGCACTAACATGCCAGTCATTTTATATTAAATTCTATCTCACCCGATCTAGACATTAGGCAAATATGTATAACAATAGATCTCTTTAAATGGGATTAAATAACAAATGAATATCGTATTGTTTATACTTATACAGGATTACTTTAAAAGGAGTGCGTATATTCAACGAGGTAGGGGAGCGGGGGGCATAGCGGGGCCACGGGGCATAGCGGGGCGAGCCTTACACAGCTCGAAACAAACGGCGTGCAAACTGTCAAATGGCTCGCTTTGATTGGTCGTCAGTCGGCGCGTGACCTTCATAGGCGAGCCACGCCATTTCGGTCGGCGTTTTGTGTTAAAATACAAAAATACAAAAAACAGTATTTTTCTTAAAATTTTTAGTTCAATTGAAGAGCAATTCTGTCTTAAACGTACTTATGTACTGTGGTGTTTTATAGTTTATTATAAATCAGTTCGTTTCCTGATTTCTTAATTACAAACCACAAGATCACCAAATCAAAGGTAAGATGGCGTCAGTTTGTGTTTAATTTTGAACAAGCCGGTGGGGCATAGTGGGGTATGGCGTCTGGGGCAAAGTGGGGTACCTACCATGCCCCATTTTTTATTATAGAAATGTGCCCCACTTTGCCCCGTTTTAAAGACTTAAGTTGTAATATATTTATTTTTTACGTTTTTAGCCAATATGGTCCGCACATACAGGAGGAAGACTGAACAGCAGTCATGGTCTATGAAAGCTATGAAACAAGCTGTACACAGTGTTGTGTCCGGAGAAATGGGCTACAGGAAAGCAGCAAATATGCACAACGTTCCACAAACAACATTAGAACGTTACGTTTCTAAATATCGGGGCAATCCAGACGACAGCATCTTTCAAAAGAAATTGGGTAATTTTCAAAGCCCTTTTGTTGCTTAGAAATAAAACTGTTTCGTTTGGAAGTTGTGTTTCGTTCCATATTATAAATACCCCACAATGCCCCATAGGAGACCCCACTTTACCCCTATGCACGGGGCATAGCGGATCAAATGCCTTTTTTTATTTAAGTATTCACATCTTTTAGATTAATTACGTTATCAACATAAATGTATACATAGTCATTAGCAATAAATTAAGCTATGATTCTAAGTTAAAAAATTTAAGTTAATCACAATATTTTAGTTTTTAGGGATGTTTAAACGTTAAGTACCCTACTATGCCCCCCCTTCCCCTACCTAATTAGCTGCATAAAACTTTACAAATTTCCCTAAGGATTTTAAAATGGAAAATGAACTTTTCATACAAAGTGACAGGTCACGTGACTTATGTATGTATGAAATAATTATTTTCAAATTGAAGGTTTCGACCTACGTTTCTTGAGAAAAGTTGTTCAATTTTATGCACCTGATTACCCGGTTGAATATATGCACTCCTTTTAAATTAATCCTGTATTATGTTTTGTTGTATTAATAATTAAATTTTGGTGATTTTGATTAAGTATACCAGAGAAACTTTCGGTATTCTGTTAATACTTACTCACAACAGATGTTTGTCTGACTTTTTGTTCTTGAAACTGGCATTGATATAAAATGTTATATTGATGTAAGTACTACGTAGTAAAACAAAGCAGATATAATTTAAGTTGCCATAATATGTACTGATAGATAAATAATAATAATAATAATACAGGCCTATATACGTCCCACTGCTGGGCACAGGCCTCTTCCCATATAGAGAAGGGATGAGCATTGATCACCACGCTTGCTCATTGCGGGTTGGCGATTTCAGATTCCAATATTTGGAATCCAGGTTTCGTCACGATGTTAGCTAAACAAAAGAAAAATACATTTTCAAATCATTCTTGGGTACTAGATCAATACGTCTCTTCTCTACATGTATTTGCCTTTACCTTTCATTCAAATACCTTTAGGCTGGTATTGTTGGATTTGTAACAAAAGAGCATCAAAACAAGTAGATTGAAATCTATCAAAAGCTGCACGATATATGAGTAGGTACATACTCAATATCAAACGTAAATGTGTTCGGTAGCACCAAAAACACGGAACTGTCATTCAATTCCTTTAGATTGAATTCCGTACCTCTACTATTGTACACTTCGCACAAAGAGAAATCCCTTTAGATATCGGAGATAAAGCTAAAACGTTTCACAGAGAAAACAGATATTACACGTTGCTTACGTAGTACCTAAATATTTTCGGGGTATATTACGTTCAATTCAATTCAATCCAATTTATTTATTTGTGAACATAGGTTACAATAGATGTTACAGAAAAACACATTTTGATCTCTATGTCCTACCACTTAATGGTGTACCTACAAAAGTTAATACGTTTTGTTTTTGCGTGCCCGATAGGATTAAAAAAGACCGCATAATTTTAAGAAACATTATGAAATGAAAATAAATATTCAAATGGGATTGATTTCGAAAATGTTTAAAATTAAAATAACGGTCAATAACCTTTGTAGGCATATTATAATGCTATCATAACTGCCCGTGCTCAACGGAAATTACCATCGTACACAATACGACTCCAGAGCTTGGCATTGTGCTCGGTGAAGAGAAAAATCAATTAAATTAGGTTTTATAGCAATGATTGCTCCATCCAATATACCAGCATAAGCTTGAATAGAATTCCAAAATATATGAATGTTAAGAAATTTAGTTTCACCCATTATTATATTAATACCCTCATCCACAAAAATGTCTAGGGCAGTACTATACAGAGCGTATAATAATAATATAATATCTTGGGACAGCTCACACACGGCCATCTGATCCCAAACTAGGCAGAGCCTGTACTATGGCAACCAGACAACTGATAAACATACTTATATATTTCTAAATACTTACAATTATTATTATAATAAATAACTCCTAGACACAGAACAAATGATCGTGTTCATCAAACAAAGATTTGTCCTGGGTGGGAATCGGACCCACGACCTCCGGCTTAGCAGTTAGGGTTACTGACCACTAGACCAACAGGCCAGTCAAATATAATTATGTATGGGGGACGCTCCCAAAAACGAAGACAGGAGATAGAACTAATTCATTATTTTCTATGAAAAAAGAATAATCAACCGTTTGGTCTTTGTGAATAAGACCCCTGTGTAGGACGAACGCATGATAAGCTACGGCGTTGCGACGTCACACGACGTCGTTATAAGTGTTTACACAAATGCTAAGAGCTATTTTAACCTACTTACATTTGTTTACTTACATTTTCTTGGATGTCGTCGGCAAGAAGTTCCTTACATTTCTACTCAAAACTTAATCGGAGTCTGTTTTCAGTTTTACGATATTTAGCTGAAAGCCTTTTATTTGATTTCTGTCAACATCATCTGCTTAACCTTTTCCCAAGCATTTTTGGGGTTGGCTTCCAGTCTTACCGGATTTAGCTGATAAATATTTTACACGGAGCGACTGACTACCTAATTGCCACAACCCATTGCTTTGTAGTACTGTTTTCAATAGTAGGACTGGTTGTCAGAATTATAATGACTTAACGACCGTCAAAGATCACTGTATAACAGTCAGAACCAACGGCTTAACGTGCTTTCCGAGGCACGGAGAAGTCTCGATGTTTTCGATCCACGGACCAACCGCGGTGAGCGTGGCTTAACCATTATTATCGGTCAAGCCGTACCTACGTTGCTTTCTCTAAACAATATATTTTATTCCATAGGTTGTGTAGACCACGACGACGATGCCCTCCTAGACTCGACTCCATTCCACTCTGGCAGCAGAACGGCGGCCGCGTTCACGCAGCGCCATGTTGAAGAGTCCTGGCTGCATCTGTTGCTGGCTGGTGACTTCTCAAAGTTAAAGGATCTTACCGTCTGTAACTTTGACTTCTTGTTGGCTTCGGTAAGTAGTTTATAGTTACATTTTACGTTCTAGATTGTATTTTGTTTATTTTCGTAGTAGCATTACAAAGATGCAAGCAAGGGTACACAGGTGCAAAACAAAATCTTATTTTGGATAGAACATTTTATTAATTAAAATTATGTTTAATTATCTTCCAAAACACCATATTTATTACTTTTTACATAACTAAAGTTACATTAAATATTTACAAACTTAACTATTATAATTATGTATGTAGGTACACACACTTTTAACTAAACTAAAGAATAAATTACTTAAAATACATAGAAAGATAGATTTTTGAAAAATAAGGTTGAAGATGATGTCCGATTTTTTTTTTTTATGTAGTAATATTGTATACGTATGGATGAAATGTATCAGTAATAATACATCGTACTATAAAAAATAAGGGATTATCTCGTTCCATTATGATGAATATTAAAATGCATAAAAAATTGTGGATCAATTTTTACGTACGGTCATCACTTCACAAGTCACGTTCATATCAATAGTGTATGTAAACTATCATTCAGTTTTATGATATTTATTTTCATAACAAAAGTGTAGATATTTTGTTATTCAGTATAGTTTTACAGTAAATCGAATACCGATCGTTAGCATTCAACCATTATCAAAGCGTCCATTACCATTCTGAACTACCAAAGCGTTATTTGTATGCACGATAAAAGGTATTCAAAACCTTTTATTGCCGTGCACTTTTCAATATAAACAGAAACTACATTGTCTTTGATTTTGTTGCAGTGCCTTAAGGACGCGTTCTCCTTGATGATCGGTCAAATTGGCAAGAGGAGAGTTGCGTATAATGGCCACTAGGCAGCACTGAGCTTAAGTTATTTTGGCACGCTTCAGTATGACGTCAGCATGCATTATAGACCAAGACCCGAGGGACATACTTTTAGCAAATAATAATCTATCGAGCCATAAAATGCAGTTTTCACCAATAAAGTGATTGAACAGGAAGATTTTTTGAAGTGAAATCTTCTTTAGCTGCGATGTGCACTTTTTGGGTTGGGTACAAAATTAAAACTCGCGTCGGGACACGTGACCCTTATCGAAAATTCCTTAGACGCGGCGCAGGGCGCTAGGGCGGTGTGAGATGTCGTCAGTTACTATGTATGTCAATGGGTGTCGGTTTCATATTTTTTATTATATTTTATTATTCAGGTAAGGTTTCGATCGAGTCTATCGTACTCCTTGACGATTTACGCATTATAGATGTAATATTTGTAACATGTTTATACTTTTATAATATCAAAATAAGCACACGTGCGGATTAAGTTTTAAAATTGTTTATTTAAAATTTATAGAGGTGTATTTTACCACATAAATGATAGTACTTTTATACTGATAATTAAAGCAGGTCATGCGAAATTATTCCCTAAACATTTTAAAAAATATCAAAAATGTACAACGTTATGGAATCAGAGACAAAGAACGTACCACAAACACCCAGACCCGAGACAATATAGAAAAGTGTTTTTTTTCTACATTGACCCGTCCGGGGATCGAGCCCGGGACCTCAGAGCAAGCGATACCTTGAAAACCGATGTACACGCCACTCGACTACAGAGTCCGTCAAAATAAAAATAATGGTATATACATACATTGTTTGTTTGTATGTGTCCTCGTGAGTATGTAAATTTGTAATATTACTACGCCATTTAAAAGTACTTCAAATTACGGTTTTATTTTGTCTGGCCCTAACAATAGCGAACACGAGCCAATTTTAATTAAATTTTATATGTAATTGCACCTTCCAAATGTATTAAAATCGATTAATCTCACAATACATTTAAATGAAAAAAAAAATGTTTCTGCAAGTGGCATAATATGATCACTTTTACATGACATATATTATTATATTATTATGTATTATATTAATTTGTGAGCTCACTGGAGTCGACAATGAGTGGAGATTTAAGAATAGTTGGAAAATTCAAAAGTGCACGCCTCATAATCTCATTCATTACAATAAAATTAAGATTATTTGTAAATAATAATTAAACTACATCGAATTATACCGTGAAAAGTAATAGGCTTCTATTCCTCAAAATACTGAAGTCTATAAAAAAAACCAACTCGATAAGTGAAGTATATCGCTCGTTATCGTGACCACAAGATACGGGATCCGTACATAAAGACACACGGACGTCCAAGTCAGAACATTTTTAAACAATTTTTTAATTAGTTTAATTAATAAAAAGAGATTTAAAAATATCATGAGTGTAAAAAATAGTGTTTTTTCTCAACATTTGTCTATTTATATTCACTTATAAAAGCAATAAAGAATAAAAAAAGTGATATTTTAAGTTCGAGAATCACTCGGTGTGCGTAAACTGACAGTAATACCCACCTCAACGCTTCGCTATTGAGGCGTGCAAAAAAAAATAGAAATGACAGAAGTATTATATGTGTGCAAAAACGCAAAATATGTCAAGTTTGTATAATAGGTAGGTACTTATAAGGTGCAGCTAGTATTATGAGACTATCCGGAGAAACCGGAGTGATCGACATAGCTTGCAGAGTTAGTAAGCTGAAGTGGCAGTGGGCTGATCATGTCTGTCGAAGAACTGATGGCCGTTGGAGCTGAAAAGTCCTTGAGTGAAGACCGCGACGGCAAATGTAGTGTAGGACGCCCATCAGCTAGATGGACTAATAACCTGAAAAAGGTAGCCGGGTCCGACTAGATGCGGAAGGCAGAGGACCGGGTGTTATGGCGCAACTTGGGAGAGGCCTATGTCCAGCAGTGGACCGCGATAGGCTGAGTTGATTGATTGATTTAAGCAAGTACTCTAGTACTCTAAATACTGGAGATAGCAAATTATGGTCAAAGGAATTATGCCTTTATTTAATTAAAAGCAATAATTCTACATTCATTATATTTTGAAATTATGCGTTGAATACAATGCGGAAAATGAGCACCTTGTACTTTTATGGTATTAATCATGAAGCCCAATTCTATCTTACAAAAAAGTAAATTAATTGAAAGAAAAACAGTCAAGTATGAATTAGGATTATATTTTTTTCAAAATTTATGCGTTTCCGCAATACCCGATGTCGTGTGTGCATTATCCTGGCTAAGACTTACGTAAAAAAAACGCGCAAATCGAAACGAAAAGTTTACAGTTGGATAGTCTGGTTCATGTTTGAAGCAGCGAACTCTTTGATGAATTATACCAATTTTTATTGCCTAGAGAGTTTTCAAGGTCCTGAGTAACTTGCCTTACGATATAATATGTACGAAAGTCAATGCCAGTAATATTTCTAATATATATGTGCACTTGCTATTTTGATATGTTTCTTTACCTAACTTTAACTCCACTATCTTCCTTTAAAAAAAAATATATAGTGTTCGGTAACTGGTCGGCCTATAAAGTTTTAATTTGAAAACAATATTAGTCACAATCTTTCCCCGGATCTCGAGCTACACATAAGACAAAAATTTTGAAATGAAAATAAATAAATTACGTCCTCGATTTACTTTTATCCAAATTATGGTCGAAGAAGCTACTGCAGACGATAATGTGCGAAAAAATTTGACATAAGCCCTACCTCGATGACGTCCCGCAGGACACTGACAACTCTGACAAATGGCTCGTTTATCGAAATTTCATAGAAAATCACATAAAATGCTAGATATTTTAATTACGGACGTTTAGAAATTGGAATCATCATTGAGAACCCTCCTAAAATGAATTATCTACTAGTTGGTACTAATTTTAAAAGAAATGGAGTATTGATACTCGTATAAAACGAGATTTAGCTTGCGAGTCGACTTTATTTTCGGATTTTTTTTTCATCGATAAAATTTTATTTAATCGTGATTCCATCCAGTGAAAGCCTTCAGGAAAAGATGTATCTTTTACATATATTTTTATCAAATCATGAAATCGGTTCTATAACATGCAAAAACGGCTTCCGCGGGTCCGTAATAGAAAAATGTGTAAAAAATTTAGTTTCAGTTTGTATTTTTTCTGCGACTATTTGTGACACTTTTACATAATTTGTTCTCCCAGATTTAGAATAAACTATATCTGCCTACTAACAGTATTTTTAGAAATCTTAAAATATGTAATTTGTAGAACAAAATATGTACCGAAACACAACCTAGTATCGTAAAAAAATTTGAAAATGGCAACGGAAGATCGTTTTTACTATATAAAAAACTATAAATCTTCAGAATGTTTTTCCCAGCGTTTGAAGATAAAGAACCAATCTATACGTGTGAGTTATTAGTTATATTTGATTTGATTTAGTTTAGTCACAATATGTACCGAAAAACAGCATAATTTTGACAGAATTGAGAACGCGTCCAGCATTTGTATTTATTTTGAAATCTGTTATAGCATCAATTCTGAATTCTAAATTGATTGCAAATTAATAATTTTTTTAAAGAAATATTTTTCGGCTGGTTACTCACATTCACAATTCTGCAAAAAAAATACGAAAAAAAAATATCGATTTTAAATAGGTAGATATATTATACTGGATTCCAGTTTGAAGGGCAGATTAATTTAAGCTGTTCTCAAATCTACTGTGTATCGTTGTAACTAATTTATAAGTAAGAAATACATCAATATTAAAGTATGGTATACATACAAGGAATCTGAAAGATGCAGCAAAAAACGAAGACTTTAAAATAGCGATTATAAAATATTATTTGGAGATTGAGTGTATGTGAGAGACGGTCGATAGGGGACGGAAATATTTGTTGCATAAAAGCTACTCGCGCGGTTAAAAGTAGTAATTTTGTAGATGACCTTTGGGATCAAAATTATATTACATAATACGATTATAATATAGTAATACTATATTATTTCCTTTCAAAGTTCTTACCGAACTTATTAACATTAATCACAGTGGTCTCAAACAACAAAGTCGATGTGTTACAAAGGTATAATTAGTACAGATTACTTACAGACTACATAACAGATAGTTTTCAAAGTTTCACAGTTAATGGGTGACCTTACAAAGTTTACGAGACTGTACTAAACGTTAATTTCTGAACCGAAAATCGATTAGTTAGAAAACTGTTGCTATTAAACAGTTAGACGCAGGTTTAAAGGCGCTGTATAGTTTTATTAGCAAACTGGCTTGAATGTAAGCTTTGTAAGGTTTCTTTTAAGAAATGCATTGAATGTAAAATTTACTTCCGCAGAGGTGATTTTATATCTCGTTCCATGTTTACTTAGCAAAAAGTTTGTGGTTTGTAATGGTTTTCCGCAATGGATTTATAAATATCTTTGGGTAAATAACACACAACAAGATTTACATTTTGGTAAATTTTTTGTCGTAAAATCACATTAAAATTAATTGTTTTTTTTTAAGTGTGTATTTTCACCTGATAATACACACTTTTAGTTACTTGAATATAATCAGTAGGTACCGAGATTCCAGTGATAAGTATTAAAAAAAAATTAGACTTTAAAATTATGTTCATACACTTTTATTTTTTATAAAACTCTATAATCACTCGTCATCACCGTTGTATAGTAGAGTACGCGGTTAACACGGCGGCGGCTTGGCTGTTACCGAGTGCGGTTTCCACAACCCAACCTCTAAGTGTGGTCCTTTGCTATCCCCACATTCATTATACTGGAGTATACAACCAAATCTGACATACTGGACAGCGCTCTTGTTTTGTTTGTCTTAAACTTTAGACTTGGCGCAACTTAAGTTTGGTGAAGTTCGAACTATGTATACTAAGAAGGTATTTTGGTGACTTACTGGCAATTATGTTATGGATAGCAAGATACTCTGTTCTCATTTATACTGTCTGTTATAATGCATCTTGAATGCCACAGTCTCGAAAAAAAATCTTTTAACTTTTATAGATATTAAATGGCGGTAGCCTAATGGCTAGGGCATCGGACTAGCGATCATGTGGTTGCGGATTCGAATCCTACTCATTATACTACCGACGTGAAGGGTACTCGTAACACAAGCATTTAGCTTACCACTAGGGATTAACAAGAATACTCGTAATGGCGACCCTCATTGATCTTTGAGTAATCTTCAAACAAATATATAAAATTTAAAAAAAAAACGTACCTTCATCATGCGGGATGTATTTTATAATTAGCTGAAAGTTTTACACTAGTCCAAGATTAATGTTTTCATCAATGAATTGAATTTAACTATGCTAATAATAAAAAACAAAAATACGTTTTTTTTTAATCAATATATTAATCCCAGCAATTCCCTACTCAGGTACAAACTGTGACTATATCGTACCTGCGCTGCATTCTGGAGCATGTACGCTGTTACATCCTAGACCGGGACGTGGAACTGGTGTACGGGGCTGTCAGGAAGGCCAGTGACATCCTCACCAGGGATCCTATGCAGTTGGGGGCTCAGGTATGTTTAATTTGATGTAAAATTACAACTTATTTATTTATTTTAGGACAAAAAAAAGAATCCACCAATTATAAGAACTCACTAATTTTTTAATTGATTTCAGTCCTATTACAATTTTAATGCTAAATTTGTTAATATTAAATCCATATTTTTAGTTGGGTTTATTCTAATCGATGAAAGAACAATATTAACACCTTCCCTGTCCCGTCAGAAGACACAATAGTTAAACAATGGAAATGTTCATATGTGACTCACGGGACAGTGAATTGGTTAAAACTATAAATAAACCTCATACCTAATTCAAATTTTAAATTGGTCGGATATAAATTCAAGAGTACCCCTTATCTGTAGTTATCCCACTAGATACTGAGATTCATTTAAAAGCATTTCCAACATTCAATTTCGTTCTCTGGTTGACAGAAACCTCATGTATAAGCGCGAAGTTATTACGTCGCGTTCTTTCAGACTTTATCAACTGTGGTCATGAAGTCGTCTCCGACTGATCCGTGAATCGAAATTTATTTAAATTATTTCGTACTAGCTTCTGCCCGCGACTTCGTCTGCGTGGATTTCAGAATTGGGTCCAAAAAGAAATGAAAAATGTGAAAGTAATGAAAAATTGAATAAAATTTTCACCTGTGTTATAGATTGCGCTGTTATAGAGAAAAATACCAAATTTCAAAGCTGTCTGCCCACGGCTTAGCTCGTAAAAAAATATCAATTTTCCCTCGGGAACTATTTAAGGAATCGGGATAAAAGGTAGCCTATGTTCTTTTCCATGTCAAAGGCTACATGCATGCTAAATTTCATCCAAATCCTTTCATTGCGTGATTGAGCAACAAACATCCAAACATCCACACTTTCACATTTATAATATTACTAGTAGGATAATAGGATGAACTTCTTACGCTATTTTCCGTTTTGAAAACACTTTTCATAACGCTGACGTCCTTTATAATCATTATCTGTTTGCCTCACAGAATAATACCTAAAGCAACTTGCCCTTTTCCCAATTTTTTAGGGACCCACTCATCCCAGCATTCTTATACAACATTAACATTTTATGTACACACAGAGGAAAATTTATATA
Organism: Plusia festucae; assembly: GCA_950381575.1. Taxonomy (NCBI): domain Eukaryota; kingdom Metazoa; phylum Arthropoda; class Insecta; order Lepidoptera; family Noctuidae; genus Plusia; species Plusia festucae. Next base: position 5,113,442 of record OX494435.1, on the reverse strand, counting down.
ACATAACTGAAAAATTTCGATCTTGTCAGTAAGACGATAGCATCCTTTACCTTACGTATATAATACATATTTATACATTTATTTATAGAATATAAGATAGATATCTAATCTGGAATCAAGTAGCAATCAATAAAGTACCCTCGATGTCAGACCACAAAGCCCTTTAACAAGTTTCAATAAGCCTTTGTTCATGTCGAACTTTGAGAATAGGTTTATCGTACCTTCAAAATTTAATATAAAGTGTGTCGTACGATACTTAGAATTTATCGACCTTTAGTCTTTTAAATGTAAATGATTTTGTTCTTACAATATGTTCTTTGTTTTTATATTTAATTTAAGCGCAGTTAATAAATAACAAATAGGTATTTTCAAGTTAATAAACTAATTTATTATTATAGACCATTAGAAAAAAAAAAATAAGCAGTGTCAAAAAAATTGATATTTTTTTATGAAAGTTTAAATAAGTTTTAATCAAGTTTTTTTGTTTTTAATTAAGTTTTTTTTTTGTAGTAAATAATAATATCAAAACCATGAGGAATGTTTAACTTACAATCGAAGTGATAATACAATTACCAACAAGTATATTTTTGAACGTCCATTTTAGGTCTTCGTAACTACCTACGTGCGAACAAAGTTTTTAACAAATGTTGCAAACCCGAACCCCAAAAACCGGCGGAGTCGAAAAACATTTATCCACCAGCCTTCTACTATATCTATTGTTATAATTACACTAGAAAAACGTTCAATTTTGTTTTGTATGTTGTTAATTAATTTTTCATTCAAATGACTGCACGGATAGCCGAGTGGTACAGGTCACCATGCTAATCACCGCTATGCGCGACGTGCTGCGAGTTCGATCCCCGCATGGGATAAGTATTTATGTGATCCACAAAATGCTTGTTCCAAATCTGGGTGTTCTTTTTGCATGTGATTTGAATGTTTGTGAAACCCCCGTTTAAAAAAAATGTATATATTTTTTTATCTTTCATAATTAAAATTTTCTTGTACAGATAATAGCTTGGCTCCGCCCAGCAGTGGCGCGGCGCGGCGTCCTGGCCACACTCGTCACTTCCGCAATGGCCTGGTGTGATGGATACGACAAACCTTTGCTCGTGCCGCTCAACGGATGGTAAGTTATAAGAGCGATTATAACATACTACATTATTCTCGCGGGTGCCTTGCGTGAATGTTGGTTGTTGCCTTAAATAATTCCATCATTTCTTTGGATAATTTATCTTTCCGTTCAATAATTTCACCTCAGCCTATCGCGGTCCATAACTGGAGATAGGCCTTTTCCAAGTTGCGTCACAATACCCGGTTTTCCGCCTTCCGCATTCATTACGACCCAGCTACCTTTTTCAGGTCATCGATTCATCTGGTTAAGGGGCGTCCTGGGTATTCCTGATCTATTCCGTAGAGAGGATAAATGCGAAAGGTGTCAAGGTTAAGCCCTGAGAAATTAACAAATAAACTCAGTGTTAAAATTTCAATTTTATACACAAAATATCATCTTCTTCTGCCTTCTGCCTAGCCTTTTCCCAAGCTATGTTGGGGTCGGCTTACAATCTTACTGGATTTAGCTGAATTCCGTATTTTACATGGAGCGACTGCCTATCTGACCTCCACAACCTATTGCTAGGTAATACAGTATTCCATAGTAAGACTGGTTGTCAGAATTGGAATGACTTAACGACTGTCAAAGATAATATTTTATTTTATTTTATTTTATTTCGGGATTACAAACAGTAGCATAATCTTATGACTAACAATAATTGTTTATACAGAAAAATGTACTTATTACACTACCAACATCGTAATCCACCTATCTACTATATAAAAATAAGTCGGGTTTTCCTTCCTGACGCTATAACTCCAGAACGCACCAACCGATTTCCACGGTTTTGCATTCGTTGGAAAGGTCTCGGGCTCCGTGAGGTTTATAATAAAGAAAATTCTCAATTACATAAAAAAAATTTAGACCGCGGGCGGAGCTGCGGGAAACAGCTAGTCTACTATATAAAAATAAGTCGGGTTTTCCTTCCTGACGCTATAACTCCAGAACGCACCAACCTATTTCCACGGTTTTGCATTCGTTGGAAAGGTCTCGGGCTCCGTGAGGTTTACAATAAAGAAAATTCTCAATTACATAAAAAAAAATTTAGACCGCGGGCGGAGCTGCGGGAAACAGCTAGTTACTAAGAAAAAGTAACTGCTACTTGCGATAAGAGATAAAAAGAACATAAATATAAATATAACACATATACCTATTGGTTTCTTAAAATATCAATATTATCATATGAAACCATAAAGTTATTGTGTTTTACGCATACAGTGTCGAAGAGAGATATTGCTGTGAAAACATAGTGCTGAAATTTAAATAATTATTATCCTGTAAGCAGGATTTTACCATCACTTGAACATGTATTTTTTGGTGCTCGATGGAATCGAAATTTTATATTAGACTACTTTTTTTACGAAATGTTGGAACAATATTTTCTTATATATAGCTTAAAAATACAGTCCCTGATTGGTACTACCGATACATATTAGGCCCCCGGGCGCCACTTTGCATCCTTTGACAAATTCTATGTTTGGCAATCGATATTGTTACAAAGCGACGCCAGGGGCTCAAATAGCTATATGAATACCGATATTAGTTCTGCTACTGAACTCGTCTCGTTTGCTAGTGCGGATTCCAGCTCTAAAAAGTTTAGTTAATATGCTATTTGACTGTAATTCATACAAACTTGAATATACTTTTTGAAAGAACCAAAATATCTTCATTGTTTTGTATTCGTCTCCATCCCGAATAGTTAAAGTTATATTAAAACAATGGACAACGAACTACTTACGCAGGTGAAACCGCGGGATAACGCTAGTACTTAATGAAACTATATTTGGCACATTTTTTTCTACAATTTTCATACTTCTAATAAATATATTTCCTTAAGTTCCGAACTACTCTTAGATAAGTTTCAAAGTACCTACAATTCATTGTTTCACTACCCTAAGAACTCCTAAGAAAACCTTTTTATTTCCTACCATTACTTAAGACCTTAGCTGTGATATATTAACGGTAAGCACGATACAAAGAAAGTGAACGATAGCTGCATACCTAATGTATCAATGTATCGTACAGTCAACCGCAAAATATATACGCACATTGATCTTAACAACGCCTTTATGACGATCCAATAAGGTGGAGACGTTTCGTCGTTATCATTGCAGCGTGAACAACCGCACTCTTTGTCTAGTGATCGCAAGGGGCTACCCGACTTCGGCTCAACTTTAAGGTCAAATTGGATATTCCTTTTACTTAGTAGCTCGTGTTCGTATTGTACTGTGTAAACAGAAATCACGTACTCCAGCATAGGATACTAACATTGTAGGCATCCTTTTCAATATCAAGTAGGTTTAAAACAATGCGCTTATACCTAGTTCCCAAGAAGATTGTTATATCGTAAACTAAGCTGATTTTATTGAAAAAAAGATTAGTGACGTAACCACATTAAAACGGCCAAGATCATTATAAGAAATCATATTTTTTTATAATTACACGGTATTACATAGAACATTAATATCAACGAAATTGTAATATATTATAACACTGAAATTAATATGGTAGGTACATCGTATTATAGAACTAGCTAATTCCAAAATCGAAGCCATTAATCATGTAGACCTAAGCATAAACTAACAAAAGTGATCGATTAGCTGTTTTCTCTCGATAACGTAGTGCTAATCGATATAACTAATAATACTGTCCGGTTTTATTCAATTACATACTGGCCACTCAGTCTAAATTGAACGTGACCGACCGCACCTGATCACACACGTGGAACTTTAGTTTATTGTGAAAATGGAATTCGCTTCTTTTTAATCCTTTATCGGTTTATCGGTTAGAAAAAAAACGTTATCATTTTGTTTGGTTTCTGTTACTTACTCTATATTCTGAAATCAAGATTTAAACCAATAGGAATGTTTCATTTGATATTGTATGTATCTATGGCATGGGAATCTATAATTATGATTTTTTTTTTATGAGATATAGCTGCGGGCAGTAAAATTGATTGCTGGCGTGGCGAGGCGTGTACAGTCACGAGCATAAATATGTATACACAAAGCGAAATTTTAAAACTTATTTATTGAGAAGTTTATATTGAAAATCAAAAATATATACCTACATGATTTGAGAACTGTTATCATTTTATGTTGTTAAATGATTAAAAGTTGAATTGATAGTGAGTTCCTGTTTAATTATTGTTTTACAATTTCGCTATGTGTATACATATTTATGCTCGTGACTGTACCACTGTGTATCGTCGCCATGGTATACAGTGGTATAATAATTATATACAGTCTAAGTAGTAGTGAACTGATTAAAAAAAGTGTGTAATCTTTCGGAATATTTATATGAATTTAAAAGAATTATTTTATTACAATAAATGTTTATTAAATAAAAAGACATCATTTTCAGGAAAAAAAACGTAGTTTTTTATTATACCATATTAAGTTCTTCTATGCATATTATTTGTAGATATAAAATAATTCCGATGTTTCATATTTGCCATGCGTCCCGTGCCGCCTCACATTTTTTTATCGAACAAATTGCTTGAATACGTTTCCTTTATTAATTCATAATGATTGCATTTTTTCAATCAATGAATCGTTGGAGGGTTAACCTTTTATTATTCATAGTGTTTAATTACATTAATTTGCAAACTTATCTTCATAACGTAAGAAGTGTTTAAAGTAGAGTTTTTCATTGTTTGGATATTAGTCGTAATTGCATGGGATTAAGAGTTATAGCCAATTAAGCCATCCTGAACGATGAACCTGCTTTGCATAAAATATTCCTTTGCGACAAAATATCTGATCAGTTTCCAAATACAAGAACTGGCTGAATCACGAATTGTTGGTTTCAAAATGGGCCACAAATATCAGAGCAATAAGTAGGTAAGTGTTGTTAGCAAATGGAGAAACTGTGTACATTTTAAACACATTAGCGGCTCGTTGTTTATAAGTGACACAGAACCACAAATTATGATGTACTAACTATTGCCCGCGGTTTCTGTTTAAGTAAAGACATTAATTAAAATTAATAGAGCCTTTGTTGCTCAGTGACAATGTAGCATGGTAAAATAATGTTGAAATAGGCCCAGTACTTTTGAGTTCATTTGTTACAAACATACAAATCTTAAATTTTTATTATATCGTATTAATACCTATATTACAAGGTATTAAATTATAACAAATAGTTAAAACAAACTTTTGTTTTTTTTTAATTCATGACGTTATTTTTGTCGTCCTCGTAGACTAATCCTGTGATTTAGCCACTTTATTAACTTGACGTGTTTCAATTTTAAATCTGCCATGTTAAAACACAAAGACAAAAAAGTTTTATATACAAAAAGCAATGTGCTGGCAGTTGTAATAGTTTTTCTACAAAAAAAGAAGTAAATTAAAAAGGGTTCACAAGTCCACCTAAAAGGCTATTCCCTGCGGCGGAATGACTTACTAGAGACAACTTGGCTGGAGACGTGACACGCCTAAGAATATAGGGCTGGTGAAAAAAATGTAAGGTAGACATTTTTTGTTTAAATTTATACCTTCGTCTTTGTATAATACAATCTAGTTAAATTATTTATCTATAAATAAAAACAGATTTTTATGAAATAGTAGGTCTGAGATGGTAGACAATTTTTTAAACCCATAGGTGATAAATGTTGCTGTCTTTTTTAATATAGATCAAAAGAACGTTTACCAGGTCAGCTAGTATTTTGTAAATCTTCATCCCTTAGTTTATGTATTTAACTATATCGATTTGTACTATTAACTAGTTGGCAAAGAATTCTATCCGATACCAAAGGAGAATGCCAAGATTCGGCCCGAGTCGTGAAGCGTCCGACAGATTTTCTATAATAATGATAGAGGATAATAAAAAACTGTAAAAATTATACAATATAATTAAAGTCTGTAGAAGTACACCGTTGAAAAGTCATTTTAAATAGTTATTAATAACATTTCTTATTTCACTTTGAAATATTGCCAGTACTAAAATAAAATAAAGGATACGAAATTGTAGTTGCAAATCGATTACAATAATATTATTTATTATATAGCTACCTCAGTGAATTTATTACTGACATACGTTGTAACAAAAAGCATTAAGTTATATTTTTAGCATCAAATTAAATTGTTTTTAATTATGACGATACCGTTAAGAATAATTTATTTCAATAAATGTTATTGTGCTGACAACATTTGATGTAAACTTATCTTGTTTGCTAATGTCAAAAAGCTGCATGTCTCAATGTCGCTTACGCTCTCTAGATGGCGCTGTTAACATTTTAGTTACTGATATTAAACAATGTAGTTTGATGACTACACTAATGTCTAGTCTTCTCAAAGGAAAACTTAAAAAATATCCAAACAATTATTCTTTAACTTAAATAAACTATCTTCAAAATCTTAGGGTAGAAATAAATAATAAAATTATCAATAATATTTGATACAAAATACAAATGATAATATCAAGTAAAATGTACATAAACTTAAGTATATTTTCACTATAAAAACATATATAACTATAAACAAAGATGAATTGCCAGAATAACTAATTTAATTAATAATTTATTTGTTTATTTCATGTTATATAGTTCAAATCGGAAGTATTAAGTGGTCAACTTTAAAGAACTGTAACTTTTTTTGGTCAAGTTCTACTAAAAAACTAATTATACTATCAAATTCTATAATTATTTTCCTTTTTAACGATATATGGTTCATCTTTGTCGGTTCGGGCCGACTCTTGTAGGAAACCTTGGCATTCTCCTTTCAGGTTCCTTTGTCGCAAGGTTTTTCTCTAGATAATTGCATTGATTGCTATTGGCATAAGAAATTAATTTAAACAGACCGTTCTTATTCCTATTCTATAAAAATACGATGTAATTGCCCAATAAGTACCTACCATAAAAAGTCTTTATACAATTCAGAAATTGACATCCGAAAAAAAGCATCGAAAAATAAATTGTTGTACATTTCTGCTTACCCTAGGGAAATAAAGACTTGATGATATTTTTGTAAAAGGTCCAGGAATATTGTCACGAGACTCTCGACCGTCGCTTAACGTTAATTAAGTCGTTAATCTTTCTACTTATCTATCGTATTTAGTTTTTTTTTGTAATTAATGACCGTAGTTCTCGCGGGGATAAATTATCAAGACTATGAACTATTTATTTTGTAAAAAGAATGCGTAATTTAAAAGAAAATAGAAATGGTTTTTGGGGTTGACAGGTCTTTTTCTTTTTTCTTTGCGACCTATACCAAACCACAGATTATTAACCAAACTATTGAATGATATGAATTAAGTGAGTGATAAGTTTTAAATATATCATTATTGTTGTTAAGTCTTTTATGGTTCAATATAATTGGTGATGTAATTGACCATAGTCGGGAAAATTATTTTTATGATTGTTTTTCATTTCCCTAATATAGATCTCCATTTCTTTCAGAGAAATTTTGTAAATGAATGCCCAGAAAGATTTCTATACAGCCATTTAATCTCTATAACTTAGATTACAGATCAATAAAGCTGTTATAACTTCTTCCTCCTTGTTTGGGAAGTTCGTACCGAATAGTAAAGATTTTTCGCGTTTCCTTCATTTCATATTCCAAAAACACAACGATATGAAAGAAGGCGTGATGAAGTCGATCTAGTAAAGGAAAATACGACTTTAGTTAATTCTACTCTATTCTTTCGAACTTGGTTTCTAATTCGACAATTAAGAAATGAAAATCGAAATCCTAACCACTTCACCGGTAAAACAAAAAAGGTCCACTTTAGTGACTTTACCGATTGAATTTATTTACTATCCTATCGTTGGTACTTGCTAGAATAGAAATTGATTTATTTAGCACAGCAGAAAGAAAGACACAATCATCAACATAGACAATTACCAAATGAAAAATCTAAGTCCTCGGTCCTATACACCGATTAAATATTTATTTCTTTACTATCCTATCATATCACTAAACCTTACAAACGAGGCAGGCTGAGACAGACATCGTATACCGGCAGGATGACATCGATCGCTTCTTAAGTGATTTGTGTCAAGTAGCTCAAGACAGAAAGAAATCTGGAGCCAAACACCCCGAGATGTTTACCCAGCAGTGACGCAATTATTAGGTTACATAAAAAAATGACGATTCATTACATACCTTAAGCTTCATTAAATGACCTTAACGAACATAAATAAATGTTTTTTTTTAAGAATAAGTATCAAATAGACACACTTGCTATTAAGCTTTTAATTTTATAATTAAAATCGTCATATAGCAAAGATTTTCTATTTTCGTAGGCTACAACCACCAATAGCATCAACAGTGCGAGTGGTATCAGTGGGAGGTTCGACCCCCGGCGCCGGAGCACGGCTCCTGCAACTGGCACCGTCAGGTCAACACCTGGTGCTCGCCCCTTCCGCTGGTGACCCTCAGCTTTGGCATGTCATGTCCAACTCCCGAGTCCATACTTTTAAAGGTAAGTGACGAAACATTTAGTTTTCAGCTACACCACGGTATTCATCAGTTCAGATTACCTTAATTTTTTGGGATGATTATTATCTAGCCTATGTGTTAAACCAGGATGTCTACATGCCTTATTTTATCAAAATTGGTCCATCTGTTTGAGCGTGAAGGGGTAACAGCCATACACACTCACTCATAGCCGGGTGGTATAGCCGCATGGGAAATACTTTGTGGCACACATCATGTCATGGTGGTCTAGCGGTTTAAAAAACGGCTTTTCATGCACGATGTTGTAGGTTCGAATCGACTATAGGCAGACCAATGAGTCTTTTACAAAGTTATATGTACTTTCTTAATTATTCTAAGACATCATTGACAATCGGAATGTAGGAAAACATCGTGAGGAAACCTGGATTCTAATTATTGGAATCTGAAATCGCCAACCCGCAATGTAAGATGATTAAAGCTTGTTCCTTCTCTATGGGAAGAGTGGGAGATTTATAGGCCGGTATTGAGGGACATACATTTGTGTGTGACACAATTAATGCTTGTTCCAAATCTGGGTGTTCGTGCATGTGATTTGAATATTTGTGAAACCCCTGCGACACAAGTACCTATTAAATTTGTGGATATTTTTACAAATATTGCAAATATTAACACACTGAGGGTGGATTTTACCAAAGTCAGATAACTAACTATTGGAATAAAAACGGCGCCTGACAGTTTTTATTTTCAAATATATAAAAAATTCAATATTGATTGTTATTTCAAAAGCCTTATACAAGGAATATAAGTTTGGTAAAATCCATCCTGAAAGGAGTGTTATCAATAATATTGATATATTATATACTAGCTTCTGCCCGCGACTTCGTCTGCGTGGACTTCAGAATTGGGTCCAAAAAGAAATGAAAATGTGAAAGTAATGAAAAAGGAATAAAATTTTCACCCGTGTTATAGCTTGCGCTGTAATACAGAAAAATACCAAATTTCGAAGCTGTCTGCCCCCGGCTTAGCTCGTAAACAATTTTCAATTTTCCCTCGGGAACTACTTAATGAATCGGTATAAATTGGCCTATGTTATTTTCCATGTCAAAGGCTACATGCATGCCAAATTTCATCCAAATCCGTTCAGCCGTTTTTGCGTGATTGGGTAACAAACATCCAAACATCCACACTTTCACATTTATAATATTAGTAGGATTATTTATTTGGAATAGTACACACACAGTGTTTTAGTATTTTTTATTATTTGGACTTCTGAGAGAAACACAATTAGGAACTGCCTATTCTTTTACCTCTAGTGAAAGCGTAGTCTAATAAATATGTATATAGATACGAGCTGAAACTTGCTTATCATGCCTCAGCTAAAATTTATATTCACAACCCCTTTCTTAAAACAAGAACACGTGAAACACATCAATAAATCAACCTTTCCCAATCCACTGCTGGACAAGGGTTCTCTCAAGTTACGTCCACTGCGAGACATATAAAATGTATCAATATATTTATATTAATAGAATTTGTCCCTTCCATATTTTGTACAGGCTGTCAGAATGACGAAGGTTGTCCTATTTCACATTAGATTCAAAGTTTTGATTGCGTGACAGTTATTGTACCTACTATCGACGTTATTGTCAAATTGTATTTTACTGAGAACCCAAATACATAATATTGCAGTTTTTAGAAATGCGTACATAAACAAGTTTTCTTAATCTTTCTAAATATAAACTAAGGTTGCTGTATCTAGTATATATAGTTTATAATTATAGTAACATGTAACAAAACCCCTTGTCCGATCCAATAAAGGCGTATTCGTGGTACAGTTCATGAACCGTCTCGCATAGGCGGCTTCTTTGACACAAAACTGTAGTTAGTAAGTACGTGAATTTTGAGGAGCGGTCAGTATTGCTTTTGCCTTAGATCAGTTTTTAATTTGATTTAATTATTTTCACTGGGGAAGAATAATAATCACCAATCCATTTGATGGCTACTCTGAGGGATCGGACAGGGTTCTTGTTACACATTGTATATTTTAATACAAAGGTTTTTAAATGAAAAATAAATCATAATTGTGTGATACTCGTATACAGCTGAGCCTAGACCTCTAAAGACTAGACTTTATATAAAAAGTAAATAGTGCATATTTTAAAAGATTACATATATATAAAAATATATATTTAATCGATTTCTGGCTTCGACATTCTGGACGATTATATAAGTAAAGCCAAATAATCGCTTTTTTTTCGTTATAATACTACTACCTACTGTAATAAAACTATGCACTTTTAAGTCTCGTCATAAAGCACGTAGGTATCTCTATTATACAGCTTTCATATAACCCAAGGACCCAACCTTGTCATATATAAAAAATCCAGCCTTTGTTAGAGACGTGACTAGATTGTGTATATCCTAATAATGAATTCTGATAACAAATGAATTAAGATCGTCACCAAGTACGGTGTTTTAAATATGGAGCGAAATTTAAACTTTAAATAAAAATGTTGAGTCTAAGTTTTTACAATCGAACTTCTCCAAAACGGCTTCACCGATAAAATAAAAAAGAAAATAACTTAAATTTACTACTAGCTGTACCCGCGATATTGTTCGCTTTGATCAGTTATAATCATTAGAATGCCAGTGGCGCCATCTGTCGAAAATTGGATGTACCAACCCAGAAACCTTCGTGGGCTCATGCACAACAACTTTGCTAAAGATCATCACATGCTCAAATGCATAGTTTACGATTCTATAAAGGACATACAGACAAACATTCATTTTTATATATAGATCACTTTTATTTATAGAAAAAATATACCTAGGTACTTATATATTACATTAACTTTAAAAGCGACTTTTAATATTTCGCGTGTAGTTTTAGTAGGTACTCGTAATAATTTATTTCCTCAACCAATTTCAACGCGGAAAACGTTTGCGATCGATCTAGAAAATTGGATTTGTTCAGTTCAAAACAGAAAATTGGTCTTTTGAAAACATTTTGCTCTTTTCAAACCTATTTCTACAGTACATCGAATAATACTTTAACGTTGAAGAGACAGTTATTTACCTTATCGAGGTATACTTTTTTTCTTTAAAGTACGGCTCTCGCTCTAGAAAATTTTATCCCGTCGCGGGGGTTCAATTAATGTCCTACACAAAAACAGACTTGTGACAACAAACTGACAAATACTATGTATTCCTTACAAACGAACCCGCTGCACGTAGCACATAGTTATAATAAGGGTATTGAATAGGTAGGTATGAGAAAACAAAACTCTATTTAGTCCGGAATTAAAAGGAGATTGCCCGATTTGTAAGGCAAGCTGGGTCCCAGTGGAAAATCGTTGTGCCCTGAAGATTTTTATTTTACATAATAGTAAAAAATAATATTTTCATAATCAGAAACCATTTTTCATTTATTCACCCTGGTTCAAGAGATATCATCGTTTTTCTGTTGTAAAAATCTAGGTTATAATTAGAAATTGACATTGACATTTCCTCCTTACTCTATGGTTAAGTATGCATACTACCTACCTAACCTATCCTATACATAAATAAGGAGATGAGAATAGCAGCACAGTAAAAAGACTAATAGATGGTGTAGAATTGACGTTTAAATATGATAAAAAATGTATAATTACAGCATTATGTATAAGTACCACAATAAATAAAACAAATCAAAACTTGAATAAACCATTTTATTCTTCATAAAATAACGCATCCAAGAATTGAGCTGGAGCACTTAATAAGAGTAATAAGTTTCATTGCTCACATGGCGGGACTTAATTCTAGCCCTGATTAAATAATTATTTTGACTCAATATTAAGAGCAAATCCTCTTCTAAAATATCATTGCTTACTTCAATATTATAAGTACCATTAGTTCTTATGTGCTCCCCATAGTAGGATCTCGCCTGTTTTAATTGGTAAGATCCTAATGCAAATCTTCTTAATTCATCTAAAGTTAATCTAGGAAAATGGTCTAAATGAGGAGCACTGCTGTCTATGTTTTGGAAAACCGTACGTCTCCTATTGATGTTTTCCCTTTGAATAAATTCCCCTAAATAATTCCTAGTATAACACGACGCTGAACGCCATCTAGTTTTATTTAAAGTTACCGAGCTCGGACTCGCGATCGGGCGCACGAGACAGCCAATGGTAGCAACTCGTCTCTCGCTCGGCCTACTTCGTGCTGGCACGAAGCGTGGGTCCTAAACGATCGCGGAGGGGATCGACAGTCCGCTCATGGCCGCGACGCACGCGCCTTGTATTATCTGTTGTCGTTGTTCGGGCTACCAAATTGTACCTATTATAACGTGTGTTAACTATTATACCTTTTTCCAAGTTTAAATCGTGTTCCGAACTTATTTATCTCCCTGAGATACCCTATCTGATAGTATAAACTATTACAGTGACGCCCAACTCGAGGGCACGATAAACTTAAAGTGAAAAGTGTACGAAACGGTTTTTGGGAAAGTCCATTTTTGCGACGCTTCGCATTTCAAGGACTGGGCGTCGAAAATAACGTTTTTTCTTGGGCGAGTCCATATTACGAAATCGGGTTTCGATTGTCGTAAAAAGACTAAAGTGTGCGTCGCGCTATTATAATTGCGTCTGCCGTGTAACCAGACATAGCACCGGCCAATTAATCATCACGCTTACCATTCGTGCGAGTGACAACAAGATTAGCGTGTCAACATGCCGCCGAAAAGAAGAATAGGCAAAGATGAAGGCTCGGAGTCTGACACAGACGTAGGACCCAGCGTGCCAGTGGCACCATCACCAAACATCACCATGTCGGAGGACATGCTGCAGACGCTCGTCTCCAGTATAACCCGGAGCCAAGTTGAGGCAAACCGGCTTTTGATTGAAAGCCTTATGAGCGGCAATCGAGAACGCTCAAGCACGTACTCGTCACGACCCGACACGCCAGCGCATACGCTGCGACCGGGCAACTTCGCGAAGTGTGCGGCGCGGTTCGACGGAGTATCGAAGAACGCGGACGAACTCGAGGCTTTCATAGACGCCATCGAAGTTTATCGCGACTGCACCAACATAAGCGAAGAACATGCATTGCGGGGACTACCAATGCTGTTAACCGGCGAGGCCGCCGTCTGGTGGCAAGGCGTGAAGGCGACCGTCACATCGTGGACCGAAGCACTGCAGCGACTTAGGGGCATGTTTGGCGTACCGCGACCCGGATATAAAATACTTCGAGAAATATTCGCCGCCGAACAAAACAATGAACGGGCCGATGTGTTCGTTAACAATGTGCGCGCTATAATCACAAAGTTACCGTACGTAGTGCCTGATCGAATGCAGATAGACATGGCGTACGGATTGTTAAATCGTAAAATAAGAAAACGAGTACCGCTCGAAGCTGTGGACGGACTGGACGACCTAATTACGAAGGTAAGGTTAGCCGAAGAAGCGCTGGCGGAGGTGAGTTGTTTTAATAATAACAGTGCGAGTCCCGTTAGCCCGTGCGTTACTGCGCAGGGCCGTTCGAGCGCGAGTCCGAGTCTAAGTTCTTCGAGCATCGGCAATAGTAATAAGATAGATAATCAGTTGACCGAATCGCGCGAGACTAAGTCAAATAACTCGCGCAGTAGTTTAAATAATAACGGTGAGAAAACTAGGAAACCTAGATGTTTGTACTGTAGGCGTCCAGGGCACACGGTCGACGAGTGCCGCAAAAACCCAGGCAATAAGCCAGGTCAACGACCACCAACACCGCCGGAAAGCACACAGCTTCGTTGCTACGGGTGCGGTCAATTAGGAGTTATTCGGTCAAAGTGTAGTACCTGTAGGGTCAAACTAGAATCTGATAAGAACATCGAAAGTCCTACTAACCCAAGTAAAGCACAGTTTTGCTCAGCCCAAGTGGTCGACGATAACGGCCCGCGGCCATTAGTTGAGATAAAAGTAGTAGATTGTACAGGAGTCGCCATCTTGGATACGGGGGCCACGCACTCGATCGCAGGCCCTCTGTTATACAAATTGTTACTTGATGCTGGCATTCCATTTAGACGAACTCTACGCACCATAGGTCTCGCCGATGGGTCACAGCAGACTCACAACGCGCTTGAGTGTGACATTGACGTCACCTTGCAGGGGAGGATTATACCTACAAAGTTAATGGTTCTACCAGACGCGCAAACAAGGACGTTATTAGGTAGAGATTTTATTATGAAGGCATGTATTTTATTGGATTTAGCTCGAAATAGCTGGTGTTACAGCGATGAGCCCCGCCGCTGGCACAGATTTATCGAAAGGTTCGAGTTAACGACTACCAGCGAAATGGAAAAGATGAAGATAGGTATTAAAGACCTGGGTTTCAGGCATATCAACCATGTACGTCAGGCTGGTAACTGTTTACCAATGGCAGTCCGGATGCAGGGGGAGGGAGTCGAAGAACGGCATACCAAGGCCTCACTAAGAAGGTCAGACGGTGTCGCAGACTTACCTCCTCACTCAACATTCATCGGTGCAACGGGCTGCGACCTCAACTACGCAGAAGTCGTTGTTCCATCGAATAGAATCAAGGGCATGGAGTCGCAGACGATCAGTGGAGATCGCAAGCCACCCCACGAACCGGTCAGGGGGAGAGGTTGGTACTGGACGCGGCAGGGTAGCGCCGCTTACGTCAAGAAACGTGTTGCAGATGAATGCCACAGCCCTGCACCTGACTACCCTAGAGGAAGTTATAAGGTGTTCTCAGAGACTCGGAGGAATAATGCTGCCCACGGCCAAACCTCACGGTTAGAGCCACGGCCAGATGGACCTTACCGCATTAAGGAACCTGATCCTACCACATATGATAATATACTGGAGACACTTAGGAGCAGCGAAAATCTAGGTAGGCATCATGATACCCAATTGACCCCATATGTAGCGGTGCTGCCGCCGCCGGCACCCGTCATCGGAAAACGACGGCGCGGGAGACCGAAACGGGTTCCTGACCAAGTCGCGGGGGCGCAAAGACTAGGTCAGAGGGGGAGGTTATAACACGACGCTGAACGCCATCTAGTTTTATTTAAAGTTACCGAGCTCGGACTCGCGATCGGGCGCACGAGACAGCCAATGGTAGCAACTCGTCTCTCGCTCGGCCTACTTCGTGCTGGCACGAAGCGTGGGTCCTAAACGATCGCGGAGGGGATCGACAGTCCGCTCATGGCCGCGACGCACGCGCCTTGTATTATCTGTTGTCGTTGTTCGGGCTACCAAATTGTACCTATTATAACGTGTGTTAACTATTATACTTTTTTCCAAGTTTAAATCGTGTTCCGAACTTATTTATCTCCCTGAAATACCCTATCTGATAGTATAAACTGGACCGATTTATGCAAAAATGATCCAACCCACAATCTCGACAATTTCGAGTTTTTGTGACTTATGTACTCTAGATAAGGTATATTTTAACATATCAAAGACTCGGAACTCTATGTTAATAATTGACGAAAATCCGTATGGTCCAAACCACAACTGTCATAGCGAACATCATTTTTTCATAATGCATAAATGTTTCAAGCTATTAGAATCATTTTTGCATTTTCTTGGTTGCCCTGATATAGGTTTTTTGTTTTTTGCTATAATGATTCAAACTACTTGGAACAATAATGCTTTTTATACAATATGGAAAATATTATAAAAATCATTCTGCTTAAATGTTCCAATAACCTTGAATCATTTTAACTCAATTCCAAATAACATTCGACTACAGAAGTATACTGATTCAGACCACATGACTATTCTATTTAATTAAAGAAAAACGAAAAATTCAATTCTTAAAAAACGATTCACGGTTAAATATAAAATTATCATTAATATCTCGGCTAAAAAGTAAACAAAATATTATTTTTATACCGAAAACTTTAATGAAATACGTAGGTATATAACTATTTAAACCTTCTATCTTTTATTGCATTTTTTTGTACCTGCAATAAAATTGTATGTTTTGCATGAAATTTATTCTATTTTTAACCGACTTCGAAAAGGAGGAGGTTATATGTTCGGCGTGTCACTATTTTTTTTTTTTTTATGTATGTTCACCGATTACTCCGTCAATTGTGAACCGATTTTTATAATTCTTTTTGTATTCGAAAGAGTGTTCTCCCGAGGTGGTCCCATTGTCACCAAGTCAGGATCTGATGATGGGATCCCAGTTAAATCGAAGGAAACCCTTAAATTTTAAAGAAATGTCGAACGTGTTTCATTATTCTACTGAGCCTATTTAGGTATTTACGTCCAATAGTCATCACCTCAAGGCTTTTGGTAAATACTGAGCTGATGATGGAAGAAACCTTGAGTTTTAGGAGTTAAGGGTTGATTTTTTTTATATAATAAATATGTATTAACCCTCATTTACATTTTTTAACGTTTCTAAGGTGAGCTGTATTGTATTATTAAAATAAATATTATGAACACAAAAAATGAAAAAATAAATAAACTTTTGAAAAAAAAATTAAACCGACTTCAAAAACCAAAACAAAACCTAAAAGGCACAAAATAGTGTAAAATAAACTAAGAACTATCTAAAATATTATTACAAAACTAGAAGTGATCTGTTTGAAGTCGGTGCCAAACAACAATATACCAACAAAAAATAAATACCTACAAATACTAGTACAAATACGAGTATATAATTATAGTTTGGCGTTAGATTTGGGTGTCATAGAAGAAGATTTGCAAGAATTATGGCCTTCAGGAAAACTGATTAACAAAAAGAAGTTAAACGATTTGAAATCGTTATTCCATCTCATACCAAATGATTGCATTGGTTATTATAAAAAACTGAAGGGAGACGATGCAATAATAGACGATATAGATGGTTATTGTGATGAACCCGACTTTGATTTGGATGAGGAGTAGGGTAACATTTGTGTTTTTTTAAATAAAATAAAAATAATAAACATTTTTAAGCTTTTATTTTTGTCATAGTTTGGAACATTTTTGCATTTTTCTTTCCGCAGCCTACACAGCTAATTCCATACAAAATGTATTATGTAATAATGATCCACGCGCAAGTTTTCTTGAACATCTACGAAACTATTAAAATTTATTTACTAAATACATGCATGTAAATTAGTTTAGAACACTTAGAATAACATAAAATTAAAAACATAACATTTAGAACTACAAAGCCAGAGAAATACCGAAATAAACTTTAAACTCTATTATCTCGAAATGAGGTTAGTGTGGACTGAATCATTTTTGCTTAAATCGGTCCAACTATTACACTAGTACTTAATTTTGCCTGAGCAATATGTAAGTACTCCATAGCATCAGGTCTGTCTTCTATTTTCGGGTGGAATTTATTCAAAAGAGCACAAGCAATTTTAAGTCATCCATAAGGTGTTGATGCTCTGTTAAAATATTCTTGTCGAAGGAGTTTGTAGTCTCTTTTAACCTGACCATTTACTACTTCGACTACCCATCTACACCTAGTCACACATCTGGATCTATTCGCTTGGCCAGTTGTCAATTGTTGTTCATTTTCCAATAATGACTCGGGCATGTATGTTTTATAATTATAGCTTTCCAATTCAGGGATCACATCTCTAAATCCCCTATCTAATATAAATACGTCCCCCTGTCTAAAAAAATATCGCATTGGACTACTTTCATTTCTAAATAGATCACTCATGATTGTTGAGTCATTTTTTGTTGCTTCATAAGGTCCAATGCAATCTAAAATATATCCATCACAACATGTGATTAAAAACGGTTTAACCAAATTGGCATATTTATGAAGACTATAAGTCTGTTTCTGGTATTTGTAGTTACTACTACTCTGTACATACACCATGTACCATCACATATGACAATGGCAGGTTTAGTATCCGAAGCCATGCTACTATCTCCAAATAGACCTTCAGGAATAGTCCGGTTACGTGAGGCAACATTTTGTATACTTATATGATTAAGTCCCAAATGCATTGGTACAAAATGCTCTTTTAAACATTCTCTAACAATCTTCATTTTTTTCTCTAGCGTTGATCGTGGCAATTGAAAAAGAGCTTTACAAGAAATATGCTCAATGCAAGGCTAGGTTTTATAACTTTATTATTTAATAACGGAATGCTATTTAATAGTTCATTAAATTGCACTTCTGTAAGTCCTAGCCAATAATGGCGTAATGTGAATCTATTGCAGCAATATTATTAAAATCTTATGTCCTTTGAGAAGCTCTTTCCAGCATGTAAAATATATCATCGACTTGAAAGCCAGTAAAGTCATTTAAAGTGGCATTCAGTTCATCCCACTGATTACTATTTAAGTGGTGACGGCAGATTCTAGCATTTAAGGGTATATATATATTGTACTGCAATAACAACAATTCCTTGATAGTCATAGGCACTAAAAGACGTTCTTTATTTTTACATCCTACAAACATGCAGTGACGAGAAGCTGCGGCAACTCGTTTATACTTTTGTGAATTAACTTTAGATTGTTGTCGTGGTGCTTGTTGTGATTGGTGTGTAGGAGCTGGCATTGGAGGTGCTTCAGGTATCCCAGTATCTTCTAAAGAAGGTGAAGCTGCGTCCATGACACTGTCAGGTCTATTTGTATCTTGAACCTCCAACCGCCGTGTTTCCCGAGTTGCTGCTAACCAGCAAGGAATGCACACTCTTTCTAAATGTGTAGCCTAAAATAAAATACAGTTGATATTAGTGAATGTCAGAAGGTACACCAAACCAAGACTTTGTACCCAGAAGATATTCTTCAACTGATTACTATAATGTTATTGCAAAAATGTGAATAAAAAAGGCTATCAATAAGAACAAAGGTCAGGCTACTGCGTAACTGTTATTATATGATGTAGATTGTAGGTACCTATAATATATATATAATATACTTAATGAGAAATGTAGAGTGGTTAAGCAGGCATAATAGTATATAAGTAGTATAGTTAAATGTGTGGTAGATAAGCAAGAACCTATGAGGCTGGCATAGTCACCTGGAGTGGACTGAAGCCTAAAGCCCAAATAAAAAAGATATAAAAAAAAAAAATACAGAACAGTATTTTTTTAAATGTACTTAGAAAATCTATTTAAAAAAAATATCTTTTTGGTCTACTTGTTGCAAGCAGGACTGCTGAGCATGAGGTCCGATTGAGGGTTTGATTTCCGGGTCGGGCAATGTTACTGGATTTCCCATTAGGAATTTCTCAGTAGCAGCCACGGAGTCTGGATTTGTGCCCGGTTAATGGCAATAGGCTCGCCCCTATTACATGTGTGGGTGTACTATTAGGTACACCTCTGCCTAACCCTTTGGGGATTACAAGCTTATATATTGTTAATACAAAAAATACTGACCAGGTGTGCTAGAGTCCATCTTAAAATCATGCTCCTTTGCGGGCAGTCTAACTCAACTCTATGGGTTCTCCGACTTGCAATAGAGATACCACATCCATAACAAATGTTCAAGTGGCCATATGCAGGTGACATATCCTCGTGGGATCCAGTTATATTTGACATGATACGTTCTTGCAACAGCAAATAACATTCAACACACAGGACATCATCCAACGCTACCTGAAAAATATTATAAAATCATTACTCTTCTATATTTATAACTGTGTAATTGACATTTAATGTTTAAGTATAGTAGGCAGGCAGTTGTATAGTCCATTTACTTAAGTCTTACTTTCAACACTTTGATGAAATAATTGTTATTTAAAAAATATCATAATGCATGTTGTGTTAATTTGACATATCGGTGTTTTTATTATTTACGTTTAAAATGGAAAAGACATGCAAAAATTGTATTTACCTACAAGCAACTCTCAAAAAAGACTTACAAGTGTTTTGTTCACTCTGATCAAAATATGTCATTTTGAATTTGCACAATGCAGTTATACATTAAATTATTAAAGTCTACAATAATTGTTCAAGCACACGATAAATAACAGAACTTACAGGTGTAGGCATTGTCCAAGTTCGTAAAAGAACTGTCATTTGCTCGTTCAACTCTTCAACTCTATACCGGCGAAAATTTGGTGATAATGAAATCGAACAGTTAGTACAGCGGCAGCGTCGGGAACGCAGACGCGGTGTCTGACGGAGTCCGGACGGTCTAGCTGGAGTAGACATGGCTCTGACAATAATGGTTCGGGAGTCCAATATATCTCACCCAGAATAGCACTAAGAGTAAAATATCTCACAAAGAACAGCACTAAAAAGAGTCAAATATCTCACTTAACGTAATGCACTCGAGGAACTTATTAGCTCAACTCGGTAGTAGCAGAAAAAGCACGTATCGTAATAATAACTAAGTAAAAGATTACGGAATTCAAAACTCAACGTATCTAATCAAAGCAATTACGCACGTAACTGACGTAACAAACCACGAAAGTCTGTGACATGTGGAAGTAAATGTTGCCAGATCAATATTTTATAATCTATTAATAAATCGTTATCGATCAATCAATAAAAATAATTTTTATAGGCGTTTTATAAATAAATATGGCTATTATGTTTTTGTCTATTGCTTTTGTGAACATCTATTATTTATCAATATAGGCTTATTATGAATTTAAGCAACCTATTCTTGTAATTGTTTCCATCGGTTTTACTCGCATCGACTATGAGCTCTGTTTATCCAATAGTTTTCTTCATCAAGAATACTTTACATAAACTCATATTTGGCGTACACCTATCTTTGTTCATTTCAGATAATTACATGGTACAATAATATGTATAAAAAGGACAGGAATAACCATCATTCTACCTCATCGACGTGAAAACAAAATGCCTAACACAGTAGCGTGGAAGTTGTCAATTAATGTTGAGATCTTAATCTTAATGTTGAGATTTAAACTGCCAATAGGTTACATAATATAAATAATTTTTTTTTTTTTTATTGTTTCATTTATCGTTTCAAATTGATATCGATTACTCAATTTATTAAAAGACGTCATTAGTTATTTAATTCTTTATACCTGGCAACTTTTTTTTGTATAACAATCAAATCAAACCACAGACTACATTGAATCAAACGGATGTCGACGTAATGTTTAATTATTATTTAACTTTAACTTTATTCCCAGGGTGAAAGAAATTGTATAAAAAATACCCTGTACACAAAAAAATAAATAATCTTTTAAAGTTATTATTCCAATCAGGCACATGATACCATAAAAGGGACCTGCTCCTTGTCAATCTCCTTTAGAAGTCTGTTTTCTTTAATAAAAACAATGAAAATTCACACAGTTAAGCGCTTTAAATTTCAGGAATGGGGATTTATGTGTCATCATGCGTTGGCAAAAATGTTAACGAGTAACTGGCGCGAAATTTTAGTTTATTTTATTTTCGTAAATACTGATTTATGAGATGAAAGAAAATTACGCCTTTAATATTTTATAATGAAAAAATTCAATTACAAAATACGGACTTAACTTTTTTTCTCAACTAGGTACCGTATTGTCTTGGTGACTTTTACCGCTGCTATTCGTGCAGTCACTATAAGCATTGATTATAAAGAGACATAGCATAATAATATTAATTTCTAAAACCTATAATTAAGCCGTGCCATTGGTTTTCGAAGTTAACTAACAAATTTACCTCAATTCCACATTCGTAACAATTCGATTCGGTTCGACTCCAGATCAATAAAAGCCTGTCCTGGATATTCGATTCTATTCAAACTTCGATTACATTAACAACCTTTTTCTGTAATCGTAAATTTTACAACCGAATTATACAAATATGAATAGCAAATACAAATACAAATACAAAATTCTTTATTGTGGTACATAGGTAAGCAAATAGTTGTTACATGTTTTCAAATTGTACACAGCTATGACCCGCCATAATGGCATACAATAATTTATAAGAAAAATTTAAATAATAAGACATAAGACATAAATTATAAATTCAATTAATACAAATTAAGAAATATACAGGAACAATTAAAATTAAATAACATCATCGAGATAATCCTTTAAAGTATAGTAACATTTGTTTAATAACAATTGAAATAATTGCTTTTTATAATTATGCAAATTTAAATCTCTAATAGTCTTTGGTAATTTATTATATAATTATCTCGGGGATTAGATAAAAAACACTTTTGTGGAAAAGAGCAGTTTTGTGGGGTTCACGTGTCATTTTGTCTTTATGTCTGGCTCTATTACTAAATTTGAAACTTTGAATATTTAATTTGGCGAAGATAGCACATTCGTAAATAAACAGACAGGGAAGTGATAGTATTTTTAGTTCCTTAAAATGTGGAACACAGGATTCCGTTGAATCAATACTTACGATTGATCGGATACATCGCTTTTGCGCCTTAAAAGCTAGGTCTTTGTTGGTTGAATTGCCCCAGAAAATAAGACCGTACCTTAAAATGGAAGAGACATAACCATGATACGCACTAAGAACAGCAGATCTATCTGCTATTTTACTTAATTTATAAAGGGCATATGACTGTTGATTCAAGCGTTTACAGACATAATCTATGTGATTTTTCCAGTTAAGTCTTCTGTCAATATGTAGCCCCAAAAACTTAATTTCATCTATTTCTTCAATATTTGTGTCTTTGAATGTTATATTTAAATTCGGCGATGCTAGAAAATTTTGTCTAAATTTCATAATTTTTGTTTTTGACAGATTTATGTTTAAATTATTAGATGATAGCCATTCAGTTGCATTAGTTAAAAACATATCAATCTCCACATTTATGCTAGAGTGCATATTGTCGCCATTAAACAGAACTGTGCTGTCGTCAGCAAAAAGCGTCATTTGATGGTGCGTTATGGATGGCAGATCATTAACATATACGATAAATAGTAATGGACCCAATACGCTACCTTGTGGTACCCCAAAACGGACATTAGTGAACTCAGATTCGTATACTTTTTCTTCTTTCGATATTGGGCATACTCGATTTATTTGAGTAGCTTGGTGTCTATTGCTTAAATAGGATTTTATAAGATTATTAACATTACCCCTAACACCATAGTCATTTAATTTTTGGAGCAAAATGTCATGACGAACGTGGTCGAACGCTTTTGACATGTCTAAGTACATGGCTACAGCTGGTTTACTATTATCTAAATTGGTCATTACTGTATGTATGAAATTATAAATCGCATTATTTATTGATTGACTCTTACGAAAGCCGTATTGTTCATTGGCAAAAACGTTATTGGCTTCAAGAAAAGAGCACAACGATGCATATATAGCTTTTTCATAAATTTTTGAGAAAATAGGTATCAACGCTATGGGTCTGTAACAATTGAGATCTTCAACATCACCCTTTTTAAAGATAGGTTTTATAATGGTGTACTTAAGTTTATCTGGAAAAACTCCGTGTTCTATACTCAGGTTAATAGTATAGCTTAAAACAGTAGAAATTATATGAGCTACATCTTTCACAACTCCAACTGTAACCTCATCGTAACCCGTGCTGCGTACATTTTTCAAAGAGTTAATTATTTTAAATATATCTTTAGCAGCTACAGGTTTCATAAAAATAGAGTTAGGTTGACTCTTACCCGTTTAATGTGGTATTGTGTTTGTTTGTTCACAGTTAGCTACGTTTAAAAAGAAATCATTAAATAATTGAGCTATCTCTTTCGGGTTTGAAACTGTATTACCATTATCATTTTTCATTTTATTTATGTTCTCCTTAAGTATATTACTTTTATTTTTGTTTATAATTTGCCATGTAGCTTTACTTTTGTTAATAGAAGTTTTAATGTAATGGCTATTTTGTGATTTTTGGGTGAGATTGAGAACAGATTTATATCTTTTTGAGTAAGATTTAAAATTACATTTGTTTTTGTTGGTTGGGGATTTTCTATACTTCCACAAGAGTTCACGTCTACGTTTGCTGCACAAGGTAACGCCTTTTGAAACCCATTTTGGCCTTTTGTCTACCATAACTTTAACTTTAATATAAGGAAAGCATAAATTATAAAACAATGTAAACGTATTATGAAACTGAGAGAAGGCATTATTAGGGTCATCTGTCTCATAGACTTCACTAAAACTTAAGCTGCTAAGACATTTTACAAATTTATCTCTGTTTTCATTTGAATAGTCTCGCCTTTGGACGTACCAGTACTTAATGGAGCAACTATTTTTCACCGGGCATTTAAGAATTTGGGCCATATGATCTGATAGGGCCAATTCAACCAATTCACCTTTGCAGCCTTTGACATTATGAGCTATGTTATCCAGGCACGTGCCACTAATCAATCGTGTTGGAGTGTCAAACTGAAGTCGCAAGTTGTACGATGCGA
Organism: Plusia festucae; assembly: GCA_950381575.1. Taxonomy (NCBI): domain Eukaryota; kingdom Metazoa; phylum Arthropoda; class Insecta; order Lepidoptera; family Noctuidae; genus Plusia; species Plusia festucae. Next base: position 5,088,674 of record OX494435.1, on the reverse strand, counting down.
GTGAGTGAATGAGCTCGGCTGTTATTTTATTAGTCTTGAGAATATCAATGTTCAGGTCTCCTGCAATTATAATTTTCTTATCCTTAGATCTATATTTATTAAGAATTTGGTGTAAAATCCGAAAGAAAGTATCAAAGTCTTTAGACGTATTTTTAGGAACTCTGTATAGGTATATGGTAATTATTTTATGTTGTAACAATTCAATTCCCGAACATTCTACTACATTTGGCACTGAAAGTGATACTACATCATCAAGTACTTTATATGAATGAATATTTTTGACCAAAATGCAAGAACCTCCACTTCTGTTATTTCTACAAAATGTTGAAGCTAATTTATATGATGGTATACAAAGTCGAGGGATGTCATCTTTAATATAGCTTCGAATTTTATAACAAACGTGACGTATAATGGGCATTTGTATTTGAGTTTTATACAGGTTTTTATTTATTGTGTTAACGTTTAATGTTTAAGGTAGGCATTAAATTTGAAAGCTTTTCAATGCGGCTGTATTCATCGGCCGTAAATTTAAGTACAACAATTTATTTTCAATTATTTTCAACATGAAAGATGCGGGTAAACTGATGTTGCCTAAAATCCTTCCACGTAGGCTCTGCAAAATATTTCACATGTCAAACACGTAAGATTAGAGTGTTTTTCTATTATTTTTTAAGTATAGATTTTTTTTGGTTAGTACCTAATATTCTTACTATAAGTATTCAAAAAACCATGCTTCGTTGACCATATAATCTATATACGTATTTTCAATAAAATTAAACTGTTATGTAATTATAAAACGTTTGCCATTGCATTCTAAACCTCATTTCAAGCAAAGAAGAGAATTTTATTTATTTTGTTGTTGCAAACTTTAATAATCTTAAGACATCGTTTTAAAACAAAAGAAAAAGGGATTCGCCTGTTTTTTTTTTATACCAATTGTAGCAAAAACTTGAAAATATCATGAGGTATTTTGTGTATAGTTAGCTGCATAAGAATATAATTATACGCAACGGTTCATTGATTTTCTCTTCAAATCTAGATTAATATTGAAAAACATCTCAGTAACAAATGATCAAAAACAGATCCAAAATTTTGAATTTTAAAAAAATTACTCGCTATAATGATAAAATTTCTGTTCCGTATTTCAAATAATACAATTATTTTTATTATTTTACAACATTCGCTACTGTCAGTCCTTTGTCCTATTTATTTGACTAACATTAATCCCATATTGTGAAAGGGACAACAAAGCCCGAGTTTACCTTAATTCGATTCTATAGAAAAGCTTCAATTAATTCAAATTAAAATGGATTAAGTTTATGTGACTACAAAATGGTTGAGTTTTTAATTCTTTTGTTTTTTCTTGAGATGAAATGATTTAGGAAATAGTTTTTTTAGTCGATAATTTGAAGATCACACTTATAAATATTTTTATAAAACAATGTCTTTATGTATTTGTGAAAACCTTTCAATCGGATAATATAATAATGATTTTCTTCTAGACTTTTTTCAAGTTATGTTGTTACCAGTCTTGCCGGATTTAGCTGAATACCGTATTTTACATGGAGCGACTGTCTATCTGGTCTCAATAACCCATTGCTGGGTAATAAAGTAAAACATCAAATAGACAAAATTAGTTTCGTAAGAAAGTAGTTCAAACAATAGTTCATATAGACATTGAATAATGCAATATTTGCTTCATTTCTTTAAACAGTAGTAGTCTGCCCGTGACCATGACACCTGCAAAGGCGTCGAAACATCAGGAACTAAAATCAAAATAAACCGCGATAGAATCCGTTTAAAAGTAGTTTTATTTCACCGTCCAATATTCGCGCAAACTTCAAAATTATATGAATTATCTGTCAAAATATAAAACGCCCCAATTCTGCTATAAATTTATTTTGTAGAGTTTTGCAAATGTCCATATTTCCCGCTAGCTAAGGCTATTCGGGTTACACTCTGAAAATGTTGACCGTGCAGTTTCAGTTGAGTTAACATATGCCTGTCTCAGATGGGCGGTGTAAGCAGTAATAATTTATAGACAAAATATTGCCGAGATAACACTAGTCAGCTCTTTTTGCGAATATAAAGAGAGGGGTCATACATTTGTTTATATATCAATTTGAAAATTCCATATTGTTCTTATTCTCATGCAATTTTATGTAAGAAAATAATATTTTATACCACTGTTATTCAACACCGTGTTAAAAAAAATGATTTTTTTTTAACAATATTATTTTATCATAAAGTTCAGAAAAAAATATTATTAATAGTAATGTTTGAGATATATTTTTGTGCCCAAAATTTACTCTCTTAAATATCCTGAAAAATCTCAAATATGCTTTACAATTTTTGTTACTAAGCATTTTTTTTCTTGTTACCAGGTCATTCGGGAAGAATTCTATGCATGTGTGTGACAAGAGAGTCACAGTACCTGCTGACTGGATCCGAAGACACTAGCGTTATCGTATGGGATTTACATACTTTAGCAGTCAAGACTAAAATACTGTAAGTATTCTGAGTCTAAGCAAAATAATAAAGCTCTAAATACGATCTCTAACTATATTCATTGCAAACTTATATACAGTTTGGTGGTATTTTTTTATTTACAAAATCGTAACAAGTGCCATAATAATGTAATCGTGCCATACAAAAAGTATACGTAATTAAAGTCTTGTTCTGCTGTACCTACCAACAACATTAATCTCGTTACATCTACTACAATTAACGAGGCTTTACGTGAACCAAATAACAAGAAAACCAAAAGTTCTACTCCTAGCAACTTAATTAAAAGTATATAACCATTTGCATCAAAGAAAAATATAACGATATTTTATTTTAATTATGTTTAAAAATTATTTTTGTTGAACAAAATAGCATTTGTCATCAACAATTTCATCGACAAATGTAATATAGACGCTATATCCACTTCAATAGTAAAAATGTGAGTAGAAATAAATAATAAAAGTGCAGCAAACAAAAACTTTTTCTCTGCAGTGCAGTTACGAGCAAAAAGCGTTTCCACGTATTGAAATTCGAAAAATATTTTTTGAAGCACTCTTGATTGTTTTTTTATCGATACAAGTTATTTCTGTAACTAAACCTCTATTCCGAATATGATGTTTTGGCTAAATTTAAATTTATGGGTATAAGTTAGTGAGGGAATTAACTAGTTTTTTTGTGCTGACTTCTCTGCTACAATGTTCGTAGCACATGCTACGGTCGTAGCAGCTACGATAGGAGTTGTAGAGCTTCTTACCGATCATTACAAAACTTTAGACTTGATGGTTTCTGTAACTGTTCGTGTATTAATCAAAGACTGATCTTCTGTTAACATGAATTTCTAGTGGGTTTACTAATGCGTAGTAATTTCTATTGTTTGTTAGGGAACATATAGCGCCGGTGCTGTGTGTGGCAGCGATCGTCAACAGGTCGTTAGTGATCAGCGGGGGAGAGGACTCTGCGGTTATTGTGACGTCACTTGTTGATGGCGCACTGGTAAATAGCTATTGAATTTATTTTACTGGGACTCGTAATAAACTTAGCTATTTTAAATTGTAGAGATAAAAAAAAATTACTTTCTTTAGTTATTTATTATGGCAATTTTATACAGATTGAGTTTCTCAAATTTAAAGCAACTTATCAACTTATTTGTTATATTTCGATTCTTCTTCCATAAAATTCAGTATTATTAAAAAAATTACTCGATTTCTTTACATTCTTAAACCATTAGGTAACTAAACTCGACCATCACCGCGGCTCAGTGACAACTGTCAAGGTGATCCAAGATGGCGAAATTCTAGTCACGTGCTCTCAAGACGGGACGGTTTGCACCTGGAACGTAGACAACTTCACACTACTGAGTACGGTGAACGCCGGAGTACCGATACATACTATGGAGGTGACGGATGACAATGTGTTCCTGATTACGTTGCAAGGAGAGAACGAACTTCATGTCAGAACTTTTATAACGGGGACGCATCTGCATGTGTTGAAGAGACATAAGGCTAAGGTAAGTGGTTTATTTGAAACATCTGAAAGTCGGGTGTAATTGTAGTTATTTTTATGATCATGTTAGGGATCTAACTATGATCTGGATATAAGACTTGGAAGAATAGCTCTTCGCGGACAGCCGCGCCTGTTGTGCCCTGGTAACGTTGGTGCTCCAACAGTAATCTTACACTGTTTATGTAAACTGGCAACCAGTACATATTTGTCTAAATACACACTATAAAAAAATATGAATATACAAGTATCAAAAAGTTTATATTTATAATTAATTACTCATTAATCTACGAAAAACACCACTACTCATTTAATAAAAGTAATTGTATGATAAATATTTACTATTTTTATCAGTCTCAATTTTAGTAAAAAGATATATTACATATTTAATACCTAATTTGAATCCAAAGTAAGTAGCTGAAGCACGTGTGTTATACAGATATAGGGATGCTATCAATGCTGTAACTATCATGGTGTACAATTAAGAATATTCCATTCTATTATATTATTTTAAAGCTATAAATACCGGCAGTATCCAATTAAACCAAACATAACAGAACAGGAAAGTTGTTATTATAAAAAAAATATCCAAGTCTAATTAACTTTGAGAACCAAGAAGGAACCCATTGTTCTAAGTAAAGAAAGAGACTATTGTATAAGATCCGCTGTGAATCCCTCAGGAGCTCAATAATAGGGAAAGGTAAGAGAAATACTATTTTCTGTGGATAATTCAATATCTTACTTTTATTCCCCAAAGGTGTTGGAATAGGAAGTACGGAAAACTATATATCTGTAGTTGTTGTTAAAAGTGAAATGAAATCAATCAACCAAATAAGCCTATCGCAGTCCACTACTGGAAGTAGGCTTCTTCCAAGATGCGCCACTACACCCAGTCCTCAACCTTCCTCATCCAGGTCGACCCAGTCAGCCTACACAACGTTTGACTATTTGCGATTTCAAGGACTCCTCGCTCCAACGGCCATCAGTCCTTCAACATGACCAGCCCCTGCCACTTCAGCTTACATACTCTGCAAGCTAGATAGAAAATATATATTATATCATAAAAATATTTAATGAAAGAAAAGATAATTTGATTTGATTTGTTTTAAAATACACAACGTGTTATTTAAACCAATTTTGCAACCCCTAAATCAGCAACGATAGGAAATAAAAGTATCCTCTCTCTGCAGTTAATCTGGTTTCCGCAACAAATTTAATCTCCTCGATGTCGAATCATTTTCACTTTTTCCGTCCCTTTCAATTTATGTGGAAGCAAAAATGACAAGTTTCTTGGAACCCCTGCTGCGTTTTGACAATAACTTTATCTTTAAACTTAGTTAAGCAATACTTTTCTATTACATGGGTTGGCTATCTGAAGCTTAACTAGGGATTTCGTAACTTAAATAGTCACCGGCTTAAATCGTTTAAGGCCCAGTTTTTTGATCCCGAGTTAACTCAAACAAACTTAACTTTAATTAATAGTATATTCTTGAAGACATTCTAATTTTGGCTGTGGTCCCCAAACTAAATTCTCGCTTGTATCTTGAGGATCTAAGTGATGTTACTTAAATAATACTTCTTATTGGGTAAATGGTGGTAAATCGTTCAAATATGAACTTAAAAGTTTTAATTTATCACGTTATTATAAAAATATTTTCAATATTATACACCTAATATTAAATTGTTTTAATTAAAAAAACTAAAAATAGCATTAAAAAACTCAAATAGCTTTTGTTATTGAAATAAAAAACACTCTTATAACTCAATGATTATTATTAATAGTGCATGTAATCTAAAAGCAATTCTCAAGAGAGGAAAAAAATTGATGATATAATTTCTCTTATATAACTAACACGTAAATACCTACAAACTAGAACAGCATACCAACCCCAAAATTTTCAAAGCAATTTTCCTTAAACCTCATCGTGGCTTCCACACATTGACCCAAATAATTGAGGATCATCAAATTGGTTAAGCTCTCACTTTATTCGTTACGGGAAATAGATTACCATCGATTTCTTTTAAGTGCTCTCGGGCCATCTTATAAACGCTTCGTACACGGGGCAACGCAAATCTCCGATACCCGACGACTACAGCCTCCAAAGAACCGTGGCTCTGTACGAGCCATGGTCGCGGATGCATATTTTTTACATCCGCGTATACGGATGCGGATCTTAGGTATATATAATCTTACTTATGTTTTATAAGAACTATCATCTGCCCGACACTCCGCTCACGCTAACTATCCCCGACCTGAAACCTGGACCCAAAGTCTGCTATTTCAATTGTGTCACAATGGTCTTACTATTATTTTGATTTTGATAACACAATTCCGCCTATTTTTTTTTCTTGTCGTGACTTGTGGTACATCTTCATCAGCATCAATTGTTGCGATGCGGAAGCTCCGGAATTGCGGATGCGAATATTCGCATCGTTCGTAGTATGCGAATATTCGCATACTGCGAACCTCTACGAGCTTGTTTGGCGATAGTCGCTTGGGTATTAAATTTGTCGGGAATCGAAGACTTGCGTTACCTCGTGTAGGATGGGCCTTATTACGTTTGGAAGAAACTTGGTGCTAAGCGTTGCTGTTCTGTTCACATATATTGAGGTTCCAAGAACTTTTCTTTTGTTTATTGGATTCTTCGATATTGAATTATACTTGAAGCGGCACTTTATTTCTTAGCCATTTTTATTTTTGTGAGAGATATTTCCTTGACTTTTGGGTGGAAAAATTAGTTACTATTATTAAAAAGTTAAAGGATGAGTTTGGTTTTTAAGTATTGTCGTATTTTAATTCAACATATCTCATACATCATCTTCTGCTAAGCCTTTTCCCAAGCTATGTAGGCGTTGGCTTCCGGTCTTGTCGGATTCAGCTGAGTACCCCATCTTACATGAAACGACTGCTCTGACCTCCACAACGTATTTTACTAGGCATACCACAGTAAAAAAAAATACAGAATTGTATATTCAAATTATAAAATAATAATACATAATTCCAACCAAATAATTTGAGTTTTTTTTTTGTTTTACAACCTCCTTTTATATCCTGTTGTTTAATATGTAATAATCTACAATATGACGGAGATCCCATAACATATGAAGGCGCTGTAGGCCGGTAACACAATATTGCTGTCATCAATACTATTGTCAGCTCTAATTAATACTATATTCTATTACGATTCCTGATATTCATTGCTATGTCTGCGTAATAACGATATATTTATAGTAAAACTTTATCTTGTATTCGGCTTCGCTGATATCGGAAATCGCCGCGAAAAGAAGAAATAACCTTTGTCACTCAGGGTTCAAGGTTATTCCATACACACACCACCATACAACACCTTTAAAAAAATAGGTGTAGAGGATTTTCCGTGCAAGTATCACATACAAACATATGTGATGCTGAGCGACGACGGTTTTGCACGAATGTGGCGTTTTCTCTATTAAAGTTTTCTTCATTTTAAAGCATACGTGTCTTGCAAATAAACGTTTTGATAATGTACGTATTGGATGATAGAAAATAATTGTATGACGAACAATTGCCATTTAGTTTCATCTCAAAACTATCTAAACTTTACGAACAGTTATTTGTCAAGCTCAACAGCTATTAAGCAATAAATGTAGCGATCAAATTGAATGAACTCAAGCATCTTTCCGATATCGGTACCGAACTTTCAATAACAAAGCTAATCAAAACGTTGAGCACGAACAATTTAAAATCATAATGTCGGTAAAGAAGGAGATGCCTCTTGATTTGTTTATCTATGACTATACCTCTATAATAATATTATAAAGAGGAAAGATTTGTATGGTTGCAACGAATACAATTAAAAAATACTCGACCGATTTCAGTTTTTTATTGCCATTATGCTTCAATATCCAGTAACATTTTTTTTATCTAGCCTATGCTGTCCCACTTCTGGGCAAAGGCCTTCCCCAAGTCCTTCCATTTACCTTATCCCGCGCCACCTCTAAATAATTTATTATTTTATTAAATGTCTTAACTTAATCCTACACGTAAGCGAAGCCGGCAATAAACAAGTTATATTAATTTAAATAAAGGCCTTTACCTTAACACGAATGAAAACCAAAGAAGTTACCTTTAAATGCGACATAAAAAGAGAAAAAAAATCCTAAACAATACACTAATGTTTTTCGAGTTTTACGCGAATGTTAGTAAAATAAAATTACTTTTTAAACGGATTCTATCGCGGCACTGCCCATGACCATGACACCTGCAACAGTGTTGAAACGTCGGGAACTAAAATTGAAATAAACCGTGATAGAATCCGGTTTATACAATACATTAAATTTCAATTATGGGTGACCATTTTTGTTTCATAGATAATAAATACTATAAGTTGGTTAAAAAGTACCAGGCTCGCATAAACGTTAACTAATACTTCGTAGGTGAAATGCTTCTGCGTGGCTCACGACTCGTCTCGAGCGGCTGTCGGCTGCGCGGACCAGCGTATCTACCTATACAGCCTACATACAGCAACATTACTCCGAACTCTAGCTGTGGCACATGATCTGGCGGCGTTGGCCGTCGCTGACAAAGACCATTTCTTATTGGCTGCCGGTAAGTTACATAGAAAAATCTATTGATAACATAAGAAAAACGAGTGTGCATACATTTAAACCACCTGACTGAAGTAAAACTTCTTCAGTCCTGGAACACCGCTTTTATTTTCAGAGTCTGTGTCACTTCCTGCCATAATTTGTTATTATTACCCGAAAATTTGTTGAAAATATAAACGTTGAAATGATTTTACAATTGTATTCACTTCAAACGTAGAATCTTTAATGTATTGAACAAATATTAATTTAAAATACAATTGTTCAAGAACGAAATGAATTTACAAAATATCAAGTAATCACCGTTCTCGTCACACTTTTTGTATTGGATTCACCAGCGTACTCCTTTGTCATCGGATTCTCAAGCGTGCGTAAAGAAGTTTTACTTCACCTATAAGTTTTGTTGAGTAATTGCTATCGTGACATAACTTTTTTGAGGCTGACAGTTCATTGCGCGACATCGACTCAGAATGAGCAGTTTTAGCTTTAATAATAATGAAAAAATTCTGTTGCGCACAATTAGGACACAAAAATTTAGTCCAGCACTCCTGAAGGCAGGACAGTCATAATGAAGTTTTAACTGATCTCTTCAGTTTCAGACTTATCCTAACTTGTATTTACTTTAAGGTGGCAACAGAGTTACAATATATTCATTCCACACAGAAGACAATTTAACCAATTTCCGACCAACAAAACAAACGAAAAGGCGTCAAACCAAATCTATGACGAACGTCTCAATGCTCCAGGTAATAAACTCTTCAAATATCCATTGACTTAAAAACAAAAGACGAACTTCTTTTTGAAATATAAATGCCTTTATTTTCCTGCTAGGCGGAGCAAAGTGAACTGATCCCAATTAGCTGCCTTGAAGTATCCCGGGACGGCCAGCTGGCGGCCAGCGGCTGTGCTCGTGGTCTCGTCCGAGTATGGCACCTGTCTACCCACCGCCTACAAACGACACTGAACGGTCATATAGGACATGTAACCTGTGTTACTTTCTCACCAAATAATTTGCTGGTGTTGAGTGGATCTGAGGATAGGACAGTGGTGGTCTGGCAGCTGGCAGATAATTCACCATCGCTGACATATAAGGTCAGTTAAAACGTGATATTTTATTTTTATTTTATGGTACCTAAGAAATATTGAAAAATAAAAAACATAATTATTTTTATAACACAGAAACAAAGGCTACATTGTTTACAAAGTTTGTGACCGTAGGCCTAAGCCATAAAACACGCAAATAATCAAATATTATTATCCTTGAATAGACACGGAACGGAAGTAATCAAATATGACCTTTAATAAAATTATACGGATTTTTTCTTTAATTATTTAAACTTAAGCGTACATTTCATCGAACGCATATATCCTTACTAACTTACTAATTTAGTGTGTTACACAATCGCGCCTAAACTACTGAACGGATTTAAATGAAATTTGATATAGAGATAGTCTAGAGCCTGAGAAATTACATATGCTACTTTGCCGTTTCCCACACGGGCGGAGTCGAGGGCTACCGCTAAAGGTTTATAAGTACGTAGAGTAAGTAGTTCGATCGCATATAGTCTTAACCTTATTGGAACGTTAAGTGACTTGTGGCTTTATTAAACTTAACTCTGAACTAACGAAGCTCATTCACAGGGGCACTCAGCAGCTCTACAAACTTTGCTCATGATGTCGGACGGGCGGCGGGCCATGTCTGGCGACCGCGCCCGCAACGTGCATGTGTGGCTCGTCGACTCAGGCATAGTCCTCCACTCGACTGCCGCGCCAACCGCCAGCCTCGACGTCACTCTCAACATGAAGTTCGCAGTAAGTTCCTAACTTCCAAACCACAACATTAGATTAATACATTCCAAGCTTTACTACTTAAACGGCTTAGAGCTACGACCTTAAAGTTATGTCATTTAAATTTTGTTGGAGATTTAGGGTCCTGTTTCAAAGTATCACTTTGTTTCGAGTATTTTGCACTGACATCAAGAACTTTGTTTGCGGTGACATCATTTTAATGATAAGCTAAGTAGAAACCGACGTCATTTTCCACCTATTTCATACAGAAGGAGTTTCTCAGTTCGGTTGAATGTTTTGTTTGTTTTCCCTTGTCTCCCTTATTTTAGAACAGAATGGGTCCGTCGATCATTATTCTTCCCAAATTGGGGTATTTTTTTTACATTTATTTGTAGTCAATTTGTGTTGAAAATATGCAAAGGTATTTAATCGTCAATACAATCTAGGTCCTGTCAGATGGTGATAATTCAGTCCGTATCTGGACATTAGCTGGAGGGGACAGTGGGGAGGAAAAGAGGAACGTGTCACACGCAGAACGAATCACATGTTTTGCTCTTACGGCTGACTCGCAACATGTTGTCACTGGTTCAATGGATATGTCCCTCAAAGTCTGGAAGCTGGATGGAGGGAAGTTGTCACAGGTTTGCACTATCTTTTTTTATCTTAATCATTGATTTGAGTAAAATGCAACATCGGATAATTCCTTTAAGTTCTCTTTTCGTAATGTAAGGATACATTTTTTTTCTGGTATGTCTTACACCCAAAGAATAAAGTCCTTACAAGAATAATGAAACAACAATAGAAAAATAGGTAATGTAAACATCGATACATTACACATACAAAATTATTTTGCCTAACAGGTTTTGGTCGGGCATTCAGACATAGTAACTTGTGTAGCTGTGTCTATCACGAACAAGACTCAGATCGTATCAGGATCATGGGACTGTAACCTCATAGTATGGGACATCAACACTGGTTCAGATTTGCACCTACTATCCGGCCATCTTGGAAAAGTGACCTGCGTTAAAGTGACGGGAGATGGAACTATTGCTGTTTCAAGTAAGTTTGTATTTTATTTATAACTTGTGATGTTTTTCATTTAATATCGATTCAAAACTTTATTTGCATTCATAGTAGATACATGTATTATAGTTAGGTAGGGCCTATATAAGACCTATATTAGGGTATTTGGTTAAATCTGGTAAGAGTCCAGACGGCAGCTGACTCCAACATAGCTTGGAAAAAGGCAGATGATGAGTTAGGTAGGGATTAAAGCACCCGTGCCAATTCCGTAAAAACAAATACTCTGAACAATATAACATAGGGCAGACAGCACGGGTTCAGATGAACTTGATCAGTATAATTCTCGCGTTTAATTGAATTATATGCTCCTTTACCTACATTGCACTAACATAAACTGAACGCAGTTTAGACAAAAATATTCGACAAATTATCGACATTTGAAATTTCTAAACTCGATCACAGTTTTCTAAAAGCACAATTTCTCCCTGAATATTGTTCTTGATTTCTCTAAACTCCATTGAAACCTTTTGTACGTACTCTATTGTTGTTTAAACTAGGTGCGGAAGATAAAACACTTATCATCTGGGAAACTAAGAGAGGTCTGGCTTTGACATCTTTGGCGCTGCACGTCCCGCTACTTGGCTTTCAGATTACCAGCGATTGCGCACGTATCGCGATTCATCTGTTGGACAGAGGTACGTATCCTCATTATTCTTATTTTCAACAAATCAAAGTTGCGTAAACATTTGTTGAGTTTCTTTGTTTTTTCACCAGGTTGTCTTCCAATGATTTGCCTTCACAATACACCAGCCACGTATGTTAAGATACCTACTTATGCTGCCCCTACTAAAGATGTAGATGGTAAGTCAAGTAAGTCTATAACACAAGAGATTATTAATGAAATGTTTAAATATACCCAGACATGCTCAATTGCTTATTTATGGTTGAAGATACTATATCAATAATTTTCTGCGATGGCACTTGCTCTTTATTATGTGAACATAAGAAATACTCATTACTTAAAATGGAGGAGAATCTTTTATAAATACATAAGGAACCAGGAAAGGTCTACACAATACATTCCTTTTCAGAGCTTCGTCCGTTGGCACCAAAGAGGCCAATGAGGAGATTGCTGAAGAAGGAAGTATCGTTAGATACGTACACGTGGCAGAAGAAATATGGGCATCTTACTTCCGCCGCCATGATGGCTCAAGTCGACGAACGTTTGAAGAGAAGGTACCAACATTTAAAAATAGTGATCCAATCATTTGCATTTAAACATACAATTTTCTAAATCATGTTTCAAATCTCATAACAGGTGATGCGGGTTGTGAATTTTAAAGTTACCCATAACATTTTGTATCATTGGAATTTCAGCATTGTTCGAAACTAATAACGTTCTCATTTACAGATTCTCCGTTTCAGCGTCGATGGAAGAAATCTCGAAAATACAAGAAGCTAAAAACAAAGACTTGGGATCACAGGTAACGAACTTCAATCCTACATTTTTTCTACTCAATCTTTTATTAAATTCCATATGAGTTTGCATCCGGTCCAATATTTGAAATTTTATGTTTTTCATGAAACTTGGAAGGTTTAAGGCGATTATTGTTATTATTCTTATTTATTTTTACGCATTGTTCCTTTTCTATTTGTAATTTATTTTTAATAATTAGTTATTGATTGATCTAGGTACCTTTTATTTTAAATCTCTAGTGTAACCAGATCTCGATGACTATCAGAATCTTAATTCTTCTACTGAATCTAATATTTTACTATAAATTGCAAACTAATGTCTATCTAATATCTTAAATTTGCTGTGATCTTGGAATTGATTAAATATGTCAAATGCAGGTGAGCTTAGGGCCCGAAGAAGCAGCGATAGCGCAGTCACAGCACTTCGATCAACTTGAAGCTTTGTGGAACAAGATATCTCCGCCAAGACGACGATCTAATAAGGTATCGTCAATATTTTATATTATAAATTCTATTACAGGCGTTATTTCTCCTTCAGTTTCTTCTACAAGAAAATATATATAAAAAAAGCGTTTATTCGATCATCACCGAGTAGCTGAAGACAAACATAATTGGGATTACATGAAGTCTATGAACACAATCGATGTAACCGTCTATAAAACAAAAACCTCAAAAAAAAAACGCGTAAATGTTCAATTGTTCTGAAAACATACAAATTGAATTTTACAAGGAGCTCGGCATGCTGACTTCAGAGTCCATTTTTAGTTTTTATTTTTTGGTCTTCAATTTTAGTGTACCATCTATCAGTATGTTTTTGGCCAAACTTGCTGCGAATATAAAAAAATATCGATTAACTAACGTTCCACAGGTACAGCAACGCAGTTGAGTACCGAGAAAATAACTCGATACTCGTTAACAATGTCACATTGTCATTAGAGTCGGTAATTAAATCTTTTGTTTCAGTCACTGACGAAACAAAGTTCTTTAATCGAGAGCCGATTTGATTCGTCTGACGAAGAGCACACGCCCGTTGAAGAACAAGGTAACTTCGTATAACTTTGTTCCATCTGTTGTCTTCTTTGTTTAATAATACCTATTTTGTTACCCTTAGAAAATACCTATTGTTAAAAATACAATGGAAAAAGGACACATTTTGTTGTGTGGAGTTGTTGTGGAATTACTTAAATTAATGTTTTTTTTTGTTAATATTTTATTAGAAAGAAAATTCTCAATGTTTTTGAACCAGTTTCCGTCATTATTTTTAGATTTATTTTTTTACACTCGTGATCCATGTACTCGCAATCCATGTTATGCTTGTTTTTTAGTTTTTTTTAGTTGATATTGAATTGGAATTTCATCATGGAATTTTATTATTCACTCATATTGTACATACAATTTAGTTAAAATCAATGTAACAAAGCATAACACTAATTATTTCTTTCACAGAGCACATGGTTGAGTAATTGGGAATCGTTTGAGAGTACATAAGTTAGTAGTTTAAAATATTAGTTATTTCTCTTTTAAATTGCACAATTTATTAAACAAATTGATTCTCCTGATAAAATGAATGTCTGAATGAAACATTTTTTGTCAAATTTTTATTTACAAAACCATTAGAAATAAAATGTTTTTTTTAAGTTTCTTTTAATTAATTATAATGTTACCATTAGTCGTAGTAATAGCGTGTCAGTTCTCAATATTCAATCAAGATAAATTGTTGGAAACACTTTCGTTTCACAGTTGTTTTTGAATGGTTAAATATTGAAATTAACTTTAATCCTGTACGGTAAGATTAAGATTAGAATTAACTAAACGAATTAAGTAATATAAATAGGAACCGCGTTTTAACTGATCCACACTGAAAGTTAAATACTATTCAGAAGGTTTATTTTATAATTATGTTAGCAGCTCATCTTATAACGTGAGTCACGTTCGAAAATTCATTTTTCTTCTTAAGGAGTCGATCAATGGCAATATATTATTATAATTTGTCAGATCAGTACTCGGCCACGCCGACAGCATTGTCGGTGGCGTTGTAAAGATCTTCGCGTGTGCAGTGTTAGGACACGCTGGGCAGTTCAACAAGTGGGCCATGGTTTGAGGGAAAATACCAAACTCACATGGCTCAGGTGTGCTGTAACCCAACCAGCACATATTTTCTTTGCTCCGGCCAACTTGGGTGCGGAGTCTATTTTTAGACTTTCACGTTGACCGTAAGTTTTTTCCGGGAGGGAGTTTTTCATTACATTTAATTCGACACTTAAATGTGCATTAGTTCAGAATAGAGACCCTTATGAAATTTGAGGTAAAAATAGACACGGAGTGTTCTTTGGTAACTTTTTTTAGACTTATTTGCTGGCAAAGACATATGCGCCTTGCAAATATTAGATCGTTACACTTGCGTGTGATGACTACTCAATTGTTTTTAAAAGGTATTAAGTTCATTTTAGTGCAATTGGTTTTCTTATAAAATTTCAAATATTGGTAAGTCTATACCTAAGTCGATAAAATTAAAAACTTTCAGTGAGGTCTACTTACGTAGAGAATTAATAAAAATATTAGACGTTATCTTTGTAATGTACGCAATGTGAACTTCTGAACTATATATACTAATTTAAGTTTCCTTTCAATCAATTCATTTGAATTTCCATTGCTTTACTTTGAAATATATATTATTACTATAAATAATATGCTAAATATACTATCTTCGAACTCTTCTTTCAACATTGTAACAATAGCAAAAGATTAAATTAATTTAATAATTTTTCGATTTCTTTCGTAATTCTAAACTAAAATTAGTTCACAATATTAAATTATGATCGCACATTGTTAAAAAGTATGTACATAGGTTTAATATAGTGTAATATTAGAAGTATAAGAATGTAGTTCTTACTCTTCCGGGGTCTGATTATGGAATCTTAATGACATCATAGTTCTGTTGTGAAAAGGAGATGGTGATCTCTATTACATTTATAATCTCATCTTTCTAAGTATAACCATCATTATTATAAGAATCCATTGAAAAATCGCGTGGAAACGAAAAAAATATTTGATTTGTCCGTGATTAAGGCATTCGGTTCGAGTTAATATTTATTAAATACCTAAAGAAACTAATGGTTGCGTGGAAGAAATTGCCGTGTGCAATAAGGCCGCCCTTTGTTTTCGATTTTACCGTGTTTAATAAAGAATATAATTATTACTAGATGAAAACCCGGCTCCGCTCGGTTGAAATGTGACTCATGATACACAATGTAAGTAAATATTTCTGTAGTCATCGGTTTTCAAGGAATATTAAATGTAAGCAAGCCATAGATTCGTATAGCTTCGTTCATTGTGTTTAATAAATATAGTAAATAAAAACTGCAATAGTTTTCACACACATAATTTTTATTTTTTACACACAAATAATATTAATATTTTCGCGAAACGACAACGACTGAAGAAAAGTTTTAAGTTTTGTTAAGATTCACTCAATGTTTCCGGCAAGACGTTTCGTTTTACACAGTCAAATGAGCCACAGTTCTTTGTGATGGATGCTTCTTTGGCGCGACGCCCGCGACGTGTTGATTGGCGAGGCGTATATAAGAGCTAGTCTGCAACGGAACGTGAAAAAAGCGAAATAAATATTCTTGAACTATTATTTCCAACGCGTCCCGAAACGATTCTGGACCCAACTGTTAAGTAATCGTGAGGCCTAGCTTTTTATGTGAAATAACACCATCTTGTACCAATAATCTATATATATAAAAATGAAACCCGTTTTCCGTTGTCATGGCATCACGCGTGAACGGCTGGACCAATTTCGTTCATTCTTTTTTTGTCGTGTTGTTTATTATCAGGAGAAGGTTCTTATGGAGAAAAAAAATAAAAAAGTTGCGCGAAAATTTTAAAAAAATTAAAGAAAAGTTGATGATAATATTAACTTTTCTAATTTAACCTTTATAGCCTTTGACATATCTGTTAGTTATTTGACATGACAACGTCTGTCAGGTCAGCTAGTAAGTAAATATATTTTCATCAGAGCAAATGTTTTCTTACATCATTGAAAAAAAATCAATAAATTTTTAAAATTAGAGAACAAATTAACTTAGCAGTAAAGGAGGTTTTTATACGAAACTCGTACCTCTTTCATTTAACACCAACTATCATGCAACTGTCATACGCCTTGTCAGCACTGTAATCACTACCCAAGATGGCGACTGCGGTTTGTTTGTCAGTGCCATTAGAATTTAACGAAATTCTCCATAATTAGAATTTTGCGGATATATGTTGTCGACTCGAAATCAATATTTTTTTATGTTTTGTTATTCATATAAGGTTTCGATCGAGTCTACCGTAGCCCTGAACGAAATTATTAATATAGATTATTTAAGAATAAAATTCTTTATAAAAAAATGAATGAAAATTAAGCATTTCGATTTTTTATTTCTGCCTTTATATAAATATCCAGAACATAGCGATGTATAAAAATGTTAAAATCTAGTACCTATTATTTTAAAAACAGTACCCTTCTACTCTTTTCAGCTATGATGCCATTAGGTCTCCAGAATATTCCCCCAAGTCCTTATTTTGAGAAGCTTTTCGATGTCTTTATCTATCACTGATTTTATGAGCTTTAAATCAAGCAACTATTTTTAAAGTACACTTTAGGTGTAAAATCGAATTTCGCTGTAATGTTCGCTGTAAAACAAATCTAGCAGTAAAAATGTTTATTTAAAATCAGTATCTTTATACCAAAGTTAGGTTAATTTATTTATTTTAAATAAAAATAAAATGTTATTTAATTTATGAATGCAATTTAATTTTTATTCTTTATGGTGTACAATTTTGAAAAGTTTTGTATAAATCTTACGATTATTAATTGTTGAATTTCGTTGCCTTTTTTAATATTTGAATTTGTTTTTATTTTAATTTATATTTGTTGATAATTATTGAATTATTAATATTTAAGTATAGTTTTAATTAAATTTTAGTCGTGTAAGTAGGTATAGATTGTAATTTTCCCGATTTGTGTATCGAACTAGTGTTTTCCAACTGTGATCCCTTATAAAGACTTCTATATAAGTACACATAGTATTCAAACAAGAGTTATCCTTATGAATAGGTAGTGTAATTGTCGTCTGTTAGACCCTACTTATTGAAATGTTTTACATACTAAACATTTTTAACACTTTTCTACATTTTAGTTTGCTACATCACAAATTTAAAACAACTGAATACAAGAATGTTAACAATTTTACATTTTACTAAAAGTTACTTTCTTGGAATCTCTTTGTACACAATAAAAAAGTAAAAAAATAATCGAAACCATGTTTGTATAAAAATTTAAAACATAAGTCTAAACTTTTACACCCCTACGATAAAAGTTGATTAGAACGACTGTCTATTATAAAATTCAAATGTCGAACTTGTTTTTGATTCTAATAAAAGAAATTGTTGTCAAAATTTCAGTACAGTCAGCAAAAAAGTTGATTTACACAACCATATTTACAAAACACCGGACCTGTATAAAATTCTTCAATTTACATATAAATGACATAGCAGAAACCTTTCGTAATAAGGCTATTTTTTTGTTTTCTAGTCGTAATATTTACCAACTTATGGCATTTGATTTAATTCATGTCAATCATTCACAAATTTGCTTGTGTTCATCAACTTATGCTGCTATCTGTACTTAAAACTCAATTAAACTTCGTTAAATTAAGCGTCATATGTCGGACAGTTTTAGTAGAGTACATTACGTTAATCGATTATCGATCTTAGCTATATCTACATAGAGGTTAAATTGGCGCAGCGAGTCATAATGCTATGAGTAGTTTACATTTAATTGTGTAGAGTTTTTAAAGTTTTAATGTTGGTACTAGATGTTACTTATGTATGTATAAATTAGACAATGCAATAATATTTCATAAGTAGATGCACTTACTTGTAGTCAAATAGAACAGAATTCTCTTCTGAATTACATTCGAACAATGCTCGGCACTCTACGCTTCACAAATCTGTCACAAACAAGCTGAAAGTGTTTTGAAAGGGAATTCGATAGGTGTTTACACTTGAGGACAAAATAAAGGAAACAGTGATTCAAGAAATCTGTGGAAACAGTTACCGTGTGTTGTATTTGATAGAAACCGTCTCGTACTTGTGTGTGTAGTTTGTGGCTCTAGTTTTTTTGTCCTCAAGTGTACATTAGGTTTCGCAATAAGTTTTATTACTAATCGTTAGACACTGTCACCTTGTTAACTATTTGTATAGAATTTTATATATTTATCGTTTCTTATTCCTCACGGATGTGAGTTTTATTTTTGACCTGTCGTGGCATTATATCTGAAAATATATCCTCTGTGTTTCTTAAATATGTTTGTTTCATTTATAATATAATATAAACATGAACTATTAATATGTTTATCTGTCTAGCCTTTTCCCAAACTCTATATGTGTCGTCTTCCAATCTTACCAGATTTAGATGAATACCTTACCTATCTGATTTCCACAACACAGTATTCCATCGTAAGACTGGTTGTCTGAATTAGTATGCCATTTAAAAAAATAATAATACCTAAATAATAAACTGTTTAGCTTAAAATTCGATTGAAACTTGGTTTAAAATTTGTGTCATGTATTGGAAAATTTAAATTGATTAAACAATTCCGAATGATTTATCTACGTATGATTGTAGAAACTTAAACAACTATGTTCCTAATTTATAGAGAAGCAATCTCGGGGCGATCGTCTGATGGGATGATAGCTATTTAGCTATCATCCCATCAGACGATTTTTAGGGTATTTACCCTAAAACAGATTTAATCACCTAGGCGTGTAACAATAGAGAGGACAAATTTGAAGACTGGCAAAGCAAACTGGTGCTTTGAACCAGTAGTCGCGGGTTTGAATCCTGCCTAAGGTTCATTTTTCTTTTCATGTAATTAATCTACGACAGCATGAAATGCATTAGTGAAAATAATTTTAATTATGAAAAACCACTTATTAAATAGAATAAAGGTAATAATTGTTTTGACGAGTTCTTTTGCTCTCTAAATAATTAAGTGATTTAATCTATTCACCATACATTAAAGTGTATGTCAACAACACTCAATAATTATTTCGTAAATATTATGATCCCGTAGGTTCAGTAGGAGATAATGCTAATTACATATCTATAAGTAATCTGTTAATACCAAAATACCCAATCTAATCAATGAGAGATAAGTATTATCTACTAACAGCTTGTACATAAAATATATTAGTCATTTAGGAAAAGTGAGCGCATTAGCCGACTACTTGTTTAAAGACTTGTGAATATTCAATAAATTTACGATACAAGAAAAGTGTTTTCGTTTATCAGTGAAAGATAATTCGAATTTCGTTCATTGTGATGTAAATATCGTGATAAAAAGGATTTACTGTTATCGCTACGTCAATTGGCGAAACTTGTCGAAATGAGAAGAAGTTCAATATGCCCAACTCTAGCTACAGTCCATGCCAACAGTACATCAACAATAGAAGCATAAGCAAAGTGTTCGCTGTGGAACACAACACCATAGTGTTCTCATCAGACGAGGAGTCCACAGCCTGGACCATTGTCACTTTGGTATGCAGCTCTATCGGGATAGTACTTACTGTGGCGGCATTGGCGTTGCTAGTATTAACCGCCTCATTATTCGCAGAATGGAGAAAGAGCTACAAGAACCAGATGCTAATTCAATTCATGTTCGCAAGATTGTTCTACTCGGCAGTTCGATACTTCAGTGATATGCAGAAAATGTTACAGATATGTCCGATGTCCAACAGCCTCATATCTTTAGACATTCTCAGCATGATGTACTCCGAGATGGTTCTCGTCATGTGGATGTTCATATTCAGTCGCCAAATGTATATAAGTCTAGTCAAAGTTTTCGCTGAAAGTTCAAGCATATGGCTCGTATCGTTGTGTGCGTGGATCGGACCTGCCGCAGTAACTTTACTCCTGTATTTAATATTCTCTTACGGCGAAGAATATTATAGGTATTTTCTTTTTTATTTATTCTTTTTCAAATGGCCCGTGTTGGTTGCCAATGCTGTTATTTTAATACTGGTTCTTAAATCCATTCTCACGAATAGTATAAAAACTGAGAATTGCACACGGATTATTGTTGTCATGATTATAATGATTTTCAAATTTTGCTTTTATGAGATAGTCGTCGATATATGTAAGATTTCTTTTATTAGATCAGTTTATAGTCAGAGTACTATGCAAACTATTTTGTTGGTCAGTAATATTGTATCGATGTACTACTGTGCATTTTCTATAACATTCTGGGTGCTTGGTAACGCTAGCACGCGAAAGTTGTGGCGGTTTCGAGGCAAGGGATTGCGTGGTAAAATACGGTTAAGTGCAAGATTTAGTAGCGCATAGTTGTAAAAATGAAAACAAAAATGAAGGAAAGTAACTTTAACGGTGCAATTCTGAACTTTATTGTCATACAGCTTTGTCTCAGGAAAATGAATCTTAGAGACATTAGGTATTACCTAAATATGTATTTTCCTCAGCTCTCTTATTTTTTTAAACTGTTCACTGCTTAACTTTCAATTGGTATATAAAACTCTTAAAAGGAAAAATGAAAATTGTACTATGATATCTGATTAGACTAGTAGCTGTATATAAAAGGATATTTTAATGTTTACTAATTATAATATCTGATAGAAAACATTTACATTATAAATGGCTTATTAACTTGATGTCATAAATGTTGTTCAAATAAAAGCAAACATTTTTTTTGCCACCTGCTACCAAATTACCAATACACTAAGATTTTTAACATTATAAAGAGTCGGCCCGTGACCATGACACCTGCAAAGGATTCAAAACGTCGGGAACTAATATCAAAATAAACCGGGATAGAATCCGTTTAAAAGTAGTTTTATTTCAATGTCTAATATTCGCGTAAACCTCAGAAAACAATATTATAAAATAATTTATTGATAAATTTTCCATAAAGATGTCACCACTGTCGGTAAGGAACCGACTAGCAAACCACCAGACTTGTATCCACTTTTCATAACTCTAGAGAGTCTGTAGAATACGTGAACTTTAAATACCTTAATATGCATTTTAAAACAAATGTTAGTCCATACATTCAATGTAAATGTAATTGAATGTAACACGAGTGAGTAACACGAGACCGAACCTCCACTAATTGAGCTGGAAATGTGCTTAACGCGGTCCCAAATTGGTTCGTAATTAGTGTTAAATTAATGCCGAAATGGGCCTCAAGATTTCAAGTAGGTGAACTGAATTCAACTAAGAAATTTAAGAAGTCTATAATTATACAGGTTGTAAGTGTCTATAATATAATTTTGGGAAAAATTAAGTATGTCTGTGAATATAAGTTTTAAGATTTTCGCCGTTTGTTTACATCATACAAATTAAAGACAGCGGGTCTGAACCGCGTACGTAATAAAATGTATAAATACCTATTTTTCCGCCAACTTGCAAAGGCCGTGGTCACGGGTAGACTGATAGGGAATCTACCCGAGACCAATAATTATTTACACCTTTTATTATGTCTGTGAAATTTTGAAAGATATTTAAATTTCTTGTTCTTGGTGACAAAAATATCTGAACACATTTTAAGCCTAAAATTTAAGGAGATCCAATTCGGAATAAATAAACAAGTAATTCAAAGTTAAGCTATTTAAATAATAACATTATTCACTTCAAAGAATAATCTTAAGTCAAATTCAAAGCCAGCAATCTGATTTTAATTCCAATTACAAAAAAAAAAACAAATGCCAAAAGATCCCCAAAAACAATGTTCCACTGATAAAGTATTTTCCAAAGAAAAGTGATTAATAGCAACAAACAAATCCTTATTACAATGCGATAAAGTTCAAATCAATTTTCGATTTGGCAATATCATGTTTTTTATGAAGGAAGTTTTCTTAATGAAACTTCGGTGGAGGATTATGGCGCATAAAAATAATGATGGTCCATAAAATCGAGACGTTTACGATAAATACGTAACAGATTTCTTCTTCATGAAGGCTATATTTTACGAGGTGAGTATGAACAGTGGTTTGTATAAAAGTGTGTCCTCTGTGACAAATGGACTGAAATGAGGATGGAGTCGTTTCGCTGTTTCTATGTCTGCCCAAATGTTACGAGAACGCGTCGTATATTTTGACAAGCCTGGAATTAAGTGGTCTATGTTACTCTGTTTTGGTTCTATCTCATTACAACTCTAGTGTATCTCATTACAACGCTAGAGTTGCGTATTTTTGTCGAAAGAACCGTTTTTTTATTAATTATGTATTTTCATCATGTTGTATGAAATAACAAAACAACCCAACGACAAATCCACTAACATATACCCTATAGACATAATTATATGAAGAGCTATCATTCTTCTTTTACTGTGTGGATTTGTCACTTATTAGAAGTGTTGTACAGCATCTGCTGACCATTTAATAGTCTAATACACAGTGAATATATTTGGTAACTGATTAATACGTCTCAATTTCTTAACATTTCCTTTTAATAGCTACAAAACGATATGTGCTAAGATGATGGTATATATAGATACTGTCACCAAGACAGAACAAACTTACAAACATGAATTCCCTTTTAGTCGAGTAAAGGCAGAGTGCCCACGGAACCAATTAAGTCAGCACAAGGCTACACAATTAGCAATATGGACCACGTCAATGTGATGATAACTTCTTAATGAAATTAATAGCTAATCGTCGTCGTGGCATAAATTATGTATGTGGGACCGATTTTGTGGACTTATATCAAGGTAAGTTGATCATTTGTGTTTTATGTGTGTAATAATTTTAGGTGAGGAAATGAAAAGTATTAATACAGGATTAATTTAAAAGGAGTGCGTATAATGAACGAGGTAATCAGGTGCATAAAACTGAACTATGTACTTTCACAGTAACATAGGTCGAAATCTTAAAATGGAAAAAGAAGTTCATACAAAGTGACAGGTCACATGACTTATGTTGGTATGAAAAGATAATTTTCAATTTTAAGATTTCGACCTATGTTCCGTGGGAAAAGTTGTTCAACTTTATGCACCTGATTGCCTCGTTGAATATTAGCCCTCCTTTTAAATTAATCCGGTATATTCCAATGGAATCTTTTTGTGATGACATTAGCGTCGAAGAAAATAGCATACAACCTACAACATAGTATTTAATAACCCTGAAACTGTTTAAGAAAGCCAGAGTGATCCATAACAAATGCTCGTATCTATTTTGAATGAAAAGAGACCTTATACTCATACCTACAATGTAACAGTAACCGGCTTATATTAACCAACTGTTATGTTTCAATCAGTGCCCGACAACTCATGTATTCTTTGTACGAAAAAAATATTTTGAGGCTTAATTGAATTCTGTCACGTGTCGCGCCACATGCGGAGTTGTTTACGTTTGATCAGAGATTAAGTGCGGCCGGGTTTCACCACTACACAACACTGATTGGATGCCAACACGCTGTCATGTAGTTCGCAGAGCGCCCTCGAAAATATTCCCAGGTGAAAAATAAACTTTCGTCAAAAATATTTATATTTTACGAAACGGGAAAGTATTTGACGTCTCGTTGACTTAATTGGGCGATCATTTTGCCTTTTAATTGAGTGTTAAACAGATGACTGACGTAATTAATTATGGGCAAGGTTTTTAAATTGTCATGAAATCTGTGAAAATGTTATGGTAAAATTAACCTACACACCTAGTAAATAAGTTAGAGCATTATAATTGTTGGTTTTTTAAAGTATTTAAAAGTATATACCGTAATTCGGGGTGTATTGCAACTGATAAGGTGAATAACAACATTTTTATAAGTTAATTTAATGAGAAATTGTCGATCTCCATTTACAATTGTAAAAAATAATTCTGTAGGTTTAATATTGACGTTCCTGCTTTTATTATACTAGCGTTTAGGAATGTCGCCAATTTATCGTCAAATGAATTCCAAAACATGTTGTTATTCACCTCATAAGTTGCAATACACCCCGAATTACCGGTACCTGTATTTCAAATTTCTAATGCGTGGTAAATAGGAGGTCAGTACACCCAATGCCACTTCCCAACAAACTGCAGGTAATAATAGTTATCCCTGACTGGATTTATATTAATTTAAATCAATTGATCAAAATCCGGGACATGGATTTTGCAAAGTTATTTCAAATATAATTTTAAAATGTATCGTCGCCAAACAAAGGCACAAAGGCTTTGTTTGGCTCTGCTTTACTATTAGCAAAATAGTGGTTTGTTTTTGATTAAACACGTTCATCGCTGCTGCGCTGGAACTGCCAGGATATAAAAAAATGGCCCTTATTTATGGCCTGACTCATGAAAATTGTATATATAATATGGACATTTTTTATATTTAAGGGTGTTGCCAAAACATGAAAAACACTTGCAACTATAACGCGGATGAAGCCGCGGGAGTAGCTAGTTAACTTATCACACGAATCATCCAATTCAAATCGTATTGGAATAACAGCGAACATTAACATCAAAATGATTAAACCTCAGCCGATCTGTTCGACCACTTCGCCCGCTTTGATTGGTTGCCAAACCACTAAAATGTTGAGTATTGTGGAAAACACTCGATAAATCGAATGAGATCGAGTTTCATCGAAACATTTCATTGTGATTCGATTTTTTTATATACGTTTGTTGACAGACTTTATCAGCTATCCCTTTGATTCGAAATCCATTACAAATAACAAAAAAATAAGTAACAGCTATATGGCTTAACACCGGTAAAGTTGTAAACTATCTTATATAAATTAAATAGGAAATAATCCATGTTCCCAAAATAAAAGGCTCTTCATGACTACTTCCTAAAAATAATGCAAAAGTTATTCAATATAATTATAATGTGTTTATGTGTGCAATTCAAGATTAATTAAATAGATATCGATGTCGGATAATATAATATCTTGTGTATGTGTAGACAAGGATCACCATTGATTTGAGAAAGCATTGATCACCACGCTAGCTCATTGCGGGTTGGCGATTTCAGATTCCACTTTTTGGAATCCAGGTTTCACGATGTTTTCCTTCACTGTTTGTCAATTATGTCTTAGAATGATTAAGAAAGTACTAGGTATAACTTTGAAAAAGCCGCATTGGTACTTGCCTGGGTGCCTTGTACCTGCAACAATGTGCATGCGAATCCGGTAATTAAACCGCTAGGCCAGCACGATTTAACCTCGCGCTAAGTAAAATTGAAAGCATCGCATGTGCTATGTCCAAATTAAATGTTCTTTCTTTTTTTCTTTCTTTCTTTTCTTTCTTTCTTTCATTGCATTGACACTATTTGCGGTTCATACTGAACTTCAAAATATGTAACTCAAGTAAGTATGTATTTAGAACTCCAGCTTTATAGATCAGAAAGGGAAGCAGGGGTTGTTGTTTATGTTTGATCGAAGATTAAGTGCGGTCGGATCGAGAGCCTCTCCAACGCCGGGAACTGCTTCAAAGATATCCAAGTAAGATATAGCCTAACTCGTAGACTTATACGTGTATACATGCTAGTTATGTGGATGTCTATACAGCGATTATAATTACAATTTGTAGGGCCACTAAAATCATTAACAAGTAGTTTTAAAAATTATTTTTTGCAACATTTACTTTTCTGCGTTTGTTTTTAATGAAAAGAGATTGCAAATTGAGGTTCATTGATAGTTCCTTTATCTCCTACCGAGCATCGAATTCATCACACTAATATTAAAAAGGTGAAGGTTTGTGAGTGTGTGCGTTTGTAACTTCTTGATGCTTATATGGCTGCAAAAATTTGGTAGGAAAGTAGCTAGCCCTACAATAGGCTACTTTATGTCCCGAAAGATTAATTAATCTTGTAAACGGGGTAAAACTGCGCGGCGCAGTTAGTATATTTTTATAAAGGTTTACGATAGTAAATCAATGCCTTCAATGGCCTATCAGTCTATTCCAGGCAATTCACGGTAATATCTGCGAAACATATTTTTATGGCTATACAAACCGATACGAGAGCGATACAACTTGCCACAGGTGTAAGAAGAGAAATAATATTAGTACAATTATTATTCAAACACATTTTTGAATCAAGTTGATGTACTATTACTAAAATTAAAGTGAGTTGTTAAGGAAAAAAGCGTTCCGAGTGGCGAGTGATATTTGACCCAATGCGGTAAAAAAGCTCTCAGGTGAAATAGAGCTCGGGTTTGGTACAAGATGTGAGAATAGTACTTAAACTAGACGATTTAAAATTATAAGGAATACTATAAGAAAGAGAGACAAACACGCAATGGGGGTTATGTTTTCTAGTGTATTTGTGTATGTATATTTAGGCACGCCCAAATAAAAAAACGCTAAACGGCTTCATAGATTTTATCTTAAAATTCTAAATTAAGAGGTGACATTAGATTCCTCTCAATTTGTTTTTTATTCGAAAAGCTTTCTAGCAATGTGGGTTGGACATGACTAGTTCATGTTACACCCTCGTACTAAGCTAAGATGCTTGTGTTACGAGTAGGTTCACGACGGTACTGTAATGGGTGGGTTTCAAACCCGCAACCATATGATTGCAAGTCCGACGCCCCTAGCCGTTTGGCTACCGCTACTTGAATTCTGACTGTACACTGGGTATTTCAAAATAAAAACTTGCATTCGGGTAATATTTTTTATTGGTATTTATCCTTTTTTGTTTGATAGTAATTTTTTAATTTTTCTTAAATACCCGCTTCAACCTTTATCTAAGGCCAACGCCTACAATTTGGTGTGTACAGTTGTACTCAGTAGGTATACTCGCGCCCGGTACTGACAGGTTTCAGCAACCGACGGCTTGTTGACAACCGGCGCGACGTAACGGGTTGCCTACTTGCGCATAATTATTATTCTACATACATTTTTATGAGGGATTTTCATAAATGTTTTGGTTTTTCACGAGTTGCTCTTTTACCTTGCTTTCGCTTTTAAATTGCGAGGAAGCTTTTCGCTTCATGTTTTGATACAAAATAATGATATTATTTTAACGAATCTCTCTCAATTACTCTTTCCGTGTGCGTATATTTCATAGGCTGTGACACTGGCTGTGACCATGTCCTCGTGTTAACCATTCATAACCTCTAGACACTTTACTGCACACGAAATAGAGGCAAAACTACTGCCATTTTATCAATATATAACAAATAAATAGATTTTATACAGATCTTAAAAAAAAATCAATAGATTTTTTTCAATTAACCTTTTAACCAACATGCGACAAATATTTACGTGCCCCTACCGACCGTGTCTTACACACACATTACGAACCAGGCGGTAGGTGCACGAAAATATTTGTCGCATAAATGATACGACTCGCGCTGTTAAAAGGTTCAAAAACAAATTAATCTACAGCGTTAGTAAAACAATTTATATCTAGTGTTGGTTCCTGAAAAACATATATTTATAGTTTTCTGAAATTTGTATCATTTTCTACACAAAATGCCTCAAAAAGGGAGGAAAAAGTCTCCGTTAATGTTTTATATTTATTTAATTGAAAATAAAAATAACACAAAATGTCTGTTGCCTAAGCTCAAACACACAGTCGTTTATTATAATTCAGATCCTTTAACTCATAAACAAATCATAATATTCAAGGGAAAACAAATAGCTACTAAGAAATGTATCAAAATTATTTCAAATAATTAATTTATCACTGCAAACATTTTAAGAGACACTGCAAAAGCAACTTAATGTGACCACAATAAGCTTTTAAAGTAAACTCGAAATTTCGCTGAACTTAACTCAATTTCCATAGCGTACCGTAAGTGTACTCTCAAGTATCATTACTTCAGTACAAGTTTCATGCAAGGAGACTCGACAGGTACGTGAACTTCTTAATGCTTTGCATCTAAACTGTAATACTCTTAACTGGCAATTACTAATTTAAGGTTGATGTCAAGCGCATACGACTTGTGATTTTGTACTTTGTCAGCTTATAATACGGATCTATAATTGTCTTACTGTTGGGAATAGGCCTGTCATAATAGAGAAGGAACGAGCATTGATCACCAATCTTTCTCACTGCGAGTTGGCGATTTCAGCTTAAATTTTTGGAATCCAGGTTTCATCACGATGTTTTCCTGCACCGATTGTCAATTAAGTCGTAGAGTAATTAAAAAAGTGCATGTTACTTTGAAAAAGTGACATTGGTACTAGCATGAAGTGGGTTCAAACCTGCACCCTTGTGTAGGAAAATCCGTTATCCGTACCACAACATTCATTTGGCTTTGTAAGCTTGCTGAAAAGATATTAGGTTTATGGAATTGGGATTCCTTAACAGAATAAGGTGGATGATTAAGTATTTCTATAAAAATAACTTTATCAAGCACTAGTTACTTGTTGATAATACCCTTGAGATTACTAAATAAGATTCAGGTTTTAGACATAAAATATCATTTTTGTAATTTCTACATAATACCTAGGGGAGATGTTCCTAAAACGGGTAAGCTAAGGGAGATGTTAAATGAAACGACCAAGAACATTACAAGCAACTTGTATTTTTACTTATAGGAATGTTCATTTAATAAACTTTGGAAAATACAAAACAGTCTTAGCAATCTTCTTCAATATTCAGTAAAAAATCAAAAAAATAAAACCCTTCGAAATACCCGCTTTGCCCACAGGGGGGTCCTAAAACGGGTACCGTCTTTGGGCAAAGCGGGTAATGACTGAATATCTTTTTTAGATAATATTTAAAAAAGATATTCAGTCATTACCTTAATAAGATAGATAAGATATAAGATTTCCTAGATAATTATAGGAGGCTAAGATATTATCTTAGCCTCCTATTATAGATAATAGGAGGCTAAGATATTATCTTAGCCTCCTATTATCTAGGAAATCTTTATCGTTAATTAGTCTTTTTAATTATGTTAATTAGTCTTCTTATGTTAATCAGTCTTCTTATGTTAATCAGTCTTCTTGTGTTAATCAGTAAATGCTTAATTAAATGCTCCATTTAAAATTATAATGCCTTATGCTATTAAATTTGACAAACATCAAAGAAACAATAAAAAATCAAAACAAAACAATAAAAAAACAATCAAATAGACGAATCTAAGTTATTCTTGGCAAGAATCACAGTAATAAGAGCCTCTACCAGAATATGTCGTGCATGCTTCATGAGCCCACATATAACAGTCATCACACCTGATCCAGTCTTCTAGGTGTGGATGTGTATATAATTCAGAGCAAATCAAACATCTGTATTCAACATCTTCATTTTTATATTTTGGACCTCGTTTGGGTCTTTCCTGTTTTTTTGTACTAGTAGAAGCTTTGGGTTGTTTTATTTTCTTCTCTTTGCTGTTGATTTTAGTAGTTGCACCTTTTTTTTTCAACTCTTTTGCACGCTGTTTGACTTTTTGTAAATATAGTTGTATATCTCCCAAGTTTCTTTTCCGCGCTACCTTTTTGAATATGCCGCTGTAACGTTGATAGATTTATTCCATACTTCTTGGCTGCAGCATTTACTGAACCTTTGCCGGCTTCTTCCATAGCACGTTTCATTACTTCCTCATCCCACGAAGCATTTGAAGTTTTTCTTTTATATTTATTCACCATCTTAAAATAATCATAAAATAAAAACAAATTAGGTATTTTTTTACATTTTTTGTTAGCTAAATAACCGCACTGGGAGATAAATTATTCCAGGGCAAATCGGGTAGTCACCCGTTATGCCCCTACCCGTTTTGCCCAAAAACACGTTATAAATTCCAACTACCTTAACCTTAAAATAGTAAACACGGAGACCACTAGGTATTCACAGATAACAAGCTTATAACATGCAAAATGATAATACAAAACTACGAACACCATATTTTGCACCATATTTGAGTAGTTAGCACTAGCGTCAATCGATTTTTTTTAGTAAAATCAACAAAAAACTTTGTTAACGTCTTACCTTGAACACGTTCGCTCCACTCGCGCGAGCCGACTGACCGTGATTGGGGGGGCGGTAGTGCGCCGCTCTACACTCACACATTCACACTAAGATCTATAATATACGTATGGCTAACCCTACCCGTTTTAGGCTGGTTACCCGATTTAGGCACATCTCCCCTATACCTGCCACTGGCAGAATGAGTGATACAGAAATAAACTGAGAGTGTAATAAATGAGCAATATAGCAGAAAAAAAGTAGGTACCATGAATTATCTCTAAATTTAAGAGTTAAAATATGTTATCTGGTTCCTTACTTTACTTTTGTCTTACTACTTTTTTTATATTCTTTTTATTTTATACGTAACCTTTTTTAAGTTCCACTAAGTCTATCGTAGGTATATAAGTACTTGATCAATATAACTGATTAATTTATTTATATCTAAAAACAAAACACGATTACTTTTAGTAGATCTCCGTATAATTCCAAACATTGTCAATCCAAACACCGTTCAACATCCCCAAAGAAACACCTATGTATAGATAAAACTCATAAAGCGTGTAGGATTACGCTGACTCCCGCTCCTTAAGATCGATCTCCAGGCTAATGAGAAACGCGGAAAGTCCTCACTTATTACGCACACGACAGGGAAAAATCGCTGGCAGGCAGCTATTCATATACCTGGGTCGACTACGTACAGTACGTACAGTCAGCAAGGAAATTTGCATGAACACAATCATTATTATAAAATACCTGAATTTATTTTAACTCCGTAGGTATATTATGTATAAAAAAAATCATGATAATGTTTTGAAACTTCCTAATTTATAAAAGACTGTATAGTGTTTAGGTTTCTACTAAGAGTTGCTAAAGAGCCTCATCACGTAACGAAGGCGTAACGCCATGATATCTGATTGTGGACATAGATTTGTGTTGCTGTCTGTACATATAAGGACTGGCTTGTAGGGTTGGCAAGGCACTTATTTATGTCGGGATGAAAGGTCAGCGCAAAATCCGTTATGAGCTTTACAAAGTAGTTAAGTGCAAGTTAACTCGTACAAAAGTGGTTCCGTGCAATAGTCCAAAATTAGCACTATATTACAGCACTTTAAGGTACCTATAGTTAGCTTACAAGGAGAACTATACATCTCAAATTTTCTAATTTTGTTAGAAATGCGTTTTACTTATTTTATGTTACAGTTTAAGGTGTTATTTTTAAACGAGAGGTATTTTCGTCGTGGGTCTAGTTATTATTTGGTGATATTAAAACGGTAAAAAATGACAATGTCATTATGTTTCGATTATCTTTACCTCACAGTCACATAGAGCTCGCTGACAGACGTAGGACAGCGAAGGCTTAAGTTCCCGTTCTCTCTTTAGCATTATTTGGCTACGGAACCCTAAATAAGAAACGATGAGCCGTGAATTTATATAAGTATATTATTATCTTCAATTTCACTAAGGTAAGTGAGATCAGGTTTTTTACGTACTTACTATATTTTATGCTTGTGATTGCGTTAATTCCGCCAACTCCATTAAAATCAAACTTTCATTGCCTTTTTGCAACATATTAAGTAGATAGTATGTTTGGAGTATGATCGGATTTTAAGAAATTATTCGTGTACACTAGGTATATCTGCAACAATTATTTGTATCACCTTTGCTATTTATGCAAGTATATGTTATCCTATAAATGCATTTATTCCAAGAATTGCAAATTCATAGAACCAATACAAACGATCTAAGCACACAAACATAATATGGTACCTACTTATAATCTTCTTGAAATTCTCAATCTTAGAATTTACTCGGGTAGGTATTACGCTGAATATAAGTTTAAGAGAAGAAAGTATCGCCGGTACTTTATACCTATTCGAAATTTGAATCTGAAAACCAACCGTTAGAAAGCGTGATGATAAAATGCCCGATATTAAAAAAAAATGTCAAAGTGAGACAGTTACAAGTCGTATTATTGAAGATACCTTGCATTCTTAATGTCTTTAATTAAAAAGATAGCGCATCAATAAAGCATTTCCAAACCTTTCTTCCCCACAGCTCTTAACTCAACATCAAAAATGTCAAAATCTTAGTGTGCGAACAAAAACGAAATGGGAACAAATCCGGGTAAATCCAGACGAATTGCAAGTCTACATAAGAAGGGGCAGAAGATAGGAATCGTTAAATATTATGTGTATTCCTTCGTCTCACCTTTTTGTCGCTAGCTTTGTTAGAGATCTTAAACTTCTATTTTTCATACTTATAATGTGCCAACCAGTTTTTTACTGTGTCAGATTTGTCTACTTTTCTGAGATGTAAGTAACTGAATTTTAAAGTACAGTGAAGCAATCAAAGCATGCGCTCAGGCGAATTACAGGAAACCTAATAAAAAAAGACACTGAAATTGTACAAAACCGTAAAAAAACATGTAGAAATGAATTCACGGTATATTTGATAATATTTTTTATTGTGTTTTTTAAGGCCCGAACAAAGTTTGTAAAAAAAACCTAAAATGAAAATCACAGGCTTCCTTTAATTTCGTAATATGAAAAGAACGTGAGTATATGAGACAAAAGATTGTGATAGATCACATGTTTTCACGGGAACGAGACCTGAGAAAACCAAATTCAATTTTAAAATAATCTAAACGGTATATGTGTCACGTTTACAACATAACTTAAACTTAAGTTAATATTTACATAACCGAAAAACCACAGACTAAACTAACACGTACATGGAACATAAAAACAAGTATATATCTCTGCTGTATGAAGAATTTTATAATTATGAGCGCATTCAACCAGCGCTGGGCCATTCAAGGTACATAAACCTTGAAAGTGGGACGTAAATGTCCCAAAGCGGGTACCGCTTTGGGACATTTACGTCCCACTTCAAGCTATACTCAGAGAAATAGAAGCATATACGTGAAAAATGAAAATTTACTCTAAGTCAAACCTTTGTAACCAAAGGTAAAACTTAAAGCCATCAATATAAAAAACAAAAAATGTATTTACAAACTATTTTCACCTCTTTCCTTTAAATCTGTGAGTATACGCAAATGCAAAATGTTTAGGCACGGTCCGCCATTGTTTGTGATCCAATTAAATATTGACGTTGCTCATTCCGAATTCCGTTTGTAATATAATGCTAGATGGAAACATCGGTACAATTTTGTAGCTATATTAGCCTTGGATACATCTGCGTTTGACCCGCAGTGCCCACTCGGCCTGCTGACCACAAGCCGTTCGCGGGACGTCCCGAATATATTATGCAAAACAACGCAGGACAACCTGGCAACACTGTAATTCACGGTATAATTCATATTTCAAACTAAACTGGGAGCGAGGTAAACAAGCTGGCTTCCCGCGCTTCGTTGTATAAAATTCTTTATTCAAAATTTATTTCGTTCAATGTATGTTTTTTTTAACATATTTTGTTTTGTAAATGTGTCGTTCTGTATAATGTTACCTATTTATTATACATGTGGAAGTGTGGATGTTTGGATGTTTGTTACACAATCACGCAAAAACGGCTGAACGGATTTGGATGAAATTTGGCATGCATGTAGCCTTTGACATGAAAAAGAACTTAGGCTACCTTTTATACCGATTTCTTAAGTAGTTCCCGAGGGAAAATTGATTTTTTTACGAGCTAAGCCGTGGACAGACACCTTATAAATTTGGTATTTTTCTCTTTTACAGCGCCAGCTTTTATAACACGTGAAAATTTTATTCCATTTTTTATTACTTTCATATTTTTCATTTTTTTGGACCCAATTCTGAAGTCCACGCAGACGAAGTCGCGGGTAGAAGCTAGTGTTATTTATGTGTGATGGTTTGTTACAGCCTCAGTTACAGTCAAGACTGACATGATTAAGCTAAGTTGATTGATTAATATCCGCATGTTGATACGTCTTGCTTGCTTAAAGCAGACTATTGTACCTGAGTTAGTCTATTTGTTTCTGAAACTTCGAAAGCTGGTATAAAATGTATTTATAAATAGAAATGTGAAATTACATTTATAAATATCCCTGTCAAGAGCACGTACAGAACAAGTATTTACCTAAGAAGCCGTTGGAAATACAATATTATGTTACGTATCATTTTACTTTAAATAAACATAGGATTTTACATAGACATAGATATTGTGTGCCTATAAATGTGGGAGTTATGCCGGTCACACACTTTATGATTTATCTGCGCAGTTCTGACGTATTCCGTATCTTGCAAAAGCACGAACAGCAAAATTTGCGCTATCATTGCTGTCTGTTTACCAATTCAATACAAAGAAGTAATTGGACAGCAATAGTTGCGCAACTTTTGATGTCAAATGCTTTTGCAAGATACGTAATATGTCAAAACTGTGCAGTTATATCGTTACGTGTGTGGCTGGCATTCGATATTTTCTGTAGATTTCATTAATATTTTAATGTTTATAGGTACCTACGACTTATATTCTTTCATCAACATCTTAGGACAAAAATATCCATATTATTATATAGTATGGAGTAGATATTTTCTGTACCTAGATTTCATTAATATTTTAAATAAAATTTTAAGTTTAATGTACGACTTATATTTTTCCATCAATATCAAACAAAAATATAAATTTATGTATATTTACATGGCTTCAATTTTATTAACCACATTACCTTACTTCAAGGTATATTTACCACAAAACATATTCGTGATAGCCAGCTCTCGATCGAAAGCGTTTATTTCTCACCTTGAATTAATTCTTCTTTTCTTGTCAATGATCCTCAAATTCTGTCTAACTAAAAAGTTGCCACCTGGATGGCAAAGTTTAAGTAAGTTTACAGTTTTACACACACACAACAACCTTGAATTAATCACAATTATGAACTCAATAGATAGCAATTTTAAATATTTGATCATGAATTTAGAGGTAAACATTGCCGTTCCACTTTGTGCTAGGGGTTACACTGAAGGTTTTCATGCAATGTTGCAGTATAAATAAAGAGAGGTACACGAACGTTAGTTACACTAGCTATCTTGGAGACTATCCCTTAAATCTAGGCGCACATATTTTAGTGAGAATAAGGCAGTTTCACTTTAGTAACAAGCCTGTAATGAAGTTGAGATTTGTTTAATAATTTTATGAATTTAATTATAAATAAACGGGTTTTAAAATCTTTTTACAACCAATAGCGAATTAATTTAGCAATTTTATAGAATTTTTAACATCTTAACGACCCATGAGAGCTAAGAAAAATTGCGAGTTATGTATGTTTTTTAACTGTTTACGTAGGTTTTAATGTAACAAATATTAATACAAATAAATCGTGGTGGCCTAGCGGTTCGATGACAGGATTTGCAAGCACATGGTTGCAGGTTCGAACCGAAGCAAGTACCAATGTGACTTTTTTCAAAGTTCTTTCTTAATCATTCTAAGACATAATTGACAAACGGTGAAGAAAAACATCGTGAGGAAACCTGGCTTCCAAAAAATTGGAATCTGAAATCGCTATCCCGCAATGAGCAAGCGTGGTGATCAACGCTCATTCCTTCTCTATACGGGAAGAGGCCTATGCCCAGCAGTGGGACCTTATAAGCCGGTATTATAAATAAAGCTAGAAACTCTTTTGTATTAAAAAATGTGTATTGTTGGCAAAGTTTATTGGCATTTAAAACGTATTTCTGTTATCTGAAATATAAAGCTAATTTATATTTTATATGGTACACGATGTGCGTTGCAGTGGTCATCAAACCAGCCATTTCAGCTCGCCTCCATAACTGCACCATAAAATATCCATCGTGCCTGCATTTTATGTTTTTACGCTTAATAACAACATATATAAGAAAAGAATTTCCAATTAATCCTCTGTGCTATAAAGAATATGTGTAATTTTCAATTTTAAGATTTCCTTGGGGAAAGTGGTTCAGTTTTATGCACCTGATTACCTCGTAGAATATACGCACTCCATAAAAATTATCCTGTATATTATACATTAATAAAAATAAGCTTTTAAACTTAGTTGATAACGCAAGATCTATCTCTTTTTCGCAAAACGACGACTCGTACGGAGCAGCCCCAGATTAGTACTGTGCTGTTATATTTTTAATATCTGAATAAAAAAAAAACAAATTTAAATTCAAATATTATCTATTGACACACATATTGGCACACACTTAAAGATAAAAAAAGAAACATATTTTAGCTACTAGAAGCATAAAAAAAATACCCGATTGTTATAATGAGTAATGTATTGAGGTATAGTATTGTAATTATATTGAGTAAATAAAGGCAGGATCTTTTCTTCAATATACATAATATTAATATATATAATAATATATTTGAATTTACCATTGAAAATAAAATCTGCCGTAATTACGTAACGGTTCAATAGATCATGCTGTTTTGTAGAATTAGCAGGTGTACAGATGTTATTTGGACCAAGATATAACTTTATCAATCAATCTATATCACCGTCGTAGAGCATGCGTAAAAACAAACAGAATTTAAGTGACGTACCTATTGACCATAAGTATCAAAATTCTAATCAATATGTGAAAAACGTCATAAAAGATACAATTTACCTACTGATATGTTCACAACACAGTCATTATAGATAATACATATATCATACTTTTAAGCCTAGTTGGTCTAGTGGTACATGTTACTACTGCCGTGCACGAGCTCTCGGGTTCGAATCCCGTGTCCGACCGGCATTGAGTATTACAAAAAAAAACTTTTTATGCCTTTCGGAGCCAAGAAGTGTGTAGCTAGGAAAACACGTATATCCGTTGGTGGCTTGGTGCTGCGCCTGATCTTTCTCCGGTCGTGTCGGTCTGCCATTCTATCGGATTATGAGAGAAAAGGCACAGAGAGTGCACCTGTATTTGTGCACACTAGTGCACAATAAATCGAACTCGACCGAAATTCGGTGTGGAGATTATTATTATCTATACTTATATTATAAAGCTGAAGAATTTGTTTGTTAGTTTGAATGCGCTAATCTTAGGAAATACTGGTCCGATTTGAAAAATTAATTATTTTTCAAATGTTGTTAGGTAGTCCACTTATTAAGGAATTACTTATTAAGGGATTACTAGAGACTTCTTTGATAACTGACACTGGATTCATTTCATTAAAATTTACATATAACATATAGGTAAACAAAATTGAAACTATTTAGTTTTTGTTTCGTCCATTGATCACCGAGAAATCATTTTGTAGAACACGTTTTTAAAATAAGTTTGTAAATGTACACTATCAAAGCTTTAGCACAATGCACTGTAATAAAACTAAAAAGTATAAAATCTTCAGCCAACAGGGATTGAGTTGTAAGAAATGAAAAATCCTTTATTATAAATCTAATAAAGTGCAAAGTCAATGCACTTTGTTCTCTTACTTTGATAAAAGACTTCGATACGTCCCACGGGTGAGTAACTCAAAATTGTAGAAGAAAGAACTCGAATTATGAGACTTTACGAGACATTACCTTGACAAACTAGCCTTAAATAAATTCGACGCCTTAAATAGTTTCAACTGAATAATGTATTAAACTTAAATCAAATGGTCTAAAAAATGAATCTGCGCCTAGAGTTGATACGAATGACATGAAAATTAATGAGGGACGATGCGAGGATTTAATAACAAAATAAAATACTGGACTTGGTTAGGTACATTAAACCTTACATGAAAATAGGAGCCCTTTTTTCACACTGAATAATATAATAAACCTGTATATAAATCAACGATCGCCTATTGTTTTCAACATTCCAAATATGTAAATAATAATTTGTTTTTAATCCCTTCGAAGCATCCGAGCATTTGAAGCGTCCAGTTATTTTATTACCCACATTACCTGTCAGTCCCACACATACATATTGTTTGTAATTCATAAACTAGGAGAACCGATTTGACACGATTTCAATTATGGTACGAAGACAAAAGCCGTTATCATGGTGTGCCAGACACAGAGGTTGTGATCAATAAGGATTTATTCTGTTTTGTTTTAGGGAAATATTTTGTAATGTGGGTGTATTTTCAAGCGATGGGTAGGAAGTTATTATGTGCGAAAAGGCTGTGCCATAAGTAGGTCAGATTTTTATAAGAAAGTGGTACATGAAAAATGAAGATACATGGTTCTCTAGATATCATATCACCGCTTGATTATCGCATTGAATAAATCTCTGGCTTTTTCTGTCCGATTAAAAAAAACCTACCTAAGATTGCCATGCCATGTAGCATGTAAGGAAAATGTTGTATGTAGTATGTTTTCGGGAGTTCAAGTTAGCTCTATAGATACCAAATTTATTTATCACTAGTGGTCGCCCAATGGTCGAAATTCGACCTTATAATCTAAATTTAAATTGTGAGTGACTTAATATACATTATTAAAATATAATATTCAAACATTATTAAGGTTCTACTGTCGAAAACTAAACTACTATAACCACACATTTGACCAAGACTGTTATTTGCCAATTTATTTTTTGAACAAATTATATGAAATTAAAAGGAAGTAAAATAAAGAATATCTATTTAAAAAATGTTTATTAAAAGAAAACATGCTATAAGAGGAAAATACATATAAAAAATACATATCCATTTAGAGCATATTTTATCGCATATTGCAAACTTCTCTGCAAACAATGTTTTTTGTAAAACCTCTTTTATCGTTTGCTAAATGTCCTTGGCCGTTATATTCGGATATATAAAAACTTAAACCACTTATTTATGTCAATGTCAGTAAGCAGTCAATGAAAAACAAAACAAACATGTGTGTGTGAAATGCATGGTAGTGTGGGTAATGTTTTATTTATTGATTTAATGTACTTTATAAGCATTATTATTGAAAAATATTAGCGTTCTCCACTTCTCCTACACATAAACTATAAGTGTGCCAAATTTTATGCTCCTGCGTCCGCGCAATTTTCGTAAAAAGGGGTCCAAAGTTTTGGCATCACGTATTAATATATAGATAATCGGTTGTGTGTGGTTCAGCCATGAAAGCGTAACTAAGTTTTTTTCGCATTTATAATACTATTATGGTGTATAATAATGTCGGACAGAGATGTTTGT
Source organism: Plusia festucae (assembly GCA_950381575.1). Taxonomy (NCBI): domain Eukaryota; kingdom Metazoa; phylum Arthropoda; class Insecta; order Lepidoptera; family Noctuidae; genus Plusia; species Plusia festucae. The sequence goes on along the minus strand of OX494435.1, from coordinate 5,048,851 downwards.
GTGCATATGTGTTCAGGATAGCCGACATCATTGGCCGTATTATGACTCATTGCATCATCGTGGTATTTCCACGATATTCCTCTTTTTCGCGCCAATCTATTCTAATTTGACAATCATGTCACAACTTCCTTTTTTCAATGTGCCAGTATTGAAACAGATCTTACCACCAAATAGGTTTCACAAACAAGTTTTTAGTATTTTTGATTAATGAAATTCTATTATACGACTTAAATGGTATTTATTATATCACTAGATTTTCTATTTAAATATTTTTTTCTAAACAAATGCAAAGTATAAGCCTAATAAACAATAGGTAATTATTTGTCAAGTTAATTGTTTTGTTTATGTACTGTTTATGGGACATTCGCATGCTATTGAGTTATATTTATGAGGCTAGGTCGAAACGAGTTGAGCTGCCTTAATGAAGCAATAAGAAACCTATTAATGTTTATATGTAACGTAAACGCAAGATGGTTTGGAAGATTTGATTAGCTTTGGTTTAACATTGAACACTTTAAGAAGTGCCCTTTCAATAAATAATTTGTTTTATTTGGATTGAAATTAATAAAAACGTAGTCCTTCTTTTGATACGGAATTCTAAAAATTACGTTAGCAAACCGTTTTTGTATCTTACCCTGAATTTTTTGTTTATTATTATAATTATTACCTACCTAGAAGAATTTGTAAATTTCGTATATATAAGTACATACAAACGCACTCACTTACGTATGCATATTTTCAAATAAGCACAAAAATGACATATCTAAGCATAGCCAAGGCAATAACTCGTTAATATATGTATGTAATTATAACATTAAAATTTGTAATAACTATTAATTATATTTACAATTGTAAAGTGGTGGCAAGTCAACCTGGTATAATACTTACTTAACAGCTTCAGCGATATCGAAACTTTTATGATTTAACTCGTAAACTTCGCCACGTGCCAGATCTTTAACCTCACAATGTAACAAGATTACACTGTTATATAACATCTTATTACAAATACATAATCACAATGTGATGATAATAATAAATTAATGGAATACTGAAACGTCAATCAGTTTGAAGCCCGTTAAGTCTCACGTAGTCTGTCACCTTAAGGTGTAAAATAGCGACAGTAGTCAAATATCAATATTTAAGAACATGTTTAAGTTAATTAGCGTTTCAGTATTCGGGGCTAAGAATTTTACATTAATTACGTGTCATAATTTATGAAGGAACCACAAACACCCAGACTCGAGATGGTGTAGAAAAGGGATTTTTCTACATTGACCCATCCGGGATCGAACCCGGGACTGAGCTGATCGAACTCAGATCAGAGCTAGCGATTTTGTGACAGATAAACTTTCAGTGTAAGATGGTTTTGTACGCAATCGTGAATAACTCGTGCGAAACATGGCGTTGTGTATACAAAACAAATGTCATTGTATTTTATGTATTATTTGTCAACAGTTAATCCGCCTCGCAGGTCTGTGTACCCAGTGCAGGGGAAATGAGAAAACTTTCCGATTGCTCACACACCTACCTATTCTACGAAGTGTGTCCTCTATAAAGTTTTAATTGATTGAACCCTACAATTATAATTATCGTAGGCATGCCGCGGGCTGACTGAAAAAAAAATAATTTACAGTCCACTGATATTGAGGCTAGAAAACTAGGCTGAATAGGCTGAGTACCTATTCTTGCATGGTACTTTTTTTATTATTTATAACTAGTTCGACCCGCGGCTCTTCAGATATTTTGATTTTTTTATGAAAAAGTTCCTTACCTTTTAATCTAAGGTGTCAACCATCGTCATCATCATACCAAATTTTACAAAAATGTGTCCAGCCGTTTGAGAGTCAAGAGGTAACAAACATACACACACACTTTCTCTTTTTTTTTTAAGATTATTATAAATTTATAATGTATGTTATATAATAATATATGTAAACCTCATATTGGGATATTGTACTCATCATAGTGAACAACGTTTACATCGTGAGGAAACCTGGATTCCAAGAATTGAAATCTGAAATCGCCAACCAGCAATGAGCAAGCGTGGTGGTCAATGCTCATTCCTTCTCCATAAGGGCCTATGTCCAGCAGTGGGACATTTATAAGCTGGTGTTATTATTATTATTATTTATTACTAAAATCCCGCGCTCATAAATGTATAGGGTGGCCGGTTCAATATATTTTTACAACCCGAAAAAAATATATTTCTGAATTTCAGTAATAATCCAATAGTAAAAACCATCCTTAATAATGACTACTATAATTACTAAAGAAGTTGCGTCTATTCTGGTACTTGTTGTATTGTCAGTAGGTACCTAAAACGTTTTTTTTTTTAAAACGAATTAATAATATCCTTATCACAGAGTGTTAACGCAGTTATATCCTTATTAGTCTATTAATGGCATTTTATACTATTTTGGTGTTTTGTAAATGAACTTGTGGTCAAAAACTTTTGTTGCTGACTGTACCAATTTTAAGCGGACAGCTTTGGGATAACGACTGAACTTTGGACAGTGGTTATTGAAAACGAACATATTTCATTTAAATGTTATATTTGAGATGGGATAATTTCCTACTGAAGAACAAAAGGGACAAGTTACATCGGTAATAGTTATAGTGCGTATTATTGAGAAACAAAGTAACTAACGACAGGTACTCAGATATAGATTCAAAGTTTTAAAGCCAAACATTTTTTTTAATTTTTTCACGATCCACTAATTTTAAAATTTAGTCTGTGGTGCTTGGAAACTGGAGCTTAGTTAGTTACTGATTTATTTTTTCATGGCCTACCGATGAAACTATTATCCTACCCCTACTACTTTTTTTTTGTATTGTGAAACTCTCATGACTTCGACCCACGCTGAGGGCACAGCGTGGGGATATGTCGGACTTGCACCGACTAAAAACACCCCGGTCCCGTCCTCGCCCTTGCCGGAGCCGCGGGATTGCTTGCGCAAGCTCTACGCAGCACCGGCAACCCCTACTACCTATTATTTCCTTTGCGGGTTCCAAGACAGTCCATTACTTCCATATTATGACACACCACATTTAAGTTTATTGGTGGTATTCACTAGTTGCAACTGGTTTGCGGGCTTGTCCCATTTTTTACAAGAGTCGAGATAAATGTGGGAAATGGAACGTAACGCAGTTGAAAGGGGCAGGTAATGGAAGAGAGAGAAAGGATTACTATATAAAACAAAGACGGATTGTTCAAGAGAATTGATTAATGTACTCTAGATAAATATTTAGTTTTATTATTATACTCTGCTTTGGTTGTTTTACTTTGAGCTAATCCCACAAATTTTGATGCGCCTTTATCGATTCTTGTTAAAAATGTGACAAGTGACAACTAGTGAATAACATCAATAAATCTTAAGCTTGTTGTATCCTATGGAAGCCGTTTATGGAAACGATGGACGGCCTTGGAACCCGCACGAAATTAGTAGGTAGGAGGAGTAGGAGAATAGTTTCCACTTACCTCCGCTGCAAGTAGGAAAGATATTACCCGACTGCGGCGAATATTACCTGATTACGTGGGTGCCAGGAACACCTCAATTAAACAGATATGGTGAGTTTAGTATACTTACAGTGGGTGCGACCATGACTCTACCTTGCCCATGTTTGTACCTATGCATTTCTGGATTCCGTTATTTTGAGACACCGTTATACGTAGTCGGATAAATTCAGTCTCGAACGTTCAATAACGAAGTTATTTTGGTACTTACCTACAACTTCTAAACTCAACTGCCACTACCTCAAAATTTCTAACAACTTATCGCACACATTAAAGTACGCAGAATGGACCACGTTGAATCAAACTTTAAGTTCTTACATGGGAAGTCCTCATCAACCACTGCTTAAACTTATTATGTATTACCAAGTTGTACTAAGTTATTTGAACTATACCAACAAAGTCTGAGCTATGTAGAGAATCAGGTTTTTGACCTTAGCTTTACCGTACTGTAACATCAGTTAAAGAATAAAAAAGTGTGCATTATTTTATATACCTACCTAACTATCTCTCAAGTATTTTATTGCTTCAGGTATAAAAATACAAATAAAACAAAAGAGTGTTTGATATTTAAAATGTGCCGTTTTATTTCAGAAAATCAAAATTGATGATTGTACCTTTATTTTTTTTTAATAAAGCATTCATAAACTATTTTCAGACTTTATACCAGGGATCAAAATATCTTCAATAAAATATCTTATATTTCTTTTTGCGGCATTTCAAAGGCTTTAACTTTATGATAAACATCGAGATTTTTTTACAGAATAATATTTAGAGAATTCGTAGAAAAACTTACGTCCCTTTTTCTAAATACTTTAAAACATGAAAAATCTAGACTTCAGATTGTTTCGTTGTTAACTGAAAACGAGGATTATTCACGAAGGTAATTTATTATCTACTTTTATGAACTAGAACCAGTAGTTACTTATTGAAAAAAACGTTTTTTAGGAAAATTATACCTATCTACCATTAATTAAGACAGGATAAATTTCTTATTCGTATTTAGAAAGTACGTCACATTGTTAACTTCGAGACTCTGAGCTATATCAAACCTGCAATACTCATAGCTATGCGGTACCACGACGCGTTTGCTGAGAGGTGCCGCGACGCCATTGCTGAGCCTCGTCGCTACGGTTTTACTAAGCGGCGCGGCGTCGCGACGCTAATACTTGGCGGCGCGGCGTCGCGGCGATATTGCTGTATGGCGTCACGACGCTATAGCAGGGCAGCGTCGCGACGCCATATCTGAGCGGCGCGGTGCCGAGACTCTATAGCTGAGCGGTGTTGCGAGCTAAGCGGTGTCGCGAAGCCGCCGAAGAAGTAAAATAAGCTCAGACTTTTTTCAAGTGTCGTATTATGTTAATTAAGAAAGTATAAAGTATATCCTAAAGAAAAATGTATTACATAAAGTATAATAAATCTCTGACTTAACAATGAACTTAACTCAACTCAAAATAGACTCCAACATAATCCATATAATTATATTGGAATATAATTGTAGTCTATTTTGAGTACAAGTAAATATTTTTATTTTAAGTAATCTTCATAAAGATTTTAGATTCGGAGTTCAGCATGAATAATTGAAACTCAGAAAGACTGAGGATTAAAAATTTAATTCTCTCTCGCCTTGAAATTGCTAAATTCGCTTAGTATATAAATACATGTTGCCGTAAGATTGTGAACATTGTTAGTTTATATTCAGATGTGAAATATTTTAAATGGATGCCAATTTGTTATTAAGAATGTTAATCATGTCACATAAAGATTAGGCTTTAACCGTTTTGAAATAAATTGTAATTTGTAAAAGAAAATATTATGAAGATGAAGTGAATTAAAATTTTGAACGTCACTAGCCACTTTATTTTTTCAACTTGTGACGTAGCTCAGTAGTAAAGTCTCCACTCGTGTTCTTTAAAGCGTTTTATCTAAGCGTTTTCATAAAAGTAAAATATTGCGTTGTCTGTCCTTTCATAAACAGTTCTCATCCCTATTCGGACAAGGGCAAGTGAACCAAGTTTACTGTTTACTTAATCATGACATATATAATCTTTCGCTTCACAATTTATCAAGAGTCAACAAAATCCCTAGAACTATTAATATAAATTAACAAAGTTCACATTCATGCGGTAACATACAAAATTGCTAACGGTTTCTGAACCATCACTTTGTAGATTTGACGATCTGTTTTACTTCCATTATACTGTAAGTGTGCTTCCATTGCGGTAATTTTGTGTAAGCACTGTCAGCATCAAGTTACGTAATTAAGAAGATTTTTGGAAGTTGTATTCCGTTCACCAAGGCTTTAGGATGACACATATTTCTTTCCATTTGGAAAACAAACCGTTTTTAGAAACATTAGTTAGACTACTAGTTATTCGTATAAAAATATTCATTAATCTCACTGAGTCATTTATTATTTCCAAATTTATAATGCAATGCAAATTATATTTTATAGCAACTTAACAAAGACCAATTTGAAATACCTACCTACTGTTAGATTGTCTTCTAAATGTCCAGTAACGGAGAGAAAGTAATGTTCAATTCAAACTGAATTGCCTTTTTAAATGCCCATTTCTATAATGGTCCCAATTAAAACAATTTATTTAAAAACACCGCCTGCGATTCCCACCTGCGCCAATTTACAGGATTAATTTAAAAGGAGTGCGTATATTCAACGAGGTAATCAGGTACATACAACTGAACAAATTTTCCCAGGGAACATAGGTCGAAATCTTAAAATGGAAAATGAACTTTTCATACTAAGGTACGGATCACGTGACTAATGTTTGTATGAATGATATGATCCTGATTCTGTTTCTGACTGAACATTCGATTACTTAATAAAAAGCCTAATCAATTATTTTAATTTGATATTAACCTCTTTGTTATATCTTGTGACTCTACAACACTTTTTTCAAGTAACAAATATACAGGAATTATAAAGAACAACAAGAGTACAAACTAAGTTTGACAGCTTCTTCCATTGAATACCGACCGTTGTTCTAATAAATATAATACTTAATAATTAAATGCATGTACATATATACATATACACTATATACATACAATAATATTATATTATACCGTTACATTATGTCAGCCATAATCTAAGTTAGATTAGTTTGATTGTTACAGACCCCTTTCCGTAACAATCAAACTTTCAAAATCAAAAATTTCTATTAGATTAATATTGTTCAAACAGATCAATTATCATTTTATTCGCTTCATTGCAAAGTTGAGATATTCTTATTCAATTTGATCTTTTTATAGTCGGTTTGCGTCTGAAAATACCGCTTTCACTTTAATCAAGGATCTCTTCAGAAAATACGTACGCAAATTCTTAAGACGTACCAATTTGTGAGCGTGTAAAAATATCATGCATATTCTGCTACGATTTGAAGATTTGTTTTTCTATACTTATCTCATAAGTCTACCTATTTTCTGAATGCTTTTTTTAATTCTTCTCATCATTAATTGTGCATACTGCATCATTTTAATTTAATTTATGACGAAACCACAAACACAACATACACTACTAACTACTGAACCCTAAATCTAACTACCACACAAACCAATACTAGCTACCATAGACAGTATTTTAGCTTCTGCGGACAACGGTAAGCTCCAATACAGAACCTATAGCAAATTATTTTTCAAATGAAGCCACAGATAGTGTCCATTCGGACATGATCATCAAGCTGAGACTTTCTCTTAAAAAACCGTATAAAAAAATTAAAACGTTTTACTATTAAAACAAAACAAGGATACACCAAGACGAACCTTTAACACTACTACCGTTTGAAGGTAGAACCGTTTTTTAAAGACAAGGATCTTTAGGTCAACACTGCAATCTAAACTTACGTTTGATCAACTTATGAAACCCGGAACCTTTTTAAACACAACGACATCAAAACTGTTTCTGATTATTTTTTAGACTTACATGTGTATTGTAATAATATTAAATGGAGCCTTTTCATTATGAATATGTTCAAAATTGTAATTATAAAATATGTTATTATTAGTTGATTCGTATGACTTCTTCAAAGTGAAAATGTGAAGAAAATAAGTGCTAAAAATTTGTACGTTTTGCCGGGTATCAACAAAACACTAAATTCCACACCGACTTTTCTTCCAACAACACACCACAGTGATTTTCTTAACTCATTGTAAATTGACGCGCAGTCAAACATACAACGGTGAACATTGACTCACTGGCGGGTGAACTTTCGCTGACTCCTGATTTTGTTTCCCTTATTCAGCAAAAGAATCGAAAAGTAATCTTACTTTGTGAATTCCTAAATTCTCCTTTGGGTATTACGTTCATCTAAAAAGTTTGTTTGTAAAAGGTTCTTAATGTAATTCTTTCGCATATAAATTAGGGTCAGCCTGTGGTTTTCAAAAATGTACTGAATTTAAAAAGGTTAAATGAAAGCGAACAATGGTTCGATACCTTGAGATATCGAATCGATCATTTTCTTTATTTCTGTTCTTCAATAGACACACGGTTTTCTTAAAATGATACTTTTTATATAGGTACTAGGTAAACTTAAATTAATTCAAAATAAATTAATTAATAAATTCAGATTAAACATAAATTATATTTACAATAAATATGTACAAACTTAACTATTAACTACAGGGTGTGAAAGGGTATATTATTCCAAAAAGTGTGAAGAGTATAATTATTTAAGGATTCAACGGTTTACTCACGCGCATTCTCGGGATCGCCCGACTAGTGTCAGACTCAATAGGAGTCCTGAATCATGAGCTGACCCGGCGGCGGCGGTGTCGCGAGTCGAACTGTTCGTTCGACTTTTTAATTATAATATGTGAAGAGTATATTTGGTAAAGAGTCTATTTACAAATTTCAGCTTAAAATGAGTTAATAATTTCGATGTATCTGTATCTTAAACCACAATGATAGTAAGCTTTTTTAGAGAAAAAAATGTGGCAAACAGCAAGAGAGGACTGGATCTAAGTTTTATTTAGCTTGTGCAGTAACAAGATGTTATGCCTCATAATGCGGTGTCAAGTTTGCTGTGTTTTCTGTCCAATAATATATATTTTGCTTTTGTCGTCACATGCTTCATAAATATCTCAGATGATACCACCGATCATGTTTAGAAGTGGAGTGGTTTGACCTCCTTGTTGTAATTGTTGCGTTGTTTTTTATTTCAATTTTAGAATTTTATTGTAATTTAATTAAGTTGTACTTTTTAACCGACTTCGAAAAGGAGGAGGTTATATGTTCGGCGTGTCACTATTTTTTTTTTTTTATGTATGTTCACCGATTACTCCGTCAATTGTGAACCGATTTTTATAATTCTTTTTGTATTCGAAAGAGTATTCTCCCGAGGTGGTCCCATTGTCACCAAGTCAGGATCTGATGATGGGATCCCAGTTAAATCGAAGGAAACCCTTAAATTTTAAAGAAATGTCGAACGTGTTTCATTATTCTACTGAGCCTATTTAGGTATTTACGTCCAATAGTCATCACCTCAAGGCTTTTGGTAAATACTGAGCTGATGATGGAAGAAACCTTGAGTTTTAGGAGTTAAGGGTTGATTTTTTTTTATATAATAAATATATATTGACCCTTATTTACATTTTTTAACGTTTCTAAGGTGAGCTGTATTGTATTATTATAATAAATATTATGACCACAAAAAATGAAAAAATAAAAAAAACTTTTGAAAAAAAAATTAAACCGACTTCAAAAACCTAAAAGGCACAAATAGTGTAAAATAAACTTAGAACTATCTAAAATATTAATACAAAACTAGAAGTATCTGTTTGAAGTCGGTGCCAAACAACAATATACCAACAAAAAATAAATACCTACAAATACGAGTATAATATATTATATAGTTTGGCACCAACTTCAAACAGATCACTTCTAGTTTTGCATTAATATTTTAGATAGTTCTAAGTTTATTTTACACTATTTTGTGCCTTTTAGGTTTTTGAAGTCGGTTTAATTTTTTTTTCAAAAGTTTATTTTTAAGTGTCTATTTTCTTCAATTTATACCGTGTGACATTGTACAACGAATTGGTTTTACCTATACTGAAATGTTGTACACTAAAATGTTAATTTAATAAATAAATAAATAAATCTTTACCCACACAATATGTCTTCATCCAAACAGTGTACCACGAAAACACATTCACTTATAACCGACAAGTGATTTGCATATAGCATGTAAAAATTTTGTCCATGAAAAACACAATTCCGGATTACGGACGCATAAAAAGTGTATTCAAATCCGGGTAGAACCGGCTTAACCGGAGATTCTGTACGAGGAAATACTAAATGGAGGAGTTACTACCACTTGTAGTTGATACCCATTTGGCTTAGTTGCTAAGTGATTGGGCTGGGAGTTGCGGTTTCGTGTTGTTTAAATATCTGATTGACATTCATATGTGTGACATACCTATACAGGATTATTTTTTATGGAGTGCGTATATTCAGCAAGGTAATCAGGGGCATAAAACTGAACAACTTTTCCCAAGAAACATAGGTCGAAATCTTAAAATTAGAAATCAGCTTTTCATACAAACATAAGTCACGTGACCTATCACTTTGTATGAAAATTACATTTTCAATTTTAAGATTTCGACCCATGTTTTTTAGGGAAAGTGAATATACGCACTCCATAAAAAATAATCCTGTATCTGTCATGACATTTTAATAAAACTGGATAAAATGTTATACAACTTACTTTTTATGTTTGTACGCCTCTATGGCAAAACATGACTGTACTTATAATTATACTTTTTAACACCTTGTACTTGCCTGTGCATACTCATGTTTATACAAAATAAAATGATCTTTATCTTTATCTTTATCTTATTTTAACATCTTCGAAACCTGAAAATAGTTTAGGTATAATAATTAGTAACTAAATCGATTGCATTTTTTCACCACGTCGTAGAATGTAGTACGTAGAATGTGACATGAAAAATCTCGTACAACGAGGCAAGATGACAAGATTTAACTAAAAAGTTTTCATAAAGTTTATAATATTGTTGTTAAGATATTCTTTACATACAATATCTGACACTACTTCCTTTGATTCAAGACGTAAGTATATACTAAACATCATGTTGTTTATGTTTAATATAAAAAAAATATAGTTAAATTATGATCGAATTAGGTTCAAAACGGAAAAAATACTAATATAAAATTCAATTAAATATACTCTCGAATGAACGTGGGCAGTTTGCCGGCTAATACTATCTCATAAAACAGGAACCAATCATAATAAATCAGGCTTCTAAGAAATTTCTGATCTCTTAGACGTACCTTATAACGGTTATTCTGTTGTTCTAGGAAATTTTAATACGGATATTTCACAAGAATTTCTTGATAATCGCTGCATCGAGTTCAACGTCCTTTATAGAGGATTATTTCTAAATATAGTGCTTTCAAGGGGCTCCTAGCAACGTACAAGTCTAACCTATCGATCGTAAAAGTTAAGCCACTTTCGCCGCACGTGGTCTTTGGATGGGTGACCATGCACGCTACAGCAGTTAGCTTTAGCAGTCTTTGACGTTTTAGCTTTTACTTTGTTTTACCGGTCTTAAGTTATGGTAATAGCTCTGGCTGCTGTCATCAATGTAAATAAAGAAAAAAAAAGTTTTTCCAAAATATGAATTTCGTAGCCATCACACTCGTTTTATAAAAGATAGTTTGTGAGTGTGCTGTTTGTTATCCCTTCTCCCTGAAACAGCAGGACCAATTTGCATAAAATTTGTTATAAAGGTAGCTGACACCCTGGATTAACAGAAAGGCTACGTTTATCCCAAAAAAATGAGTTATCTCATAAACCACGGATAGCACCGCGCGACGCAGCTAGTTATAAGGTAATGTCATAAATTACCGGTCCCCGTAATACGCACGTCTTGACTGTAACTTACTTTACCAATTTGCATCTCATCCTCTACGTGGGACATATGGTAATCATGAAATATTATCTAAGCAAAGCAGTTCATCAATCAATTATATTATTGACTAGCTGAGGCTCGATATTTGCCCGCGTGCTTATTGGTTAAAAAAAATACATACTAAAACCTTCCTCAAGAACCACTCTATCCATTGGTGCAAACAGCATGCAAATCGGTGCTGTAGTTTTTGAGTTGAGACGTGAGGGGATTTTTTTTATATAGGTAGTGATGTACACGACACTGCATGTAGACTTAAATTGTTGACAAAAATAGATAGAGCATTTTATTTTTTATTAATAATACCAGCTAAATTTCCCAGCTGGGCACATATAACAATAATTTTTATATTGAAAGTTTTTTTATCAATTGCCTATGACATATTTACCCAATTTTTTACACTTAGATGTTAAAACACATCCTTTAAAAACTGCTTCGTAAGTAGCAACCCTTATAAAACGGCCTAATCTTATCCAAACCGACAACTAAGCCGCCTCGAATTTAATTACGTGTACGTGCGTTGGTACTACGTGTACGTCCCGGTACTTAAAGTGCCTATTGAGGCACACTTATGGGTAGGGGTGGTAAACACACGCTATGGATTTACCAAGTCCGAAATTTATTTGTGAATTTCATTTTTTGCAAGTTTCCAAATTTTATTTTTGTAACTGCAATATAATATTTAATAACGGATCTATTTTTTTGGGAGGTTAGGATTTTTTTTTCAACGCCTAAGTACCTAACCCGATTGAGAAAATTATTTTACTGACTTTACTTACCTTATTGTTAAGAGTTTTTTTAGCAGTTCATTAAACGGATTTGTGTGCACGATTGCGGATTCATATTCGTCACAGGCAAGTATCTACCAATGTGTCCTATTTCAAAGTTATACCTATGTACTTTCTTGTTTATTCTAAGAAACCATTGACAATCCCTGAAGAAAACCAACATGAGGCAAAATAGATTCCAATAATTTGAATCTGAAATTGCCTCTATATGAGAAGAGGCATGTGCTCAGCATTGGGGCATTTATAAGCCGGTACTATTATTATCTGTTATGTAATAGTTTAAATGCAAGCGTAACGAAATAAGTTTGAGAATTTAGTCCCATTTATAAAATCCAATGGGATTTTACTGCCGACCACAGCACCGAAAATACCAAAGAGCCCATATACCTACTGAAACGAAAATTAATTTTGAGATGTTCTTCAATATCTATCCGTCTACTTGACACCTTAAAGTGACAGTGAATGGAACTTAACGGCGGTTTAAAACAAACTGATTGACTTTTCAGTCTTCGTCCTAAGTATCTACATTCAAATGTTCTATGATACTTTAAACATTATACAGCCATTTTTTTTTTCTTTTTATTAGATTACTAGCAATGTGGGTCGCACATTACTAGTAATCTCGTTAACCCCTCGTGCTAAGCTAAGATGCTTGTGTTACGAGTGGGTTCACGTCGGTAGTGTAATGGGTGGGATTCGAACCCGCAACCACATGATTGCAAGTCCAACGCCCTAACCATTAGGCTACCGCGCCGCTTCAAAATATTTTGATAACATTCTATCGAATTGGTTGTCCCTGGGAATACTAATCAATACGAGTACCTATTGTTACATTAAACAGCCCTAGAGCGTGTAGCCTGCGGTAAGTGGTTCTCACAAGACGTCCATAATTCCATAGGTGGAACCATTACAGCAGTAATGCCGTATACGTAATCCTATGTACCATTGTTAAGCCCAGCATGGACAGATAACCATATCGTACAGTATAGATATATTGTGACTACAAAATACGGCTGTAATTTGCACTTATATCTAATTTTAAAGTTCTTGTCTGAAACTTTTTTAAATGTATATTTTTTTAACAATAACGCCATGTACAGTTGTTCAATTAAACCTTTTATCCCACTGCTGGGCCAAGGAGATCAAAACTATATATTTTAAGGATGCAGGGTGTAACTTTAAATGTATACTAATGCACGATGAAAATAAAAAAAGTAATCCTCCTTAAAAAGTACGTATTTTGTACTAGCTGTCGCCGCCGTTTCGTCTGCTTCTTTGTGTTTCATGAGTTTTTCATGTTTCGCACTGAATCATAATATTTTTTTCATAAATACATGTAGCCTATATAAATAGCCTCATTCCTTACTAGCTTCTGCCCGCGACTTCATCTGCGTGGACTTCTTAATTGGGTCGTCCCTCGGGAACTACTTAAGGAATCGGGATAAAAGGTTTATATAGCCATGTTTTTTCCACGTCAAGGGACATGCATGCCAGATTTCATCCAAATCCGTTCAGCCGTTTTTTGCGTGATTGAGTAAAAATACGATGTATACGATAATATAATACTATATACTAGTAGGACTAGTAGGATAAATCAGGCTATCATTTACACAAAGTTTTTTTTTAATCAGGCTTGCATTCTAGAGCTTCTAGAGCGCATAAAAAATCATTCACTATAGTATTGACATATTAAATAATATCATTTAATTTTTATTAAATTCTGAGTATTTGTGTGATTCAAAAATGTTTGGTTGAAGTCTGGCTGTTCTTTGTGCATGTGATTTGAATGTTTGTGGAACCCCCAGCCACAAGGATCAAATTCCTTAGTGCGGGAGGCGTTGTATTAAAAAAAATGTATTAATAATATATTTTTTATTTAATAATATTAACATATAAATAAAAATAACTCCCCTAAAATGGCTGCACCGGTTTATATGATTAATTATACCCCTAGATGTTAAGGGTGGCCCGTTCCAGAATTTGTTGTTTGACAAAAAAAAATATAGCAATACAACGATTGGCCGGTCAGCTAGTATTAATATAGATTATTATAACTAATCTCAATAATCATCATGACATGAGCATTTTTATGAATAATGCCATGACGAAGCAAAAATTTACGTTCAAATTGTGCCTAATCGATTCTCTTTTGTTACGTTTTTACGACATATAGAAGGTTCCTACAACACAACACATGAATGGGCAGTAAACACAGCAGCAGCAGTAAACACCTTAATGATGGCGTACCACAACACACGGCCCAGCAACTGAAGGACCGGGAACAGGAACAGCAACTTTTTCTTGTTTATTTTATTAAAAAAGGAACAACAAACAGCTACACTATGTGATATTACAACATAATAAAATATTAACTTAAACAATAATGTAGCCCACAGCGCTGTTCACAGATTACTAATTGAATAGTTTAAAAGTGCTAGGGAATAGCTATTTATGTATGACAGTTATCATTACTAGTAAAACAGAAAAAATAAAAAACAGTAATTAACAAGATAACATTCAAATATTTAATTTATTTTTTCTTCTTCTGTACTGGAAACTTGTCAATATCAATTAACATTAAACTTTTAACGTATCAATTTAAATTGTTTTGCAATGCTGAAATTAAAGCAATTTTAAATTATTTTTAAAAGGCTATACTAAATGTACCTACTCTCACCCCTTTTGGATATTAACCCTTCCAATATCGCCCCATATACAACCTACTGTGCAATAATGTATCCGAATTTTGCAAATGTCTCCAGTAATTTTTTAAAGAAAAATATTCTGTACAAAACAACAGTGCTATGGTATAAGAGTTTAATATTTCATGTAGCATGACATACCCACAAAGCTAACACATTCACGCACGATTCGTATCTTTGTGAATTTTCCGCCGAGTTAAATACGTTTTGGTATATTTGACATCGTAAAACATTGAAATATATACGAGTATTTGCTGAAGAGGTCTCGAAACATTGTACTCTTTCAAGTAGATAAATAAGGTATTTACACTCACTAAAGACTAGGTCCAATATATGTATTATGATAATTTGTACTTATAAGCGTGCTTTTTTCGAATCATATATAATGTGTGTTATGATAGCTGGAAAACGAGCAATCGATTCGCCTGCCTGCGTATAAAAACTCTGAAATGGTTCAACACCTTTTTTAGTAATGATTTATTAATTAAAATTCAATGATCGGATTCGTATGCACATGATTGCAGGTTCGAACACAGGCAAGTACCAATGTGACTTTTTCAAAGATATATATGTACTTTCATAATTATTCTAAGTTACTTTTGACAAACGGTGAAGAAAAACATCGTGAGGAAACCTAGATTCCAAAGATTTTGAAACTGAAATCCGCATTGAGCCAGTATGGTGATCAATACTTTGTCCATCTCCAATTCCTTCTCTATACGGGAAAAGGCATTGGACTGCCCAGCAGTGGGACATTAAATAGGCCGTTAATATGACTATTTTAATTAAAACTAGCTGTTGCCCGCGGCTTCGCTCGCGCGTAAAGTAATGAGTAAGTAGTATTAAAGGTAGATGTATTCTGGGATTTTCAAAGTAAGGAGAATGTATAAAATTTTTCATCTAATATTATGGCGTTAAAATAATAATAAAAGTAAAGTAAGTAGCAAAAGCATTTGTGTTATGGAATCGGAGACAAAAAAGGTACCATAAACACCCAGACTCAAGACAATGTATAAAAGTGATTTTCTACATGGACCCGTCCGGGGATCGAACCTGGAACCTTAGAGCTGGCGACACCTTAAAAACCGGAGTGAACGCCACTCGACCACGGGAGTCGTCATTCTAGATATGTCTTAGATGGTCATTATCTTATCTATTTATCTTTTCATCTGTCTATCTTTGAGAATACTGAACTTCACATACCAACTATTTCAGCCCTTATTTCACCCCCTTAGAGGGTAGATTTCTAAAATCTACCCTCATAAATACATCTACATTGTATTTCTATATATATAAGAAATACATCTTATTTATTTCTAACTAATAACCCTTGTATGAAATTGAATGTGTCTATCTTTGAAAACGACACAATTCATATGCCTACAAACTTCCAACCCCTTTTTCACCCTCTTAGGGGGATGATTTTTAAAATCGCTGAAATCGTCATTATTTATTTCTATCCAGAAACCCGTATACGAAATTTTATGTGTCTATCATTGAAAATACCGAACTTCCCATAAAAACTTTCAGCCCCTATTTCACCCCCTTAGGGGATAGATTTCCAAAAGAAAAGTAGCCTATAGCCTTCCTCAATAAGTGGGCTTATATCTAACAGTGAAAGAATTTTTCAAATCGGACCAGTACTTCCTGAGATTAGCGCGTTCAAACAAACAAACTCTTCAGCTTTATAATATTAATATTAGTATAGATAAATAATTATAGTATCTTAGCCGAGTGCAGCGCCCCTTAGTGAACTCCACTGCGGGTGACGTAACCTACGTCAAACTTATTATTTGCGGTTGGTACAGTATTCGGGTCTAGGGATCGAACCGCAAAATTAAGTTTGTTTTTTATTGTATTTATTTTTCCGGGAAAAACTACCCAGTGTGGTGCCCAGGATATTAAAGAACAATTATACCAAGTTTCATCAAAATCGAACCGGTAGTTTTTGCGTGATGCCTGAACAAACAGACAGACAGACAGACAAAAATTTTTTTAATCACATTTTTGGGTTCGGTGTCGGTCTAGTAACACACCCCGCCATTAATTTTTTTGATATTTTCAATGTACAGAATTTTCACTTCTACAGATTTATTATAAGTATAGATGTAGCTAAAGATAATTTGACATTTGTATCTACGCTGCCTTCATTGTATTTGATGCTACCAAATTTGTTGTGAGAATAAAATAGTTACTAACTAAACGTAAAACAAAACAGAACCGACGGCAAATGTACCGTAAGTTTCCCTTTAATCATCTTAGATCGTTATCTTCAAAGCGAACGTTGAAGGGAAATCTCAAAGAAAGAACAGAAACAATTGAGTGATAAGGGAACTACAGTGACCTGTCATTTTGGTATATAACAGACTTCGTAAATGTAATACGAACTGGCCACAGATCAATATGAAATGGTATCTGTGAACACGTTTTAAATAAACTACTATACCAACTCAACCAATTTTTACATGGAAGTCTTGACGTATAAGCATGTAAAAGACCTAGCACAAGACGCAGATATAATAAAAAGAGGTTTGTTGAGGCTTAAGCATTGCACAGACAAGAGCTAAGCTCTTAAATTTATGAAAATGGAGATTATACATACACATAAATAGAATGTGTTGAAAAGTTATGACAGATGTGTTTGTAGTTGTAAAATAAGTTAGAGTTGATTCCACAAATGTTTTATCCATTTTTTTTGTCCTGGTGACTAAACTCATTATTTTCCCTCGGAAGGACGTGCCCGGAAACCTACCGGTTAGAACCGGTTTGCCTCTAAGAACAGGCGGAAACGCTTTTGCATCAGCTTATTAGTAAGATTTCGCCTCGTATTAAAAGGAGAATACCTAAGATTAAGTTTATAATTACCTATTTAAATTTGAATTCGTGTCTACGATTTTCGTTTGTTTTATTAAAATACAACGACAAAACGAAATAAAGACCGAACAGAAATAATATATCACCAGAATCACAAAATAGTAACAGCAACATTCGAAAATATTTTGTTTCTTTTTTCTTCTTCTTTAACGGGAACTTGCCAATATCAATTAACATGGAACTGTTCATATTATTGTTCTCTTTTGTCCAATTAGTCAGACAATGTTCAGCTAACTTTATGAACTTGAAATAAAACGTCGCTTCCGTTTGTCAGGTTTCCTTGTTGTACAAAAGGTAGTTCGAGTACTAATAAAAAATGTAGAGATCGAACCCAGACCATGTATCGTTCTACCTGCAAACTGTTTCCCACATTCGCCTTTGTAAATTACTTGTTTTTTGTATACATTTCCAAGGTGTCACACTATTTCTGTGTCGTATTTTATTGGGTTGATACGTATCTTTATATTTTCAATTGATTCAATCTTGCATTTTCTATAACCATTTCTATCAATCAATAAACTCGCAGTCCACTGGACATAGCTCTTTCCCAAGGGCAGCATATAAACATTTGTTTTATGTTATTATTGTAGTATTTTTAACAAGAATTATAACTGTAAATGATATAAAGACGGAGAAAATAATACGCACTTCATTTGGATCTTTGGCCCTTAAAGCAAAATCTAAACACAATTAAAATAATCAACAAATTTTAAAATCCTCATTACACATGTTATTCATCCAAACAAAACGTATATCCAAACAAAAACAACTATTTACGTAAAATGTAAAAACAAACATTGTTAAAATAATTAATAACTTAGGTAAGTAAATGAAAGAGAATGAAACAAAAACCAAAAAGGAAACCTAAAGTTAGGTTATAAAATATTTTACTAGCACAATTTTGTACATTTTAATAAGGCTCGGACATGGAAAGCCATTAACGTAATTGAATTGCAGAAATCCAAACAAACGAACAACAAATTAAACAAAAAGCTTTCAATAAAGATACCGTACGTCGAACTAATTAAAAATATCAAAGTAATCTCATCTTAATTTAATTAATAAATCCTCTTTTCAAATAAAACAGGATCATAATTAGACGCTATACATAATCTTGACAATAATAAATATCGACGGTCCCTACGAATAAACCCTTAACTGCAAATGACAAATTTTACAGGAGAGTGTTTTTAAGTTTCAAACGCGTGTGTAATGAGTTCTGTTTAACGTAGAGTCTTGAAATTTTGTATGGCGCTTTATTGTAATAGATACTTTATAAAAAATGTTAAAGTAAGATGTAAAAGTCCTTTTTAGTGTATTAATTATCACTTACTTACTTATACATCGGAATCATGCCTAAAAAAAATAGATTAAGTGGTACTTAATAACTTTTACGTGGTAGTATTTTAATGATTTAGAGTTGTAATTGCCATTTATGATATTGTACGTGAGTTATATATATAATTTAAAAAATAATGTAAACAGTATTTAAGTTGTTTACGCACTTACTAAACTGCGCAATTTATAATTCATATTCATGGGGATTTTAAAACAGGTTAAAAACAATCGTGATAACCTGGCAACGTTTGATATTCACGCAGCAAAACAAAACATGACCGTTTTAGCCACTGGTGCTAGCGTATATCCCGCAAGTGGCAGTTGCGGGAGAGCCGCTGGGTGATACGATAGAATGTTCAACGTAAACTTACCGAACTGCCACTATTGTTGTTCTACGATGGAAATTATAGTAAATATTGTAGATATGGGAAATTTCGTGTGTGGACTTAAGGTTGAATTTGACAACTTAGACTGTTTTTTATTTAACTAAATGATAGTGTTGGTGGTCCTTAAGGTCACGGTAACATAACATGCAAATCACGTATCTACCACTTAGGGGATTGTACGTAGGGACCGTCGATATGAGGTAGTCAGTTGTTCTGGCGCAAACATCCCGAACAAAGACATTATGAGTTGTCATTACAATGACAAAGACGCCCGCTTTGTATGGAATTTCTGATGTATAAAATTTAAGGAAAATTTGTATAATACTTATGCTGATATAATAATGGCGAGATTTTACCTTATACCCACTTTTCGTGCACCGATGGAATTTAATTAAAATCTTTCTTAAATCGTTTAACAAAAAATAAAATGAAAACAAGGTCTTGAAACAGTAAAAGTTGAGTTTTTAATAAAAAATACTAAACAGTTACCTGTAAAATCGTAAGATTTTTCTAAAAATACTTACTATAATTAAATACATACTCCACTAAAAGCAGAAGACTTCACTAAGTTAACAACCCAAAACAATAATAAGTATCATTTACCATTATCTTTAAATTAAGTGTCAAAACCAACAACACTGTCTCTAAAAAATAGAACGACATTTTCAACTCTAATTACGTCGCCTCTCATACAGAGCTAAAACTCTGTTCTACATTCATTTTATTACGCCACCACCTCTTACCTACCCTTGGGAGGTTCTCACGGTATAACTCTTTGTTATCTAGAGTGCCCTCAGGTGTGCCAGAAACCTCCCGAACGTTTTCAGTGTCAAGTTGTCAACCAAATGAGATTGAGGTGTCGAGTATATTTTTGTTATACATAGTTTAGTTTCAAGTAATTTATAACTTAGACTTTGCTATCTTCTTGAACTTTCATGTTAATTGTGTACAGGTTAACTTTTATATTACTCTACCCATGACCAAAGGGCGGGCATATTTTTGGCACAGCGAATTAACATTGCTATTCAACGTGGCTATGCCAGCTTTTTGGGCACGTTTCCCGTCATTGACAAAGATAACGATGAATTTTTTTATGCTTGTTGACCATTATTTCGTAATCCATTATTCTTAATAATGGTTAACAAGTCTTCTATTTTAGAGATAGTTTTTAATTTAGTTTAGTTTTAATTTTAATAGGTTTAATAGCTATAAATTGAAATAGCTTCCTTTAAAAATTAGTAAGTTTTGTATGTAGTTATAAAGTAAATTGCATGTAACTATCGTAGGTGTACAAATATGATCGTATTTGGCAGATGAAACGGCCTGTAATGCAAACGTCTTAAGCGTAATAGAGCCTTATTACGAGTGTAATATATCTAATTATCTACGTATAAAGTAAAATTATGTATTTAAAAGAAATCGGATATAATTATGTAAAGATACAGGATTATTTTAAAAGGAGTGCGAATATTCAACGAGCTAATCAGGTGCATAAAGCTGAACAAGTTTTCCCAAGAAACATAGGTCGAAATCTTAACATTGATAATCATCTTTTCATACAAACATAAGTCACGTGACCCGTCACTTTGTATGTAAAGTTGATTTTTCATTTTGAAAGCAGAGAAACTGTATTATATATACACAGGTATATATTCAAACACAGCTTCTCTTGTAAACCTTGTTCTATTAGATAGAAAACTTCATTTATCTAATGAATAGATGTCGTTATGATATATTTTCTAAGAAATAAGGAATTTCATTCCACGTAGGTACTATGTTATCAGCTTAACTGGTTTTCCGGGAAGTCTTTT